>OY804576.1:90453913-91653913 GCA_963680875.1 Bathymodiolus brooksi
ACACACTCAAAATGCATATGGTATGCGTTACTTACATACAACAAATATATTTCTTCCAACACTCTTTTAGTTATTTTATTTATTTATCTTACTCCTTTTCTTTCTTTTTAATATGAATAAAAATATATATGAAAACGGGAAATGATCAGTAATACCAGTCACTTGAAGTTTCAAAAATAAAAAAAGATAAGAAAAACTTTTGGTCATCTATAATAAATAATTATTTATTATAAATGACCAACATTTTTCGGAATTTTTTGGATTTTTTTTTTTAAACTTCAAGTGACTGTGGTAATACAGTATGCTCATTTTTTTTCTGTGATTAGACATACCACTTGTTGAAGCTGTATTTTGGGTGTATTTGGGTAAATTTGGCTGTATTTGGGTAAAAAGTCACGCCGCACTGTTAACGCAAGCTAGGAAAACGAAGAAATGGTCCAACTATACATGTCATACCAGAAAGAATACAAAAGACACCTACGGAAAGCAGAGTACGAATATATTAACCAAAACATCTTCGAGGAGACAACACCAAACCATTTTGGAAATATATAAAATCAAAACGACAAGATGCAGGAGGAATTGCACCTCTGAAAAAGGGAGCAAACTTGATCAGCGACAGCAAAGGGAAAGCAGAACTCTTATTAGACCAATTCAAGTCAGTCTTTGCTAAAACAACAGATAACACCCTACCAAAGACAAGGATTCAAGCAAAAACCGACATCACCCCAATTAAATCTTAAGATAGAGCAGAAGGGTATAGAAAAACTATTGAGACAAGTCAACCCAAATAAAGCTTCTGGACCAGATACTATACCAAATCGTATTCTCAAGGAATGTGCCGAACCTATAGCACCAATATTGCAAATAATACTGCAGCAGTCCCTGAGTACGGGTGATCTTCCAAAAGACTGGAGGGATGCAAATATATCAAGCATATTCAAAAAAGGGGACAAACACCCCCCCCAGTTTTCATTAACATGTCACCAGTAAAATCCTAGAACATATCATCTGTAGACATTTGCTTAAACATTTGGAAAAGAACAAGATCTTGACAAACTTAAACCATGGATTTAGATCAGGCTCAACAATAAACGACTTCCTACAAGAATATGACAAAGAACACCAATTAGATATTGCAATATTAGTTTTCTCAAAAGCTTTCGACACAGTTCCACATAACAAACTCCTCCATAAATTACACCAATATGGAATAGAAGGCAAAATCCACAAGTGGCTAACAAACTTCCTGACAGCCAGATCAATGCGAACAATCGTAGAAGGAGAAAAATCAAATGAAATCACTGTCGACTACGGAGTACCCAAAGGCACTGTGCTAGGACCAATACTATTCCTCTGCCACATAAACGATCTTCCGGATAGTGTTACATCCTCTATTAGACTATTTGCAGATGACTGTTTGCTATACAGGACAATCAAAACAGCAAAAGACCACCAAAAACTGCAAGCAGACTTGGAACAACTTGAAATATGGGCAAACAACTGGGGCATGAGATTTAACGCCAAAAAATGCTATATATTATCCATCAATAAAAAATCGAATAAATTCTACTCTCTTGATAATCACATCCTTCAAGAAGTTCAATACAACCCATACCTAGCTAATCTACAGATATCAAACGATCTTAAATGGAGCATGCACATAAACAAAATCAGTAAGAAAGCAAATGCCACCTTGCGGTGATACTAAACAGAGACGGCTAGAGACAAGTAGAGTCAACTACTGAAATAACGCAAAATAAACATGTAAATGTATTGCATTACTTTGTAGATGATATTACATGACTAAATGATAAAAGAAAGATCGGCGCGATTTACCTCCGGCCGTTTACCAAAATAGAGACAAGTAACTTTTATAGTTCTTTTCGACTGAGATATGAAATATTATTTTTGCCAATAACTCATTAAGTGGTATTTGAGTATTAATTCATATTTTTAAAGCACATGCATGTTGAAATTTAGGTCAGATTCATGTTTCATTCTCTATCCAGAGTTGTCGTTCCTGCTGCGCTACACTCCATCTCTGTCAACGCCCATTTTACAAGATTTTTGTAAAATTTAGAAACATAAAAAAAAATGTACTTAAAATTCTTTTAATTATTGTAAATATCAATAAAGATGAAAATAAATCACTCATTTCAAATCAATTCTTTCTTAAAAATGATTTGTGATCGTTTTTAACTTTTTAATTTTTACCTCCGCAAAATAGTTCTCCAAGAAATGGGGGGGGGGGGGGGGGGGGCATTTTTAAGAGAGAGAATTGATTTGAAATGAGTGATTTATTATTTTATATGTTTGAATGTATATTTTCTATTTAAACAATAAAATATTTTTGAATTGAAAAAAAAATGTATAGGATTTTTTATAAAGCCAAGTATTTTAATTATGTTTACAACTTGTGTCTTATCCATTTGTCTTGTTTTGTATGACAATAAAATATGCTTAAAGTAATTATGAAAGGCTGACAAGTTTTCAATTCAATTCAAATATTTTATTGAATAAAATGCATAAATATGATTATACAATATCAAATGGGATTGCACATCAGGCATAGACTATGTAAGTGCTCTCCCTCAATAACTAAGGACATCAAGTATAATGATAAGAATAATTAATTAATTTACATTATAATTATTGTACCAAAATTTTTACTTAGGAGAAATTCAAAATTTTGTAATCATTTTAAAACGTTCCATTTATTCATTATAATTGTGAAATTTGCCAATTTAGAGTGTGAATAAGTTAACTAGTAATTAATATATTCTTCTGTATATTAAGGATACAGGTGTATATGTACATGTATATATAAGCACATAAAACGGCATATTCATACATATGCATACATATACACATAAATATAGATATATATTTGTTTAACCATCTTAAGCAATAAATTAAAAAAAGATTCAAAGCCAATAATACAAAATCAAATTGAAAAATGTTAATATTAAAGGGTATTAAAGCTCATTTTGGTAATTTGTTGTATCTCATGAAAACTTGCAATTGGTTCAATAAATGATATTTATGAAACATTAACCCGGTTATTATCAATGAAACTTTGTAAAAGTGACATAATTCGTTGATAATTCTGTCATATCTTGCGGTTTTTCCATTAATTGAATTTTTGCTTCCTGGACAAAATGCATTTCGACCCTTTTAAGCACAGGCACTTGTTTCATTCAAAAAATGTATGCCCCCTCCTCTTCCTTATTTCACGGTAAACACCTATCCTTTTCCCCTTCCCCACTTCGCCTCAATATTTTTCGCTTATTTGTGATCCTTTCGCTGACCCAATTATATCGTTACACTCCCGAGATATTTCTCTTTTCGACTGCCACATTTAAATATACCTACCGGGCCCCCCTCAATTGGACAAGAATAGTCAGCGAGCGTAGCTTAGTGAAAATTTAAGTCATTGAAACGGATACAGCCACTTCCGGTCCGGTTTAAATTGATTTAGAAAATTAAGAAAAAGGTGCTTTAAAAATCAAATGTCAGTAATTTGGAGTTGAACATATTTTTATAATCTGCATTGGAACAATTATCTGTTGTTAAAGGCTTACTTTACATTTGAGAGGAGATGATCATGTGGCATTGTTACACATGGCCGGTCTAGAGAATTCCGAATGCATATGAAAAATCCAGCGCAAACCGGAAGTGACTGTATCCGTTTCAATGACTGAAATTTTCACTAAGCCATATATTTTTTTAATGAAACAAGTGCCTGTGCTTTTAAGTGATATTTTAACGATATTAGGGATTATATGGGCGTGAAAAGTATTTTTGGATTGTCTTTACAATTAAATTGAAAAGAAACAACCTTCGTCACGAGTTGAAAAAATATATGTTAAAACGAGCTTTAATATCCCTTTAATAGTAAAGTCTTTTGGTTCCACAAATAAAGGTGTGGACAGAATTCATAATAAGTACATTATCATCAAAAGGAAGGTCAGGTGATCCATTTAAGAGTACATCAATGTTTAAGAAGTCGGCTAAATCTCTCAGTTGAGTAAACAGCAAAATTCTTTGGCAAATGAAAAGTGGACAGACATAAAAGTAGTGAAAGTTGTCTTCAACATTATCCCCACAGGGACACCCTGAACTATCTGACAAGTGTGACAAGAACTTGTGTTGATTCAAGTTACTTGCCAAGTTTCTAAGTTGACAATGAAACATGTTATATTTTCTTGTACCCAAGGCAAAATAGGGGGAGGGACAGACATATTAGATCTTATTTGCTTTTTGAACAAGTTTTACACATTCACACATTTTTAATCATCTCTATTTCCAGCTAAATCAAAATATAATGAAATAATTTAAATACATACAAACAATTTATTATACAAACAGGGACTGATTCAAACATCTACAAATAAAGCTAATTTTATTTGCCTCACATATTTAGTTTACATATTGTTGTTAAAATGCACACCATCAACATAAGCATGACGGAGCCAAAAGTTTCCGTAAACAATTTCAATTAATGATGTAGAATATATTTTTATTACAAACTTTGACAAAGGTTTTTATTTCTCGTATTTTAATCAACTTTTATAATATTAATCACATTAATTTTTTTTCTGCAAAAAAAATCTAGTGAGGCAGTTGCCTCAATGGAAGCTACGCCACTGATGTATAGTAACTTCCTGAAAAAACATTTTCAGAATCTTTATATTCATTAGATAACAGTTCATTTACACACACACATTGATTTTTCATATTCTCTGTAATCTACCCTTCACGTTTCAAATCGTCTGAATAAGCTGCCGATGATAACTTCCTTTACTCTATGAACACATGTTAGCAATGAAACAAAGTTTTTTATTTGTTTAAAAAAAACGTCTTCAGCTTTGCTCAACTTCACTGTAAAAATTGTGTTTAGGCCCTAAGCTCTTAAGCTAAACATGTTGAGAAACATATTTAGATTCAATACACATATTAATCCGACATGTCTTTATTCTAAATATGTTTAGATACAAGACATGTAATTAAATATAGCGGTATAAGAATTTGGATACATGAAGACACGTGTAACTTTTCGCGCCAGTTAGTATCGTGTTTCACATTCACAGACAAAGAAGTCCGCCAATAACGGTCATGAACTCACGAGTGAAAAAAGAACCAATATACTGTATAACAATGTAAGTATCAATTTTTTCTATGAAACAGTGTTTGTCAATACGCAATTGACGGCAAACATACATGTAGATCAGTAGTATTATATGCCTAATTCGAGATTATATTGCAACTTTAAACTGCCAATCCGTCATTGCACCCCCCCCCCCCCCCATATTTCGCCAGAATTCATTGAACATGACGTTCAGTAAGATAATCTAATAAACTAGTTATTTGTGCAATCTTTACAAAATTGTCTTAACAGTCAAAGAATCGAACTGAAATGATTTCGAAAAGGTTAAAGTCGCCACGATTATTTTGCCATTCGGCAGTCCATCGGGACTTGTGTCTTGTTCACCCCTCTAATTTCGCTGCTCCCCTCTTTTTATCGTCGTATGTTTTCACCGTGTATAATAAAAACGCAACATTTCAGATCAATTGGCGTTCTACGCTACGTTTCAGATCGGAAAACGCTCTACTATTCGGAAAAAATGGAAGAACTTAAAACAATGCTGATAGAAAAATGAAAAATGAGCAACAATGAAAGGTAATTTTGAGTAAAACAAATGGTTTACGGAACTCCTATAACATTATTGTTTTATATAAAGACACCAATAAATAAGGAAGATCGATATTTATCTTACATTTACACGTAAAATCTGACGTCTTCGATTCATCCTCGCACGTTTTGTAGAAATAAAAGAAAATTAACGCAGGAATGTAGATGATCACAAAAAAAATTGTTTAAAAACATTAAAGTATCTTTGTATATACATATATTTTTATCATCGATCGAAATAAAACCGTAAAACACAGCCAACTATTTATTTTTGAGGAACGCAACATTTCAGATCTAATGAAATGACCGCTCGAAATGGAAACGCTACTCAACAGATTTATAGAGAACGCTTCAGATTTCAGAAATAAAAAAAATATATATTTCACATTCTATTTCACAAATACCTCGTGTATCTTTGTTTACTTGGTGGTTATTTGCATGAAAATATATCCATCTGGAAGCAGAAATTACTAATTTAGTATGAAGTGTGAAAATTTTTTTTAGACTAAATTCTGGTATATGCGGGTTCCATGATATCGTGGTACAACGCTTTCAATGTGGTATCATGCTTTTTTCTTGTGCTAACATAATTATATTTAGAATGGATAGGAAAATGAATATCTTCAGTGGCGTAGGAACATTTTGAGAAGTGAGGGGGGGGGGGGGGGGAACTTTTGAAAATATCCCAAAAAGGGGAGGGGGAAGGGGCAAACTTAACTTTTGAGACTGAAAAGCAACAAAAAAAAAATGAAAAACATATGGGCATCTAATGGGACAATAAATGATACCCCGCCATGTACGTTAAACTGAAAAGGGGGTTGACACAAGTTTAAAACAGCTAACTCAAAAACTACACATGGGATTGTGCTGAAATTCCAACTTGACCTCCTGTATTTTATAGTACTAAACAACTGTAAAATTAAAAACAAATCCTTCGATCCGTTCTCAAGTTATCATACGGACGGTCGGACGAACGCCACATACACATCAAATAAAATCGAGGGTATCAAATAATACCTAGTCGTCACTTCATGCGGCGGGGTATAGAAAGGTTTCAGTGATATTTTAGGCCAAAAAAAAAATTCTGGCAAAAAAGGGGGCAAAAGTATATGTTTGTCCCCCCTTTTTTCCCCCTTGCCCTCGGCTCCTACGCCACTGGTTTTATCAACAAGACCTATGATCTATCGCCTGAAGGTGAGTATGAATTATGTTGTTTGCATGTATGTGATCACAGTGTACAAACGGACCCGGCAAAAAATGTTTGGACTCGTGCATATCTAATTCCGGAACGGAACCGGACTGTAAGAAGGCAAGAAGAAAGTAAGAATTCTGTTTATTTATTTGTTTTTTGCATGAACTTGGGGGAAATAAATGCTTTATTAACCATTTCCTGCTGTCAGATGAAACATTTTGGCTATGTCATCGTATATTAATTGAGAAATAAGCGATAATGTGCCGCAAAATGACGATCAGCTTGACCCCAACCCCGAATTTCGCTCAGTTTTTCTTTGAATTGTTCACATTGAATGGAACGAAATGTATTGAAGGAACGATTGATGAATAAAGATGACAAGAATCGTCTCTTTGTGCTTTTAATTATTGATATAAGTAAGCTCGGGGCGAAAGAAATGGGTCATGTCAAAATGGCAGGACCCGGTTTCGTGAATGATGTTACAGCATGATGACCCGGTTTTGCTCCAAAAAAATTACGAACAAACAGGAACCAAAGCCTTTATTTTCTCTGGAATAACATTGAAATTATGGCTTTTGTAACCATAATGTCCACTAGATGGATTTAGTTCAAGGTATTTAACTTTCAACATTAGTGAGCCGTGGTTTTCCGTCGAGTGTTTTATTACTTCTTCAAATAGGACGAAGGTTGTTTTACAGTAATAACAATGGTGCGGATGATTTTCTCTAGAATGTTTTATTAAGTCATCGAATTGTGGAAATATTGAATCACAGTATAAACAATGGTGGCTGTGGATTTCTGTTGCTTTGGTTCCTGTTTGTTCGTAAAAATTTTTGGAACAAAACCGGGTCATCATGCTGTAACATCATTCACGAAACCGGGTCCTGCCATTTTGACATGACCCATTTCTTTCGCTCCGTGCTTACTTATATCAATAATTAAAAGCACAAAGTGACGATTCTTGTCATCTTTATTCATCAATCGTTCCTTCAATACATTTCGTTCCATTCAATGTGAGCAATTCAAAGAGAAACTGAGCGAAATTCGGGGTTGGGGTCAAACTGATCGTCATTTTGCGGCACATTATCGCTTATTTCTCAATTAATATACGATGACATAGCCAAAATGTTTCATCTGACAGAAGGAAATGGTTAATAAAGCATTTATTTCCCCCCAAGTTCATGCAAAAAACAAATAAATAAATAGAATTCATACCTTCTTCTTGTCTTCTTACAGTCCGGTTCCGTTCCGGAATTAGATATGCACGAGTCCAAACATTTTCCCCCGGGTCCGTTTGTACACAGTGGTGATGACGATATCGAATGCATACATGCGTGGAATTAAATGGTGGTCTATTTAGAAATTGGAAATAGAAACTTGTGTGCAAAATTCTTGAACTGTTGAACTATTCAATTAGCATAAAGCCCCATTTGCATGCACACTTTTAATTTTACACAGGTTTGTAAATTTGCACCATTGTGCAAATACTCCATGTGAACGCAACTACATACGACAAAGGGTGTAATTTTACACGATCCAAGAGGCAGGTGTAAACATGTATAAATCTACACACGTGTAAATTTTACATGGTAATCTGAACAGTATCGTTTCCTTCATCTGAACAGAAACGTTACACAGATCAGTAAGAAATTGTCGTTTGTAGAACAGTTCACAGTAAAATTATAAAATAAAATAATATGTAGTAGTTTTATATACTATTAAGGACAAGTTACACATATATTCATATTTGTTTATTCACTTTATTTGTTGTATCAACTCATTCTCTACTACAATGACGAATATATTTCTTTGACATCACACAATCTTTTTTGAAATTTGCAATAATCTAAGATAGACCAGCGGTAGAAAATCAAAAAATAAAATGTAATGAACCCATGGGCTACACACCTATATCATATGTCATTGGAAAGAGGAATGACGGGACTCTCATAATAATGATGCCGTAAAAGTCGGAAGTGGTCACGTTTTTGCATAATTAAGGTCAAAGGTCAAGAAAAATTTGTTTTTCGCTTTCGACTTTCGTTCGAAAAGTGCATTTTCCTTAAAAATGAAATTCAATTCGACAAGTTTGATGATTTTTATTTGATGGACAACATATTAAATTAGATTATTGAACCAAAATTCAGAAATGAATGACGTCAATTGACGTCGAAATGACTGTTTTTGGATGGGAATGTGATTTTTCAATGCAAGTGACTCGTATTTGCTTCCATAAAACAATGACCTTGAACTAAGGTCATCCCTATTTACGTAATAATGACGTTTATTTATGTTTCATTATATTTTGTATATATACTGTTCGATACAAGGAAGTAAATCAAAACATACCCGATTCGACCAACACAGGTATTTTTTTGTAAGTCTGTATTTTGTCAGTCACTAAATAGCTATGAGCATTGTACATCTCATGTGAACCCTTGTAGTTTTTTTTATTAAAGTGATTCATAAATAAAAACACCCTTTTAGACATTTTGAACGTTTAAAACGTAAATATACATGTTTCATTCACCATCGTAATCCGAAACCCAATTATTATCAGAAAAATTGGGTGTTTGGATAATGCATTTGATCTGGTCAATCGCATATGGGGAATCAGGGAATCAAATAAATACAGTTGTTTTTTATGATTAAACAGTATTTAGAAAAAACTGCTGGAACCTGCTAATCTGGGTCACGGGTCACTGTAATCGGGCGGCTGTATCGAGAAACAGATACGGTGTTGAAAAAACTGTTGACACTCATAAAATATTGATAAATGCAATAAAATTTTATGTTTGTCTTCAAGAAATATGATAGACAAAACCATGTGTGAAGTTTTATGACGAAATATCTAAGATTTCTATGTAAATTTACGAGTTGAAGTTGCGGCTGTATCGAGAAACAGATACGGTGTTGAAAAAAACTGTTGATACTCATAAAATATTGATAAATGCAACAAAACTTTATGTTTGTCTTCAAGAAATATGATAGACAAAACCATGTGTGAAGTTTTATGACGAAATATCTAAGATTTCTATGTAAATTTACGAGTTGAAGTTGCGGCTGTATCGAGAAACAGATACGGTGTTGAAAAAAACTGTTGATACTCATAAAATATTGATAAATGCAACAAAACTTTATGTTTGTCTTCAAGAAATATGATAGACAAAACCATGTGTGAAGTTTTATGACGAAATATCTAAGATTTCTATGTAAATTTACGAGTTGAAGTGGGGAAATTTTATGTTCGATTTCTAAAAATCTTTTACTCTGAAACCACAGGTAAATTTACTTTAGCGATGTATTTTTATCTTGGACTATGATGAAAATTTGAAATAAAAACACAGGACCGGATTTTAAGCAAAAATAATAATCCAGGATTAGTTTTTTTATTAAAAAAAATCCAGGACCCTGTGTCCATGAATTTATTATTTTTAAGTTAATAATATGTAATATTGACATCCACACTTGCCTTTTGGACAGCACATTTCTGTGTCCACACTTGTTTGTTTAAAAAAAAGAACTCTTGCGTGCTTACGCATCGTCATCTTCGATATCTGTCCTGTGTGTAATCACATTGTGACAGAGGTCTAATGCTTGGCAAGGACAAAGTTCTGTGCAAGACAAATTCTGTTCAAAACAAACACAACCTTTACTACAAACGGATCTTCCGTTGCATACGAGGTCCTGCAAAACGTCAGATGACATTTGACCTTCAAACAATATTGGTTCAAGACCAAACTTTCCATCTTTGCAACCATGCTCAAGACTTGATCCAACTGCTGGCTTTGGAATATGTGCAATTAACCATATCGTTGTTTGGTACGAAGATCTAAGAACATGCTGTTTAAATGTGTCTTCACTCGGAGGAAGTCTCACCAAAGTAGAATCTTTGACAGTTTCCAATTTTACCCGCAATTTGTTCAGATTGATATGGCATCGTTTCGACTTTCCCTTGGGATCATACAGCCTTGATATTAGTTTTCGGCTTAGATCGACTGAATCATTCTATTCGAGACAAATCACTAAAATGATTGGGTGGCTCTTTCAGAGCTTTGAACATAGAGTTCTTCCCGATACCAAAGAACGAAGAAGTGGTATCACACCCAGTTAGAGCATGATCAGCTGGCAAGATCTCACACACAACGGAGCTCAATGACTTGCATAACTCGTGTACAGGGATATAACGTCTACAATCCTTAGTGCTCGTAATAAGTCCTGTTTGAAATCAAAGCTCACTTGTGTTTTTCATATTTGGAAAATAATGTCCTAAAAGGACAAGAACGTCCGTATCTGGGGATTTCACAACGATACGACCTTGAACGTTATTCTCTTGATACAGTTTGTCAGAATACAGTGCATGCAAAATTATGCGGGTATCCGCCTCTTCTTGTGTGCTTGCCAAACAACTGCAATCTAACATACCATTCTGATTCAACATTTTAACTGTTTCAGGATTAGAAAATAAACCGGCCAGGTAAAGTGATTGCCCTTCTTGGAGAGAACTGTTCTGACGAATATGTTTGGCAATGTAATCGCCGAGAAATCTAATAATAGTTTCACCAGAACTAATAAACTTTTTCCAGTCAGGAATAACCCTACCTTCAATCAAATGCAGTGAAAACAGACTTGGATCGACGGTCCCGTTCTGCCTTTTTGATAGAGTTTTGAATGTCAAATATATCAAAGATATCGACGACAACGGATGTAAACTGAAAACAAGAGATCTGATTTTTTACAAAATCAAGTGCCATCTCACCAAAGGTTCTAAACCTTTTTGCATTTATTGACTGCAGCAAAGGCATGTCATCTCTGATCAGAGTTGTTCTGGAAATATCAAAAAATGGGCAGTGTTTGTATTATAGAAACGTTCTGTTCCAGTTGATGTACAATATCTGCCTTACTGGTTTTGTGCATTGTGCCATCGTCGTGAAACAATTATATTGGAATCGGACCAATTGGAAAAGACAGAACCTTTTCAACAGTAACGTCCTCTCCACAATTTGCAAGAACCAGTTCCCGACGAAAAACTAGCTCAGGATTCATATGAACAGTGACTGTGTCCCCAGAACGACTCTTCGGCTTAGTTTTGTGAGTCATATCTTCGAATGACTTCAACTTGGACCTGTACTAGGATTGTAGAAACTACGAGACTGGCCCTCAGACAAAGAACCATCAACAAGTGATGTGACCATTTTTGTACCTTCTTCAACACAATTCAATAATGATTCTTGAACTTCCCTAGATGGAAGAAGTTTAAGTTGGCTACCAAACTGTGCCATTTCCCGGAAAACACTCACAACAGTTCCGATAAATGATTTTCTAACAACTTGTAAACATTAATTAAATTCTCTACAAACAATATTTCAAACCATCTTTTGTAACTAAAACGTTACAATTAAAAACATCAAATGTTAACAATGAAGGGTGACAACAATTAAATACAGATAACACAAGAATATAAGTAATTATTAAGAAAATATGCTTTGGTCTCGATGCAAAAAGATTTGATCGGACTGAGGATTATAATTTTAAAAAGTCACGGGCAAAATATCCGGAATCATTTTCTACTTTCGATATGTTGATGTGCATTTAAAAACGGTCCAAACCTCTTAAACTAGTAGAAATTGGCGCTATAATGATAATGTTTTATGTAAACTATATTTACACTTTTGTTTTTAAAAAAGTTTGAGATCAATTTAATGAAAGCATTTCTTCTGACATAATTTTAAAAGTGACCGTTAAAATATTTAACACATCTGCTGGTTTCAAAGAAGCCAAACTGATGAAATAAAAGTTATTTTAATAAGATATTTTGAATTATTTTATTTATTTAAGTTAGATTTAAAAACTACAAGCGCAACAAATTGCCGAAGATGCATAAATCAAGTATAATATTGATTTTACTGAGTATGATCGGACTTTCTCCAAAAACGCAGTAATCCTAGAAAAATGTAGTTTTCGTGATAACGTGACCATACGATTGTATTACGGCATGTTAAATTTATTAGTTAAAAGCATAATCTAGCGTTTGAAAGTATATTTAGGTGTGTAGTCGATGGGTTGATTTAACTCTTTAAATAAGCGACTTTTTAGATTTCGCCGCTGGCCTAATATAAGATGCAAATACAATTTAAGTTGTCTACGTTTAAAGATCGAACTTTTTAAAGTTCCGTAAGCGTTTAAATTAATTGACTGTACAAGTTGAATCCTATCAAAAATCCATTTTTTCCTAACCACTATATCTTGGGACACTCTCCAGGATTTCAAGTTAGGGGGGGTGCACTT
Organism: Bathymodiolus brooksi; assembly: GCA_963680875.1. Taxonomy (NCBI): domain Eukaryota; kingdom Metazoa; phylum Mollusca; class Bivalvia; order Mytilida; family Modiolidae; genus Bathymodiolus; species Bathymodiolus brooksi. The sequence goes on from OY804576.1 coordinate 90,467,089, forward strand.
AAAAAAATTGCGCCGAGCGGAGGGAAGCGCGAAAAATTTTGGGGTATTTCGTGTGAAAAATCACGATTTTACGCCAAAAAATCATATTTTTTCCAATTTTAGGGGGGGGGGGGCGCGCCGGATGCGCCCCCCCTGGATCCGCCCCTGCTGTCTTACCTTGATGCTGTATACTGTAGTAGGAGCCATACAAGCCATGTTTCCATTATGTAGCTAGTAAGAAGGAAATAAGGTCCAACTACCTGTCATTTTGTGAACATTTGACAAAAATCAAAATCCTGTGGACATGCACACCCCCATTATCACACTGTGTAAATGCTGTACTCGATGGAATGATATTTCGTGTTGCGGTGTACTGATATTTCGCTGTTGTTTTATATGTTGACGCCGACGTATCAGAGAACGCAGATTGGTATGTATTTTTGTTTACTTGGAGCCCTCAAAACAAAATTTTCTTGCTAATATATAATTTTTGTGTATATCATGAATGTCCAAAATAAGTTTTATAGAAAAATTTCCATGTAAATCCCTATGATACCGTTGTGAATGGAATGATACCTTGAAAATGTATGTAACAAATGATATTTCTGATAAATAAAAACTTACAAGATAGAATTTCTGAATGAAATATCTCTTAAAATATCCTTATTAAGTCTCCCAAACAAAGTTTGGGAAACTTATTGTTTTTGCTCCGTTTCTTTTTATTATTATTATTATTATTATTATTATTATTCTCTTTCTCCTTCTCTTTCTCCTTTCTTTCGGCGGACCATGAACTTGTCCATGGCAGATCTCAGGAACTACTGGACAGAATTTCATGAAACTTTGTGGAGTATAGATATATGTTTCTAGTTGGTCCTAAAGTTTTCAGCTTTGTGGTAAACGGGGTCAAAGTCATATTTTGAGGGGTTCAAAGGGGGTGGTGGTTACTATAGAATCCTATGGGAAAGTTGAAATTTCGTACATTAATGTTGATAACTTCTAAATGAATAACGATAGAGACATAAAATTTGACATAGTGATAGGTCACCATTAGAGGAGCAATTCTGCGTTTTCAAAATTTTCGAGAAGTCTGCCATTTTCAAAATGGCTGCCAAAACACGGTATAAAAAATGGGCGGTAAAAATTCAACATTGTCCGATATCATCAAAATTTGATATGTGGGTAGATAATGATGTCCCAAATTGATTCCCAACGTTAGATTATAATCATATCTTGTTTTATATTGTGTTACATAAGAAAGCACTATTTTTGAGTTATATGTACGGAGCAACCCGAAATTTATGACTAGGAAAATCCTTAGTGTACTGATATTTCCCGTGCGTAACTGTTAATAGATATTAAACTGTACTGTTACATCTGTTAAACTTGTACTGTTATTTAATGTTTCAAATGGGATGTTTTTCTTCCAAACCACATATTCCTGTCTCCCCATGCCTGTGTCTTTTTAATTTTAATTGGTTATATCCTGGTGCATTTATGGCATTTCCCCATATCCGTTCTTTTTCTATTGCGTAATGTTTTTAAATCTGCTAGTCGTTTTTATGTACTAAGTTTGCAAATAATGCTCTAACCAGATCACTCAAAAAAAAAAAAACAATATATGGGCCTCAGCTTCGCTTCAGTCTGTATACTATTTTGGGGCGGTCTGTCGTTCCATGTATTGCAAAATGGCGGTCAGCTTTGTGTGTTTGTTTTGGGAGTGTTTAACGACCTTGACTATCCTTACGGATCTCGCACAGTCGCAACATATAACGTCATGATGAACTACTTGTATGCCCCGCCTACGAAAGTAGGGGGCATATAGTGTTCGGGTCTGTCCGTTCGTCCGTCTCGGGTTAACCTACACATTGAAGTTAGTTTTCCATGAAGATGAATTCACATCATCATGAAACTTGGTATGCTTATACATCATGATGTGAACTAATAAATATTTGAAGATTATGGGGTTCCGACAAATATGTGCCGAGCGGGGCATCGATAACACTTAATAAATAGTTTATTTTAAGTAAATCTAAGAATACAAAAAAGTAAGGCCAAACCATTCAAATCTAAAAGTCTCTTTTAAAAGTCTATAGATATTTGGTTTTTTTTTAACTGATCTGAAATGCTTTAAATAGTTGCTTGCCACGATGGTCGAACTGGGTCTGAGATGACACTGTGTAAACGCTGTACTCGATGGAATGATATTTCGTGTGGCGGTGTACTGATATTTCGCTGTTGTTTTACAATTTTGGATGGTGTTCTCTCGAATGGGATACAGCGTCTCTTTCAGTCGTTTTGGTGGCATTGCAGTAGTAACAACGGTAGGGGTCCATTATAGTTATCTGGAAAGTAGAAAATCAGATGGTTAGTAAAAAATTATAGTTATAAAGTTAAAGAAACCTGAAATAACAGTACAGTTTTTGTCGTTGTATACACGAAGAAACAGTACACTCAAAATATATGAACATAAGATAACAGTACAGTTCATGCTGTATGGTGAATATAAATCAAACGTTTAAAACTTCATGTCTCTACTACAATGAATTCAGACGATAAAATATTAAGGAGGGGTACAATTTAGCTTGTGTTTATTTCATAAATTTATGAAATAACCTGTAATGAATTATTTTCTTTACATTTTAATGATATTTTTAATTAGTCGCGGGGGCATAACAATCAAGATCAAGGGGTGGGTTCGGAAACATCGGCGGCACTACAACGACATAGTGCTGTTCTTCATAGTATAAGATCAGAAGTACAACGTAAGCAACTGACAAAAAATATCGTGCTGGTACCTATTTTGACGCGGACCAGAAATGACGCACCGAGATGCATTCGGGTTTTATTTATGAACCGCAAAACCTAAGACGTCAGAGGTTTGAGGTTTCTTCACGTTGATGGCTGTGTTCGCTGTTGTATCCCACAACATGTGGAAATCACCCATAAGCAAGGTAAGAAATCATCGACTTTTTTTATCCATATAAAACCGCCATTTTTCCTTACGTCCAGAAGATCGTGTACTAAAATAGACCCACGATTGGCCTAAAACCCTTCAAAGCGTTGTCAAAAGTTTCCGTCTTCTGACAGGCTGCGCGGGCATATTAGGTTACGTGACTGTTATGTAGTGAGCATCAAGATGAACTAAAAAAATATTCACTGTCAAAGTGTGACAATCGCTTATATGATTTTCAAAGAATATAACGAAATATGGCAAACAGGAATTAAGAACTGTTTAAATAAATCTTTTCTTTGGAGCAATTAAGAACTAATGAATAGAACTGAAAATTATTTTAATACAGTTATGACATTTTTCACTGATCAGTATTTAAAATACATCATGTTAAACATGTCTAAAATATTGAATTAATAGATTTCACCAAAATGTAATTCATGAAGTTTCATTCAAGTTTTTTTTTATTATTTTGGATTTGACATTTAAGTTGTTAATTTGGATGTTGTTGTTTGGATTTTACAACTTTGGACATTCGTCAAAGACAGTGGTTTCGAATGGAAGCATTTTTTCGATTAGCAAGGTAAGCTGCAACTCGAATAATACTGCGCCCTCAATCGACACTATCGCTAGATGAGGGCTTGAACGCGCCCAATGGAAAACTCCGTCAGCTGCTGTCTGGTTCAGACGACCAATCAAATGTCAGATATTAGTGCGTATGAGCATTAGTGACTTCCTTTACTTCCGTGTGTAATATTGACAAAATAAACATGGGGAATGATTGTGCCTGTGCAAATTTAGAAGACAAATACACCTTTAAATTCGAAGAAAAACAAAAGTGGCAGTGGAATCTATACTACACGGTCCATTGGACATTATTTACACAAACACTTGCTTAGCTCTAACCCGAATAATCCAGTCGTTATATTACGCTTTGCTATATTGCCGATAGAGGGCGCAGTATTATTCGAGTTAGCTTAGCTCCTCCTATTTTACGCGCCATTCATGCCTAAATGGCGATGTCTTAGTACCCATAAGTCATAGCGATTTACTATTTCCGGTTTGACGGATTTTATCAATGAATGCATCCAGGCGTTTATGTAGCGATCCGCGGGAGCGTAAAATAACGACCACAGGGGCTAGGTGCGTCCGAAAAAAACTGAAAAAAAAAATATAATACAACAAGGGGAGGAACTCTCTTACTTGCATTTTTTTTAAGTGGTCGTGTTAAATTGATTGTATTTTCAGAACGCCTTAATATTTACAAAAAAATCTTTCTTCAGTCCAAAGCCAAGTAATTTTCCTTACCAAAGAGACCCCAATTGTCAGTGTAGACCTCCGAACTGCTAAGGTATCCTACACGAATCAAAAGAAAACGGCGTGAAAATCGGAGGTCGGACAAATGCTGGATTAACCACTTCACATCTGTGTAGACTTTCCCATGCGTAAACGAGTCATTTTAACTGGCTAAATACTTTCATCCATTCAAATTACGTTAAAATTTCTTACCTTTCGCCAATTGATATGCCCTTTAAGTCTGTTTTTGAAAGAAATCCCCTTTCCATCCTTCCCAAACACCACAGACTTGAAAATATGAGAGAGTTCTAACGGGCGTTTTGATTGGCTGAACAGATTTGACGACATTCCCCTTTTCATCAAAAGACATGTAGAGTCTAGAGATGTTCCGAAAAAGTTAACCCAGCATTTGTACTACTTCCGATTTTCACGCCGTTTTGTTTTGGTTCGTGTAGGATACCTCAGCAGTTTGGAGGCCTACACTAACAATTGGGGTCTCTTTGGAAAGGAAAATTACTTGACTTTCGATTGGTGAAAACATTTGTTCGACTTGCTGGAGTCGTGGGACGTCAGAGCGCTCTCAATAAGGAAAACAGCGGATTTGCCGCTGCAAATCTGCGTCGGCACATTTCCACGTTTCGTGGCTATCGGATTTTATTTTCTATCCGAAACCCTTATATAAATCGCTTCACCAATCATTTTTCTATTCATTCATAACCATCTTACCTTCAGAAAGTGATTTAACCTTAGACCCTCTTATTTTGTCATCAAAATCTTAGGGAACGACCATTTAACTTGAAGGGGGGTTATGGTTTTATTCTAAAAAAAATATTCTGATTCCCAATGTTGCTGAAAAAAATATTCTGATTTTGGTGGAGGAAAAACAAATAATCTGATTCAGAGTTTTTGTCATATAACCTAATGTTACCTGTCCACATGCAAAAACACCACTTCAAACACAAAATATCGTTCATGCTATACGTTTAGATTTATACTAGCAGTCTTTAAACTACAATTATTTTCGAACATTTTGATACCAGTATTGACTATAATAGCCACAAATTTTAATAGCAACATTTAAATTTTTATGATAATCGTATGCCCAGTTAGATGTGTCACCAACAACGTACGCAATGTCATACTGGATAACTTAAGTGTGATAGTTCGAGTCTCTTTGGGCACTTTTTTTTCTTATTTCTTTTTAGTTGAATTAAATAAAACTATAACTGAGGGGTAATAATATTCGGAGATTATTACATGAAGTTACTTTTTATGCATACAGTATTTATTTTCCAAAGATATACTTCCAAATCCCATAACTTCATAGAACTTCTACACATGATCAGAGTACTGTTACAAAGTGGATCATAATATGGCTCCCAAACCATGGATATCAAATCGGAGGATTTTTGTATTTTGGCGGTCATTTTGGATCCAAAATGGCCGCCATAGCAAACCAACGATGAATATCGATTCGCAACATCATAATCTACTTGGAAACCAAATTTCGCCCAAATCGGAGGATTTTTGTATTTGGTGGTCATTTTGTACCTTGGTTACCATGGCAACAGCCACCATTTTGAATTACGGTGGATATTCCTATAAAAGTTTGATGAAAGGAATCCAATTTATTTTTAAATCTCCCCTTTTTTGTTTCCATGGCAACTGCGGCAAAGTTTATCCAACCGATTCCGATTATTTTGGCTTATCTCGTTCGGCGAGTAACCGGCTATGATCATTTTTGTGTTTTTCAAATTTTTAGCATTTTGGCCGTTTCCATGGCAACGGCGGCCATTTTGAAAATTCCGAAAGTAGTCTGCACATCTACTCATAGTGCTTAACATTCCTGTGAAGTTTCATTGATTTCCGTTCAGTAGTCGACGAGAAATATGTCGGATAAACTTTTGGCGGAAGAAAGAAAGAATAATAATAATAATAATAAAAATAACAAGAAATGATATGATCTGAAGGATCATTAATGTCTCCCAATTCCAAAAACTATGACAGATATTAATTCACAAGAACAAAATCTACTTGGAAACCAAATTTTGTATTTTGGCGGCCATTTTGGATTCAAAATGGTCGCCATATGGTGAAGCATGTCTTACTCCCTGTAAATATCCATTTCCATTGAAATCTTTTTATTTTTGAATTTTTAGCAATTTATTATGATTTTATATTGGCAGCCATTTTGAAATGGTGGCCATTTTGAAAATTTTAAAAACAAAGACCACAACTTTGAGTGATGATCTATTTTTGTGTCATGTTTCAAAAGGATCCGCTGTACGGAGTTAATTTAACATTGTTTGCACCTTGGTTACCATGGCAACGGCAGCCATTTTGAATTTGTTCAACCCCCCCAAAAGCTTCCACCCACTACAGTGGATATTTCTACAAAATTTCATGAAGTTTGATGAAAGGAATCCAAATTTTTTTTAAATCCCCCCTTTTTAGCTCACCTGACCCAAAGTCATGTGAGCTATTGCCATCACTTGGCGTCCGTCGTCGTCGTCCGTCGTCCGTCGTCCGTCGTACGTCGTAAACTTTTTCAAAAATCTTCTCCTCTGAAAGTACAAGACCAATGGAAACCAAACTTGGTCTGAATCATCACTAGGGTGTCTAGTTTCAAAGTTGTGTCCGGTGATGCCGTGCACCAACCAACATGGCCACTGTTACTAAAAATAGAACATATGGTAAAATTGCAGGTTTTGGGTAATAACTCAAAAACCGTTAATAATATCAAAAATCTGACATGGGATACAAATGATCAGCACATCAAGATCTACCTACCCTGCAATTTTGAAGTAAATCTGATTGCCCATCTTGGAGTTATTGCCCTTTTTTCATCAAATTTGTAAAATTTTAATACTTTTCGTCTTATATTTCAAAAACTATAAGAGATAAAGGTTAACTTTAATTGCAAAAATGTGCGGCATATCATGATCTACCCACCCTGCAATTTTGAAGTAAATCCCATTACCCATTTTGGAGTTATTTCCCTTTTTTCATCCAATTTTCAAAATTTTAATACTTTTCGTCCTTTATTTCAAAAACTATAAGAGACAGATGGTAAGTTGAAACTGCAAACATGTTCAGCATGTCAAGATCTACATACCCTGCAATTTTGAAGTAAATCTGATTGCCCATCTTGGAGTTATTGCCCTTTTTTCATCAAATTTGTAAAATTTTAATACTTTTCGTCTTATATTTCAAAAACTATAAGAGATAAAGGTTAACTTTAAATTGCAAAAATGTGCGGCATATCATGATCTACCCACCCTGCAATTTTGAAGTAAATCCCATTACCCATTTTGGAGTTATTTCCCTTTTTTCATCCAATTTTCAAAATTTTAATACTTTTCGTCCTTTATTTCAAAAACTATAAGAGACAGATGGTAAGTTGAAACTGCAAACATGTTCAGCATGTCAAGATCTACATACTCTGAAATTTTGAAGTAAATTTGATTTCCCATCTTGGAGTTATTGCCCTTTTTTCATCATTTTTTTTAAAAATTTTAATACTTTTCGTCTTATATTTCAAAAACTATTTAGAAATAGATGTTAAGTTTAAATTGCAAAAATGTGCAGCATGTCAAGATCTACCTACCCTGCAATTTTGAAGTAAATCCCATTACCCATTTTGACCGATTATGCAAATTAGAAAAAAAGGGGGGATGAAATTTAAAAAAAATCTTCTCTTCTGAAACTACTGAGCCAATCTCAACCAAACTTTGCTGAAATGATCCTTAGGTAGTCCCCTTTCAAAATGGTGTCCGTCAGCGCCGTCCTGTATCCAAGATGGCCGCCATTACTAAAAATAGAAATTTCTTCAAATAGCCAAAACTGCTCTATTTTAAGCCAGAAAATGACCAAATTTGAACTGTATAAGCATAATGATGAGCTTTTTAACATATATTACGGGATTTTTTATGAACTTTGAACTTTTGCCTATTTTGACCGATTATGCAAATTAGAAAAAAGGGGGGATGAAATTTAAAAAAAATCTTCTCTGAAACTACTGAGCCAATCTCAACCAAACTTTGCTGAAATGATCCTTGGGTGGTCCCCTTTCAAAATTGTGTCCGTCAGTGCCGTCCTGTATCCAAGATGGCTGCCATTACTAACTAGAGGCTCCCAGGAGCCTGTATAGCTCACCTGGGTATAATAACAACATCAGTCAATAAAACTTGATAACTTCGGTGAAAAAAATTAACTAATGTAGCCTTCGTTATTGCAGACCCCTTCTACAAACAAATTTGGGCAGGGGTTCCCCCTTTAATGTAAGTTATCAAAAATGCTGTAAAAAAACCATATATGTCAATGATTCTCAAAATTTAGCTTTTCCTACTTCACATTTTGTAATAGAGTTGCTTCCCTTTGATTATTTGAGTAACCAAAAGCAGTGAGTCAACAAAAAATGCATTTCAAGAGGAATAACTTTTCACACAGTTGTCACACATTTTTAACTGTGGGAAATTTTTTGTAAATCTTGACATGCTGAACATTTTTGCAGTTTAAACTTTCCCTCTATCTCTAATAGTTTTTGAGATATAAGATGATAGTATTAAAATTGAGAACATTTTGATGAAAAAAGGGCAATAACTCCAAAATGGGTAATTTGATTTACTTCAAAATTGCAGGGTAGGAAGATCTTGACATGCTGCAAATTTTAGCAATTTAAACTTAACATCTATCTCTTATAGTTTTTGAAATATAAGACGAAAAGTATTAATTTTTTTTTTAATTTGATGAAATAAAGGGCAAGAACTCCAAGATGGGTAATCATATTTACTTCAAAATTGCAGGGTAGGTAGATATCGACATGGTGCACATTTTTGAAATTTAAACTTAACATCTATCTCTTATAGTTTTTGAAATATAACACGAAAAGTATTAAAATAAAAATAAAAAATTGATCGAAGGGCCGAACCGCCGGACACATTTTTGGAAGAGAACCATCCAATGACTATTTCATCCAAATTCTGTTCTTATTGAGCAAATGGTTTCAGACAAGAAGATGTTTATGGGAATTTCCCATAGGGTCCTATGTTAAATTAAGTTCGGCTGTGGCGGCCATCTTGGTCAGTGTTCTGAAATGCGGGACACAATTTTGGAAGAGGACCACCCAAGATTCATTTCAGCAAAGTTTGGTTGAGATTGGCTCAATAGTTTCAGAGGAGAAGATTTTTTTTTAATTTCATCCCCACTTTTTTCTAATTTGCATAATCGGTCAAAATAGGCAAAAGTTCAAAAAGTTCATAAAAAATCCGTAATATATGTTAAAAAGCTCATCATTATGCTTATACAGTTCAAATTTGGGCACTTTCTGGCTTAAAATAGAGCAGTTTTTGGCCATTTGAAGAAATTTCTATTTTTAGTAATGGCGGCCATCTTGGATACAAGACGATGCTGACGGACACAAATTTGAAAGGGGACCACCCAAGGATCATTTCAGCAAAGTTTGGTTGAGATTGGCTCAGTGGTTTCAGAGGAGAGGATTTTTTAAAATTTCATCCCCCCTTTTTTCTAATTTGCATAATCGGTCAAAGTAGGCAAAAGTTCAAAGTTAATAAAAAATCCCGTAATATATGTTAAAAAGCTCATCATTATGCTTATACAGTTCAAATTTAGGCACTTTCTGGCTTAAAATAGAGCAGTTTTTGGCCATTTGAAGAAATTTCTATTTTTAGTAATGGCGGCCATCTTGGATACAAGACGGTGCTGACGGACACAATTTTGAAAGGGGACCACCCAAGGATCATTCCAGCAAAGTTTGGTTGAGATTGGCTCAGTAGTTTCAGAGGAGAAGATTTTTTTTAAATTTCAACCCCCCTTTTTTCTAATTTGCATAATCGGTCAAAATAGGCAAAAGTTCAAAGTTCATAAAACATCCCGTAATATATGTTAAAAAGCTCATCATTATGCTAATACAGTTCAAATTTGGGCACTTTCTGGCTTAAAATAGAGCAGTTTTGGCCATTTGAAGAAATTTCTATTTTTAGTAATGGCGGCCATCTTGGATACAGGACGGCACTGACGGACACAATTTTGAAAGGGGACCACCCAAGGATCATCTCAGCAGAGTTTGGTTGAGATTGGCACAGTAGTTTCAGAGGAGAAGATTTTTTTAAATTTCATCCCCCCTTTTTTTTAATTTGCATAATCGGTCAAAATAGGCAAAAGTTCAAAGTTCATAAAAAATCCCGTAATATATGTTAAAAAGCTCATCATTATGCTTAAACAGTTCAAATTTGGGCACTTTCTGGCTTAAAATAGAGCAGTTTTGGCCATTTGAAGAAATTTCTATTTTTAGCTCACCTGATCCAAAGGGTCATGTGAGCTATTGCCATCACTTGCCGTCTGTCCAAAAATGTGTCCGGCGGTTCGGCCCTTCGATCAATTTTTTATTTTTATTTTAATACTTTTCGTGTTATATTTCAAAAACTATAAGAGATAGATGTTAAGTTTAAATTGCAAAAATGTGCACCATGTCGATATCTACCTACCCTGCAATTTTGAAGTAAATATGATTACCCATCTTGGAGTTCTTGCCCTTTTTTTCATCAAATAAAAAAAAAAAAAATACTTTTCGTCTTATATTTCAAAAACTATAAGAGATAAAGGTTAAGTTTAAATTGCAAAAATTTGCAGCATGTCAAGATCTTCCTACCCTGCAATTTTGAAGTAAATCCCATTACCCATTTTGGAGTTATTGCCCCTTTTTCATCAAAATGTTCTCAATTTTAATACTATCATCTTATATCTCAAAAACTATTAGAGATAGAGGGAAAGTTTAAACCGCAAAAATGTTCAGCATGTCAAGATCTACAAAAAAATTCCCACAGTTAAAAATGTGTGACAACTGTGTGAAGAGTTATTCCTCTTGAAATGCATTTTTTGTTAACTCACTGCTTTTGGTTACTCAAATAATCAAAGGGAAGCAACTCTATCACAAAATGTGAAGTAGGAAAAGCTAAATTTTGAGAATCATTGACATATATATTTTTTTTACCGCATTTTTGATAACTTACATTAAAGGGGGAACCCCTGCCCACATTTTTTTGTAGAAGGGGTCTGCAATGACGAAGGCTACATTTGTTAATTTTTGTCACCGAAGTTATCAAGTTTTATTGACTAATGTTGTTATTATACCCAGGTGAGCTATACAGGCTCCTGGGAGCCTCTAGTTTGTTTCCATGGTAACTGCGGCAAAGTTTGTCCAACCGATTCCGATTTTTTTGGCTTATCTCGTTCCACTAGATGTGGATATTGTTCCTATCAAGTTTCACCAATTTCTGTTCAGCGAGTAACCTGCTATGATCATTTTTGTGTTTTTCAATTTTTTAGCATTTTAGCCGTTTCCATGGCAACGGCAACCATTTTGAAAAAATCAACCCTTAAAAGCACAACTTCACATGGCATATGATATTCCTACAAGGTTTTATAAAGTTTGATCAAGGCATCTCTGAGAAATCGAGCGGACAAAAATGTGTGGAAGAAGAATAAGAATAATAACTAGAATTGCCATTGCAAAGCAATAGCGGACGTCACCCCACCCCATTATTTTGGTACCTCGGTTTCCATGGTAACGTCATTTTGAATTTTATCAACACGCCAAAAGCTTCCACACACTACGGTGAATATTCCTACGATGTTTCATGAAGTTTGATGGAAAATCTAATTTTTTTTAAATCCCCCCTTTTTTTTATTTCCATGGCAACTGCGGCAAAGTTTGTCCAACCGATGGCGATTTTTCGGGCTTCAACTAGATGTGGATGTGACAAGGAAACATTACTGCAAAACTTTGTGAAGTTGGAAGTGAATTTAAAATTTTTTGCACCTTGGTTACCATAGCAACGGCTGCCATTTTGAATTTATTCAACCCCCAACAGCTGCCACACACTACAATGGATATTCCTACAAAGTTTCATGAAGTTTGATGAAAGGAATCCAAAATTATTTTAAATCCCCCCTTTTTTGTTTCCATGGCAACTGCGGCAAAGTTTGTCCAACCAATTCCGATTTTGTTGGCTTATCTCGTTCCACTAGCTGTGGATGTTGTTCCTATCAAGTTTCATCAATTGCTGTTTGGCGGGTAACCTGCTATGATCATTTTTGTGTTTTTCAATTTTTTAGCATTTTGGCCGTTTCCATGGCAACGGCAGCCATTCTGAAAAAAATCAACCCTTACCAGTACAAATTCACATGGCATATGACATTCCTACAAGGTTTCATAAAGTTTGATCAAGGCATCTCCGAGAAATCGAGCGGACAAAAATGTGTGGAATAATAATAATAAGAAGAATAATAATAATAGTGAAAAAGAAACGTAGAATAGCAATACGTCACCCGACTGCGTTCGGGGTGACGTATTAATAATAGTGAAAAAGAAACGTAGAATAACAATACATCACCCGACAGCAGTCAGGGTGATGTAATAATAAGAAACAGAGCAAAATTAATATGTCTCACAAACTACGTTTGGGAGCCATAATAATAATAATAATAATAATAATGATAATAATAAGAAACAGAGCAAGAGTAATATGTCTCACAAAGTACGTTTGGGAGCCATAATAATAATAATAATAATAATAATAAGAAACAGAGCAAAAGTAATATGTCTCACAAAGTACGTTTGGGAGCCATAATAATAATAATAATAATAATAATAATAAGAAACAGAGCAAAAGTAATATGTCTCACAAAGTACGTTTGGGAGCGATAATAATAATAATAATAAGAAACAGAGCAAAAGTAATATGTCTCACAAAGTACGTTTGGGAGCGATAATAATAATAATAATAATAATAAGAAACAGAGCAAAAACAGTATGTCTCACAAACTTCGTTTGGGAGCCATAATAATAATAATAAGAAGAAGAACATGAGCAAAAACAATATGTCTCACAAACTTCGTTTGGGAGCCATAATAATAATAAGAAACGGTGCAAAAACAATAAGTTACCAAACTTTGTTTGGGAACTTAATACTAATAAGAAACGGAGCAAACACAATATGTCTCTCAAACTTCGTTTGGGGGACATAATTACACCAACACAAACCGCATTTAAAACTCAAGCTGGAGCAACACAAACTCAATAAAACCAAAGTGATATCTGGATGCCAGGCAACATAATTAGTGATTGTCTACCTTTATTTACCTGGCTATGGAACTGTTTACTGTTGAAAATTTTTCTTACATTTTTTTTTAAAATTTTGAAAATGCACCTTCATAAGGGACCGACCATTTAACTTGAAGTGTGGGGGGGGGGGGGGGGGGGGGGGGATTATGGTGTTTTGTTTCGTTCAGAATTTTTTTTTCGGACAACACAAGAGTTAGAATAGTTATTTTCCAGAATCCAACATCACGTTATGACAAAAACTCTGAATCAGATTTTTTTTTCCTCCACCAAAATCAGAATATTTTTTTCAGCAACATTGGGAATCAGAATATTTGTTTAGAAAAAAACCATAACCCCTGCCCCCCCCCCTTTCAAGTTAAATGGTCGTTCCCTAAAACAATGTATTCAAGATGTCAAATTAGGTCTCTGGATATTGCCAGAATGCAGCATTTTGCATCATTTACCCCATATCCCTGGCTGTAGCAACCACTTTGTTAGCCCAGTGGATCAACCCTCTTCGCCTGTTGAATGTCTTCTTGGCTCCTAATTTTTTTATCCTAGGAGCCAATTGGATCCTGGGTCAAAAATCCTACTATGAGGCCTGTATCATTTGGCCAAGCGGTTTCAGAGGAAAAGCTGTTGTAGAAATTGACCAATCAGAAACAAGAACTAGGAAGAACTGTTTTAGATACCTAAAACTTATGTCTTCCCTTAATGCGGCCATCTGTACAATAATAAGCTACACATTATGAGTTGAATGATACTATTTAAAAAACAATTATTTGACCTTTAGGTCAAAGGTCAGGCTCCCACAAAGGTCATTACGGTACGCGGCACACCACCTTATGGTCATGCACCCACATACCAAATATCATTGACCTATCTCGAAAGACAAAAATGTTATGGCCCAGACAAGAAAATACTATTTAAAAAACAATTATTTGACCTTGAGGTCAAAGGTCAAGGTCCCACGAAGGTCATTATGGTACGCGACACACCGCCTTATGGTCATGCACCCACATACCAAATATAATTGACCTATCTGGAAAAGACAAAAAAGTTATGGTCCGGACAAGTTTCCCCGAGGAAGCAGAAGCAGAAGAAGCGGAAGAAAAAATCAGACGAAAACAATATGTCTCCCTTCGTTCGAAGGGGAGACATAATTACATATGGCGGCAATGTTTGTTAACGGATCAAAGCGGAATGAGCAATTCCTACAGAGGACCTTCCATAGATGCTTCCTACCACGTTTTGGTCCATTTGGCCAAGCTGTTTCAGAGTAGAAGATTTTTAGAAATCGACCAATCAGAAACAAGAATCGCCTGTGGTAGCCATGTTTGTTAATGGATCGGGACAAAATGAGCAGTCTTTATAGAGGATCTTCCATAAATGTTTCCTACCAAGTTTCGGTTCATTTGGCAAAGCGGTTTCCGAGGAGAAGATTTTTTAGAAATCAACCAATCAGAAACAAGAATTGTCTGTGGTGGCCATATTTGTTCTAAAGGATCGGGACAAAATGAGCAATCTTAACAGAGGACCTTCCATAGATGCTTCCTACCAAGATTCGGTACATTTGGCCAAACGGTTTCAGAGGAGAAGAATTTAAAAAATCACCCAATCAGAAAACAAGAATCGCCTGTGGCGGCCATGTTTGCTAATGGATTGGGACAAAATGAGCATTCTTTATAGAGGACCACCCATAGATGCTTCCTACCAAGTTCTAGTTCATTTAGCCAAATGGTTTCAGAGGATAAGAATTTAAAAAATCAGTCAATCAGAAACAAGAGTCGCTTGTGGTGGCCATGTTTGTTAATGGATCGGGACAAAATTAGCAATCTTTATAGAGGACCATCCATAGATGTTTCCTACTAAGTTTCGCTTCATTTGGCCAAGCGGTTTTGGGACAGAAAATAAAAAAAAATCAGTCAATCAGAAACAAAAATCGCCTGTGGTGACCATGTCTGTTAACGGATCGGGACTTATAGAGACCTTCCATAGATGCTTCCTACCAAGTTTCGGATAATTTGGCAAAGTGGTTTCAGAAGAAAAGATTTTTAGAAATCGACCAATCAGAAACAAGAAATGCCTGGTTATTGAATTCATGGTTTCAAACACTACAGGCAACAATCAAATTTTATTTCGTTGGATTTTCATTTTCGTAATTCTAGTGAACAACGAAATCCACGAAAATTAGAATGTCAGAATTAATAATGATTTCACAGTATTCCTAATCGGTATAAATTTGCTGGTAAAATAATGTTGAACTACAATGCCGTGTAGCTGCAGTAAAAATTTGTGCTAATTTTTATTTATAACAAGGGCAACGCAAAGCGTGGCATATCCCGTTGCCTGAAAATTTGACCCGGTTACCTTGACCTTTAACCTTGAAAATCAATAGGGTTCCAGATTCTCTTAAGGACTAAGTATGTAGCAAGTTTGGTCAAAATCCATTGAGGGATGTTGATTCTAGTGTTCACAAGGATGTTACGGAAGGACGGACGGACGGACGGACAGTAGCGTTACTATATCCCTTCGCAACTTTGTTGGCAAAGGGATAATAAAGCAGCAATAGATATTTAAAGAAATTTCTATTTTTAGTAATGGCTGCCATCTTGAATGAAGGATAAGGCTGCCAGACAAAATTTTGAAAAGGAACCACACAAGGACCATCTCAGCCAAATTTGGTTCAGTGGTTTCAGAGGAGAAGATTTAAATGTGGACGTTTACGACGTACGACGGATGCCAAAAGCTAATATGGCATTTGGCCAGGTGAGCTAAAAAAAAACCAAGAAATAAAATACAAGGTTCATTGCATCAACATGGGAAACTAAAATATCGTATTTACATAACTGTTTAACAATCACACTTTCCCTATTCAATATATACTGACAGACTTTAACTAGAGGCTCCCAGGAGCCTGTATAGCTCACCTGGGTATAATAACAACATCAGTCAATAAAACTTGATAACTTCGGTAAAAAAATTTAACAAATGTAGCCTTCGTCATTGCAGACCCCTTCTACAAAAAAATTTGGACAGGGGTTCCCCCTTTAATGTAAGTTATCAAAATTGCTGTAAAAAAACATATATGTCAATGATTCTCAAAATTTAGCTTTTCCTACTTCACATTTTGTAATAGAGTTGCTTCCCTTTGATTATTTGAGTAACCAAAAGCAGTGAGTCAACAAAAATATGCATTTCAAGAGGAATAACTCTTCACAGCTGTCGCACATTTTTAACTGTGGGAAATTTTTTGTAGATCTTGACATGCTGAACATTTTTGCAGTTTAAACTTTCCCTCTATCTCTAATAGTTTTTGAGATATAAGATGATAGTATTAAAATTGAGAACATTTTGATGAAAAAAGGGCAATAACTCCAAAATGGGTAATTGGATTTACTTCAAAATTGCAGGGTAGGAAGATCTTGACATGCTGCAAATTTTTGAAATTTAAACTTAACCTTTATCTCTTATAGTTTTTGAAATATAAGACGAAAAGTATTATTATTTTTTTATAAATTTGATGAAAAAAGGTCGAGAACTCCAAGATGGGTAATCAGATTTACTTCAAAATTGCAGGTAAAAAAAAAAATGGATAGAAGGGTCGAACCGCCAGACACATTTTTGGAAGAGAACCATCCAATGACTATTTCATCAAAATTTTGTTCTTATTGAGCAAATGGTTTCAGACAAAAATATTTTTATGGGAATTTCCCATAGGGTCCTATGTTAAAATAAGTTCGGCTGTGGCGGCCATCTTGGTCGGTGTTCTGAAATGCCAGACACAATTTTGGAAGAGGACCACTCAAGAATCATTTCAGCAAAGTTTGGTTGAGATTGGCTCAGTAGTTTCAGAGGAGAGGATTTTTTTTAATTTCATCCCCCCTTTTTTCTAATTTGCATAATCGGTCAAAATCGGTAAAAGTTCAAAGTTCATAAAAAATCCCGTAATATATGTTAAAAAGCTCATCATTATGCTTATACAGTTCAAATTCGGGGACTTTCTGGCTTAAAATAGAGCAGTTTTGGCCATTTGAAGAAATTTCTATTTTTAGTAATGGCGGCCATCTTGAATACAGGACGGCGCTGACGGACACATTTTGAAAGGGGACCACCTAAGGATCATTTCAGCAAAGTTTGGTTGAGATTGGCTCAGTAGTTTCAGAGGAGAAGATTTTTTTTTAATTTCATCCCCCCTTTTTTCTAATTTGCATAATCGGTCAAAATCGGTAGAAGTTCAAAATTCATAAAAATTCCCGTAATATATGTTAAAAAGCTCATCATTATGCTTATACAGTTCAAATTTGGGCACTTTCTGGCTTAAAACAGAGCAGTTTTGGCCATTTGAAGAAATTTCTATTTTTAGTAATGGCGGCCATCTTGGATACAGGACGGCGCTGACGGACACAATTTTTAAAGGGGACCACCTAAGGATCATTTCAGCAAAGTTTGGTTGAGATTGGCTCAGTAGTTTCAGAGGAGAAGATTTTTTTTTAATTTCATCCCCCCTTTTTTCTAATTTGCATAATCGGTCAAAATCGGTAAAAGTTCAATGTTCATAAAAAATCCCGTAATATATGTTAAAAAGCTCATCATTATGCTTATACAGTTCAAATTTGGGCACTTTCTGGCTTAAAATAGAGCAGTTTTGGCCATTTGAAGAAATTTCTAATTTTAGTAATGACAGCCATCTTGGATACAGGGCGGCGCTGACGGACACAATTTTGAAAGGGGACCACCTAATGATCATTTCAGCAAAGTTTGGTTGAGATTGGCTCAGTAGTTTCAGAGGAGAAGATTTTTTTAAAATTTCATCCCCCCTTTTTTCTAATTTGCATAATCGGTCAAAATCGGTAAAAGTTCAAAGTTCATAAAAAATCCCGTAATATATGTTAAAAAGCTCATCATTATGCTTATACAGTTCAAATTTGGGCACTTTCTGGCTTAAAATAGAGCAGTTTTGGCCATTTGAAGAAATTTCTATTTTTAGTAATGGCGGCCATCTTGGATACAGGACGGCGCTGACGGACACAAATTTTAAAGGGGACCACCTAAGGATCATTTCAGCAAAGTTTGGTTGAGATTGGCCTAATAGTTTCAGAGGAGAAGATTTTTTTAAAATTTCATCCCCCCTTTTTTCTAATTTGCATAATCGGTCAAAATCGGTAAAAGTTCAAAGTTCATAAAAAATCCCGTAATATATGCTAAAAAGCTCATCATTATGCTTATACACTTCAAATTTGGGCACTTTCTGGCTTAAAATAGAGCAGTTTTGGCCATTTGAAGAAATTTCTATTTTTAGTAATGGCGGCCATCTTGGATACAGGACGGTGCTGACGGACACAATTTTGAAAGGGGGCCACCTAAGGATCATTTCAGCAAAGTTTGGTTGAGATTGGCTCAGTAGTTTCAGAGAAGATTTTTTTTAAATTTCATCCCCCCTTTTTTCTAATTTGCATAATCGGTCAAAATGGGTAATGGGATTTACTTCAAAATTGCAGGGTAGGTAGATCTTGACATGCTGCACATTTTTGCAATAAACTTAACATCTATCTCTAAATAGTTTCTGAAATATAAGACGAAAAGTATTAAAATGAAAAAAAAAAAAAATGATGAAAAAAGGGCAATAACTCCAAGATGGGTAATCAAATTTACTTCAAAATTGCAGGGTAGGTAGATCTTGACATGCTGAACATGTTTGCAGTTTCAACTTACCATCTGTCTCTTATAGTTTTTGAAATAAAGGACGAAAAGTATTAAAATTTTGAAAATTTGATGAAAAAAGGGAAATAACTCCAAAATGAGCAATGGGATTAACTTCAAAATTGCAGGGTGGGTAGATCATGATATGCCGCACATTTTTGCAATTTAAAGTTAACCTTTATCTCTTATAGTTTTTGAAATATAAGACGAAAAGTATTAAAATTTTACAAATTTGATGAAAAAAGGGCAATAACTCCAAGATGGGTAATCAGATTTACTTCAAAATTGCAGGGTATGTAGATCTTGATGTGCTGATCATTTTTACTCCATGTCAGATTTTTGATATTATTAACGGTTTTTGAGTTATTACCAAAAACCTGCAATTTTACCATATGTTTTATTTTTAGTAACAGCGGCCATGTTGGTTGGTGCACGGCATCACCGGACACAATTTTGAAACTAGACACCCTAGTAATGATTCAGACCAAGTTTGGTTTCCATTGGTCTAGTACTTTCAGAGGAGAAGATTTTTGAAAAAGTTTACGAGTACGACGGACGACGACGACGGACGCCAAGTGATGGCAATAGCTCACATGACCCTTTGGGTCAGGTGAGCTAAAAACCCAACACTGAATATATCTTTGTTAACACAGAAATATTGTTTCTGGTTTGTTATTATTTACCATCAATCATTTATTGGTCATTTTACTACATTTGATATCACACTTTAACAATGAATGACATCATAAAGAGAGATTAAAAAATTCATGTAAACAAAATTTACTTGCCTTCTGCATTGAGAATGGCAATCTGACAGCTTACAGGTATCATTTTCCTGACTTTAATAACTGCCCAAATGATCATCGCCAAATGTTTTAAAACTCCTCAATTAAAATAGCACCTAATTCTTAAGAATTTTGATATTTTTATTCATTCAACTCAAAAATTGCAGTATTTTCTTAAGGTGAGATTCTGTAAATCAATAAATTCGTCTTATTTTCAAACATAAGTGAGATGGGAAATATTTCATGTCTACACATTCTTAATTCAGTCACACACAGTGTAATGCAATGATGTCATTGTATCAGAAATGTAGTCATGTAATCAAGATGTGAATGTTATTTTTTCTAAAATAATGTTTACTGCTTCCTGGAGGATATTCCTCACATATTCCTAGACATTTGCTAAAATACTACAAAATAATTGTAATAGTGTACATGCAATCACTATGGTTCATTTGTGTTATAAATGTGAACAAATTTTAGAATCTTCATGTACATGACTTTTTTTATTACAGCTTCATCAAAGAAATTTACTGAATAACTGTCGTCAAAACATAAAAATCGCTTTCAAAGGATTTTGTGTGCACCCAACGTTTTTTTTTAAATAAAACATTTTCTGTGAAAATTTTCGAATATCATTGTGTCCTTATATGTTGTTTAAAACAAAAACACTGTAAATCAAAATTAATTCTGTTGAAATATTTGAAAATTTGAGATACTTTTTCAATGTCTGTCATAATATGTCAAAGCACACGGGGGCCCGGATGGCTCAATGAGTTAGGTCGTTGGATCTAACAACTCATACAAGCCTATCACCAATACGGCGTGGGTTCGCGCCCGGCTTTGTAAATTACAAAAAAGGGTGCACTCGACTCGCAGCCGCAAGCGATAAAGTTTACCAGTTGCTTGCCCAGGGTCGGTAGTTCTCTTCGGGTACTCCGCTTCCTCCACCACTAAAACTGGTCGCCATGATATAGCTGAAATATTGCTGAAAGTGGCATTAAAACACCAAAAATCTAAATCAATCTTTGATTATCACCTGATAAATATTTAAAACCCATTAGTTGAGGATGTTTTATACGACTACATGGTGCTTGTGTTGTCTGTCTGTAGACAAGAATGGTTTTCCTGCGATAATTTAAGTTCTAGTTGATGGACAGATCTTTTTGAATTTTGAACACAATGATCATTGGCCCTGAATAAAGTTATTAATTTGCATTGTAACCCTACCCTTTTCCAAACGAGAGGCTCTAAGGTGCAAAAATTGATGTTTCTGTTATTTGTCTGAAGTTATTCAGATTTATTTTGTGTCTAATGAAGTAGAGGTTAAAAAATGTAAAAAGAATTGTAAGACCTTTATGAGTATGTATAAAATAATAAGATACCAGAGATAATATAGAAATTTCCTTTGTGGATAGAGTTAAACATGCTCTGCCATTAGAAAATGTATAAAATACACAGGTTGTGGAAGTTAAGGAGTTGAGTTTCTAAATGAATGAAATAAATTACTGGTTAATTTAAAATAGGTAAGTATTCTAAACAAAGGGAAAATAGTTACCAGTTAATTTAAATTACTGGCATGTAAGTGATTACAAGATTGGAGATTTGATTAAGATGATATATATATGTGTGTGTGTGAGACGAGGAATGATTAACATACAACACTTGGAGGGTTCAGATTGATTGAAAATATTGTGTCTGTATTGGAATGAACACTTCAAGGAATAGGAAATGTATCCTGCAAAAGGACATAAACTGTACAGACATTAAGTATGTAAAACGATTGATATACTGCATCAGTTAGTAATGACTGATGTTTTAATTACAGTTCAGGTAAAAACAAGTACATTGTTTATGTGTACATTGTTTTACAAATGTACAAGTATGAGATAAGCTGTTTACATTAAAACAGTCTTATATGTATAATACAAATGTACAAGTATGAGATAAGCTGTTTACATTAAAACAGTCTTATATGTATAATACAAATGTACAAGTATGAGATAAGCTGTTTACATTAAAACAGTCTTATATGTATAATACAAATGTACAAGTATGGGATAAGCTGTTTACATTAATACAGTATTATATTGTTTAACAAATGTACAAGTATGAGATAAGCTGTTTACATTAAAACAGTCTTATATGTATAATATAAATGTACAAGTATGAGATAAGCTGTTTACATTAAAACAGTCTTATATGTATAATATAAATGTACAAGTATGAGATAAGCTGTGTACATTAAAACAGTCTTATATGTATAATACAAATGTACAAGTATGACATAAGCTGTTTACATTAAAACAGTCTTGTATGTATAATACAAATGTACAAGTATGAGATAAGCTGTTTACATTAAAACAGTCTTATATGTATAATACAAATGTACAAGTATGAGATAAGCTGTTTACATTAAAACAGTCTTATATGTATAATACAAATGTACAAGTATGACATAAGCTGTTTACATTAAAACAGTCTTATATTGTTCCACAAATGTACAACAAGTATGGGATAAGCTGTCAACATTAAAACAGTCTTATATGTATAATACAAATGTACAAGTACGAGATAAGCTGTTTACATTAAAACAGTGTTATATTGTTTTACAAATGAACAAGTATGAGATATTAAGCTGTTTACATTAAAACAGTCTTATAGTTATATGCATAATACAAATTACTTTCATTTGTGAAGTTAACCCTTGTTGTGATTTTTTTAAAAAATTTGAAAATTCCAGAATGAATGTAATAATGGCATTGTGGGATTGTTTTTGGTTTCCTATTGAGAATGATGTTATAAATAATATAGCTTGATATTTGTGGTAGATGATATGATTGGATGTCTGTAAAATAATAACCAGAGGCTCCCAGGAGCCTGTAATCGCTCACCTGGATCATAGCTGCTTTCAATAATAACGCAACTGCACTGTGGTGGCCATCTTGGTGGGAGAGCGCGACTGCCGGACACAATTTTGGAAAAGGACCATCCAATGACTATTCCATCAAAGTTTGGTTCTAATTGAGCTACTGGTTCCAGACAAGATGATTTTTATTTGAATTTCCCATAGGGTCCTATGCAGCTGTGCAGTCATCTTGGTCAGAGGGCGGGACCACCAGACACAATTTTGGAAGAGGACTATCCAATGACTATTTTATCAAAGTTTGGTTCCAAATGAGCAACTGGTTCCAGACAAGAAGATTCTATGTGAATTTCCCATACGGTCCTATGTTAAGCTAAGTTCGGCTGTGGGGGCCATCTTGGTCGAAGGGCTGAACCGCCGGACACATTTTTGGAAGAGAACCATCCAAGGACTATTTCATCAAAATTTTGTTCTTATTGAGCAAATTGTTGCGGACAAGAAGATTTTGATGGGCATTTTCCACAGGGTCCTATGTTAAATTAAGTTTGGCTGTAGCAGCCTTCTTGATCGGAGGTCTGGAATGCCGGACACAATTTTGGAAGGGGACCACCCAAGGATCATTTCAGCAAAGTTTGGTTGAGATTGGCTCAGTTGTTTCAGAGGAGAAGATTTTTTAAAAATTTCATTCCCCCTTTTTTCTATTTTTAGCTTGGCGGCATCTTAGTTGGAAGTCAGGATCACCGGACACAATTTTGAAGGGGGCCACCCAAGGACCATTCCACCAAAGTTTGGTTGCAATTGGCCCAGTGGTTTCTGAGGAGAAGATTAAAATGTGAAATGTTGACGGACGGACGAAAAGTGATGGCAATAGCTCACATGGCCTAAAGGCCAGGTGAGCTAAATACAGAATATATGTTAATCTACTCCTTGCCATGTAGCTGCAGTTAAAATTTGAGCACATTTTGACTTATACTAAAGCAGCAATGGACAATTGAAGAAATTTCTATTTTTAGCAACAGCAGCCATCTTGAATGGAGGGCAAGGCTGTCGGACACAATTTTGAAATGGACCCACCCAGGGACCATCCCTGCCAAGTTTGATTTAATTTGGTTCAGCAGTTTCAGAGAAGATTTAAATGTGATCTTTTATCAAAATATGCCTAATTTGTATAATCAGTATAAAAATCGGCTGAAAGAAAATTTTCACAGAAAAACGTGGAATATATGTTAAACTACTCATTGCCACGTAGCTGCAGTTAAAATTTGAACTCATTTTGACTTATACTAAAGCAGCAATGGACAATTGAAGAAATTTATATTTTTAATAACAGCAGGCATCTTGAATGGAGGACGGGGCTGTCGGACACAATTTTGAAAGGGACCCACCAGGGACCATCCCTGCCAGGTTTGGTTTAATTTGGTTCAGCGGTTTCAGAGGAGAAGATTTAAATGTGATCTTTTATCAAAATATGCCTAATTTGCATAATCGGTATAAATCGGCTGAAAGAAATTCACAGAGCAACCCGGAATATATGTTAAACTACTCCTTGCCATGTAGCTGCAGTTAAAATTTGACCTCATTTTGACATATACTAAAGCAGCAATGGACAATTACAATTTCATCTCCCCTTTTTTCTATTTTTAGCTTGGCGACCATCTTGGTTGGAAGTCGGGATCACCAGACACAATTTTGGAAGGGGGCCGTCCAATGACCATTCCACCAAAGTTTGGTTGCAATTGGCCCAATGGTTTTTGATGAGAAGATTAAAATGTGAAATGTTGACGGACGGACGAAAAGTGATGGCAATAGCTCAAGGCCAGGTGAGCTAAAAATGGGTGAAATTTATTGAACTAGACTTAAAAAAGTAAGAAAATGATATGAAGTATCATATGTTGGAGTATTTACATTAAACTTTGGTGGTATGGTGGAGTATTTCCATTAAACTTTGGTGGTATGGTGGAGTATTTCCATTAAACTTTGTTGGTATGGTGGAGTATTTACATTAAACTTTGTTGGTATGGTGGAGTATTTCCATTAAACTTTGGTGGTATGGTGGAGTATTTCCATTAAACTTTGGTGGTATGGTGGAGTATTTCCATTAAACTTTGGTGGTATGTTGGAGTATTTCCATTAAACTTTGGTTGTATGTTGGAGTATTTACATTAAACTTTGGTGGTATGGTGGAGTATTTCCATTAAACTTTGTCAGTATCTTGGAGTATTTACATTAAACTTTGTTGGTATGTTGGAGTATTTCCATTAAACTTTGGTTGTATGTTGGAGTATTTCAATTAAACTTTGGTTGTATGTTGAAGTATTTCCATTAAACTCTGGTGGTATGTTGGAGTATTTCCATTAAACTTTGGTGGTTTGGTGGAGTATTTCAATTAAATTTTGGTGGTATGTTGGAGTATTTCAATTAAACTTTGTTGGTATGGTGGAGTATTTCCATTAAACTTTGGTTGTATGTTGGAGTATTTATATTAAACTTTGTTGGTATGTTGGAGAATTTCCATTAAACTTTGTTGGTATGGTGGAGTATTTCCATTAAACTTTGGTGGTATGTTGGAGTATTTCCATTAAACTTTGGTGGTATGGTGGAGTATTTCCATTAAACTTTGGTGGTATGGTGGAGTATTTACATTAAACTTTGGTGGTATGGTGGAGTATTTCCATTAAACTTTGGTGGTATGGTGGAGTATTTCCATTAAACTTTGGTGGTATGGTGGAGTATTTCCATTAAACTTTGGTGGTATGGTGGAGTATTTCCATTAAACTTTGGTGGTATGGTGGAGTATTTCCATTAAACTTTGGTGGTATGTTGGAGTATTTCCATTAAACTTTGGTGGTATGTTGGAGTATTTCCATTAAACTTTGTTGGTATGGTGGAGTATTTACATTAAACTTTGGTGGTATGGTGGAGTATTTCCATTAAACTTTGGTGGTATGTTGGAGTATTTCCATTAAACTTTGGTTGTATGTTGGAGTATTTACATTAAACTTTGGTGGTATGGTGGAGTATTTCCATTAAACTTTGTCAGTATGTTGGAGTATTTACATTAAACTTTGTTGGTATGTTGGAGTATTTCCATTAAACTTTGGTTGTATGTTGGAGTATTTACATTAAACTTTGGTGGTATGGTGGAGTATTTACATTAAACTTTGGTGGTATGGTGGAGTATTTCCATTAAACTTTGGTTGTATGTTGGAGTATTTCCATTAAACTTTGGTGGTATGTTGGAGTATTTCCATTAAAATTTGTTGGTATGGTGGAGTATTTCCATTAAACTTTGGTGGTATGGTGGAGTATTTCCATTAAACTTTGTTGGTATGGTGGAGTATTTCTATTAAACTTTGGTGGTATGATGGAGTATTTCCATTAAACTTTGTTGGTATGGTGGAGTATTTACATTAAACTTTGTTGGTATGTTGGAGTATTTCCATTAAACTTTGGTGGTTTAGTGGAGTATTTCCATTAAACTTTGGTGGTATGGTGGAGTATTTCCATTAAACTTTGTTGGTATGGTGGAGTATTTCCATTAAACTTTGGTGGTATGATGGAGTATTTCCATTAAACTTTGTTGGTATGGTGGAGTATTTCCATTAAACTTTTGTGGTATGGTGGAGTATTTCCATTAAACTTTGTTGGTATGTTGGAGTATTTACATTAAACTTTGTTGGTATGGTGGAGTATTTCCATTAAACTTTGGTGGTATGGTGGAGTATTTCAATTAAACTTTGGTTGTATGTTGGAGTATTTACATTAAACATTGGTGGTATGTTAGAGTATTTCCATTAAACTTTGGTGGTATGGTGGAGTATTTCCATTAACCTTTGGTGGTATGGTGGAGTATTTCCATTAAACTTTGGTGGTATGGTGGAGTATTTCCATTAACCTTTGTTGGTATGGTGGAGTATTTACATTAAACTTTGGTGGTATGGTGGAGTATTTCCATTAAACTTTGTTGGTATGGTGGAGTATTTCCATTAAACTTTGGTGGTATGTTGGAGTATTTCCATTAAACTTTGGTGGTTTGATGGAGTATTTCCATTAAACTTTGGTTGTATCTTGGAGTATTTCCATTAAACTTTGGTGGTATGGTGGAGTATTTCAATTAAACTTTGGTTGTATGTTGGAGTATTTACATTAAACTTTGTTGGTATTTTGGAGTATTTCCATTAAACTTTGGTTGTATGTTGGAGTATTTCCATTAAACTTTGGCTGTATGTTGGAGTATTTACATTAAACTTTGTTGGTATGGTGGAGTATTTCCATTAAACTTTGGTTGTATCTTGGAGTATTTCCATTAAACTTTGGTGGTATGGTGGAGTATTTACATTAAACTTTGTTGGTATGGTGGAGTATTTCCATTAAACTTTGGTGGTATGTTGGAGTATTTCCATTAAACTTTGGTTGTATGGTGGAGTATTTCCATTAAACTTTGTTGGTATGGTGGAGTATTTCCATTAAACTTTGTTGGTATGGTGGAGTATTTACATTAAACTTTGGTGGTATGTTGGAGTATTTCAATTAAACTTTGTTGGTATGTTGGAGTATTTCCATTAAACTTTGGTGGTTTAGTGGAGTATTTCCATTAAACTTTGGTGGTATGGTGGAGTATTTCCATTAAACTTTGTTGGTATGGTGGAGTATTTCCATTAAACTTTGGTGGTATGATGGAGTATTTCCATTAAACTTTGTTGGTATGGTGGAGTATTTCCATTAAACTTTTGTGGTATGGTGGAGTATTTCCATTAAACTTTGTTGGTATGTTGGAGTATTTACATTAAACTTTGTTGGTATGGTGGATTATTTCCATTAAACTTTGGTGGTATGGTGGAGTATTTCAATTAAACTTTGGTTGTATGTTGGAGTATTTACATTAAACTTTGGTGGTATGTTAGAGTATTTCCATTAAACTTTGGTGGTATGGTGGAGTATTTCCATTAACCTTTGGTGGTATGGTGGAGTATTTCCATTAAACTTTGGTGGTATGGTGGAGTATTTCCATTAACCTTTGTTGGTATGGTGGAGTATTTACATTAAACTTTGGTGGTATGGTGGAGTATTTCCATTAAACTTTGTTGGTATGGTGGAGTATTTCCATTAAACTTTGGTGGTATGTTGGAGTATTTACATTAAACTTTGGTGGTTTGATGGAGTATTTCCATTAAACTTTGGTTGTATCTTGGAGTATTTCCATTAAACTTTGGTGGTATGGTGGAGTATTTCAATTAAACTTTGGTTGTATGTTGGAGTATTTACATTAAACTTTGGTTGTATGTTGGAGTATTTCCATTAAACTTTGGCTGTATGTTGGAGTATTTACATTAAACTTTGTTGGTATGGTGGAGTATTTCCATTAAACTTTGGTTGTATCTTGGAGTATTTCCATTAAACTTTGGCTGTATGTTGGAGTATTTACATTAAACTTTGTTGGTATGGTGGAGTATTTCCATTAAACTTTGGTTGTATGTTGGAGTATTTCCATTAACCTTTGGTGGTATGTTGGAGTATTTCCATTAAACTTTGGTTGTATGTTGGAGTATTTCCATTAAACTTTGTTGGTATGGTGGAGTATTTCCATTAAACTTTGTTGGTATGGTGGAGTATTTACATTAAACTTTGGTGGTATGTTGGAGTATTTCAATTAAACTTTGTTGGTATGGTGGAGTATTTCCATTAAACTTTGGTGGTATGGTGGAGTATTTCCATTAAACTTTGTTGGTATGGTAGAGTATTTCCATTAAACTTTGGTGGTATGTTGGAGTATTTCCATTAAACTTTGGTGGTTTGGTGGAGTATTTCCATTAAACTTTGGTGGTATGGTGGAGTATTTCTATTAAACTTTGTTGGTATGGTGGAGTATTTCCATTAAACTTTGGTGGTATGATGGAGTATTTCCATTAAACTTTGTTGGTATGGTGGAGTATTTCCATTAAACTTTTGTGGTATGGTGGAGTATTTCCATTAAACTTTGTTGGTATGTTGGAGTATTTACATTAAACTTTGTTGGTATGGTGGAGTATTTCCATTAAACTTTGGTGGTATGGTGGAGTATTTCAATTAAACTTTGGTTGTATGTTGGAGTATTTACATTAAACTTTGTTGGTATGTTGGAGTATTTCCATTAAACTTTGTTGGTATGTTGGAGTATTTACATTAAACTTTGGTGGTATGTTGGAGTATTTACATTAAACTTTGTTGGTATGGTGGAGTATTTACATTAAACTTTGTTGGTATGTTGGAGTATTTACATTAAACTTTGGTGGTATGGTGGAGTATTTACATTAAACTTTGGTGGTATGTTGGAGTATTTACATTAAACTTTGGTGGTATGTTGGAGTATTTACATTAAACTTTGGTGGTATGTTGGAGTATTTACATTAAACTTTGATGGTATGGTGGAGTATTTCCATTAACCTTTGGTGGTATGGTGGAGTATTTCCATTAAACTTTGGTGGTTTGGTGGAGTATTTCCATTCAACTTTGGTGGTATGGTGGAGTATTTCCATTAAACTTTGGTGGTATGTTGGAGTATTTCCATTAAACTTTGGTGGTATGTTGGAGTATTTACATTAAACTTTGGTGGTATGGTGGAGTATTTCCATTAACCTTTGGTGGTATGGTGGAGTATTTCCATTAAACTTTGGTGGTTTGGTGGAGTATTTCCATTCAACTTTGGTGGTATGGTGGAGTATTTACATTAAACTTTGGTGGTATGGTGGAGTATTTCCATTAACCTTTGGTGGTATGGTGGAGTATTTCCATTAAACTTTGGTGGTTTGGTGGAGTATTTCCATTCAACTTTGGTGGTATGGTGGAGTATTTCCATTAAACTTTGGTGGTATGTTGGAGTATTTCCATTAAACTTTGTTGATATGTTGGAGTATTTCCATTAAACTTTGTTGGTATGTTGGAGTATTTCCATTAAACTTTGTTGGTATGTTGGAGTATTTCCATTAAACTTTGGTTGTATGTTGGAGTATTTCCATTAAACTTTGGTGGTATGGTGGAGTATTTCCATTAAACTTTGGTGGTATGGTGGAGTATTTCCATTAAACTTTGGTGGTATGTTGGAGTATTTACATTAAACTTTGGTGGTTTGGTGGAGTATTTCCATTCAACTTTGGTGGTATGTTGGAGTATTTCCATTAAACTTTGGTGGTATGGTGGAGTATTTACATTAAACTTTGGTGGTATGGTGGAGTATTTCCATTAAACTTTGTTGGTATGTTGGAGTATTTCCATTAAACTTTGGTGGTATGTTGGAGTATTTACATTAAACTTTGGTGGTTTGGTGGAGTATTTCCATTCAACTTTGTTGGTATGGTGGAGTATTTCCATTAAACTTTGGTGGTATGTTGGAGTATTTCCATTAAACTTTGGTGGTTTGGTGGAGTATTTCCATTAAACTTTGGTGGTATGGTGGAGTATTTCCATTAAACTTTGGTGGTATGGTGGAGTATTTCCATTAAACTTTGGTGGTATGGTGGAGTATTTCCATTAAACTTTGGTGGTATGGTGGAGTATTTCCATTAAACTTTGGTGGTATGGTGGAGTATTTCCATTAAACTTTGTTGGTATGGTGGAGTATTTCCATTAAACTTTGGTGGTATGGTGGAGTATTTCCATTAAACTTTGGTTGTATGTTGGAGTATTTACATTAAACTTTGGTGGTATGGTGGAGTATTTCAATTAAACTTTGTTGGTATGGTGGAGTATTTCCATTAAACTTTGGTGGTATGGTGGAGTATTTTTACATGTAGATGAAAATGGGTAGTCTGCATTCATTTAGAATGCATAAATATTGAGCGACATTCAACATGAGTTGTTTGAGGAATTAACTTAATAAAATTAGCATTGTCAGCAAATACTAGTTGTACAACTGAGGTGGAGAAATCATTGTGTATCTATTATACTGATATTCTAAAGGAATTGATTAAGTTAATTGATATGTAGTAAACCAGTTTTAAAATAATTTCTCCCAAGATCATGAGTGGCACCTATCATTTATTGATAATGCTAACTGTTGTTACATATCTTCTTCAGTAATTTGCTATGTGTGCTCAAATTGAACTTTAACAAGACACTTGTGATTGGAGATGTACATTATGTATATTTTGTTTTCTAGGTTTAATATGGTGCTTGTCAAGTATATATTGTGTATAACTAGCTGTAAAGATGCCTTTAATGTCAAGTTTTTATGTGTTATTTATTTCCAAAACATGTTTCTATTGTAACAGATATACTGATGTATGTTTACTGTGTGTTTTCATCAGCTACGGTGGCTCAATGAGTTAGGTCGTTGGATCTTACAACTCATACAAGCCTATCACCAATACGGCGTGAGTTCGCGCCCGGCTTTGTAAATTACAAAAACGGGTGCACTCGACTCGTAGCCGCAAGTGATAAAGTTTACCAGTTGTTTGCCCATGGTCGGTGGTTCTCTCCAGGTACTCCAGCTTCCTCCACCACTAAAACTGGTCGCCATGATATAGCGGAAATATTGTTGAAAGTGGCATTAAAACACCAAAAATCTAATCAAATCAATCAAAGTACACACCTTGTTGGGGGTATATATATATATTTATGTGTATAAAACTAAATTCATTTGAAAAAAAAAATACATATTTTGCAGACACTAAAACAAAATAAAGTTACATTTTAATATAGAATATTTTTAATGAAAGAAATATTGAAAACAAGATACTGGTCAAGTAATACAAAATAGAAATTTTAAAGGATTTGAGACAAACTTGTCAATAATTGGTATGGTGCAAATAAACGTTGGTGACTAGTAATATATGATATTAAACTGGATAAATATGACATGTATTTATATCTAAATTATTCACTGGTGTATTAATACTATGTGATGAAACATATGTACTCATACATGTGTATATTGCAATAATACTGATTGTTGTTCTCTTAATTTCAATTCTATTAGTCTTTTATCATCATGGAAACTTCTATGGTATCTATTAGTTGCACAAAATCCTGTTTGAATGGCGATTATATATGACTCCTTAGATCTCAGACTCCTCAGCTGTATCAGGGACTAGGTATTCTCTGTTCTCATATGTCCAGAAATCGTTCAAATCAATTAAAATACTGACAACTGTATCACCTTTACCACTGAAATGAAAAACAAAATCAACTAACGTAACCGAATTACAATTGAATCTTGTTATCTCAAACTTCAGGAGACCATTTCAAAATTTAGAGTTATCTGAAATTCGACTTAAGTAAGGAAGTAAGGGATTAAGTAAGGTAGACAACTCTGTCAGGTAAGCTTGACAAATATGGATGGAAACTATTGTTTTCGGTCATTTACAATATATTGATCAGAATTTGTATGTATTGTGTACATATTTTTAACACTTGTGTATGCATTGCTTTTTTATTTTTGTGCTTAAAAATAAATAAATCAAATTTTCTCTGATGAGGTGATTATCTGAATTTTACCCAGTATAAGATTCAATAATTGTTGTCAGGGAAACTTTGAGAGAGAAAAGAAAAACGCATGTGATTACAAATAGGTAACAGTACTACACAATTGTGTATTTAAAAATTACGAAACTGTCAACAAAATGAACTTTCATAGAAATCTATAAATACCACGTAATTGAACACTACTAATAACTAGAGGCTCAATGTCGCTCACTTTTCATTCTGCTTTGTGGAAACTTAATACAGAACCTTCCATAGGTGCTTCCTACCAAATTTCGGTTCATTTGGCTACTCAGCTTCAGAGGAAAAGATTTTTTTTAAATCGATCAATCAGAAACAAGAATTGCCATGTTTCTGTATCTGGTATGTTGTAGAACCCAACTATGGTTTTTGTTAACGGATCAAAACAAAATGATCAATCACTATAAAGGACCTTCCATACATGCTTCCTACCAAGTTTCGGTTCATTTAGCCAAGCGGTTTCAGAGGAGATTTTTGAGAAATCAACCATTCAGAAACAAGAATTGCCTGTGACGTCCATGTTTGTTAACGGATCGGGACCGAATGAGTAATCATTATAGAGGACCTTCCATAGATGCTTCCTACCAAGTTTCAGATCATTTGGCTAAGCGTTTCAGAGGAGAAGATTTTTAGAAATTGACCAATCAGAAACAAGAATTGCCTGTGGTGGCAATGTTTGTCAATGGATCGGGACGAAATTAGCAATTTTATAGAGGACCTTCCATAGATACTTCCTACCAAGTTTCAGTTCAATTGACTAAGGGGTTTCAGAGGAGAAGATTAAAATGTGAAAGGTTAACAGACGACGGACGCCAAAAGCCTTTGGCAAGGTGAGCTAAAAATATCTTTCTTTATTCTAAAAGCTGATCGACAACCTACTCTTCTGAACAGTGTGTTCAATGTCTAAATGAATATTATTCATAAAATAGAGGCTCATCATGTTTGTTAATGAATCAAAGCAATCTGTATAGAGGACCTTCCATAGATGCTTCTTACCAAGTTTCATATCATTTGGCCAAGCGGTTTAGGAGGAAAAGGTGTTTTAGAAATCGACCAATAAGAAACAAGAATTGCCTATGACGGCCATGTTTGTTAACGGATCAAAACGGAATGAGCAATTCCCAGAGGACCTTCCATTGATGCTTCCTACCACGTTTCGGTCCATTTGGCCAAGCTGTTTCAGAGTAGAAGATTTTTAGAAATCTACCAATTAGAAACAAGAATTGCCTATGGCAGCCATATTTGTGATTGGATCGGGACGAAATGAGCAATTTTAATAGAGGACCTCCCATAGATACATCCTACCAAGTTTCGTTTCATTTGGCAAAGTGGTTTCAGAGGAGAAGATTTTTTAGAAATCAACCAATCAGAAACAAGAATTGTCTGTGGTGGCCATGTTTGTTAACAGATCGGGACGAAATGAGCAATAGTAACAGAGGACTTTCCATAGATGCTTCTTACCAGGTTTTGGTTCATTTGGCCAAACGGTTTCAGAGGAGAAGAATCTAAAAAATCAGCCATTCAGAAACAAGAATCACCTGTGGTGGCCATGTTTGTTAATGGATCGGGACGGAATGAGTAATCATTATAGAGGACCTTCCATAGATGCTTCCTACCAAGTTTCGGATCATTTGGCCAAGCGGTTTCAGAGGAGAAGATTTTTAGAAATTGACCAATCAGAAACAAGAATTGCCTGTGGCGGCAATGTTTGTCAATGGATCGGGACGAAATGAGCACTCTTCATAGAGGACCACCCATATATGCTTCCTACCAAATGTCGATTCATTTGGCAAAGCGGTTTCAGAGGAGAAGATTTTTAGAAATCGAACAATCAGAAACAAGAATTGCCTGTGGCAGCCATGTTTGCTAATGCTTCGGAATGAAATGAGCAATTTTATAGAGGACTTTCCAAGGATGCTCCCTACCCAGTTTCGATTCATTTGGCCAAGCGGTTTCAGAGGAGAAGATTTTTTAGAAATCAACCAATCAGAAACAAGAATGGTATTGGGCGGCCATTTGTTAACTGATCAGGAAGAAATGAGCAATCTTTATAGAGAACCTGCCATAGATGCTTCATACCAAGTTTCGGTTCATTTGGCCAAGCGGTTTCAGAGGAGAAGATTTTAAAAATCGGCCAATCAGAACCAAGAATTGCCTATGGCAGCCATGTTTGTTGATGGATTGGGACAAAATGAGCAATCTTTAGAGAGGACCTTCCATAGATGCTTCCTACCAAGTTTCACTTCATTTGGCTGAGCGATTTCAGAGGAGAAGATTAAAATGTGAAAAGTTAACGGACAACAGACGCCAAGTGATGGCAAAAGCTCACATTGCCTTAGGCAAGGTGAGCTAAAAATAATAAATCCATGTGTATTTAAAATTTTGTTTGTTCACATAAATACTGTAAAATTCAGTCAATAATCCTGTACGAGTGCAAATAGCATGACCAAATAAATGTTGTAACTCACTCTCGCGCTACACATATTCGTGAGGTACTGCATTATTTGGTCATTCGTGATATATCTTTGATAATGAAACTCGTCAATTAGTTATAGTATAACTATTGATAACTAGAGGCTCAGGTGAGCCTGTATCGCTCACCTGACATAAATAAGTCCTCTTAAGAATGTCTGCATGCTGAATACATCTAAGTTACTATTCAAATCCCATACTGCCATAGGGTTCTATGTTAAAACTATGTCTGCTCATGGCAGCCATCTTGGATGGAGGTCGTGGTCACCGGACACAATTTGAAAGTATACTACCCAAGGACCATCCATGCCATGTTTGCTTTAAATTGGCTGACTGGTTTCAGAAGAGAAGACTTTTAAACAATTTTCCCATAGGGTCCTATGTTAAAACTATGTCTGCTGACGGTGGCCATTTTGAACCGAGATCGGGATCACTGAACACAATTTTGGAAGTTGACCACCTAAGGACCATCGATGACATGTTTGCTATATTGGCTTACTAGTTTCATAGGAGAAGATTTTAAAACATTTTTTCCCATAGGGTCCTATGTTAAAACTACAGTATGTCTGCTGAAGGTGGCCATCTTGGATGGAGGTCAGGGTCACTGGACACAATTTTGAAAATTGACCACTTAAGGACCATCCATGCCATGTTTGCTTTAAATTGGCTTACTGGTTTCAGAGAAGAAGATTTTTAAATATATTTCCCATAGGGTCCTATGTTAAAACTATGTTCGCTGATGGTTGCCATCTTGGATGGAGGTCGGGGTCACAGGACATAATTTTGAAAGTTGACCACCTAAGGACCATTCATCCCATGTTTGCTTTAAACAGACTTACTGGTTTCAGAGGAGAAGACTTTTAAACATTTTGTCCATAGGGTCCTATGTTAAAATTAAGTCGAGTCATGGTGGCCATCTTGAATTTCCGATCAGCAAACGATTCACAAGTTTAGTACAGGACCACCCAATGATCATTCCTGCAAAGCCACAATTCAATTGGCTTAGTGGTTTCTAATAAGAAGATTTTTAAAATTTCGACCAATCAGAACACATTATAGGCCCTGGCAGCCATGTTGGATTTCCGATCAGCACCAAAAACACAAATCTTGTATATGACCATCCAATGAACATTTCTGCCAAGTTTGGTTCAAATCTGTTTTGTGGTTTCAGAAAAAAAGATGAAAATGTGATATTCCCATAGGGTCCAATGTTACACTAAGTCGAGTCATGGTGGCCATCTTGAATTTCCGATTGGCAAACGATTCACAAATTTAGTACAGGACCACCCAATGATCATTCCTGCAAAGTCACAATTCAATTGGCTTAGTGGTTTCTAACAAGAAGATTTTTTAAATTTCGACCAATCAGAACACATTATGGGCCCTGGCAGCCATGTTGGATTTCCGATCAGCGCCAAAAACAAAAATCTTGTATATGACCATCCAATGAACATTTCTGCCAAGTTTGATTCAAATCTGTTTTGTGGTTTCAGAAAAAAAGATGAAAATGTGAAATTCCCATAGGGTCCTATGTTAAACTAAGTCCAGTCATGGCGGCCATCTTGAATTTCCGATCGGCAAACGTTTCACAAGTTTAGTACAGGACCACCCAATGATCATTCCTGCAAAGTCACAATTCAATTGGCTTAGTGGTTTCTAACAAAAAGATTTTTAAAATTTCGACCAATCAGAACACATTATGGACCCTGGCAGCCATGTTGGATTTTCGATCAGTGCCAAAAACAAAAATCTTGTATATAACCATCCAATGAACATTTCTGCCAAGTTTGGTTCAAATCTGTTTTGTGGTTTCAGAAAAAAAGATGAAAATGTGAAATTCCCATAGGGTCCAATGTTAAACTAAGTCGAGTCATGGCGGCCATCTTGAATTTCCGATCGGCAAACGATTCACAATTTTAGTACAGGACCACCCAATGATCATTCCTGCAAAGTCACAATGCAATTGACTTAGTGGTTTCTGACAAGAAGATTTTTTTAAAATTTCAGCCAATGAGAACACATTATGGATCCTGGCAGCCATGTTGGATTTCAAATCAGCACCAAAAACACAAATCTGGTAGAGGACCATCCAGTGAACATTTCTGGCAAGTTTGGCTGATTTCTGTTCAGCGGTTTCAGAGAAGAAGATTTAAATGTGAAAAGCTAATGGACGGACGGACGACGGACGCTTACCCATGACAAAAGCTCACATGGCCTATGGCCAGGTGAGCTAAAAATCAGTAACGCACCAAAGGTGTGAAAGCCGAGTTGCAAACATATGGATGGACAACGCCTTTGACCTACAAACCTCAATATCAATAGGCTTCCTCCTCTCACCATCAGGCATGTGTGTACTAAGTTTTATTTAGATCCAACATTTCGTTCTTAAGATATTATGCGGAAACGAAAAAAGTATCAAATTTTTGTTCTATTTTTAGAAGTTGTGACCTTGACCTTTGTCCTACAAACCTCAATATCAATAGGCTTCCTCCTCTCACCATCAGGCATGTGTGTACCAAGTTTCATTTAGATCCAACATTTAGTTCTTAAGATATTATACGGAAATGAAAAAAGTATCTAATTTTTGTTCTATTTTTTGAAGTTGTGACCTTGACCTTTGTCCTACAAATTCCAATATCGACAGGCTTCCTCCTCTCACCATCAGGCATGTGTGTACCAAGCTTCATTTAGATCTGACATTTCGTTCTTAAGATATTGTGCGGAAACGAAAAAAGTATCAAAATTTTGTTCTATTTTTAGAAGTTGTGATCTTGACCTTTGTCCTACAAACCTCATTATCAATAGGCTTCCTCCTCTCACCAACAGGCATACGTGTACCAAGTTTCATTTAGATCAAACATTTTGTTCTTAAGATATCGTGCGGAAACGAAAAAAGTATCAAAATTTTGTTATATTTTTTGAAGTTGTGACCTTTGTCCTACGGTCCTCAATATCAATAGGCTTCCTCCTCTCACCACTTGCCATGTGTGCACCAAGCTTCATTTAGATCAGACATTTCATTCTTAAGATATCGTGCAGAAATGATTGCGCCGCCCGGACGCCATTCATCATATTATAAGCCGAGTTCGACTTCGTTGCAACTCGGCTAAAAATTGTAACAAGCATATTTTGTTACAAGAAGAACACAAAATATTTAAGATTAGTAAAAATCCACTGATTTTGTAAAGAAAAGCTTCAACAATCTGTAAATTGAGTTTTTTAAGTTATAACCAAACTGTGAATGATATAAATAATGAATATTTGTCTTAAAAGCATAAATTGGTCACTTGAATTTACTTGTTCCAAAAAGTACATAAAATATCTTGAGTAAAACATCTAATGTTTTTGTCAAGAAAAGCTTCAACAATTTGTAAATTAAATTTTCTAAACTTACACCCAACTGTGATCAATGTACAGTATGAATATTGGAAGACTTATAAGTATAAATGGTTTTTTTTTAATATCAATGTTGCTGGGAATTTCTTGTTTCAAAAAGTACATATTAAATTATCTAAGACGAGTAAAACATCAAATGTTTTTGTCAAAAATGTAAATGATATTTTCTAATATTACGAATTTGGTTTGTTACACATCTTTTCATTGGTTTTTCAACCCTGAATGTCAGCATATATTCGGAAAACAGACGGGGTATATATTTCAGTCCCCAAAAACGATTAAAACATGGACGACAAAGCATTACGCTTCACTGAATCAATGGTATAATACGGAATAATAAATATATTTTTACCAAATTAAATGCTGTTTTTATACTCAAAACGGCTGCATGAACAAAACAATATTACAACGGTTAATTCCGTCACAAATACCTGATCGAATTAGCAAACTCCTATGTTCCATGGCTGTACCATAACAAATAAACAAAACATTGAACCTTGAAAACTTTCGACGTCATGGGGCCACACCAAAGGTTTTATTTACATGTTGTTAACATTTAAATTATCGAAACTGTTTCGCAAACCCTTTGTTTTGTTATGTGATATATTAATGTTATATTTATAAAGTTTATAAAATTTACTACATATGAAACTGTATTGATTTAGAAATTTAGTACAGTATTTTCCTTCATGAGACACCCTA
The DNA here is from genome assembly GCA_963680875.1 of Bathymodiolus brooksi. Lineage (NCBI taxonomy): Eukaryota > Metazoa > Mollusca > Bivalvia > Mytilida > Modiolidae > Bathymodiolus > Bathymodiolus brooksi. The sequence continues at coordinate 90,505,839 of OY804576.1, forward strand.
TACATGAAATATGACGTGACACATATTTTGACGTCATTGAAGAATGACGTCAAATGTACGGAAATGGACATCTAGAGATACGAAAAATGAAAATAAAAGAGGCAAATTCATTTAATACAGTTGGATGTTGTATTTAAAAAAAAAAAGGTTAAATCCGTAATATATCTGTTATTCAGCTATCAGACAGGGTATATAATGTGACATTCCCGGGTTATGATGTATATTCCCTTCGGCTGCGCCTCAGGGAATATAGATCCTAAGCCGGGAATGTCACATTATATACCCTGTCTGATAGCGGAATAACATATAATGTTATACCCAACTACAAGTAACATACATATTATGATGAATGGAAATCTTACAAGTATCAATTTATAAAATTTTGGAAAAATAGCAATGTTACTGTTAATAGAATATCTATGAGTAAAAGGTCCAATGGAGCTTCCATAATGATCTTTATTACAATCAACCAAAACTTTGAATTCAATCAAAAAGCTAGGCATTAAATAATTTTAAATATATGTGAAGTTTACAAGAATGGGAGCAGGACAATAGCCCCCCACAATTTTTTTTCAGTTTTATATTTAGTTTCTGATTACCTCTTTCTGACTCTATGAACTCCATTGCACTACTATACTTTCACTTCAAAATACACTCATATTTAAGCCAGTTCTAAGCTTGCAATCATTATTTCTCAAAATTCTTTTTAATTATTAACCTTTGTACTTAGCTTTGATCATTGTTTAATCAAATTCCTTTTTATAATTTTTCTTTGAAGACCAATTTTGTAAGGTAATTAAACTTAATTGGAAAATCATTAAACTCTAAAAATAAAATATCTATAAATGATAAGAGAAAATTATTTCTATCATAGCTTGTCCAAGCTGTATAATCCTTTTGATGATTAATATCACAGGGGCTTGAATCGCTTTCATAGAGGTCATGCGGCTTATATACGTTAGTATATATGGTATATAGGCCGTGTGACCTCTATGAAAGCAATTCAAGCCCCTGTGATTAATATACAAAGACAAAAATCCAACTTAAAAGTAATTTGAATAATTTAATCTGAGTTTATGCATATTTATTTCTCATTTAGAAAAGAATAAAAATGAAATTAAAAAATTGGGGGATGGGGGTCAATTGACCGGGGGGCTATTGTCCTAGGGGGCAACTGTCCGCGGGGCTATTGTCCAGGGGGCAATTGTCCTAGACCCTACAAGAAATTGTCTGGATTCTAATTTCAAGTTTGAATAGAATGTATTTGTTGCAACAAATACAAAACTAGAGGCTTAAACCTGAGCCTGTATTCTATTCATACCATCTATGTTCAATCAAGTTTTGATTTAAAAAAAAAAAAAAAATATATTTCATTCATTTCACATATGGTCCTACATGTATGTTAATCTTTAAACCATTAAAATAGTATATTTGGTCCTCTCATATCTCTGCAATGGTCAAAGATACAACAAATCTGTTGCAATACTCTGAATAGGACTTTTTCAAAGGAATTCAATAGAAAAAACTGCATACAAATCTAACTTAAAGTAAACAAAAGCCTATGGGATACTATGCTCACCTGATAAATATAGTCAATTATATGTATTCTTATGTACAATAGTACACAATGTACAACATTTTTGACTTTCTATTTATACATGTATTAAGTGTGGCTTGAATTGTTTATTTTTTCAGATAACTGCTGTTGGCAAAATACTTCAACACAAAGTGACAAACTCATAAAGCATGTTATCATACAAATATTCTTACCTAACAATCAAGTCCTGTAATGTTAACTTTAATGGATCCTTTGGTTTCACCATGTCAAATATCTCATCTTTAACATCTTGGAAAGAAATTGGTTCTTGTCCATGTAATTTCATCTGTTCTTGGATAGCCTATATAGAAGTCATATTCATAGTATAAATGTAAAATATCAATCAAAGGGGGCAGTAGAATCAAGATACACAAAACAACACCAGTTACTCATACAACAACAATTCCCTAAAAAGTCTATGAGTCAGACCAGATGACAGTTTCACTAAAGGTCGTAAGTCATATACAAAGACATAATTGCACTTTTAAGAGTTATGACTGTTTAACTAATAAATAGTATTAAATACTTGTGATAAAAGGTGATCGCAAAGTTAAGAGTGGTGGTAGACACTAGTAAGTTGTAAACCTATGTAACAAAGATGGCCACGTTGTAGTGCTTTTTCAGGAAGAAATAAATGTGAAGACACAGCAGATTTTTTTGTGATAAACTCAATCCACTTTAATCTAATTGCACCTCACAACAAATAATTTGAACCTGCATCAAATCATTATTTGAGCCTACCGTAGTTCTTCAATTCACTTATAGATCAAGGCACTACTTTTAGAATTATTAAAAGGCTCTCTTGAAATTATTGAATGCAAAGTATATGTTCAATTACAACTCTTTTAAGCGATTTCAGGTTTGGTTTGGTTTATGGTGTTTGAACAATATTTTAGTTATATCGTGGCGGTCAGTTTCATTGGTGGAAGAAACCGAAGTACCCGGAGAATACCATCGACTTGTCGCAAGTCACTGACAAACTTTATCACATATTCTTGAATCGAGTACACCTCGCCTGAGCGGGTTTCAAACTCACAACGTTAGTGGTGATAGACACAATTTTGAAATGGGACCACCCAAGGACCATCCTAGTCATATTTTGCTTAATTTGGTTCAGTGGTTTCAGAGGAAAAGATTTAAATGTGAAAGATTATGATATACGACGGTCACCATGTGATGGCAAAAGCTCACATGGCCTTTGGTCCTATGAGCTAAAAATTTTGATGTGAAAAATGGATTTTTAAGAAAAAAAAATTCTGGAGATCTATAGAAGTCAAATAGACTATAGTACCTACTTAGAGAATGTGGAAGCTTACCAGCAGGATATAACATCCATAAAAGACGAGATAAAATTTTATAATTTCATGAGTATGTAAAGACCTGTATAATATTGGCTTTTTAAAACTAGACTCAGTGGGCTGAGCCTGTGTCGCTCATCTTTCATTCTGCTTTGAGGAAACTTAATACAGAACCTTCCATACATGTAGATGCTTCCTACCAAGTTTCGGTTCATATGGCTAAGCAGTTTCAAAGGAGAAGATTTTTAGAAATCGACCAATCAGAAACAAGAATTGAATGGGGTGGCCATGTTTGCAAACCGATCGGGACGAAATAAGCAATCTTCATAGAGGACATTCCATAGATGCTTCCTACCAAGTTTCGGTGGTAGCCATGTTTGCTAACTGATCGGCACGAAATGAGCAATCTTCATAGAGGACATTCCATAAATGATACCTACCAAGTTTCGGTGGTAGCCATGTTTGTTAACCAATCGGGACGAAATGAGCAATCTTCATAAAGGACATTCCATAGATGCTTCCTACCAAGTTTCGGTTCATTTGGCCAAGCGGCTTCAGAGGAGAAGATTAAAAAAATTGGCCAATCAGAAACAAGAATTGGCTGTGGTGGCCATGTTTGGTAATGGATCATAACAAAATGTGCACTCTTTAGAGAGGACCTTCCATAGATGTTTCCTACCAAGTTTCAGTTCATTTGGCTAAGGGTTTTCAGAGGAGAAGATTAAAATGTGAAAAGTAAACGGATGACAGACGACAGACACCAAGTGATGGCAAGAGCTCATATTGCCTTTGGCAAGGTTTGCTTAAAATAATATTAAAATGTGAATACCTACTTGTAATGTATAGAATAAACCTGTTACACTATATCAGCATTAGTTAATTTCTAAGGGAGATAATGGCAAGAGTTATCTTTCTTTTAACAGAGAAGAACATTTTTTTAGAAATCAACCAATCAGAAACAAGAATGTTTGTTAACCAATCGGGACAAAATGAGCAATCTTTATAGAGAACCTTCCATAGATGCTTCCTATCAAGTTTCACTTCATTTGGCTGAGGGGTTTCAGAGGAGAAGATTAAAATGTGAAAAGTTAACGGACTACGGATGCCAAGTGATGACAAAAGCTCACATTGCCTTTGGCAAGGTGAGCTAATGAACAAGTATTCATTTTTGTCTGAATGTTTTGTTTTCACATCAACTGAAAAACATACTTGGCCTCTTAAAAATTTGTTAGGTACCTAGAAATTAAGTCAGTAGTCCAGCTAGACCCTGGTAAAAAAAATTATTATGTTTTATCACTGGTCTTGATAATTTTATATCACATGCTATGTATCGTCTATGCTTTAGATCTAAAATCATATAAAAATTGACAAAATGTCAAATAAAACTAGCGGACGTCATCCCACCCCAACTAACTGCAGTCATTTTGAAACTTAATATCTGTTTGCAAATCTGCATGTGACAAGAAACATTACAGTATAGTTTCTTGAAGCTTGGTATAAATTTAACAATTTTTGCACCCTGGTTACCATGGCAACGTTCGCCATTTTGAATTTGATCAACACGCCAAATATTTCCACACACTACTGTGGATATTTCTACGATGTTTCATGATGTTTGATGAAAGAAATCAAAAAAAATTTAAACCCCCCCTTTTTTTATTTCCATGGCTACTGCGGCAAAGTTTGTCCTACCGATTCCAATTTTTTTGGCTTATCTCGTTCCACTAGATGTGGATATGACAGGAAATATTACTGCAAAAATTTGTGAAGTTTGGAGTGCATTTTTTGCACCTTAGTTACCATGGCAACGGCCGCTATTTTGAATTTTTTTCAACCCCCCAAAAGCTGTCACACACTACGGTGGATATTCCTACAAAGTTTCATGAAGTTTGATGAAAGGAATCCAAAACATTTTTAAATCCCCCCTTTTTTGTTTCCATGGCAACTGCGGCAAAGTTTGTCCAAGCGATTCCGAATTTTTTGTCTTATCTCGTTCCACTAGACGTGGATGTTGTTCCTATCAAGTTTCATTAATTTCTGTTTGGCGACTAACCTGCTATGATCATTTTTGTGTTTTTCAATTTTTTAGCATTTTGGATGTTTCCATGGCAATGGCAGCCATTTTGAAAAAAATAACCCTTAAAAGCACAACTTCACATGGCATATGATATTCCTACAAGGTTTCATAAAGTCTGATCTAGGCATCTCCGAGAAATCGAGCGGACAAAAATGTGTGGAAGAATAATAATAGTGAAAAAGAAATGTAGAATAGCAATACTCACCCGACTGGAGTCGGGGTGACGTAATTATTAAATGCACTTACCCTAAAAAAATAATTCAGAGCAAAAACATTTAGGTATCCTTTATGTTGAACATCTAATATTCTAAATAAATATCTTAATGCTTGGGGTTCTTTTTTATTTTCTAGTGCTAATACAAAATCTAAGTATGTCTTGTAGTCCTGAAAAGCAAAAATATTAACACATTTACAATGTATTATCACATAGATAAAAACCAAGCAGATTGATATATATATATATATAAATCTAAACTCCTTTAACAGTAGTCTATTACCTTGTTCATCCCTATCAGTTTTCTGTCAATTCATGCAACAGTGATAAAGAAATACCAAGTTGTCAGTTAATATCTTCGATTTAATTAAAATTAGATCTTTAATTGTTCTTTCCTTTCCTTTTCTGATATGTGTGCATAAAGATCTAATGAAACCCCACAGAGAATTCAAATTCCATGACACAGGTTCATGAACTTAAGATCCACGCCGGCTATTTGGGTGCACGGAACCGGAGTTGGCACCAAGAACGCGAGCGCTGATAAAAAATCAACAAACAGGGTAAGTATATCTAAACGTTCTTTTCTTAGACATATTAATTTTTTTCAATGAAATAATTTCATACAATAACTGCATGCAACAAAGTGTTCACAGTCACATTTTCATCGTGATAAAGTGAAGGCCATTTTATACCTTGTTTACCATGGCAACGGCCGCCATTTTGAATTTTTTCAACCCTCCAAAAGCTGCCACATACTACGGTGGATATTCCTACAAAGTGGATCATAATATGGCTCCCAAACCATGGATATCAATTCCCAACATCAAAATCTACTTGGAAACCAAATTTCGCCCAAATCGGAGAATTTTTGTATTTTGGTGGCCATTTTGGATTCAAAATGACCGCCATAGCAAACAAACGATGGATATCAATTCGCAACATCATAATCTACTTGGAAACCAAATTTCGTCCAAATCGGAGGATTTTTGTATTTTGGCGGCCATTTTAGATTCAAAATGGCCACCATAGCAAACCAACGATGACTATCATTTCGCAACATCATAATCTACTTGGAAACCAAATTTCGCCCAAATCGGAGAATTTTTGTATTTGGTGGCAATTTTGTAACTTAGTTACCATGGCAATGGCCGCCATTTTGAATTTTTTTTCAACCCCCTCAAAAGCTGCCACACACTACGGTGGATATTCCTACAAAGTTTCATGAAGTTTGATGAAAGGAATCCAAATTTTTTTCCCAAACCGATTCCGACTTTTTTGGCTTATCTCGTTCCACTAGATGTGGATGTTGTTCCTATCAAGTTTCATCAATTTCTGTTCGGCGAGTAACCTGCTATGATCATTTTTGTGTTTTTCAATATTTTAGCATTTTGGACATTTCCATGGCAATGGCAGCCATTTTGAAAATTCTGAAAGTAGTCTGCACATCTACTCATAGTGCTTAACATTCCTGTGAAGTTTCATTGATTTCCATTCAGTAAACACTGAGAAATGTGTCGGATAAACTTTTGGTGGAAGAAAGAAAGAAAGAAAGAAAGAAGAAGAATAATAATAAGAAACGGAGCAAACACAATATGTCTCCCAAACTTCGCTTGGGGGACATAACTATGAGCAATAATCATAAAATATAGTCGTTAACTTATTACATATATATATATATACAATATAATTGTTTAATTTTTAGTGCAATTATAGTACATGTTTTTTGTGTATTTATAGTATTTAATCGACATATCATATCGTATTGGAAAATGATACTCTGTCTGTTCCTAGTGGCCAAAGCCGGTGTTCCGAGGTGTCATTCTTTCAAGTTGATCTGCGGTTCTTAGTGGCCAAACTGACGTACCCCATGCCCATAAACCATTGGCTATGAGGAATTTGTGTGAATGTTTTAAAGTGAATTTTTAACAGGCATTTGGGAAGAGAAAGGGTCATTTAATTTCGAAATTCCCCAAAAAGTTGTGAAAGGTCGACAAAACAATCGTGTTGCCGATTTACTATTCACTTTATCACGATGAAAATATGACTGTGAACACTTTATTGTATGCACAGTTATTGTATGAAATTATTTCACTGGAAAAAATTTAATATGTCTAAGAAAAGAACGTCTAGTGATACCTACCCTGTTTGTTGATTTTTTACCGGTGCCCATGTTCTTAATGCCAACTCCGGTTCCGTGCACCCAAATACCTGGCGTGAGATCTGACAAACATTATTTTTTAACCAATTGACCTCTTAAACAGAATATGGAAGATCTCTCAAAATGGTGAGTAAGAGACAAAATAATCAGGTATGATAAATTAACCAATTAGCATCATATTGTAATTTTTGCAGACAACATGAAATTGATATAAAAAAAATCAGATTTATCGATATTGGAGGTTTCTAAACATATAGAGAGCATATAATCTTATTTAACAATGAAATATTTTTATATTTAAGATAATTGTATGGACGATTATTGATCTATTTCACTATGTTCTAATATTTTGTGTGATTGCACTATTAACAACATGCTTAAAGAAATGAGAGGTCTACAAGTGGCCAGCTTGCATAAATGATGAAATGGGGAAAATGAGTACAATTCCATATCTGCAGAGACACAAATTAATGGTCGCTCACGGCTAGTAAAATTTCAGCTTGGCGATCAAATATTACTTAATGGTAGCCAAATTGAAATTTATTCATCACTCCAATAGAGTTTCTAGAATGGCATTAAATTCCGCTTTCAGTTTTTTCAAAATGTCCGACAGATTATTTATTAATTATTCTGTCAAGACAGGCACGTTCCCATTTGTAATTAATCGAAACCTCTCTTTCTTCTTCCCATACATATTGTAAGCATCCTTTTAGTAGGACCGAGCACCTCCAATACGTGGAGCATTAGAACTGAATTATATTACTGAACACAGAAATAAGTTGACTTCAAAACTCCACAATTATCAAATATTGTTTGTGCTTAATCAAATTTGTTTGGAGATGCCTACATGTTGAAGATGGCAACAGATTCATGTTCTTAACTGAAATTAATAATGGAGGAAACCAGATCGGACCATTAGATACAGATTGTTGGCTATATCTGCCTTATCTTTTTAGATAACAATATACAGAACAAAAAAGTAACCTTTATAATTTTGCGTTATTTGTATCATGATCCGTAAACTCACCTTCTGGGGGTAAATAAAGAGTATTTATAATGTATGAATACTTGACAGTCAAATATGATTTTTGGAAATAATAAAATAAAATAATACAATACATACAGTATCTAATATACTCCAAAATTGTTATTATGATTATTTATGATAAATTCCTTCCTTTTAATTTCAATTATAGCACACCATGATAGAGCTGAAATATTGCTAAAGTTGGCATTAAACACCAATCAATCAATCAATCAATTATAGCACACAAATAAGGTTGACTATAAACAATCTGAGAAAGAATGCTTTTATTGATAAAATATATAAAGTTTCTTTCATAACTGTTGCATATTAACCACAAGAATCTGCACATGTGATGTCACAGCATATGTGCCTTGTTTTTAAGATGGGAATATGCATATCTAGGCCAACATGTTGACACACATCCTTATCAGACTCCCTGTGGACAATTACTTAATGTTGAATGGATACACATATTTTATTTATATCATTGATTCTAGATTCATCGAAAACAAGATGTTTGATAATTTAGTGTCAGGTGTCCTTAACGTATACAGAGTTCTTTTTGGTTGTTTCAGTTCAACAGTAGATACTGTGTTAGCGCTAAAGGTCGCCACACTCGCCATGGCCGAATAAACTTCAGATGTGGCTAATAAAAATTCAGTTGCGATAGCCACTTTGGCGAATGAAATATTTACGGTACTCGAAAAAATCTTTGTTCAATTTCAAACCAGTAACGTGTATTGAAAAAAATGTTCAGCTGACAAGACGTAAATAAAAGTAATATTCAAAACCGAACATAAAGACGGGTCTTTTTAGTCATTTCCGGAAAATTATTTACGTTAAAAACATTTCAGTTCCGGATACAAAAATCTGATTTCGATAGCGATTTTATTTTTATTTTTTTTAATGTTTACCACATGGACGAGTCTGACCTTGTTATGGTCTCGAATGAATCAGAGACATATTCTAATCCTAGAAAACGGCAAGGGACACATTTGTCATTTTTTACAAAATAAATAAAGTGCTACATAATTTCAAATGAGTGTTTGTTCATCACAAACGACTTACATTGGGGGAAAGTCCGAATAACATAGAGGAAATATGTAACAAATCCTGGGATTATTAAAAAGGAACCTGTCATCATGCCCCATGGAAGTTAAGCTACAGGCATATAAAGGACTTGTTCGACCTGTCTTAGAATATGCCAGCACAGCCTGGGACCCACATCAATTTTACCTACAAGAAAAACTGGAAAAAGTTCAGAATGCTAGATTTATTACATCAAACTACAACTATGAACCAGGCAAGGTGGTATGACAACTATACTTAAACAGACAAAATTAGAACCACTAAAAGAAAGAAGAAAACAGAACAGGTTAATATTATTTTGTAATGGCGTACATCATCTAGTCGAAATTCCAACTGATAACCTTCAATGCCCATTAAGAACAACTAAGAACATATATAGTCAACATTATCTGATACTTCCAGCCAAGACTGATATACTGAAATTCAGCTTTCTCCCGAACACAGTCAAAGATTGGAACCTTTTACCGAATGACATCATCAACAAGATTCAATCTGTGGAGGAACCAGCTAAATCATTCGCTGATATAGTAAAGGGCCCAGTAATATGTAAACCTTGATGCACGCGCGATGTAATAATGTCTCCGGACGTAACATCATATCCAATCAAGACCAAGATCAGTATCGATTTCAGATGTGTGGCTAATCACATGCAAATGTGACTAGGAAACTAGAGGTGCCCAGGAGCCTGTATAGCTCACCTGGGTATAATAACAACATCAGTCAATAAAACTTGATAACATCGGTAAAAAAATATTAACAAATGTAGCCTTCGTCATTGCAGACCCCTTCTACAAAATAAATTTGGGCAGGGGTTCCCCCTTTAATGTAAGTTATCAAAATTGCTGTAAAAAAACATATATGTCAATGATTCTCAAAATTTAGCTTTTCCTAATTCACATTGTTTAATAGAGTTACTTCCCTTTGATTATTGGAGTAACCAAAAGCAGTGAGTCAACAAAAAAATGCATTTCAAGAGGAATAACTCTTCACACAGTTGTCGCACATTTTTAACTGTGGGAAAATTTTTGTAGATCTTGACATGCTGAACATTTTTGCAGTTTAAACTTTCCCTCTATCTTTAATAGTTTTTGAGATATAAGATGATAGTATTAAAATTGAGAACATTTTGATGAAAAAAGGGCAATAACTCCAAAATGGGTAATGGGATTTACTTCAAAATTGCAGGGTAGGAAGATCTTGACATGCTGCAAATTTTTGCAATTTAAACTTAACCTTTATCTCTTATAGTTTTTGAAATATAAGACGAAAAGTATTATTTTTTTTTTTAAAAATTGATGAAAAAAGGGCAAGAACTCCAAGATGGGTAATCAGATTTACTTAAAAATTGCAGGGTAGGTAGATCTCGACATGGTGCACATTTTTGCAACTTAACATAGTTTTTGAAATATAACACGAAAAGTATTAAAATTAAAATTAAAAAAAAAATTGATTGAAGGGCCGAACCGCCGGACACATTTTTGGAAGAGAACCATCCAATGACTATTTCATCAACATTTTGTTCTTTTTGAGCAAATGGTTTCAGACAAGAAGATTTTTATGGGAATTTCCCATAGGGTCCTATGTTAAATTAAGTTCGGCTGTGGTGGCCATCTTGGTCGGTGTTCTGAAACGCCAGACACAATTTTGGAAGAGGACCACCCAAGAATCATTTCAGCAAAGTTTGGTTGAGATTGGCTCTGTAGTTTCAGAGGAGAAGATTTTTTTAAAATTTCATCCCCCCTTTTTTCAAATTTGCATAATCGGTCAAAATAGGCAAAAGTTCAAAGTTCATAAAAAATCCTGTAATATATGTTAAAAAGCTCATCATTATGCTTATATAGTTCAAATTTGGGCACTTTCTGGCTTAAAATAGAGCAGTTTTGGCCATTTGAAGAAATTTCTATTTTTAGTCATGGTGGCCATCTTGGATACAGGACGGCGCTGACGGACACAATTTTGAAAGAGGACCACTCAAGGATCATTTCAGCAAAGATTGGTTGAGATTGGCTCAGTAGTTTCAGAGTTGTAGATTTTTGTTTAATTTCATCCCCCCTTTTTTCTAATTTGCATAATCGGTCAAAATAGGTAAAAGTTCAAAGTTCATAAAAAATTCCATAATATATGTTAAAAAGATCATCATTATGCTTATAGTGTTAAAATTTGGGCACTTTCTGGCTTAAAATAGAGCAGTTTTGGCCATTTGAAGAAATTTCTATTTTTAGTCATGGTGACCATCTTGGATACAGGACGGCGCTGACAGACAAAATTTTGAAATGGGACCACCCAAGGATCATTTCAGCAAAGTTTGGTTGAGATTAGCTCAGTAGTTTCAGAGGAGAAGATTTTTTTTGAATTTCATCCCCCCTTTTTTCTAATTTGCATAATCGGTCAAAATAGGCAAAAGTTCAAAGTTCATAAAAAATCCCGTAATATATGTTAAAATGATGATCATTCTGCTTATACAGTTCAAATTTGGGCACTTTCTGGCTTAAAATAGAGCAGTTTTGGCCATTTGAAGAAATTTCTATTTTTAGTCATTGCGGCCATCTTGGATACAGGACGGTGCTGACGGACACAATTTTGAAAGGGGACCACCCAAGGATCATTTCAGCAAAGTTTGGTTGAGATTGGCTCTGTAGTTTCAGAGGAGAAGATTTTTTTAAAATTTCATCCCCCCTTTTTTCAAATTTGCATAATCGGTCAAAATAGGCAAAAGTTCAAAGTTCATAAAAAATCCTGTAATATATGTTAAAAAGCTCATCATTATGCTTATACAGTTCAAATTTGGGCACTTTCTGGCTTAAAATAGAGCAGTTTTGGCCATTTGAAGAAATTTCTATTTTTAGTCATGGTGGCCATCTTGGATACAGGACGGCGCTGACGGACACAATTTTGAAAGAGGACCACTCAAGGATCATTTCAGCAAAGATTGGTTGAGATTGGCTCAGTAGTTTCAGAGTTGTAGATTTTTGTTTAATTTCATCCCCCCTTTTTTCTAATTTGCATAATCGGTCAAAATAGGCAAAAGTTCAAAGTTCATAAAAAATTCCATAATATATGTTAAAAAGATCATCATTATGCTTATAGTGTTAAAATTTGGGCACTTTCTGGCTTAAAATAGAGCAGTTTTGGCCATTTGAAGAAATTTCTATTTTTAGTCATGGTGACCATCTTGGATACAGGACGGCGCTGACAGACAAAATTTTGAAATGGGACCACCCAAGGATCATTTCAGCAAAGTTTGGTTGAGATTAGCTCAGTAGTTTCAGAGGAGAAGATTTTTTTTGAATTTCATCCCCCCTTTTTTCTAATTTGCATAATCGGTCAAAATAGGCAAAAGTTCAACTTCATAAAAAATCCCATAATATATGTTAACCAGAGGCTCTCAAGAGCCTGTATCGTTCACCTGGTAATAAAAAAAACCAATTGGTCCTATGTAAAAACTATGTCCTGCAGTAGTAGTCATCTTGGAATTACGATCAACATAAAAAACACAAAGTTTGTAAAGGACCTTCCAATGATTGATGCACAGTTTAGGTTCAATCAGTGCAATAGCTTCAGAGAAGAATATATTTCTGTATTTTCCCCATATGGTTCTGTGTTAATACTATGACCTGTGGTGGCAGCCATCTTGGATTTCCGATCGGCATAAAAAACACACACCTTGTAGAGGACCTTCCAATGATCATTCCTGGGCAGTTTGGTTTCAACTGTCCAAGTGGTTTCAGAGAAGAAGCATTTTGAAACATTTTTCCCATAGGGTTCAATGTTAAACTAAGTCCTGCCGTAGCCGCCATTTTGAATTTCATATCAGAATAAAAAACGTAAATTTTGTAGAGGACCATTCAATGAACATTCATGTACAGTTTGGCTTTAATCATATTTGTAGTTTCTGAGAAGAAGGCATTTAAACATTTTCCCATAGGGTCCAATGTTAATCTATGTCCTGCGGTGGTGGCCATCTTGGATTTCCGATCGGCATAAAAAACACACACCTTGTAGAGGACCTTCCAATGATCATTCCTGGGCAGTTTGGTTTCAATTATCCAAGTGGTTTCAGAGAAGAAGCGTTTTGAAACATTTTCCCCATAGGGTCCAATGTTAAACTAAGTCCTGCCGTAGCCGCCATTTTGAATTTCATATCGGAACAAAAAACATAAATTTGTAGAGGACCATCCAATGAACGTTCATGTACAGTTTGGCTTTAATCATATTTGTAGTTTCTGAGAAGAAGGCATTTGAATATTTTCCCATAGGGTCCAATGTTAATCTATGTCCTGCGGTGGCGGCCATCTTGGATTTCCGACCGGCATAAAAAACAGAACATTTGTAGAGGACCTTCCAATGATCATTCCTGGGCAGTTTGGTTTCAACTGTCCTAGTGGTTTCAGAGAAGAAGCATTTTGAAACATTTTTCCCATAGGGTCCAATGTTAAACTAAGTCCTGCCGTAGCCGCCATTTTGAATTTCATATCGGAACAAAAAACCTTAAGATTGTAGAGGACCATCCAATGAACATTCATGTACAGTTTGGCTTTAATCATATTTGTAGTTTCTGAGAAGAAGGCATTTGAATATTTTCCCATAGGGTCCAATGTTAATCTATGTATTGCGGTGGCGGCCATCTTGGATTTCCGATCGGCATAAAAAACATAAAATTTGTAGAGGACCTTCCAATGATCATTCCTAGGCAGTTTGGTTTCAATTATCCAAGTGGTTTCAGAGAAGAAGCGTTTTGAAACATTTTCCCCATAGGGTCCAATGTTAAACTAAGTCCTGCCGTAGCCGCCATCTTGGATTTCCGATCGGCATAAAAAACACACACCTTGTAGAGGACCTTCCAATGATCATTCCTGGGCAGTTTGGTTTCAACTGTCCAAGTGGTTTCAGAGAAGAAGCATTTTTAGTAATGGTGGCCATCTTGGATACAGGACGGCACTGACGGACACTAATTTTGAAAGGGGACCACCCAAGGATCATTTCAACAAAGTTTGGTTGAGATTGGCTCAGTAGTTTCAGAAGAGAAGATTTTTTTTTAATTTCATCCCCCCTTTTTTCTATTTTTAGCTTGGCGGCCATCTTGGTTGGAAGTCGGGATCACCGGACACAAATTTGGAAGGTGGCCATCCAAGGATCATTCCACAAAAGTTTGGTTGCAATTGGCCCAGTGGTTTCTGAGGAGAAGATTTATATGTGAATTTCCCATAAGGTCCTATGTTAAGCTAAGTTCGGCTGTGGGGGCCATCTTGATCGAAGGGCCGAACCGCCGGACATATTTTTGGAAGAGAACCATCCAATGACTATTTCATCAAAATTTTGTTCTTATTGAGCAAATGGTTTCAGACAAGAAGATTTTTATGGGAATTTCCCATAGGGTCCTATGTTAAATTAAGTTCGGCTGTGGTAGCCATCTTGGTTGGTGTTCTGAAATGCCGGACAAAACTTTGGAAAAGGACCACCCAAGAATCATTTCAGCAAAGTTTGGTTGGGATTGGCTCAGTAGTTTCAGAGGAGAAGATTTTTTATAAATTTCATCCCCCCTTTTTTCTAATTTGCATAATCGGTCAAAATAGGCAAAAGTTCAAAGTTCATAAAAAATCCCGTAATATATGTTAAAATGATGATCATTATGCTTATACAGTTCAAATTTGGGCACTTTCTGGCTTAAAATAGAGCAGTTTTGGCCATTTGAAGAAATTTCTATTTTTAGTCATTGCGGCCATCTTGGATACAGGACGGCGCTGACGGACACATTTTGAAAGGGGACCACCCAAGGATCATTTCAGCAAAGTTTGGTTGAGATTGGCTCAGTAGTTTCAGAGGAGAAGATTTTTTTTTAATTTCATCCCCCCTTTTTCCTAATTTGCATAATCAGTCAAAATAGACAAAAGTTCAACTTCATAAAAAATCCAATAATATATGTTAAAAAGATCATCATTATGCTTATACAGTTCAAATTTGGGCATTTTCTGGCATAAAATAGAGAAGTTTTGGCCATTTGAAGAAATTTCTATTTTTAGTCATGGCAGCCATCTTGGATACAGTACGGCGCTGACGGACACAACTTTGAAAGGGAACCACCCAAGGATCATTTCAGCAAAATTTTGTTCTTCTTGAGCAAATGGTTTCAGACAAGAAGATTTTAATGGGAATTTCCCATAGGGTCCTATGTTAAATTAAGTTCGGCTGTGGTGGCCATCTTGGTCGGTGTTCTGAAACGCCAGACACAATTTTGGAAGAGGACCACCCAAGAATCATTTCAGCAAAGTTTGGTTGAGATTGGCTCAGTAGTTTCAGAGGAGAAGATTTTTTTTAAATTTCATCCCCCCTTTTTTCTAATTTGCATAATCGGTCAAAATAGGCAAAAGTTCAGTTTATAAAAAACCCGTAATATATGTTAACCAGAGGCTCTCAAGAGCCTGTATCGTTCACCTGGTAATAAAAAAAAACAATTGGTCCTATGTAAAAACTATGTCCTGCGTCATCTTGGAATTACGATCAACATAAAAAACACAAAGTTTGTAAAGGACCTTCCAATGATTGATGCACAGTTTAGGTTCAATCAGTGCAATAGCTTCAGAGAAGAATATATTTCTGTATTTTCCCCATATGGTTCTGTGTTAATACTATGACCTGTGGTGGCAGCCATCTTGGATTTCCGATCGGCATAAAAAACAGGACCTTCCAATGATCATTCCTGGGCAGTTTGGTTTCAACTGTCCAAGTGGTTTCAGAGAAGAAGCATTTTGAAACATTTTTCCCATAGGGTCCAATGTTAAACTAAGTCCTGCCGTAGCCGCCATTTTGAATTTCATATCAGAATAAAAAACGTATATTTTGTAGAGGACCATTCAATGAACATTCATGCACAGTTTGGCTTTAATCATATTTGTAGTTTCTGAGAAGAAGGCATTTGAACATTTTCCCATAGGGTCCAATGTTAATCTATGTCCTGCGGTGGTGGCCATCTTGGATTTCCGATCGGCATAAAAAACACACACCTTGTAGAGGACCTTCCAATGATCATTCCTGGGCAGTTTGGTTTCAATTATCCAAGTGGTTTCAGAGAAGAAGCGTTTTGAAACATTTTCCCCATAGGGTCCAATGTTAAACTAAGTCCTGCCGTAGCTGCCATTTTGAATTTCATACCACAACAAAAAACGTAAAGTTTGTAGAGGACCATCTAATGAACATTCATGTACAGTTTGGCTTTAATCATATTTGTAGTTTCTGAGTAGAAGGCATTTGAACATTTTCCCATAGGGTCCAATGTTAATCTATGTATTGCGGTGGTGGCCATCTTGGATTTCCGATTGGCATAAAAAACATAAAATTTGTAGAGGACCTTCCAATGATCATTCCTAGGCAGTTTGGTTTCAACTGTCCAAGTGGTTTCAGAGAAGAAGCGTTTTGAAACATTTTTCCCATAGGGTCCAATGTTAAACTAAGTCCTGCCGTAGCCGCCATTTTGAATTTCATACCAGAACAAAAAACGTAAAGTTTGTAGAGGACCATCCAATGAACATTCATGTACAGTTTGGCTTTAATCATATTTGTAGTTTCTGAGTAGAAGGCATTTGAATATTTTCCCATAGGGTCCAATGTTAATCTGTCCTGCGGTGGCGGCCATCTTGGATTTCCGACCGACATAAAAAACAGAAAATTTGTAGAGGACCTTCCAATGATCATTCCTGGGCAGTTTGGTTTCAACTGTCCAAGTGGTTTCAGAGAAGAAGCATTTTGAAACATTTTTCCCATAGGGTCCAATGTTAAACTAAGTCCTGCCGTAGCCGCCATTTTGAATTTCATATCGGAACAAAAAACCTTAAGATTGTAGAGGACCATCCAATGAACATTCATGTACAGTTTGGCTTTAATCATATTTGTAGTTTCTGAGAAGAAGGCATTTGAACATTTTCCCATAGGGTCCAATGTTAATCTATGTATTGCGGTGGTGGCCATCTTGGATTTCCGATTGGCATAAAAAACATAAAATTTGTAGAGGACCTTCCAATGATCATTCCTAGGCAGTTTGGTTTCAATTATCCAAGTGGTTTCAGAGAAGAAGCGTTTTGAAACATTTTTCCCATAGGGTCCAATGTTAAACTAAGTCCTGCCATAGCCGCCATTTTGAATTTCATACCAGAACAAAAAACGTAAAGTTTGTAGAGGACCATCTAATGAACATTCATGTACAGTTTGGCTTTAATCATATTTGTAGTTTCTGAGTAGAAGGCATTTGAATATTTTCCCATAGGGTCCAATGTTAATCTATGTCCTGCAGTGGCGGCCATCTTGGATTTCCGACCGGCATAAAAAACAGAAAATTTGTAGAGGACCTTCCAATGATCATTCCTGGGCAGTTTGGTTTCAACTGTCCAAGTGGTTTCAGAGAAGAAGCATTTTGAAACATTTTCAACATAGGGTCCAATGTTAAACTAAGTCCTGCCGTAGCCGCCATTTTGAATTTCATACCAGAACAAAAAACGTAAAGTTTGTAGAGGACCATCTAATGAACATTCATGTACAGTTTGGCTTTAATCATATTTGTAGTTTCTGAGTAGAAGGCATTTGAATATTTTCCCATAGGGTCCAATGTTAATCTATGTCCTGTGGTGGCGGCCATCTTGGATTTCCGACCGGCATAAAAAACGGAAAATTTGTAGAGGACCTTCCAATGATCATTCCTGGGCAGTTTGGTTTCAACTGTCCAAGTGGTTTCAGAGAAGAAGCATTTTGAAACATTTTTCCCATAGGGTCCAATGTTAAACTAAGTCCTGCCGTAGCCGCCATTTTGAATTTCATATCGGAACAAAAAACCTTAAGATTGTAGAGGACCATCCAATCAACATTCATGTACAGTTTGGCTTTAATCATATTTGTAGTTTCTGAGAAGAAGGCATTTGAACATTTTCCCATAGGGTCCAATGTTAATCTATGTATTGCGGTGGCGGCCATCTTGGATTTCCGATCGGCATAAAAAACATAAAATTTCTAGAGGACCTTCCAATGATCATTCCTAGGCAGTTTGGTTTCAATTATCCAAGTGGTTTCAGAGAAGAAGCGTTTTGAAACATTTTTCCCATAGGGTTCAATGTTAAACTAAGTCCTGCCGTAGCCGCCATTTTGAATTTCATACCGGAACAAAAAACGTAAAGTTTGTAGAGGACCATCTAATGAACATTCATGTACAGTTTGGCTTTAATCATATTTGTAGTTTCTGAGTAGAAGGCATTTGAATATTTTCCCATAGGGTCCAATGTTAATCTATGTCCTGCGGTGGCGGCCATCTTGGATTTCCGACCGGCATAAAAAACAGATAATTTGTAGAGGACCTTCCAATGATCATTCCTGGGCAGTTTGGTTTCAACTGTCCTAGTGGTTTCAGAGAAGAAGCATTTTGAAACATTTTTCCCATAGGGTCCAATGTTAAACTAAGTCCTGCCGTAGCCGCCATTTTGAATTTCATATCGGAACAAAAAACCTTAAGATTGTAGAGGACCATCCAATCAACATTCATGTACAGTTTGGCTTTAATAATATTTGTAGTTTCTGAGAAGAAGGCATTTGAATATTTTCCCATAGGGTCCAATGTTAATCTATGTCCTGCGGTGGCGGCCATCTTGGATTTCCGACCAGCATAAAAAACAGAAAATTTGTAGAGGACCTTCCAATGATCATTCCTGGGCAGTTTGGTTTCAACTGTCCAAGTGGTTTCAGAGAAGAAGCATTTTGAAACATTTTTCCCATAGGGTCCAATGTTAAACTAAGTCCTGCCGTAGCCGCCATTTTGAATTTCATATCGGAACAAAAAACCTTAAGATTGTAGAGGACCATCCAATCAACATTCATGTACAGTTTGGCTTTAATAATATTTGTAGTTTCTGAGAAGAAGGCATTTGAACATTTTCCCATAGGGTCCAATGTTAATCTATGTCCTGCGGTGGCGGCCATCTTGGATTTCCGACCGGCATAAAAAACAGAAAATTTGTAGAGGACCTTCCAATGATCATTTCTGGGCAGTTTGGTTTCAACTGTCCAGGTGGTTTCAGAGAAGAAGCATTTTGAAACATTTTTCCCATAGGGTCCAATGTTAAACTAAGTCCTGTCGTAGCCGCCATTTTGAATTTCATATCGGAACAAAAAACCTTAAGATTGTAGAGGACCATCCAATGAACATTCATGTACAGTTTGGCTTTAATAATATTTGTAGTTTCTGAGAAGAAGGCATTTGAACATTTTCCCATAGGGTCCAATGTTAATCTATGTCCTGCGGTGGCGGCCATCTTGGATTTTCGACCGGCATAAAAAACATAAAATTTGTAGAGGACCTTCCAATGATCATTCCTGGGCAGTTTGGTTTCAACTGTCCAAGTGGTTTCAGAGAAGAAGCATTTTGAAACATTTTTCCCATAGGGTCCAATGTTAAACTAAGTCCTGCCGTAGCCGCCATTTTGAATTTCATATCGGAACAAAAAACCTTAAGATTGTAGAGGACCATCCAATCAACATTCATGTACAGTTTGGCTTTAATAATATTTGTAGTTTCTGAGAAGAAGGCATTTGAACATTTTCCCATAGGGTCCAATGTTAATCTATGTCCTGCGGTGGCGGCCATCTTGGATTTCCGACCGGCATAAAAAACAGAAAATTTGTAGAGGACCTTCCAATGATCATTCCTGGGCAGTTTGGTTTCAACTGTCCAGGTGGTTTCAGAGAAGAAGCATTTTGAAACATTTTTCCCATAGGGTCCAATGTTAAACTAAGTCCTGTCGTAGCCGCCATTTTGAATTTCATATCGGAACAAAAAACCTTAAGATTGTAGAGGACCATCCAATCAACATTCATGTACAGTTTGGCTTTAATAATATTTGTAGTTTCTGAGAAGAAGGCATTTGAACATTTTCCCATAGGGTCCAATGTTAATCTATGTCCTGCGGTGGCGGCCATCTTGGATTTTCGACCGGCATAAAAAACAGAAAATTTGTAGAGGACCTTCCAATGATCATTCCTGGGCAGTTTGGTTTCAACTGTCCAAGTGGTTTCAGAGAAGAAGCATTTTGAAACATTTTTCCCATAGGGTCCAATGTTAAACTAAGTCCTGCCATAGCCGCCATTTTGAATTTCATATCGGAACAAAAAACCTTAAGATTGTAGAGGACCATCCAATGAACATTCATGTACAGTTTGGCTTTAATCATATTTGTAGTTTCTGAGAAGAAGGCATTTGAACATTTTCCCATAGGGTCCAATGTTAATCTATGTATTGCGGTGGTGGCCATCTTGGATTTCCGATTGGCATAAAAAACATAAAATTTGTAGAGGACCTTCCAATGATCATTCCTAGGCAGTTTGGTTTCAATTATCCAAGTGGTTTCAGAGAAGAAGCGTTTTGAAACATTTTTCCCATAGGGTCCAATGTTAAACTAAGTCCTGCCATAGCCGCCATTTTGAATTTCATACCAGAACAAAAAACGTAAAGTTTGTAGAGGACCATCTAATGAACATTCATGTACAGTTTGGCTTTAATCATATTTGTAGTTTCTGAGTAGAAGGCATTTGAATATTTTCCCATAGGGTCCAATGTTAATCTATGTCCTGCAGTGGCGGCCATCTTGGATTTCCGACCGGCATAAAAAACAGAAAATTTGTAGAGGACCTTCCAATGATCATTCCTGGGCAGTTTGGTTTCAACTGTCCAAGTGGTTTCAGAGAAGAAGCATTTTGAAACATTTTTCCCATAGGGTCCAATGTTAAACTAAGTCCTGCCGTAGCCGCCATTTTGAATTTCATATCGGAACAAAAAACCTTAAGATTGTAGAGGACCATCTAATGAACATTCATGTACAGTTTGGCTTTAATCATATTTGTAGTTTCTGAGAAGAAGGCATTTGAACATTTTCCCATAGGGTCCAATGTTAATCTATGTATTGCGGTGGTGGCCATCTTGGATTTCCGATCGGCATAAAAAACATAAAATTTCTAGAGGACCTTCCAATGATCATTCCTAGGCAGTTTGGTTTCAATTATCCAAGTGGTTTCAGAGAAGAAGCGTTTTGAAACATTTTCCCCATAGGGTTCAATGTTAAACTAAGTCCTGCCGTAGCCGCCATTTTGAATTTCATATCGGAACAAAAAACGTAAAGTTTGTAGAGGACCATCTAATGAACATTCATGTACAGTTTGGCTTTAATCATATTTGTAGTTTCTGAGTAGAAGGCATTTGAATATTTTCCCATAGGGTCCAATGTTAATCTATGTCCTGCGGTGGCGGCCATCTTGGATTTCCGACCGGCATAAAAAACAGATAATTTGTAGAGGACCTTCCAATGATCATTCCTGGGCAGTTTGGTTTCAACTGTCCAAGTGGTTTCAGAGAAGAAGCATTTTGAAACATTTTTCCCATAGGGTCCAATGTTAAACTAAGTCCTGCCGTAGCCGCCATTTTGAATTTCATATCGGAACAAAAAACCTTAAGATTGTAGAGGACCATCCAATCAACATTCATGTACAGTTTGGCTTTAATAATATTTGTAGTTTCTGAGAAGAAGGCATTTGAACATTTTCCCATAGGGTCCAATGTTAATCTATGTCCTGCGGTGGTGGCCATCTTGGATTTCCGACCGGCATAAAAAACAGAAAATTTGTAGAGGACCTTCCAATGATCATTCCTGGGCAGTTTGGTTTCAACTGTCCAAGTGGTTTCAGAGAAGAAGCATTTTGAAACATTTTTCCCATAGGGTCCAATGTTAAACTAAGTCCTGTCGTAGCCGCCATTTTGAATTTCATATCGGAACAAAAAACCTTAAGATTGTAGAGGACCATCCAATCAACATTCATGTACAGTTTGGCTTTAATAATATTTGTAGTTTCTGAGAAGAAGGCATTTGAACATTTTCCCATAGGGTCCAATGTTAATCTATGTCTTGCGGTGGCGGCCATCTTGGATTTTCGACCGGCATAAAAAACATAAAATTTGTAGAGGACCTTCCAATGATCATTCCTGGGCAGTTTGGTTTCAACTGTCCAAGTGGTTTCAGAGAAGAAGCATTTTGAAACATTTTTCCCATAGGGTCCAATGTTAAACTAAGTCCTGTCGTAGCCGCCATTTTGAATTTCATATCGGAACAAAAAACCTTAAGATTGTAGAGGACCATCCAATGAACATTCATGTACAGTTTGGCTTTAATAATATTTGTAGTTTCTGAGAAGAAGGCATTTGAACATTTTCCCATAGGGTCCAATGTTAATCTATGTCCTGCGGTGGCGGCCATCTTGGATTTCCGACCGGCATAAAAAACAGAAAATTTGTAGAGGACCTTCAAATGATCATTCCTGGGCAGTTTGGTTTCAACTGTCCAAGTGGTTTCAGAGAAGAAGCATTTTGAAACATTTTTCCCATAGGGTCCAATGTTAAACCAAGTCCTGTCGTAGCCGCCATTTTGAATTTCATATCGGAACAAAAAACCTTAAGATTGTAGAGGACCATCCAATCAACATTCATGTACAGTTTGGCTTTAATAATATTTGTAGTTTCTGAGAAGAAGGCATTTGAACATTTTCCCATAGGGTCCAATGTTAATCTATGTCCTGCGGTGGCGGCCATCTTGGATTTTCGACCGGCATAAAAAACAAAAAATTTGTAGAGGACCTTCCAATGATCATTCCTGGGCAGTTTGGTATCAACTGTCCAAGTGGTTTCAGAGAAGAAGCATTTTGAAACATTTTTCCCATAGGGTCCAATGTTAAACTAAGTCCTGCCGTAGCCACCATTTTGAATTTCATATCGGAACAAAAAACCTTAAGATTGTAGAGGACCATCCAATGAACATTCATGTACAGTTTGGCTTTAATCATATTTGTAGTTTCTGAGAAGAAGGCATTTGAACATTTTCCCATAGGGTCCAATGTTAATCTATGTCCTGCGATGGCGGCCATCTTGGATTTCCGATCGGCATAAAAAACAGTAACTTGGTAAAGGACATTCCAATGATCATTCCTTTACAGTTTGGGTTCAGTCAGTTCATTAGTTTCGGAGAAGAAGATCTTTGAAATTTCGGCCAATCAGAGCATATTATTGGCCCTGGCAGCCATATTGAATATCCGACTGGAACGAAAAACAGTAACTTTGTAGAGGACCATCCAAGGAACATTCCTGCTAAGTTCGGTTCCAATCGGCCAAGTGGTTTCGGAGAAGAAGCTTGAAATGTGAAACGTTTACAGACGACAGACGACAGACGACAGACGACGGACGCCAAGTGATGGCAATAGTTCACCTGGACCTTTGGTCCAGGTGAACTAAAAAGCTCATCATTATGCTTATACAGTTCAAATTTGGGCACTTTCTGGCTTAAAATAGAGCAGTTTTGACAATTTGAAAAAATTTCTATTTTTAGTAATGGTGGCCATCTTGGATACAGGACGGCACTGACGGACACAATTTTGAAAGGGGACCACCCAAGGATCATTTCAGCAAAGTTTGGTTGAGATTGGCTCAGTAGTTTCAGAAGAGAAGATTTTTTTTTAATTTCATCCCCCCTTTTTTCTATTTTTAGCTTGGCGGCCATCTTGGTTGGAAGTCGGGATCACCGGACAAAAATTTGGAAGGGGGCCATCCAAGGATCATTCCACAAAAGTTTGGTTGCAATTGGCCCAGTGGTTTCTGAGGAGAAGATTTATATGTGAATTTCCCATAGGGTCCTATGTTATGCTAAGTTCGGCTGTGGGGGCCATCTTGATCGAAGGGCCGAACCGCTGGACACATTTTTGGAAGAGAACCATCCAATGACTATTTCATCAAAATTTTGTTCTTATTGAGCAAATGGTTTCAGACAAGAAGATTTTTATGGGAATTTCCCATAGGGTCCTATGTTAAATTAAGTTCGGCTGTGGTGGCCATCTTGGTTGGTGTTCTGAAACGCCGGACAAAATTTTGGAAGAGGACCACCCAAGAATCATTTCAGCAAAGTTTGGTTGGGATTGGCTCAGTAGTTTCAGAGGAGAAGATTTTTTTATAAATTTCATCCCCCCTTTTTTCTAATTTGCATAATCGGTCAAAATAGGCAAAAGTTCAAAGTTCATAAAAAATCCCGTAATATGTGTTAAAATGATGATCATTATGCTTATACAGTTCAAATTTGGGCACTTTCTGGCTTAAAATAGAGCAATTTTGGCCATTTGAAGAAATTTCTATTTTTAGTCATTGTGGCCATCTTGGATACAGGACGGCGCTGACGGACACAATTTTGAAAGGGGACCACCCAAGGATCATTTCAGCAAAGTTTGGTTGAGATTGGCTCAGTAGTTTCAGAGGAGAAGATTTTTTTTTAATTTCATCCCCCCTTTTTTCTAATTTGCATAATCGGTCAAAATAGGCAAAAGTTCAACTTCATAAAAAATCCCATAATATATGTTAAAAAGATCATCATTATGCTTATACAGTTCAAATTTGGACATTTTCTGGCATAAAATAGAGCAATTTTGGCCATTTGAAGAAATTTCTATTTTTAGTCATGGCAGCCATCTTGGATACAGGATGGCGCTGACGGACACAACTTTGAAAGGGAACCACCCAAGGATCATTTCAGCAAAATTTTGTTCTTCTTGAGCAAATGGTTTCAGACAAGAAGATTTTTATGGGAATTTCCCATAGGGTCCTATGTTAAATTAAGTTCGGCTGTGGCGGCCATCTTTGTCGGTGTTCTGAAACGCCAGACACAATTTTGGAAGAGGACCACCCAAGAATCATTTCAGCAAAGTTTGGTTGAGATTGGCTCAGTAGTTTCAGAGGAGAAGATTTTTTTTAAATTTCATCCCCCCTTTTTTCTAATTTGCATAATCGGTCAAAATAGGCAAAAGTTCAGTTTATAAAAAACCCGTAATATATGTTAAAAAGCTCATCATTATGCTTATACAGTTCAAATTTGGGCACTTTCTGGCTTAAAATAGAGCAGTTTTGACAATTTGAAAAAAATTCTATTTTTAGTAATGGTGGCCATCTTGGATACAGGACGGCACTGACGGACACAATTTTGAAAGGGGACCACCCAAGGATCATTTCAGCAAAGTTTGGTTGAGATTGGCTCAGTAGTTTCAGAAGAGAAGATTTTTTTAAAATTTCATCCCCCCTTTTTCTATTTTTAGCTTGGCGGCCATCTTGGTTGGAAGTCGGGATCACCGGACAAAAATTTGGAAGGGGGCCATCCAAGGATCATTCCACAAAAGTTTGGTTGCAATTGGCCCAGTGGTTTCTGAGGAGAAGATTTATATGTGAATTTCCCATAGGGTCCTATGTTATGCTAAGTTCGGCTGTGGGGGCCATCTTGATCGAAGGGCCGAACCGCCGGACACATTTTTGGAAGAGAACCATCCAATGACTATTTCATCAAAATTTTGTTCTTATTGAGCAAATGGTTTCAGACAAGAAGATTTTTATGGGAATTTCCCATAGGGTCCTATGTTAAATTAAGTTCGGCTGTGGTGGCCATCTTGGTTGGTGTTCTGAAACGCCGGACAAAATTTTGGAAGAGGACCACCCAAGAATCATTTCAGCAAAGTTTGGTTGAGATTGGCTCAGTAGTTTCAGAGGAGAAGATTTTTTTTTAATTTCATCCCCCCTTTTTTCTAATTTGCATAATCGGTCAAAATAGGCAAAAGTTCAACTTCATAAAAAATCCCATAATATATGTTAAAAAGATCATCATTATGCTTATACAGTTCAAATTTGGGCATTTTCTGGCATAAAATAGAGCAGTTTTGGCCATTTGAAGAAATTTCTATTTTTAGTCATGGCAGCCATCTTGGATACAGGATGGCGCTGACGGACACAACTTTGAAAGGGAACCACCCAAGGATCATTTCAGCAAAATTTTGTTCTTCTTGAGCAAATGGTTTCAGACAAGAAGATTTTTATGGGAATTTCCCATAGGGTCCTATGTTAAATTAAGTTCGGCTGTGGCGGCCATCTTTGTCGGTGTTCTGAAACGCCAGACACAATTTTGGAAGAGGACCACCCAAGAATCATTTCAGCAAAGTTTGGTTGAGATTGGCTCAGTAGTTTCAGAGGAGAAGATTTTTTTTAAATTTCATCCCCCCTTTTTTCTAATTTGCATAATCGGTCAAAATAGGCAAAAGTTCAGTTTATAAAACACCCGTAATATATGTTAAAAAGCTCATCATTATGCTTATACAGTTCAAATTTGGGCACTTTCTGGCTTAAAAAAGAGCAGCTTTGACAATTTGAAGAAATTTCTATTTTTAGTAATGGTGGCCATCTTGGATACAGGACAGCACTGACGGACACAATTTTGAAAGGTGACCACACAAGGATCATTTCAGCAAAGTTTGGTTGAGATTGGCTCTGTAGTTTCAGAAGAGAAGATTTTTTTTAAATTTCATCCCCCCTTTTTTCTATTTTTAGCTTGGCGGCCATCTTGGTTGGAAGTCGGGATCACCGGACACAAATTTGGAAGGGGGTCATCCAAGGATCATTCCACAAAAGTTTGGTTGCAATTGGCCCAGTGATTTCTGAGGAGAAGATTTATATGTGAATTTCCCATAGGGCCCTATGTTAAGCTAAGTTCGGCTGTGGGGGCCATCTTGATCGAAGGGCCGAACCGCCGGACATATTTTTGGAAGAGAACCATCCAATGACTATTTCATCAAAATTTTGTTCTTATTGAGCAAATGGTTTCAGACAAGAAGATTTTTATGGGAATTTCCCATAGGGTCCTATGTTAAATTAAGTTCGGCTGTGGTGGCCATCTTGGTCGGTGTTCTGAAATGCCGGACAAAATTCAAGAATCATTTCAGCAAAGTTTGGTTGGGATTGGCTCAGTAGTTTCAGAGGAGAAGATTTTTTATAAATTTCATCCCCCCTTTTTTCTAATTTGCATAATCGGTCAAAATAGGCAAAAGTTCAAAGTTCATAAAAAATCCCGTAATATATGTTAAAATGATGATCATTATGCTTATACAGTTCAAATTTGGGCACTTTCTGGCTTAAAATAGAGCAGTTTTGGCCATTTGAAGAAATTTCTATTTTTAGTCATTGCGGCCATCTTGGATACAGGACGGCGCCGACGGACACAATTTTGAAAGGGGACCACCCAAGGATCATTTCAGCAAAGTTTGGTTGAGATTGGCTCAGTAGTTTCAGAGGAGAAGATTTTTTTTTAATTTCATCCCCCCTTTTTTCTAATTTGCATAATCGGTCAAAATAGGCAAAAGTTCAACTTCATAAAAAATCCCATAATATATGTTAAAAAGATTATCATTATGCTTATACAGTTCAAATTTGGGCATTTTCTGGCATAAAATAGAGCAATTTTGGCCATTTGAAGAAATTTCTATTTTTAGTCATGGCAGCCATCTTGGATACAGGACGGCACTGACGGACACAACTTTGAAAGGGAACCACCCAAGGATCATTTCAGCAAAATTTTGTTCTTCTTGAGCAAATGGTTTCAGACAAGAAGATTTTTATGGGAATTTCCCATAGGGTCCTATGTTAAATTAAGTTCGTCTGTAGCGGCCATCTTGGTCGGTGTTCTGAAACGCCAGACACAATTTTGGAAGAGGACCACCCAAGAATCATTTCAGCAAAGTTTGGTTGAGATTGGCTCAGTAGTTTCAGAGGAGAAGATTTTTTTTAAATTTCATCCCCCTTTTTTTCTAATTTGCATAATCGGTCAAAATAGGCAAAAGTTCAGTTTATAAAAAACCCGTAATATATGTTAACCAGAGGCTCTCAAGAGCCTGTATCGTTCACCTGGTAATAAAAAAAAACAATTGGTCCTATGTAAAAACTATGTCCTGCGTCATCTTGGAATTACGATCAACATAAAAAACACAAAGTTTGTAAAGGACCTTCCAATGATTGATGCACAGTTTAGGTTCAATCAGTGCAATAGCTTCAGAGAAGAATATATTTCTGTATTTTCCCCATATGGTTCTGTGTTAATACTATGACCTGTGGTGGCAGCCATCTTGGATTTCCGATCGGCATAAAAAACAGGACCTTCCAATGATCATTCCTGGGCAGTTTGGTTTCAACTGTCCAAGTGGTTTCAGAGAAGAAGCATTTTGAAACATTTTTCCCATAGGGTCCAATGTTAAACTAAGTCCTGCCGTAGCCGCCATTTTGAATTATATATCAGAATAAAAAACGTATATTTTGTAGAGGACCATTCAATGAACATTCATGTACAGTTTGGCTTTAATCATATTTGTAGTTTCTGAGAAGAAGGCATTTGAACATTTTCCCATAGGGTCCAATGTTAATCTATGTCCTGCGGTGGTGGCCATCTTGGATTTCCGATCGGCATAAAAAACATAAAATTTCTAGAGGACCTTCCAATGATCATTCCTAGGCAGTTTGGTTTCAATTATCCAAGTGGTTTCAGAGAAGAAGCGTTTTGAAACATTTTTCCCATAGGGTTCAATGTTAAACTAAGTCCTGCCGTAGCCGCCATTTTGAATTTCATACCGGAACAAAAAACGTAAAGTTTGTAGAGGACCATCTAATGAACATTCATGTACAGTTTGGCTTTAATCATATTTGTAATTTCTGAGTAGAAGGCATTTGAATATTTTCCCATAGGGTCCAATGTTAATCTATGTCCTGCGGTGGCGGCCATCTTGGATTTCCGACAGCATTAAAAACAGATAATTTGTAGAGGACCTTCCAATGATCATTCCTGGGCAGTTTGGTTTCAACTGTCCTAGTGGTTTCAGAGAAGAAGCATTTTGAAACATTTTTCCCATAGGGTCCAATGTTAAACTAAGTCCTGCCGTAGCCGCCATTTTGAATTTCATATCGGAACAAAAAACCTTAAGATTGTAGAGGACCATCCAATGAACATTCATGCACAGTTTGGCTTTAATAATATTTGTAGTTTCTGAGAAGAAGGCATTTGAACATTTTCCCATAGGGTCCAATGTTAATCTATGTCCTGCGGTGGCGGCCATCTTGGATTTCCGACCAGCATAAAAAACAGAAATTTGTAGAGGACCTTCCAATGATCATTCCTGGGCAGTTTGGTTTCAACTGTCCAAGTGGTTTCAGAGAAGAAGCATTTTGAAACATTTTTCCCATAGGGTCCAATGTTAAACTAAGTCCTGTCGTAGCCGCCATTTTGAATTTCATATCGGAACAAAAAACCTTAAGATTGTAGAGGACCATCCAATCAACATTCATGTACAGTTTGGCTTTAATAATATTTGTAGTTTCTGAGAAGAAGGCATTTGAACATTTTCCCATAGGGTCCAATGTTAATCTATGTCCTGCGGTGGCGGCCATCTTGGATTTTCGACCGGCATAAAAAACAAAAAATTTGTAGAGGACCTTCCAATGATCATTCCTGGGCAGTTTGGTTTCAACTGTCCAAGTGGTTTCAGAGAAGAAGCATTTTGAAACATTTTTCCCATAGGGTCCAATGTTAAACTAAGTCCTGCCGTAGCCGCCATTTTGAATTTCATACCGGAACAAAAAACGTAAAGTTTGTAGAGGACCATCCAATGAACATTCATGTACAGTTTGGCTTTAATAATATTTGTAGTTTCTGAGAAGAAGGCATTTGAACATTTTCCCATAGGGTCCAATGTTAATCTATGTCCTGCGGTGGCGGCCATCTTGGATTTCCGACCGGCATAAAAAACAGAAAATTTGTAGAGGACCTTCCAATGATCATTCCTGGGCAGTTTGGTTTCAACTGTCCAAGTGGTTTCAGAGAAGAAGCATTTTGAAACATTTTTCCCATAGGGTCCAATGTTAAACTAAGTCCTGTCGTAGCCGC
Organism: Bathymodiolus brooksi; assembly: GCA_963680875.1. Classification (NCBI taxonomy): domain Eukaryota; kingdom Metazoa; phylum Mollusca; class Bivalvia; order Mytilida; family Modiolidae; genus Bathymodiolus; species Bathymodiolus brooksi. Next base: position 90,536,094 of record OY804576.1, read on the forward strand.
CATTTTGAATTTCATATCGGAACAAAAAACCTTAAGATTGTAGAGGACCATCCAATCAACATTCATGTACAGTTTGGCTTTAATAATATTTGTAGTTTCTGAGAAGAAGGCATTTGAACATTTTCCCATAGGGTCCAATGTTAATCTATGTCCTGCGGTGGCGGCCATCTTGGATTTTCGACCGGCATAAAAAAAAAAAAATTTGTAGAGGACCTTCCAATGATCATTCCTGGGCATTTTGGTTTCAACTGTCCAAGTGGTTTCAGAGAAGAAGCATTTTGAAACATTTTTCCCATAGGGTCCAATGTTAAACTAAGTCCTGCCGTAGCCGCCATTTTGAATTTCATATCGGAACAAAAAACCTTAAGATTGTAGAGGACCATCCAATGAACATTCATGTACAGTTTGGCTTTAATCATATTTGTAGTTTCTGAGAAGAAGGCATTTGAACATTTTCCCATAGGGTCCAATGTTAATCTATGTCCTGCGATGGCGGCCATCTTGGATTTCCGATCAGCATAAAAAACAGTAACTTGGTAAAGGACATTCCAATGATCATTCCTTTACAGTTTGGGTTCAGTCAGTTCATTAGTTTCGGAGAAGAAGATCTTTGAAATTTCGGCCAATCAGAGCATATTATTGGCCCTGGCAGCCATATTGAATATCCGACTGGAACGAAAAACAGTAACTTTGTAGAGGACCATCCAAGGAACATTCCTGCTAAGTTCGGTTCCAATCGGCCAAGTGGTTTCGGAGAAGAAGCTTGAAATGTGAAAAGTTTACAGAGGACAGACTACAGACGACAGACGACGGACGCCAAGTGATGGCAATAGTTCACCTGGACCTTTGGTCCAGGTGAACTAAAAAGCTCATCATTATGCTTATACAGTTCAAATTTGGGCACTTTCTGGCTTAAAATAGAGCAGTTTTGACAATTTGAAGAAATTTCTATTTTTAGTAATGGTGGCCATCTTGGATACAGGACGGCACTGACGGACACAATTTTGAAAGGGGACCACCCAAGGATCATTTCAGCAAAGTTTGGTTGAGATTGGCTCAGTAGTTTCAGAAGAGAAGATTTTTTTTTAATTTCATCTCCCCTTTTTTCTATTTTTAGCTTGGCGGCCATCTTGGTTGGAAGTCGGGATCACCGGACACAAATTTGGAAGGGGGCCATCCAAGGATCATTCCACAAAAGTTTGGTTGCAATTGGCCCAGTGGTTTCTGAGGAGAAGATTTATATGTGAATTTCCCATAGGGTCCTATGTTAAGCTAAGTTCGGCTGTGGGGGCCATCTTGATCGAAGGGCCGAACCGCCGGACATATTTTTGGAAGAGAAACATCCAATGACTATTTCATCAAAATTTTGTTCTTATTGAGCAAATGGTTTCAGACAAGAAGATTTTTATGGGAATTTCCCATAGGGTCCTATGTTAAATTAAGTTCGGCTGTGGTGGCCATCTTGGTCGGTGTTCTGAAATTCCGGACAAAATTTTGGAAGAGGACCACCCAAGAATCATTTCAGCAAAGTTTGGTTGGGATTGGCTCAGTAGTTTCAGAGGAGAAGATTTTTTATAAATTTCATTCCCCTTTTTTTCTAATTTGCATAATCGGTCAAAATAGGCAAAAGTTCAAAGTTCATAAAAAATCCCGTAATATATGTTAAAATGATGATCATTATGCTTATACAGTTCAAATTTGGGCACTTTCTGGCTTAAAATAGAGCAATTTTGGCCATTTGAAGAAATTTCTATTTTTAGTCATTGCGGCCATCTTGGATACAGGACGGCGCTGACGGACACAATTTTGAAAGGGGACCACCCAAGGATCATTTCAGCAAAGTTTGGTTGAGATTGGCTCAGTAGTTTCAGAGGAGAAGATTTTTTTTTAATTTCATCCCCCCTTTTTTCTAATTTGCATAATCGGTCAAAATAGGCAAAAGTTCAACTTCATAAAAAATCCCATAATATATGTTAAAAAGATCATCATTATGCTTATACAGTTCAAATTTGGGCATTTTCTGGCATAAAATAGAGCAGTTTTGGCCATTTGAAGAAATTTCTATTTTTAGTCATGGCAGCCATCTTGGATACAGGACGGCGCTGACGGACACAACTTTGAAAGGGAACCACCCAAGGATCATTTCAGCAAAATTTTGTTCTTCTTGAGCAAATTGTTTCAGACAAGAAGATTTTTATGGGAATTTCCCATAGGGTCCTATGTTAAATTAAGTTCGGCTGTGGCGGCCATCTTGGTCGGTGTTCTGAAACGCCAGACACAATTTTGGAAGAGGACCACCCAAGAATCATTTCAGCAAAGTTTGGTTGAGATTGGCTCAGTAGTTTCAGAGGAGAAGATTTTTTTAAAATTTCATCCCCCCTTTTTTCTAATTTGCATAATCGGTCAAAATAGGCAAAAGTTCAGTTTATAAAAAACCCGTAATATATGTTAAAAAGCTCATCATTATGCTTATACAGTTCAAATTTGGGCACTTTCTGGCTTAAAATAGAGCAGTTTTGACAATTTGAAGAAATTTCTATTTTTAGTAATGGTGGCCATCTTGGATACAGGACGGCACTGACGAACACAATTTTGAAAGGGGACCACCCAAGGATCATTTCAGCAAAGTTTGGTTGAGATTGGCTCAGTAGTTTCAGAAGAGAATTTTTTTTTTAAATTTCATCCCCCCTTTTTTCTATTTTTAGCTTGGCGGCCATCTTGGTTGGAAGTCGGGATCACCGGACACAAATTTGGAAGGGGGCCATCCAAGGATCATTCCACAAAAGTTTGGTTGCAATTGGCCCAGTGGTTTCTGAGGAGAAGATTTATATGTGAATTTCCCATAGGGTCCTATGTTAAGCTAAGTTCGGCTGTGGGGGCCATCTTGATCGAAGGGCCGAACCGCCGGACACATTTTTGGAAGAGAACCATCCAATGACTATTTCATCAAAATTTTGTTCTTATTGAGCAAATGGTTTCAGACAAGAAGATTTTTATGGGAATTTCCCATAGGGTCCTATGTTAAATTAAGTTCGTCTGTGGCGGCCATCTTGGTCGGTGTTCTGAAACGCCAGACACAATTTTGGAAGAGGACCACCCAAGAATCATTTCAGCAAAGTTTGGTTGAGATTGGCTCAGTAGTTTCAGAGGAGAAGATTTTTTTTAAATTTCATCCCCCCTTTTTTCTAATTTGCATAATCGGTCAAAATAGGCAAAAGTTCAGTTTATAAAAAACCCGTAATATATGTTAACCAGAGGCTCCCAGAAGCCTGTAATCGCTCACCTGAATCAAAGCTGCTTTCAATAACAACGCAACTGCACTGTGGCGGCCATCTTGGTGGGAGAGCACGACTGCCAGACACAATTTTGGAAAAGGACCATCCAATGACTATTCCATCAAAGTTTGGTTCTAATTGAGCTACTGGTTCCAGACAAGATGGTTTTTATGCGAATTTCCCATAGGGTCCTATGTTGAACTAAGTTCAGCTGTGCAGCCATCTTGGTCAGAGGGCCGAACCACCGGACACATTTTTGGAAGATAACCATACAATGACTATTTCATCAAAATTTTGTTCTTATTGAGCAAATGGTTTCAGACAAGAAGATTTTTATGGGAATTTCCCATAGGGTCCTATGTTAAATTAAGTTTGGCTGTGGTGGCCATCTTGGTCGGAGGTCTGAAGGGGACCACCCAAGGATCATTTCAGCAAAGTTTGGTTGAGATTGGCTCAGTAGTTTCAGAGGAGAAGATTTAAAAATATCATCCCCCTTTTTTTCTATTTTTAGCTTGGTGGCCATCTTGGTTGGAAGTTGGGATCACCGGACACAATTTTTAAGGGGGGCCACCCAAGGACCATTCCACCAAAGTTTGGTTGCAATTGGCCCAGCGGTTTCTGAGGAGAAGATTAAAATGTGAAATGTTGACGGACGGACGAAAAGTGATGGCAATTGCTCACATGGCCTAAAGGCCAGGCGAGATAAAAACGGAATATATGTTAAACTACTCCTTGCCATGTAGCTGCAGTTAAAATTTTAGCTCATTTTGACTTATACTAAAGCAGCAATGGACAATTGAAAACATGTCTATTTTTAGCAACAGCAGCCATCTTGAATGGAGGGCGGGGCTGTCAGACATAATTTTGAAAGGGACCCACCCGGAACCATCCCTGCCAGGTTTGGTTTAATTTGGTTCAGCGGTTTCAGAGAAGAAGATTTAAATGTGATCTTTTATCAAAATATGCCTAATTTGCATAATCGGTATAAATCGGCTGAAAGAAAAATTTCACAGAAAAACCTGGAATATATCTTAAACTACTCATTGCCATGTAGCTGCAGTTAAAATTTGAGCTCAGTTTGGTTTATAATAAAGCAGCAATGGACCATTGAAGAAATTTCTATTTTTAGTAACAGCAGCCATCTTGAATGGAGGGCAGGGGCTGTCGGACACAATTTTGAAAGAGACCCACCCAGGGACCATCCCTGCCAGGTTTGATTTAATTTGGTTCATCGGTTTCAGAGGAGAAGATTTAAATGTGATCTTTTATCAAAATATGCCTAATTTGCATAATCGGTATAAATCGGCTGAAAGAAAAATTTCACAGAAAAACCTGGAATATATCTTAAACTACTCATTGCCATGTAGCTGCAGTTAACATTTGAGCTCAGTTTGATTTATAATAAAGCAGCAATGGACAATTGAAGAAATTTCTATTTTTAGCAACAGCAGCCATCTTGAATGGAGGGCAGGGGCTGTCGGACATAATCTTGAAAGAGACCCACCCAGGGACCATCCCTGCCAGGTTTGATTTAATTTGGTTCATCGGTTTCAGAGGAGAAGATTTAAATGTGATCTGTTATCAAAATATGCCTAATTTGCATAATCGGTATAAATCGGCTGAAAGAAAAATTTCACAGAAAAACCTGGAATAAATCTTAAACTACTCATTGCCATGTAGCTGCAGTTAATATTTGAGTTCAGTTTGGTTTATAATAAAGCAGCAATGGACCATTGAAGAAATTTCTATTTTTAGCAACACTAGCCATCTTGAATGGAGGACGGGGCTGTCGGACATAATTTTGAAAGGGACCCACCAAGGGACCATCCCTGCCAGGTTTGGTTTAATTTGGTTCAGCGGTTTCAGAGGAGAAGATTTAAATGTGATCTTTTATCAAAATATGCCTAATTTGCATAATCGGTATAAATCGGCTGAAAGAAAAATTTCACAGAAAAACCTGGAATATATCTTAAACTACTCATTGCCATGTAGCTGCAGTTAAAATTTGAGCTCAGTTTGGTTTATAATAAAGCAGCAATGGACAATTGAAGAAAATTATATTTTTAGCAACAGCAGCCATCTTGAATGGAGGGCAGGGGCTGTCGGACATAATTTTGAAAGGGACCCACCCAGGGACCATCCCTGCCAGGTTTGATTTAATTTGGTTCATCGGTTTCACAGGAGAAGATTTAAATGTGATCTTTTATCAAAATATGCCTAATTTGCATAATCGGTATAAATCGGCTGAAAGAAAAATTTCACAGAAAAACCTGGAATATATCTTAAACTACTCATTGCCATGTAGCTGCAGTTAAAATTTGAGCTCAGTTTGGTTTATAATAAAGCAGCAATGGACAATTGAAGAAAATTCTATTTTTAGCAACAGCAGCCATCTTGAATGGAGGGCAGGGGCTGTCGGACATAATTTTGAAAGGGACCCACCCAGGGACCATCCCTGCCAGGTTTGATTTAATTTGGTTCATCGGTTTCAGAGGAGAAGATTTAAATGTGATCTGTTATCAAAATATGCCTAATTTGCATAATCGGTATAAATCGGCTGAAAGAAAAATTTCACAGAAAAACCTGGAATAAATCTTAAACTACTCATTGCCATGTAGCTGCAGTTAAAATTTGAGCTGTTTGGTTTATAATAAAGCAGCAATGGACCATTGAAGAAATTTCTATTTTTAGCAATAGCAGCCATCTTGAATGGAGGGCGGGGCTGTCGGACACAATTTTGAAACGGACCATCCCTACCAGGTTTGGTTTAATTTGGTTCAGCGGTTTCAGAGGAGAAGATTTAAATGTGATCTTTTATCAAAATATGCCCAATTTGCATAATCGGTATAAATCAGCTGAAAGAAAAATTTCAGAGAAAAACCCGGAATATATGTTAAACTACTCATTGCCATGTAGCTGCAGTTAAAATTTGAGCTCATTTTGACATATACTAAAACAGCAATGGACAATTAAAATTGCATCCCCCCTTTTTTCTATTTTTAGCTTGGTGGCCATCTTGGTTGGAGGTCAGACACAAATTTGGAAGGGGGCCATCCAAGGACCATTCCACCAAAGTTTGGTTGCAATTGGCCCAGTGGTTTCTGAGGAGAAGATTAAAATGTAAAATGTTGACGGACGGACGACGGACGAAAAGTGATGACAATAGCTCACATGGCCTAAAGGCCAGGCGACCGTTTCACTAAAGTGATCGTAAATCTTAAGTCTAAAATCACTCTTAAGATTTCCTTACGTGCACGAATACGTGCGTTTCACTAAACTAGTCCTAAGCTCAGTTACGACTTACGACTTGCGACAAGTAACATCTCCTATAGTGGAGGTAAAAATACATTGTATATGTTACAGGCGATTTAAAGAATCAAGCATTCTGTAGAATGACTGTAATTTTAGGCAATCTATAGAATGCCTAACATCAATAGGAATTCTATCGAATGCCTAAAAATATCTAGTCATTCTATAGAATGCCTGATTTTTTTTTTTAGCTATTTTCAATAAAACGTATGAAAATTATTACTAATACTTTAAATAAAAGAAATTCAGTTTTGTCCAATACATTTATATCATATTGAATGTTTTTAAGAAAGATTGTAAGAAAATGATAATCACCTCCTTCATGATTAAGTACTCACTTTGCTCATTCTTAATCATGAAGAAGGAGATTATCATGTTTTTACATATACAAAAATACCCCTAGGCTTTATTTATGTATAACTAATTGAACAGGTTAAAATTGTTGTCAACATTATCTTAGGGTGAGTTTGTCTTCACTCAAAACTGAATTAATTCTATCATTCTGTAAAAATTGTCATGGCAGAAGAATGCAGTGTGCTCTCCAATGAGCAAACATTTACTAATAAGCTTTGTGAGACTTTGGAGTCTTAATTCAAAATCAACCATATGGTAAAGAGATAAATACTACAATATTCTAAACAAAATAAAGACTGGAGAAAAAGAAAACAAAGTGGATTACTACTATATTCAAAGGTAAGCAAACTAACAAAGGACCGAGATTGCAGTTAATTTAAATTCTGTAAATGGTCATTTCAACAAGTTATGTCTCATCAGTGCAGATAAAGTCAAAAGATTTGGAAGATCAAAAACAGAAAGAACAATGTCTGATTAAGAACAAATAAACAGTAATGCCTAAACCAGCTAAAGACAGAGCTTTGCACAAGGGAGATACTCCTTAGTTTTATAAATTTAGAAAATTTTTGATATGCAATCGGGCAAAATAAAAAAGGGAGGTAACTCCAATTTAATAGATTGCAATGCAATCGTGCAAAAGAAAAAAAGGGAGGTAACTCCAATTTAATAGATTGCAATGCAATCGTGCAAAAGAAAAAAAGGGAGGTAACTCCAATTTAATAGATTGCAATGCAATCGTGCAAAATAAAAAAGGGAGGTAACTACAATTTAATAGATTGCAATGCAATCGTGCAAAAAAAAAAGGGAGGTAACTCCAATTTAAAAGATTGCAATGCAATCGCATAAAATAAAAAAGGGAGGTCACTCCAATTTAAAAGATTGCAATGCAATGTCGCAAAAAAAAAAAGAGAGGTAACTCCAATTTAATAGATTGCAATGCAATTGCACAAAATAAAAAAGGGAGGTAACTCCAATTTAATAGATTCCCTTTTTTATATCGGAGTTACCTCCCTTTTTTATATTGGAGTTATCTCCCTTTTTTATATTGGAGTTATCTCCCTTTTTTATATTGTAGTTACCTCCCTTTTTTTTATATTGGAGTTACCTCCCTTTTTTTATTTTGGAGTTATCTCCCTTTTTTTATATTGGAGTTATCTCCCTTTTTTATATTGGAGTTATCTCCCTTTTTTATATTGGAGTTATCTCCCTTTTTAATATCGGAGTTATCTCCCTTTTTTATATCGGAGTTATCTCCCTTTTTTATATTGGAGTTCTCTCCCTTTTGTATATTGGAGTTATCTCCCTTTTTTATATTGGAGTTATCTCCCTTTTTTATATTGGAGTTATTTCCCTTTTTTATATTGGAGTTATCTCCCTTTTTATATTGGAGTTATCTCCCTTTTTTATATCGGAGTTATCTCCCTTTTTTATATTGGAGTTATTTCCTTTTTTATATTGGAGTTATCTCCCTATTTTTATATAGAAGTTATCTCCCTTTTTTATATTGGAGTTATCTCCTTTTTTATATTGGAGTTACCTCCCTTTTTATATTGGAGTTATCTCCCTTTTTTACAGTGGAGTTATCTCCCTTTTTAATATCGGAGTTATCTCCCTTTTTTATATTGGAGTTATCTCCCTTTTTTATATTGGAGTTATCTCCCTTTTTTATATTGGAGTTATCTCCCTTTTTTATTTTGGAGTTATCTCCCTTTTTTATATTGGAGTTATCTCCCTTTTTTATATTGGAGTTATCTCCCTTTTTTATATTGGAGTTATCTCCCTTTTTTTATAATGGAGTTATCTCCCTTTTTTATATTGGAGTTATCTCCCTTTTTTTATATTGGAGTTACCTCCCTTTTTTATTTTGGAGTTATCTCCCTTTTTTATATTGGAGTTACCTCCCTTTTTTATATTGGAGTTATCTCCCTTTTTTATATTGGAGTTATCTCCCTTTTTTATATTGGAGTTATCTCCCTCTTATATTGGAGTTATCTCCCTTTTTTTATAATGGAGTTATCTCCCTTTTTTATATTGGAGTTATCTCCCTTTTTTATATTGGACTTACCTCCCTTTTTTATATTGGAGTTACCTCCCTTTTTTTATAATGGAGTTATCTCCCTTTTTTATATTGGAGTTACCTCCCTTTTTTATATTGGAGTTATCTCCCTTTTTATATTGGAGTTACCTCCCTTTTTTATATTGGAGTTATCTCCCTATTTTTATATAGAAGTTATCTCCCTTTTTTATATTGGAGTTATCTCCTTTTTTTATATTGGAGTTACCCCCCTTTTTTATATTGGAGTTATCTCCCTTTTTTATAGTGGAGTTATCTCCCTTTTTAATATCGGAGTTATCTCCCTTTTTTATATTGGAGTTATCTCCCTTTTTTTATAATGGAGTTATCTTCCTTTTTTATATTGGAGTTACCTCCCTTTTTTATATTGGAGTTATTTCCCTTTTTTATATTGGAGTTATCTCCCTTTTTATATTGGAGTTATCTCCCTTTTTTATATCAGAGTTACCCCACTTTTTTATATCGGAGTTACCTCCCTTTTTTATATTGGAGTTATCTCCCTATTTTTATATAGGAGTTATCTCCCTATTTTTATATAGAAGTTATCTCCCTTTTTTATATTGGAGTTATCTCCCTTTTTTATATTGGAGTTACCTCCCTTTTTTATATTGGAGTTATCTCCCTTTTTTATAGTGGAGTTATCTCCCTTTTTAATATCGGAGTTATCTCCCTTTTTTTATATTGGAGTTATCTCCCTTTTATTATATTGGAGTTATCTCCCTTTTTTATATATTGGAGTTATCTCCCTTTTTTATATTGGAGTTACCTCCCTTTTTTATTTTGGAGTTATCTCCCTTTTTTATATTGGAGTTATCTCCCTTTTTTATATTGGAGTTATCTCCCTTTTTTTTATAATGGAGCTATCTCCCTTTTTTATATTGGAGTTATCTCCCTTTTTTATATTGGACTTACCTCCCTTTTTTTATATTGGAGTTACCTCCCTTTTTTATATTGGAGTTATCTCCCTTTTTTATATTGGAGTTATCTCCCTCTTTTATATTGGAGTTATCTCCCTTTTTTATATTGGAGTTATCTCCCTTTTTTATATCGGAGTTACCTCCCTTTTTTATATTGGAGTTATCTCCCTTTTTTATATTGGAGTTATCTCCCTTTTTTTATAATGGAGTTATCTCCCTTTTTTATATTGGAGTTATCTCCCTTTTTTTATAATGGAGTTATCTCCCTTTTTTATATTGGAGTTATCTCCCTTTTTTATATTGGAGTTATCTCCCTTTTTTATATTGGAGTTACCTCCCTTTTTTATATTGGAGTTATCTCCCTTTTTTATATTGGAGTTATCTCCCTTTTTTATATCGGAGTTACCTCCCTTTTTTATATTAGAGTTATCTCCCTTTTTTATATTGGAGTTATCTCCCTTTTTTATATTGGAGTTATCTCCCTTTTTTATATCGGAGTTATCTCCCTTTTTTATATTGGAGTTATTTCCTTTTTTATATTGGAGTTATCTCCCTATTTTTATATAGAAGTTATCTCCCTTTTTTATATTGGAGTTATCTCCTTTTTTTATATTGGAGTTACCTCCCTTTTTATATTGGAGTTATCTCCCTTTTTTATAGTGGAGTTATCTCCCTTTTTAATATCGGAGTTATCTCCCTTTTTTATATTGGAGATATCTCCCTTTTTTATATTGGAGTTATCTCCCTTTTTTATATTGGAGTTATCTCCCTTTTTTATATTGGAGTTATCTCCCTTTTTTATTTTGGAGTTATCTCCCTTTTTTATATTGGAGTTATCTCCCTTTTTTATATTGGAGTTATCTCCCTTTTTTTATAATGGAGTTATCTCCCTTTTTTATATTGGAGTTATCTCCCTTTTTTTATATTGGAGTTACCTCCCTTTTTTATTTTGGAGTTATCTCCCTTTTTTATATTGGAGTTACCTCCCTTTTTTATATTGGAGTTATCTCCCTTTTTTATATTGGAGTTATCTCCCTTTTTTATATTGGAGTTATCTCCCTCTTATATTGGAGTTATCTCCCTTTTTTTATAATGGAGTTATCTCCCTTTTTTATATTGGAGTTATCTCCCTTTTTTATATTGGACTTACCTCCCTTTTTTATATTGGAGTTACCTCCCTTTTTTTATAATGGAGTTATCTCCCTTTTTTATATTGGAGTTACCTCCCTTTTTTATATTGGAGTTATCTCCCTTTTTATATTGGAGTTACCTCCCTTTTTTATATTGGAGTTATCTCCCATTTTTATATAGAAGTTATCTCCCTTTTTTATATTGGAGTTATCTCCTTTTTTTATATTGGAGTTACCCCCCTTTTTTATATTGGAGTTATCTCCCTTTTTTATAGTGGAGTTATCTCCCTTTTTAATATCGGAGTTATCTCCCTTTTTTATATTGGAGTTATCTCCCTTTTTTATAATGGAGTTATCTTCCTTTTTTATATTGGAGTTACCTCCCTTTTTTATATTGGAGTTATTTCCCTTTTTTATATTGGAGTTATCTCCCTTTTTATATTGGAGTTATCTCCCTTTTTTATATCAGAGTTACCCCACTTTTTTATATCGGAGTTACCTCCCTTTTTTATATTGGAGTTATCTCCCTATTTTTATATAGGAGTTATCTCCCTATTTTTATATAGAAGTTATCTCCCTTTTTTATATTGGAGTTATCTCCCTTTTTTATATTGGAGTTACCTCCCTTTTTTATATTGGAGTTATCTCCCTTTTTTATAGTGGAGTTAGCTCCCTTTTTAATATCGGAGTTATCTCCCTTTTTTATATTGGAGTTATCTCCCTTTTATTATATTGGAGTTATCTCCCTTTTTTATATATTGGAGTTATCTCCCTTTTTTATATTGGAGTTACCTCCCTTTTTTATTTTGGAGTTATCTCCCTTTTTTATATTGGAGTTATCTCCCTTTTTTATATTGGAGTTATCTCCCTTTTTTTTATAATGGAGCTATCTCCCTTTTTTATATTGGAGTTATCTCCCTTTTTTATATTGGACTTACCTCCCTTTTTTTATATTGGAGTTACCTCCCTTTTTTATATTGGAGTTATCTCCCTTTTTTATATTGGAGTTATCTCCCTCTTTTATATTGGAGTTATCTCCCTTTTTTTTATAATGGAGTTATCTCCCTTTTTTATATTGGAGTTATCTCCCTTTTTTATATCGGAGTTACCTCCCTTTTTTATATTGGAGTTATCTCCCTTTTTTATATTGGAGTTATCTCCCTTTTTAATATCGGAGTTATCTCCCTTTTTTATATCGGAGTTATCTCCCTTTTTTATATTGGAGTTCTCTCCCTTTTGTATATTGGAGTTATCTCCCTTTTTTATATTGGAGTTATCTCCCTTTTTTATATTGGAGTTATTTCCCTTTTTTATATTGGAGTTATCTCCCTTTTTATATTGGAGTTATCTCCCTTTTTTATATCGGAGTTATCTCCCTTTTTTATATTGGAGTTATTTCCTTTTTTATATTGGAGTTATCTCCCTATTTTTATATAGAAGTTATCTCCCTTTTTTATATTGGAGTTATCTCCTTTTTTATATTGGAGTTACCTCCCTTTTTATATTGGAGTTATCTCCCTTTTTTACAGTGGAGTTATCTCCCTTTTTAATATCGGAGTTATCTCCCTTTTTTATATTGGAGTTATCTCCCTTTTTTATATTGGAGTTATCTCCCTTTTTTATATTGGAGTTATCTCCCTTTTTTATTTTGGAGTTATCTCCCTTTTTTATATTGGAGTTATCTCCCTTTTTTATATTGGAGTTATCTCCCTTTTTTATATTGGAGTTATCTCCCTTTTTTTATAATGGAGTTATCTCCCTTTTTTATATTGGAGTTATCTCCCTTTTTTTATATTGGAGTTACCTCCCTTTTTTATTTTGGAGTTATCTCCCTTTTTTATATTGGAGTTACCTCCCTTTTTTATATTGGAGTTATCTCCCTTTTTTATATTGGAGTTATCTCCCTTTTTTATATTGGAGTTATCTCCCTCTTATATTGGAGTTATCTCCCTTTTTTTATAATGGAGTTATCTCCCTTTTTTATATTGGAGTTATCTCCCTTTTTTATATTGGACTTACCTCCCTTTTTTATATTGGAGTTACCTCCCTTTTTTTATAATGGAGTTATCTCCCTTTTTTATATTGGAGTTACCTCCCTTTTTTATATTGGAGTTATCTCCCTTTTTATATTGGAGTTACCTCCCTTTTTTATATTGGAGTTATCTCCCTATTTTTATATAGAAGTTATCTCCCTTTTTTATATTGGAGTTATCTCCTTTTTTTATATTGGAGTTACCCCCCTTTTTTATATTGGAGTTATCTCCCTTTTTTATAGTGGAGTTATCTCCCTTTTTAATATCGGAATTATCTCCCTTTTTTATATTGGAGTTATCTCCCTTTTTTTATAATGGAGTTATCTTCCTTTTTTATATTGGAGTTACCTCCCTTTTTTATATTGGAGTTATTTCCCTTTTTTATATTGGAGTTATCTCCCTTTTTATATTGGAGTTATCTCCCTTTTTTATATCAGAGTTACCCCACTTTTTTATATCGGAGTTACCTCCCTTTTTTATATTGGAGTTATCTCCCTATTTTTATATAGGAGTTATCTCCCTATTTTTATATAGAAGTTATCTCCCTTTTTTATATTGGAGTTATCTCCCTTTTTTATATTGGAGTTACCTCCCTTTTTTATATTGGAGTTATCTCCCTTTTTTATAGTGGAGTTATCTCCCTTTTTAATATCGGAGTTATCTCCCTTTTTTTATATTGGAGTTATCTCCCTTTTATTATATTGGAGTTATCTCCCTTTTTTATATATTGGAGTTATCTCCCTTTTTTATATTGGAGTTACCTCCCTTTTTTATTTTGGAGTTATCTCCCTTTTTTATATTGGAGTTATCTCCCTTTTTTATATTGGAGTTATCTCCCTTTTTTTTATAATGGAGCTATCTCCCTTTTTTATATTGGAGTTATCTCCCTTTTTTATATTGGACTTACCTCCCTTTTTTTATATTGGAGTTACCTCCCTTTTTTATATTGGAGTTATCTCCCTTTTTTATATTGGAGTTATCTCCCTCTTTTATATTGGAGTTATCTCCCTTTTTTATATTGGAGTTATCTCCCTTTTTTATATCGGAGTTACCTCCCTTTTTTATATTGGAGTTATCTCCCTTTTTTATATTGGAGTTATCTCCCTTTTTTTATAATGGAGTTATCTCCCTTTTTTATATTGGAGTTATCTCCCTTTTTTTATAATGGAGTTATCTCCCTTTTTTATATTGGAGTTATCTCCCTTTTTTATATTGGAGTTATCTCCCTTTTTTATATTGGAGTTACCTCCCTTTTTTATATTGGAGTTATCTCCCTTTTTTATATTGGAGTTATCTCCCTTTTTTATATCGGAGTTACCTCCCTTTTTTATATTAGAGTTATCTCCCTTTTTTATATTGGAGTTATCTCCCTTTTTTATATTGGAGTTATCTCCCTTTTTTATATCGGAGTTATCTCCCTTTTTTATATTGGAGTTATTTCCTTTTTTATATTGGAGTTATCTCCCTATTTTTATATAGAAGTTATCTCCCTTTTTTATATTGGAGTTATCTCCTTTTTTTATATTGGAGTTACCTCCCTTTTTATATTGGAGTTATCTCCCTTTTTTATAGTGGAGTTATCTCCCTTTTTAATATCGGAGTTATCTCCCTTTTTTATATTGGAGATATCTCCCTTTTTTATATTGGAGTTATCTCCCTTTTTTATATTGGAGTTATCTCCCTTTTTTATATTGGAGTTATCTCCCTTTTTTATTTTGGAGTTATCTCCCTTTTTTATATTGGAGTTATCTCCCTTTTTTATATTGGAGTTATCTCCCTTTTTTTATAATGGAGTTATCTCCCTTTTTTATATTGGAGTTATCTCCCTTTTTTTATATTGGAGTTACCTCCCTTTTTTATTTTGGAGTTATCTCCCTTTTTTATATTGGAGTTACCTCCCTTTTTTATATTGGAGTTATCTCCCTTTTTTATATTGGAGTTATCTCCCTTTTTTATATTGGAGTTATCTCCCTCTTATATTGGAGTTATCTCCCTTTTTTTATAATGGAGTTATCTCCCTTTTTTATATTGGAGTTATCTCCCTTTTTTATATTGGACTTACCTCCCTTTTTTATATTGGAGTTACCTCCCTTTTTTTATAATGGAGTTATCTCCCTTTTTTATATTGGAGTTACCTCCCTTTTTTATATTGGAGTTATCTCCCTTTTTATATTGGAGTTACCTCCCTTTTTTATATTGGAGTTATCTCCCATTTTTATATAGAAGTTATCTCCCTTTTTTATATTGGAGTTATCTCCTTTTTTTATATTGGAGTTACCCCCCTTTTTTATATTGGAGTTATCTCCCTTTTTTATAGTGGAGTTATCTCCCTTTTTAATATCGGAGTTATCTCCCTTTTTTATATTGGAGTTATCTCCCTTTTTTATAATGGAGTTATCTTCCTTTTTTATATTGGAGTTACCTCCCTTTTTTATATTGGAGTTATTTCCCTTTTTTATATTGGAGTTATCTCCCTTTTTATATTGGAGTTATCTCCCTTTTTTATATCAGAGTTACCCCACTTTTTTATATCGGAGTTACCTCCCTTTTTTATATTGGAGTTATCTCCCTATTTTTATATAGGAGTTATCTCCCTATTTTTATATAGAAGTTATCTCCCTTTTTTATATTGGAGTTATCTCCCTTTTTTATATTGGAGTTACCTCCCTTTTTTATATTGGAGTTATCTCCCTTTTTTATAGTGGAGTTAGCTCCCTTTTTAATATCGGAGTTATCTCCCTTTTTTATATTGGAGTTATCTCCCTTTTATTATATTGGAGTTATCTCCCTTTTTTATATATTGGAGTTATCTCCCTTTTTTATATTGGAGTTACCTCCCTTTTTTATTTTGGAGTTATCTCCCTTTTTTATATTGGAGTTATCTCCCTTTTTTATATTGGAGTTATCTCCCTTTTTTTTATAATGGAGCTATCTCCCTTTTTTATATTGGAGTTATCTCCCTTTTTTATATTGGACTTACCTCCCTTTTTTTATATTGGAGTTACCTCCCTTTTTTATATTGGAGTTATCTCCCTTTTTTATATTGGAGTTATCTCCCTCTTTTATATTGGAGTTATCTCCCTTTTTTTTATAATGGAGTTATCTCCCTTTTTTATATTGGAGTTATCTCCCTTTTTTATATCGGAGTTACCTCCCTTTTTTATATTGGAGTTATCTCCCTTTTTTATATTGGAGTTATCTCCCTTTTTTTATAATGGAGTTATCTCCCTTTTTTATATTGGAGTTATCTCCCTTTTTTATATTGGAGTTATCTCCCTTTTTTTATAATGGAGTTATCTCCCTTTTTTATATTGGAGTTATCTCCCTTTTTTATATCGGAGTTATCTCCCTTTTTTATATCGGAGTTATCTCCCTTTTTTATATTGGAGTTATCTCCCTTTTTTTATAATGGAGTTATCTTCCTTTTTTATATTGGAGTTACCTCCCTTTTTTATATTGGAGTTATTTCCCTTTTTTATATTGGAGTTATCTCCCTTTTTATATCGGAGTTACCCCCCTTTTTATATCGGAGTTACCTCCCTTTTTTATATTGGAGTTATCTCCCTTTTTTATATTGGAGTTATCTCCCTTTTTTTATAATGGAGTTATCTCCCTTTTTTATATTGGAGTTATCTCCCTTTTTTATATCGGAATTATCTCCCTTTTTTATATCGGAGTTATCTCCCTTTTTTATATTGGAGTTATCTCCCTTTTTTTATAATGGAGTTATCTTCCTTTTTTATATTGGAGTTACCTCCCTTTTTTATATTGGAGTTATTTCCCTTTTTTATATTGGAGTTATCTCCCTTTTTATATCGGAGTTACCCCCCTTTTTATATCAGAGTTACCTCCCTTTTTTATATTGGAGTTATCTCCCTTTTTTATATTGGAGTTATCTCCCTATTTTTATATTGAAGTTATCTCCCTTTTTTATATTGGAGTTATCTCCCTTTTTTATATTGGAGTTACCTCCCTTTTTTATATTGGAGTTATCTCCCTTTTTTTATAGTGGAGTTATCTCCCTTTTTAATATCGGAGTTATCTCCCTTTTTTATATTAGAGTTATCTCCCTTTTTTATATTGGAGTTACCTCCCTTTTTTATATTGGAGTTACCTCCCTTTTTTATTTTGGAGTTATCTCCCTTTTTTATATTGGAGTTATCTCCCTTTTTTTATAATGGAGTTATCTCCCTTTTTTATATTGGAGTTATCTCCCTTTTTTATATTGGAGTTATCTCCCTTTTTTATATTGGACTTACCTCCCTTTTTTATATTGGAGTTATCTCCCTTTTTTATATTGGAGTTATCTCCCTTTTTTATATTGGAGTTACCTCCCTTTTTTATATTGGACTTACCTCCCTTTTTTATTTTGGAGTTATCTCCCTTTTTTATATTGGAGTTACCTCCCTTTTTTATATTGGAGTTATCTCCCTCTTTTATATTGGAGTTATCTCCCTTTTTTTATATTGGAGTTATCTCCCTTTTTTATATTGGAGTTATCTCCCTTTTTTATATCGGAGTTACCTCCCTTTTTTATATTGGAGTTATCTCCCTTTTTTATATTGGAGTTATCTCCCTTTTTTATATTGGAGTTATCTCCCTTTTTTATATCGGAGTTATCTCCCTTTTTTATATCGGAGTTATCTTCCTTTTTTATATTGGAGTTATCTCCCTTTTTTATATTGGAGTTATCTCCCTTTTTTATATTGGAGTTATCTCCCTTTTTTTTATAATGGAGTTATCTCCCTTTTTTATATTGGAGTTATCTCCCTTTTTTTTATAATGGAGTTATCTCCCTTTTTTATATTGGAGTTATCTCCCTTTTTTTTATAATGGAGTTATCTCCCTTTTTTATATTGGAGTTATCTCCCTTTTTTTTATAATGGAGTTATCTCCCTTTTTTATATTGGAGTTATCTCCCTTTTTTATATTGGAGTTACCTCCCTTTTTTATTTTGGAGTTATCTCCCTTTTTATATTGGAGTTACCTCCCTTTTTTATATTGGAGTTATCTCCCTTTTTTATATTGGAGTTATCTCCCTTTTTTATATCGGAGTTATCTCCCTTTTTTATATTGGAGTTATCTCCCTTTTTTTATAATGGAGTTATCTCCCTTTTTTATATTGGAGTTATCTCCCTTTTTTATATTGGAGTTATCTCCCTTTTTTATAACGGAGTTATCTCCCTTTTTTATATCGGAGTTATCTCCCTTTTTAATATTGGAGTTATCTCCCTTTTTTTATAATGGAGTTATCTCCCTTTTTTATATTGGAGTTACCTCCCTTTTTTATATTGGAGTTATCTCCCTTTTTAAAAAAAAGGGAGATAACTCCAATATAAAAAAGGGAGATAACTCCAATGTAAAAAGGGGAGGTAACTCCAATATAAAAAAGGGAGATAACTTCAAAATAAAAAGGGAGGTAACTCCGATATTAAAAAAAAAGGGAGATAACTCCAATATAAAAAAGGGAGATAACTCCAATATAAAAAAGGGAGGTAACTCCGATATAAAAAAAGGGAGATAACTCCATTATAAAAAAAGGGAGATAACTCCAATATAAAAAAGGGAGATAATGCCGATATAAAAAAGGGAGATAACTCCGATATAAAAAAGGGAGATAACTCCAATATAAAAAAGGGAGATAACTCCAAAATAAAAAAGGGAGGTAACTCCAATATAAAAAAGGGAGATAACTCCATTATAAAAAAAGGGAGATAACTCCAATATAAAAAAGGGAGATAACTCCAATATAAAAAAGGGAGATAACTCCGATATAAAAAAGGGAGATAACTCCAATATAAAAAAGGGAGATAACTCCAATATAAAAAAGGGAGATAACTCCAATATAAAAAAGGGAGGTAACTCCAATATAAAAAAGGGAGATAACTCCAATATAAAAAAGGAAGATAACTCCGATATAAAAAAGGGAGATAACTCCGATATAAAAAAGGGAGATAACTCCAATATAAAAAAGGGAGATAACTCCAATATAAAAAAGGGAGATAACTCCAATATAAAAAAGGGAGATAACTCCATTATAAAAAAGGGAGATAACTCCAATATAAAAAAGGGAGGTAACTCCAATATAAAAAAGGGAGATAACTCCATTATAAAAAAAGGGAGATAACTCCATTATAAAAAAAGGGAGATAACTCCAATATAAAAAAGGGAGATAACTCCAATATAAAAAAGGGAGGTAACTCCAATATAAAAAAGGGAGATAACTCCAAAATAAAAAAGGGAGGTAACTCCAATATAAAAAAAGGAGGTAACTCCAATATAAAAAAGGGAGATAACTCCAATATAAAAAAGGGAGGTAACTCCAATATAAAAAAGGGAGATAACTCCAATATAAAAAAGGGAGATAACTCCAATATTAAAAAAGGGAGATAACTCCAATACTAGAGGCTCCCAGGAGCCTGTATAGCTCACCTGGGTATAATAACAACATCAGTCAATAAAACTTGATAACTTCGGTAAAAAAAATTAACAAATGTAGCCTTCATCATTGCAGACCCCTTCTACAAAGAAATGTGGGCAGGGGTTCCCCCTTTAATGTAAGTTATCAAAATTGCTGTAAAAAAACATATATGTCAATGATTCTCAAAATTTAGCTTTTCCTACTTCACATTTTGTAATAGAGTTGCTTCCCTTTGATTATTTGAGTAACCAAAAGCAGTGAGTCGACAAAAATATGCATTTCAAGAGGAATAACTCTTCACAGCTGTCGCACATTTTTAACTGTGGGAAATTTTTTGTAGATCTTGACATGCTGAACATTTTTGCAGTTTAAACTTTCCCTCTATCTCTAATAGTTTTTGAGATATAAGATGATAGTATTAAAATTGAGAACATTTTGATGAAAAAAGGGCAATAACTCCAAAATGGGTAATTGGATTTACTGTTGACATGCTGCAAATTTTTGAAATTTAAACTTAACCTTTATCTCTTATAGTTTTTGAAATATAAGATGAAAAGTATTAATTTTTTTTTATAAATTTGATGAAAAAAGGGCGAGAACTCCAAGATGGGTAATCAGATTTACTTCAAAATTGCAGATAAAATAAAAAATGGATAGAAGGGTCGAACCGCCAGACACATTTTTGGAAGAGAACCATCCAATGACTATTTCATCAAAATTTTGTTCTTATTGAGCAAATGGTTTCAGACAAGAAGATTTTTATGGGAATTTCCCGTAGGGTCCTATGTTAAATTAAGTTCGGCTGTGGCGGCCATCTTGGTCAGTGTTCTGAAATGCCGGACACAATTTTGGAAGAGGACCACTCAAGAATCATTTCAGCAAAGTTTGGTTGAGATTGGCTCAGTAGTTTCAGAGGAGAATTTTTTTTTTAAATTTCATCCCCCCTTTTTTCTAATTTGCATAATCGGTCAAAATAGGCAAAAGTTCAGTTTATAAAAAACCCGTAATATATGTTAAAAAGCTCATCATTATGCTTATACAGTTCAAATTTGGGCACTTTCTGGCTTAAAATAGAGCAGTTTTGGCCATTTGAAGAAATTTCTATTTTTAGTCATTGCGGCCATCTGGGATACAGGACGGCGCTGACGGACACAATTTTGAAAGGAAACCACCCAAGGATCATTTCAGCAAAATTTTGTTCTTCTTGAGCAAATGGTTTCAGACAAGAAGATTTTTATGGGAATTTCCCATAGGGTCCTATGTTAAATTAAGTTTGGCTGTGGCGGCCATCTTGGTCGGTGTTCTGAAACGCCAGACACAATTTTGGAAGAGGACCACCCAAGAATCATTTCAGCAAAATTTGGTTGAGATTGGCTCAGTAGTTTCAGAGGAGAAGATTTTTTTTAAATTTCATCCCCCCTATTTTCTAATTTGCATAATCGGTCAAAATAGGCAAAAGTTCAGTTTATAAAAAACCCGTAATATATGTTAAAAAGCTCATCATTATGCTTATACAGTTCAAATTTGGGCACTTTCTGGCTTAAAATAGAGCAGTTTTGACCATTTGAAGAAATTTCTATTTTTAGTCATTGCGGCCATCTTGGATACAGGACGGCGCTGACGGACACAATTTTGAAAGGGGACCACCCAAGGATCATTTCAGCAAAGTTTGGTTGAGATTGGCTCAGTAGTTTCAGAGGAGAAGATTTTTTTTTAATTTCATCCCCCCTTTTTTCTATTTTTAGCTTGGTGGCCATCTTGGTTGGAAGTCGGGATCACCGGACACAAATTTGGAAGGGGGCCATCCAAGGATCATTCCACAAAAGTTTGGTTGCAATTGGCCCAGTGGTTTCTGAGGAGAAGATTTATATGTGAATTTCCCATAGGGTCCTATGTTAAGCTAAGTTCGGCTGTGGGGGCCATCTTGATCGAAGGGCCGAACCGCCGGACACATTTTTGGAAGAGAACCATCCAATGACTATTTCATCAAAATTTTGTTCTTATTGAGCAAATGGTTTCAGACAAGAAGATTTTTATGGGAATTTCCCATAGGGTCCTATGTTAAATTAAGTTTGGCTGTGGTGGCCATCTTGGTCGGTGTTCTGAAATGCCGGACAAAATTTTGGAAAAGGACCACCCAAGAATCATTTCAGCAAAGTTTGGTTGGGATTGGCTCAGTAGTTTCAGAGGAGAAGATTTTTTATAAATTTCATCCCCCCTTTTTTCTAATTTGCATAATCGGTCAAAATAGGCAAAAGTTCAAAGTTCATAAAAAATCCCGTAATATATGTTAAAATGATGATCATTATGCTTATACAGTTCAAATTTGGGCACTTTCTGGCTTAAAATAGAGCAGTTTTGGCCATTTGAAGAAATTTCTATTTTTAGTCATTGCGGCCATCTTGGATACAGGACGGCGCTGACGGACACAATTTTGAAAGGGGACCACCCAAGGATCATTTCAGCAAAGTTTGGTTGAGATTGGCTCAGTAGTTTCAGAGGAGAAGATTTTTTTTTAATTTCATCCCCCCTTTTTTCTAATTTGCATAATCGCTCAAAATAGGCAAAAGTTCAACTTCATAAAAAATCCCATAATATATGTTAAAAAGATCATCATTATGCTTATACAGTTCAAATTTGGGCATTTTCTGGCATAAAATAGAGCAATTTTGGCCATTTGAAGAAATTTCTATTTTTAGTCATGGCAGCCATCTTGGATACAGGACGGTGCTGAAGGACACAACTTTGAAAGGGAACCACCCAAGGATCATTTCAGCAAAATTTTGTTCTTCTTGAGCAAATGGTTTCAGACAAGAAGATTTTTATGGGAATTTCCCATAGGGTCCTATGTTAAATTAAGTTCGGCTGTGGCGGCCATCTTGGTCGGTGTTCTGAAACGCCAGACACAATTTTGGAAGAGGACCACCCAAGAATCATTTCAGGAAAGTTTGGTTGAGATTGGCTCAGTAGTTTCAGAGGAGAAGATTTTTTAAAAATTTCATCCCCCCTTTTTTCTAATTTGCATAATCGGTCAAAATAGGCAAAAGTTCAGTTTATAAAAAACCCGTAATATATGTTAAAAAGCTCATCATTATGCTTATACAGTTCAAATTTGGGCACTTTCTGGCTTAAAATAGAGTAGTTTTGACAATTTGAAGAAATTTCTATTTTTAGTAATGGTGGCCATCTTGGATACAGGACGGCGCTGACGGACACAATTTTGAAAGGGGACCACCCAAGGATCATTTCAGCAAAGTTTGGTTGAGATTGGCTCAGTAGTTTCAGAGGAGAAGATTTTTTTTTAATTTCATCCCCCCTTTTTTCTATTTTTAGCTTGGTGGCCATCTTGGTTGGAAGTCGGGATCACCGGACACAAATTTGGAAGGGGGCCATCCAAGGATCATTCCACAAAAGTTTGGTTGCAATTGGCCCAGTGGTTTCTGAGGAGAAGATTTATATGTGAATTTCCCATAGGGTCCTATGTTAAGCTAAGTTCGGCTGTGGGGGCCATCTTGATCGAAGGGCCGAACCGCCGGACACATTTTTGGAAGAGAACCATCCAATGACTATTTCATCAAAATTTTGTTCTTATTGAGCAAATGGTTTCAGACAAGAAGATTTTTATGGGAATTTCCCATAGGGTCCTATGTTAAATTAAGTTTGGCTGTGGTGGCCATCTTGGTCGGTGTTCTGAAATGCCGGACAAAATTTTGGAAAAGGACCACCCAAGAATCATTTCAGCAAAGTTTGGTTGGGATTGGCTCAGTAGTTTCAGAGGAGAATTTTTTTTTTAAATTTCATCCCCCCTTTTTTCTAATTTGCATAATCGGTCAAAATAGGCAAAAGTTCAGTTTATAAAAAACCCGTAATATATGTTAAAAAGCTCATCATTATGCTTATACAGTTCAAATTTGGGCACTTTCTGGCTTAAAATAGAGCAGTTTTGGCCATTTGAAGAAATTTCTATTTTTAGTCATTGCGGCCATCTGGGATACAGGACGGCGCTGACGGACACAATTTTGAAAGGAAACCACCCAAGGATCATTTCAGCAAAATTTTGTTCTTCTTGAGCAAATGGTTTCAGACAAGAAGATTTTTATGGGAATTTCCCATAGGGTCCTATGTTAAATTAAGCTTGGCTGTGGCGGCCATCTTGGTCGGTGTTCTGAAACGCCAGACACAATTTTGGAAGAGGACCACCCAAGAATCATTTCAGCAAAATTTGGTTGAGATTGGCTCAGTAGTTTCAGAGGAGAAGATTTTTTTTAAATTTCATCCCCCCTATTTTCTAATTTGCATAATCGGTCAAAATAGGCAAAAGTTCAGTTTATAAAAAACCCGTAATATATGTTAAAAAGCTCATCATTATGCTTATACAGTTCAAATTTGGGCACTTTCTGGCTTAAAATAGAGCAGTTTTGACCATTTGAAGAAATTTCTATTTTTAGTCATTGCGGCCATCTTGGATACAGGACGGCGCTGACGGACACAATTTTGAAAGGGGACCACCCAAGGATCATTTCAGCAAAGTTTGGTTGAGATTGGCTCAGTAGTTTCAGAGGAGAAGATTTTTTTTTAATTTCATCCCCCCTTTTTTCTATTTTTAGCTTGGTGGCCATCTTGGTTGGAAGTCGGGATCACCGGACACAAATTTGGAAGGGGGCCATCCAAGGATCATTCCACAAAAGTTTGGTTGCAATTGGCCCAGTGGTTTCTGAGGAGAAGATTTATATGTGAATTTCCCATAGGGTCCTATGTTAAGCTAAGTTCGGCTGTGGGGGCCATCTTGATCGAAGGGCCGAACCGCCGGACACATTTTTGGAAGAGAACCATCCAATGACTATTTCATCAAAATTTTGTTCTTATTGAGCAAATGGTTTCAGACAAGAAGATTTTTATGGGAATTTCCCATAGGGTCCTATGTTAAATTAAGTTTGGCTGTGGTGGCCATCTTGGTCGGTGTTCTGAAATGCCGGACAAAATTTTGGAAAAGGACCACCCAAGAATCATTTCAGCAAAGTTTGGTTGGGATTGGCTCAGTAGTTTCAGAGGAGAAGATTTTTTATAAATTTCATCCCCCCTTTTTTCTAATTTGCATAATCGGTCAAAATAGGCAAAAGTTCAAAGTTCATAAAAAATCCCGTAATATATGTTAAAATGATGATCATTATGCTTATACAGTTCAAATTTGGGCACTTTCTGGCTTAAAATAGAGCAGTTTTGGCCATTTGAAGAAATTTCTATTTTTAGTCATTGCGGCCATCTGGGATACAGGACGGCGCTGACGGACACAATTTTGAAAAGAAACCACCCAAGGATCATTTCAGCAAAATTTTGTTCTTCTTGAGCAAATGGTTTCAGACAAGAAGATTTTTATGGGAATTTCCCATAGGGTCCTATGTTAAATTAAGTTTGGCTGTGGCGGCCATCTTGGTCGGTGTTCTGAAACGCCAGACACAATTTTGGAAGAGGACCACCCAAGAATCATTTCAGCAAAATTTGGTTGAGATTGGCTCAGTAGTTTCAGAGGAGAAGATTTTTTTAAAATTTCATCCCCCCTATTTTCTAATTTGCATAATCGGTCAAAATAGGCAAAAGTTCAGTTTATAAAAAACCCGTAATATATGTTAAAAAGCTCATCATTATGCTTATACAGTTCAAATTTGGGCACTTTCTGGCTTAAAATAGAGCAGTTTTGACCATTTGAAGAAATTTCTATTTTTAGTCATTGCGGCCATCTTGGATACAGGACGGCGCTGACGGACACAATTTTGAAAGGGGACCACCCAAGGATCATTTCAGCAAAGTTTGGTTGAGATTGGCTCAGTAGTTTCAGAGGAGAAGATTTTTTTTTAATTTCATCCCCCCTTTTTTCTATTTTTAGCTTGGTGGCCATCTTGGTTGGAAGTCGGGATCACCGGACACAAATTTGGAAGGGGGCCATCCAAGGATCATTCCACAAAAGTTTGGTTGCAATTGGCCCAGTGGTTTCTGAGGAGAAGATTTATATGTGAATTTCCCATAGGGTCCTATGTTAAGCTAAGTTCGGCTGTGGGGGCCATCTTGATCGAAGGGCCGAACCGCCGGACACATTTTTGGAAGAGAACCATCCAATGACTATTTCATCAAAATTTTGTTCTTATTGAGCAAATGGTTTCAGACAAGAAGATTTTTATGGGAATTTCCCATAGGGTCCTATGTTAAATTAAGTTTGGCTGTGGTGGCCATCTTGGTCGGTGTTCTGAAATGCCGGACAAAATTTTGGAAAAGGACCACCCAAGAATCATTTCAGCAAAGTTTGGTTGGGATTGGCTCAGTAGTTTCAGAGGAGAAGATTTTTTATAAATTTCATCCCCCCTTTTTTCTAATTTGCATAATCGGTCAAAATAGGCAAAAGTTCAAAGTTCATAAAAAATCCCGTAATATATGTTAAAATGATGATCATTATGCTTATACAGTTCAAATTTGGGCACTTTCTGGCTTAAAATAGAGCAGTTTTGGCCATTTGAAGAAATTTCTATTTTTAGTCATTGCGGCCATCTTGGATACAGGACGGCGCTGACGGACACAATTTTGAAAGGGGACCACCCAAGGATCATTTCAGCAAAGTTTGGTTGAGATTGGCTCAGTAGTTTCAGAGGAGAAGATTTTTTTTTAATTTCATCCCCCCTTTTTTCTAATTTGCATAATCGCTCAAAATAGGCAAAAGTTCAACTTCATAAAAAATCCCATAATATATGTTAAAAAGATCATCATTATGCTTATACAGTTCAAATTTGGGCATTTTCTGGCATAAAATAGAGCAATTTTGGCCATTTGAAGAAATTTCTATTTTTAGTCATGGCAGCCATCTTGGATACAGGACGGTGCTGACGGACACAACTTTGAAAGGGAACCACCCAAGGATCATTTCAGCAAAATTTTGTTCTTCTTGAGCAAATGGTTTCAGACAAGAAGATTTTTATGGGAATTTCCCATAGGGTCCTATGTTAAATTAAGTTCGGCTGTGGCGGCCATCTTGGTCGGTGTTCTGAAACGCCAGACACAATTTTGGAAGAGGACCACCCAAGAATCATTTCAGGAAAGTTTGGTTGAGATTGGCTCAGTAGTTTCAGAGGAGAAGATTTTTTAAAAATTTCATCCCCCCTTTTTTCTAATTTGCATAATCGGTCAAAATAGGCAAAAGTTCAGTTTATAAAAAACCCGTAATATATGTTAAAAAGCTCATCATTATGCTTATACAGTTCAAATTTGGGCACTTTCTGGCTTAAAATAGAGCACTTTTGACAATTTGAAGAAATTTCTATTTTTAGTAATGGTGGCCATCTTGGATACAGGACGGCACTGACGGACACAATTTTGAAAGGGGACCACCCAAGGATCATTTCAGCAAAGTTTGGTTGAGATTGGCTCAGTAGTTTCAGAAGAGAAGATTTTTTTTTAATTTCATCCCCCCCTTTTTCTATTTTTAGCTTGGCGGCCATCTTGGTTGGAAGTCGGGATCACCGGACACAAATTTGGAAGGGGGCCATCCAAGGATCATTCCACAAAAGTTTGGTTGCAATTGGCCCAGTGGTTTCTGAGGAGAAGATTTATATGTGAATTTCCCATAGGGTCCTATGTTAAGCTAAGTTCGGCTGTGGGGGCCATCTTGATCGAAGGGCCGAACCGCCGGACATATTTTTGGAAGAGAACCATCCAATGACTATTTCATCAAAATTTTGTTTTTATTGAGCAAATGGTTTCAGACAAGAAGATTTTTATGGGAATTTCCCATAGGGTCCTATGTTAAATTAAGTTCGGCTGTGGTGGCCATCTTGGTCGGTGTTCTGAAATGCCGGACAAAATTTTGGAAAAGGACCACCCAAGAATCATTTCAGCAAAGTTTGGTTGGGATTGGCTCAGTAGTTTCAGAGGAGAAGATTTTTTATAAATTTCATCCCCCCTTTTTTCTAATTTGCATAATCGGTCAAAATAGGCAAAAGTTCAAAGTTCATAAAAAATCCTGTAATATATGTTAAAATGATGATCATTATGCTTATACAGTTCAAATTTGGGCACTTTCTGGCTTAAAATAGAGCAGTTTTGGCCATTTGAAGAAATTTCTATTTTTAGTCATTGCGGCCATCTTGGATACAGGACGGCGCTGACGGACACAATTTTGAAAGGGGACCACCCAAGGATCATTTCAGCAAAGTTTGGTTGAGATTGGCTCAGTAGTTTCAGAGGAGAAGATTTTTTTTTAATTTCATCCCCCCTTTTTTCTAATTTGCATAATCGCTCAAAATAGGCAAAAGTTCAACTTCATAAAAAATCCCATAATATATGTTAAAAAGATCATCATTATGCTTATACAGTTCAAATTTGGGCATTTTCTGGCATAAAATAGAGCAATTTTGGCCATTTGAAGAAATTTCTATTTTTAGTCATGGCAGCCATCTTGGATACAGGACGGTGCTGACGGACACAACTTTGAAAGGGAACCACCCAAGGATCATTTCAGCAAAATTTTGTTCTTCTTGAGCAAATGGTTTCAGACAAGAAGATTTTTATGGGAATTTCCCATAGGGTCCTATGTTAAATTAAGTTCGGCTGTGGCGACCATCTTGGTCGGTGTTCTGAAACGCCAGACACAATTTTGGAAGAGGACCACCCAAGAATCATTTCAGGAAAGTTTGGTTGAGATTGGCTCAGTAGTTTCAGAGGAGAAGATTTTTTAAAAATTTCATCCCCCCTTTTTTCTAATTTGCATAATCGGTCAAAATAGGCAAAAGTTCAGTTTATAAAAAACCCGTAATATATGTTAAAAAGCTCATCATTATGCTTATACAGTTCAAATTTGGGCACTTTCTGGCTTAAAATAGAGCACTTTTGACAATTTGAAGAAATTTCTATTTTTAGTAATGGTGGCCATCTTGGATACAGGACGGCACTGACGGACACAATTTTGAAAGGGGACCACCCAAGGATCATTTCAGCAAAGTTTGGTTGAGATTGGCTCAGTAGTTTCAGAAGAGAAGATTTTTTTTTAATTTCATCCCCCCTTTTTCTATTTTTAGCTTGGCGGCCATCTTGGTTGGAAGTCGGGATCACCGGACACAAATTTGGAAGGGGGCCATCCAAGGATCATTCCACAAAAGTTTGGTTGCAATTGGCCCAGTGGTTTCTGAGGAGAAGATTTATATGTGAATTTCCCATAGGGTCCTATGTTAAGCTAAGTTCGGCTGTGGGGGCCATCTTGATCGAAGGGCCGAACCGCCGGACATATTTTTGGAAGAGAACCATCCAATGACTATTTCATCAAAATTTTGTTCTTATTGAGCAAATGGTTTCAGACAAGAAGATTTTTATGGGAATTTCCCATAGGGTCCTATGTTAAATTAAGTTCGGCTGTGGTGGCCATCTTGGTCGGTGTTCTGAAATGCCGGACAAAATTTGGAAGAGGACCACCCAAGAATCATTTCAGCAAAGTTTGGTTGGGATTGGCTCAGTAGTTTCAGAGGAGAAGATTTTTTTAAAATTTCATCCCCCCTTTTTTCTAATTTGCATAATCGGTCAAAATAGGCAAAAGTTCAACTTCATAAAAAATCCAATAATATATGTTAAAAAGATCATCATTATGCTTATACAGTTCAAATTTGGGCATTTTCTGGCTTAAAATAGAGCAGTTTTGGCCATTTGAAGAAATTTCTATTTTTAGTCATGGCAGCCATCTTGGATACAGGACGGTGCTGACGGACACAACTTTGAAAGGGAACCACCCAAGGATCATTTCAGCAAAATTTTGTTCTTCTTGAGCAAATGGTTTCAGACAAGAAGATTTTTATGGGAATTTCCCATAGGGTCCTATGTTAAATTAAGTTCGTCTGTGGCGGCCATCTTGGTCGGTGTTCTGAAACGCCAGACACAATTTTGGAAGAGGACCACCCAAGAATCATTTCAGCAAAGTTTGGTTGAGATTGGCTCAGTAGTTTCAGAGGAGAAGATTTTTTTTAAATTTCATCCCCCCTTTTTTCTAATTTGCATAATCGGTCAAAATAGGCAAAAGTTCAGTTTATAAAAAACCCGTAATATATGTTAAAAAGCTCATCATTATGCTTATACAGTTCAAATTTGGGCACTTTCTGGCTTAAAATAGAGCAGTTTTGGCCATTTGAAGAAATTTCTATTTTTAGTCATTGCGGCCATCTTGGATACAGGACGGCGCTGACGGACACAATTTTGAAAGGAAACCACCCAAGGATCATTTCAGCAAAATTTTGTTCTTCTTGAGCAAATGGTTTCAGACAAGAAGATTTTTATGGGAATTTCCCATAGGGTCCTATGTTAAATTAAGTTCGGCTGTGGCGGCCATCTTGGTCGGTGTTCTGAAACGCCAGACACAATTTTGGAAGAGGACCACCCAAGAATCATTTCAGCAAAGTTTGGTTGAGATTGGCTCAGTAGTTTCAGAGGAGAAGATTTTTTTTTAATTTCATCCCCCCTTTTTTCTAATTTGCATAATCGGTCAAAATAGGCAAAAGTTCAAAGTTCATAAAAAA
This sequence comes from Bathymodiolus brooksi, assembly GCA_963680875.1. Lineage (NCBI taxonomy): Eukaryota > Metazoa > Mollusca > Bivalvia > Mytilida > Modiolidae > Bathymodiolus > Bathymodiolus brooksi. The sequence goes on from OY804576.1 coordinate 90,566,148, forward strand.
TCCCGTAATATATGTTAAAAAGCTCATCATTATGCTTATACAGTTCAAATTTGGGCACTTTCTGCTTAAAATAGAGCAGTTTTGGCCATTTGAAGAAATTTTTATTTTTAGTAATGGCGACCATCTTGGATACAGGACGGCACTGACGGACACAATTTTGAAAGGGGACCACCCAAGGATCATTTCAGCAAAGTTTGGTTGAGATTGGCTCAGTAGTTTCAGAGGAGAAGATTTTTTTTTAATTTCATCCCCCCTTTTTTTCTAATTTGCATAATCGGTCAAAATAGGCAAAAGTTCAAAGTTCATAAAAAATCCCGTAATATATGTTAAAAAGCTCATCATTATGCTTATACAGTTCAAATTTGGGCACTTTCTGCTTAAAATAGAGCAGTTTTGGCCATTAGAAGAAATTTCTATTTTTAGTAATGGCGGCCATCTTGGATACAGGACGGTGCTGACGGACACAATTTTGAAAGGGGACCACCCAAGGATCATTTCAGCAAAGTTTGGTTGAGATTGGCTCAGTAGTTTCAGAGGAGAAGATTTTTTTTAAATTTCATCCCCCCTTTTTTCTAATTTGCATAATCGGTCAAAATAGGCAAAAGTTCAAAGTTCATAAAAAATCCCGTAATATATGTTAAAAAGCTCATCATTATGCTTATACAGTTCAAATTTGGGCACTTTCTGCTTAAAATAGAGCAGTTTTGGCCATTTGAAGAAATTTTTATTTTTAGTAATGGCGACCATCTTGGATACAGGACGGCACTGACGGACACAATTTTGAAAGGGGACCACCCAAGGATCATTTCAGCAAAGTTTGGTTGAGATTGGCTCAGTAGTTTCAGAGGAGAAGATTTTTTTTAAATTTCATCCCCCCTTTTTTTCTAATTTGCATAATCGGTCAAAATAGGCAAAAGTTCAAAGTTCATAAAAAATCCCGTAATATATGTTAAAAAGCTCATCATTATGCTTATACAGTTCAAATTTGGGCACTTTCTGCTTAAAATAGAGCAGTTTTGGCCATTAGAAGAAATTTCTATTTTTAGTAATGGCGGCCATCTTGGATACAGGACGGTGCTGACGGACACAATTTTGAAAGGGGACCACCCAAGGATCATTTCAGCAAAGTTTGGTTGAGATTGGCTCAGTAGTTTCAGAGGAGAAGATTTTTTTTAAATTTCATCCCCCCTTTTTTCTAATTTGCATAATCGGTCAAAATAGGCAAAAGTTCAGTTTATAAAAAACCCGTAATATATGTTAAAAAGCTCATCATTATGCTTATACAGTTCAAATTTGGGCACTTTCTGGCTTAAAATAGAGCAGTTTTGGCCATTTGAAGAAATTTCTATTTTTAGTCATTGCGGCCATCTTGGATACAGGACGGCGCTGACGGACACAATTTTGAAAGGAAACCACCCAAGGATCATTTCAGCAAAATTTTGTTCTTCTTGAGCAAATGGTTTCAGACAAGAAGATTTTTATGGGAATTTCCCATAGGGTCCTATGTTAAATTAAGTTCGGCTGTGGCGGCCATCTTGGTCGGTGTTCTGAAACGCCAGACACAATTTTGGAAGAGGACCACCCAAGAATCATTTCAGCAAAGTTTGGTTGAGATTGGCTCAGTAGTTTCAGAGGAGAAGATTTTTTTTTAATTTCATCCCCCCTTTTTTCTAATTTGCATAATCGGTCAAAATAGGCAAAAGTTCAAAGTTCATAAAAAATCCCGTAATATATGTTAAAAAGCTCATCATTATGCTTATACAGTTCAAATTTGGGCACTTTCTGCTTAAAATAGAGCAGTTTTGGCCATTTGAAGAAATTTTTATTTTTAGTAATGGCGACCATCTTGGATACAGGACGGCACTGACGGACACAATTTTGAAAGGGGACCACCCAAGGATCATTTCAGCAAAGTTTGGTTGAGATTGGCTCAGTAGTTTCAGAGGAGAAGATTTTTTTTTAATTTCATCCCCCCTTTTTTTCTAATTTACATAATCGGTCAAAATAGGCAAAAGTTCAAAGTTCATAAAAAATCCCGTAATATATGTTAAAAAGCTCATCATTATGCTTATACAGTTCAAATTTGGGCACTTTCTGCTTAAAATAGAGCAGTTTTGGCCATTAGAAGAAATTTCTATTTTTAGTAATGGCGGCCATCTTGGATACAGGACGGTGCTGACGGACACAATTTTGAAAGGGGACCACCCAAGGATCATTTCAGCAAAGTTTGGTTGAGATTGGCTCAGTAGTTTCAGAGGAGAAGATTTTTTTTAAATTTCATCCCCCCTTTTTTCTAATTTGCATAATCGGTCAAAATAGGCAAAAGTTCAAAGTTCATAAAAAATCCCGTAATATATGTTAAAAAGCTCATCATTATGCTTATACAGTTCAAATTTGGGCACTTTCTGCTTAAAATAGAGCAGTTTTGGCCATTTGAAGAAATTTTTATTTTTAGTAATGGCGACCATCTTGGATACAGGACGGCACTGACGGACACAATTTTGAAAGGGGACCACCCAAGGATCATTTCAGCAAAGTTTGGTTGAGATTGGCTCAGTAGTTTCAGAGGAGAAGATTTTTTTTTAATTTCATCCCCCCTTTTTTTCTAATTTGCATAATCGGTCAAAATAGGCAAAAGTTCAAAGTTCATAAAAAATCCCGTAATATATGTTAAAAAGCTCATCATTATGCTTATACAGTTCAAATTTGGGCACTTTCTGCTTAAAATAGAGCAGTTTTGGCCATTAGAAGAAATTTCTATTTTTAGTAATGGCGGCCATCTTGGATACAGGACGGTGCTGACGGACACAATTTTGAAAGGGGACCACCCAAGGATCATTTCAGCAAAGTTTGGTTGAGATTGGCTCAGTAGTTTCAGAGGAGAAGATTTTTTTTAAATTTCATCCCCCCTTTTTTCTAATTTGCATAATCGGTCAAAATAGGCAAAAGTTCAAAGTTCATAAAAAATCCTGTAATATATGTTAAAAAGCTCATCATTATGCTTATACAGTTCAAATTTGGGCACTTTCTGGCTTAAAATAGAGCAGTTTTGGCCATTTGAAGAAATTTCTATTTTTAGTAATGGCGGCCATCTTGGATACAGGACGGCACTGACGCACACATTTTGAAAGGGGACCACCCAAGGATCATTTCAGCAAAGTTTGGTTGAGATTGGCTCAGTAGTTTCAGAGGAGAAGATTTTTTTAAAATTTCATCCCCCCTTTTTTCTAATTTGCATAATCGGTCAAAATAGGCAAAAGTTCAAAGTTCATAAAAAATCCCGTAATATATGTTAAAAAGCTCATCATTATGCTTATACAGTTCAAATTTGGGCACTTTCTGCTTAAAATAGAGCAATTTTAGCCATTTGAAGAAATTTCTATTTTTAGTAATGGCGACCATCTTGGATACAGGACGGCACTGACGGCCACAATTTTGAAAGGGGACCACCCAAGGATCATTTCAGCAAAGTTTGGTTGAGATTGGCTCAGTAGTTTCAGAGGAGAAGATTTTTTTAAAATTTCATCCCATTTTTTTCTAATTTGCATAATCGGTCAAAATAGGCAAAAGTTCAAAGTTCATAAAAAATCCTGTAATATATGTTAAAAAGCTCATCATTATGCTTATACAGTTTAAATTTGGGCACTTTCTGGCTTAAAATAGAGCAGTTTTGGCCATTTGAAGAAATTTCTATTTTTAGTAATGGCGGCCATCTTGGATACAGGACGGCACTGACGCACACATTTTGAAAGGGGACCACCCAATGATCATTTCAGCAAAGTTTGGTTGAGATTGGCTCAGTAGTTTCAGAGGAGAAGATTTTTTTTAAATTTCATCCCCCTCTTTTTTCTAATTTGCATAATCGGTCAAAATAGGCAAAAGTTCAAAGTTCATAAAAAATCCTGTAATATATGTTAAAAAGCTCATCATTATGCTTATACAGTTCAAATTTGGGCACTTTCTGGCTTAAAATAGAGCAGTTTTGGCCATTTGAAGAAATTTCTATTTCTAGTAATGGTGGCCATCTTGGATACAGGACAGCACTGACGGACACAAATTTGAAAGGGGACCACCCAAGGATCATTTCAGCAAAGTTTGGTTGAGATTGGCTCAGTAGTTTCAGAGGAGAAGATTTTTTTTTTAATTTCATCCCCCCTTTTTTCTATTTTTAGCTTGGTGGCCATCTTGGTTGGAAGTCGGGATCACTGGACACATTTTTGGAAGGGGGCCATCCAAGGATCATTCCACAAAAGTTTCGTTGCAATTGGCCCAGTGGTTTCTGAGGAGAAGATTTTTATTTTAATTTCAGCCCCCCTTTTTTCTAATTTGCATAATCGGTCAAAATGGGTAAAAATTGCAGGGTAGGTAGATCTTGACATGCTGAACATGTTTGCAGTTTCAACTTACCACCTGTCTCTTATAGTTTTTGCAATAAAGGACGAAAAGTATTAAAATTTTGAAAATTTGATGAAAAAAGGGAAATAACTCCAAAATGGGTAATGGGATTTACTTCAAAATTGCAGGGTGGGTAGATCTTGATATACCGCACATTTTTGCAATTTAAAGTTAACCTTTATCTCTTATAGTTTGTGAAATATAAGACGAAAAGTATTAAAATTTTACAAATTTGATGAAAAAAGGGCAACAACTCCAAGATGGGTAATCAGATTTACTTCAAATTGCAGGGTAGGTAGATCTTGATGTGCTGATCATTTTTACCCCATGTCAGATTTTTGATATTATTAACGGTTTTTGAGTTATTACCAAAAACCTGCAATTTTACCATATGTTCTATTTTTAGTAACAGCGGCCATGTTGGTTGGTGCACGGCATCACCGGACACAATTTTGAAACTAGACACCCTAGTGATGATTCAGACCAAGTTTAGTTTCCATTGGTCTAGTACTTTCAGAGGAGAAGATTTTTCAAAAAGTTTACGACGTACGACGACGACGGACGCCAAGTGATGGCAATAGCTCACTTGACCCTTTGGGTCAGGTGAGCTAAAAAATGGTGATTAGCCACTTTGGCTATTGACATTTTTTTTCTACCGCTAACACAGAGATAATGGAGATCTGAGAAGTATTTTCTCAATATGTGTTTTATTTGCCTATAGCTGCAAGAAATTCCTGATGTAATTTTTGGTGAATATTACAAACCACTTTTAAGTTTTATTTCTTGTCCTTTCACCTTAATAATCTTTTCCACTACTTTATGCAAATACCATTATTTTTATCATCATCTGTAACATTGAAAGACGGTCCAATTTTCTTTGTATTGCTTACTATTATTTCCGTCATAGTTTATCTTAAAAGTTTTTCACCAGTAGAAGATATTTATTTCAGTGTGAAAAATGAAAAGGAACACAACATACCGTACATACATTTTCGGTTGACATTTTTACGACTTATTTTCTAATCAAAGCAAGTTTCTACTGGACTGCTGTTTCCTTTCAATTTTATTGAACAGAACGCCAATACACAAGATATTGATCAACTATTTCTGATTGGCTAACTCTAGGAGGTCATCAAAATATGACCTTTAATGGGGTTTTGTTGGATTCTTTAATTAGATTATTAAAATTTTGTAATTCTCATTCTTATCTAATATTTGTCTTAATAATGTCAAAAAGAACTGTCTAGAATTCTCACTTAAAATGATTTTTTATTAAACTTACCATTTCTCCTTCATATGTCAAGCATTCCTGAAAAACTCTATCTAAAAATACATCAGTCAAGGTTCCAGTACCATAGCTATATGAAAAAATTAATCAATACTAGTGATGGGAATGTGTCACATTTTCAAGATCGATGATCATTATACAAACATCGACAGATGATCGATCATTGCTGACAATTACCTACTAATTGCATTATATAAGAACACAGACTACAATTTTTTTCATTTGCTGCGGTCGCTGGTGATTTTAAAATGCACTGACCAGAACACTACAAATCTTAGAAAACATAGTTGTTTAAACATTTCTGTTAAACAGAATATGTTATAACTTTTCATCTTTTATTCATTAAAGATATAGAGATTTATACACATTAACTTAGAACAAAACAAAACATCCGTTTTCGTATGTGTATTGTGTAACAACTGTCAAACTAGAGGCTCAGGTGAGCCTGTATCACTCACCTGACATAAATAAGTCCTCTTAAGAATGTCTGCATGCTGAATACATCTAAGTTACTATTCAAATCCCATACTGCCATAGGGTTCTATGTTAAAACTATGTCTGCTCATGACAGCCATCTTGGATGGAGGTCGTGGTCACCGGACACAATTTTGAAAGTATACTACCCAATGACCATCCATGCCATGTTTGCTTTAAATTGGCTGACTGGTTTCAGAAGAGAAGACTTTTAAACAATTTTCCCATAGGGTCCTATGTTAAAACTATGTCTGCTGACGGTGGCCATTTTGAACCGAGATCGGGATTACTGAACACAATTTTGGAAGTTGACCATCGATGACATGTTTTCTATATTGGCTTACTGGTTTCAGAGCAGAGGATTTTAAAACATTTTTTCCCATAGGGTCCTATGTTAAAACTACAGTATGTCTGCTGAAGGTGGCCATCTTGGATGGAGGTCAGGGTCACTGGACACAAATTTGAAAATTGACCACTTAAGGACCATCCATGCCATGTTTGTTTTAATTGGCTTACTGGTTTCAGAGGAGAAGATTTTTAAACATATTTCCCATAGGGTCCTATGTTAAAACTATGTCCACTGATGGTGGCCATCTTGGATGGAGGTTTGGGTCACTGGATATAATTTTGAAAGTTGACCACTTAAGGACCATTCATGCCATGTTTGCTTTAAATTGGCTTACTGGTTTCGGAGGAATTTTTTTTTAAACATTTTTCCCATAGGGTCCTATGTTAAAACTATGTCTGCTGACGGTGACCATCTTGGATGGAGGACGGGGTCACAGGACATAATTTTGAAAGTTGACCACCTAAGGACCATTCATCCCATGTTTGCTTTAAACTGACTTACTGGTTTCAGAGGAGAAGACTTTTAAACATTTTTTCCATAGGGTCCAATGTTAAAATTAAGTCGAGTCATGGTGGCCATCTTGAATTTCCGATCGGCAAACGATTGACAAGTTTAGTACAGGACCACCCAATGATCATACCTGCAAAGTCACAATTCAATTGGCTTAGTGATTTCTAACGAGAAGATTTTAAAAATTTCGACCAATCAGAATCCATTATGGGCCCTGGCAGCCATGTTGGATTTCCGATCAGCGCCAAAAACAAAAATCTTGTATATGACCATCCAATGAACATTTCTGCCAAGTTTGATTCAAATATGTTTTGTGGTTTCAGAAAAAAAGATGAAAATGTGAAATTCCCATAGTGTCCAATGTTAAACTAAGTCGAGTCATGGCGGCCATCTTGAATTTCCGATCGGCAAACGATTCACAATTTTAGTACAGGACCACCCAATGATAATTCCTGCAAAGTCACAATTCAATTGACTTAGTGGTTTCTGACAAGAAGATTTTTAAAATTTCAACCAATGAGAACACATTATGGACCCTGGCAGCCATGTTGGATTTCAAATCAGCACCAAAAACACAAATCTGGTAGAGGACCATCCAGTGAACATTTCTGGCAAGTTTGGCTGATTTCTGTTCAGCGGTTTCAGAGAAGAAGATTTAAATGTGAAAAGCTACCGGACGGACGACTACCCATGACAAAAGCTCACATGGCCTATGGCCAGGTGAGCTAAAACAAAATTGATCGAAGGGCCGAACCGCCGGACACATTTTTGGAAGAGAACCATCCAATGACTATTTCATCCAAATTTTGTTCTTATTGAGCAAATGGTTTCAGACAAGAATATTTTTATGGAAATTTCCCATAGGGTCCTATGTTAAATTAAGTTCGGCTGTGGCGACCATTTTCGTCGGTGTTCTGAAATGCCGGACACAATTTTGGAAGAGGACCACCCAAGAATCATTTCAGCAAAGTTTGGTTGAGCTCAGTAGTTTCAGAGGAGAAGATTTTTTTTAAATTTCATCCCCCCTTTTTTCTAATTTGCATAATCGGTCAAAATAGGCAAAAGTTCAAAGTTCATAAAAAATCCCGTAATATATGTTAAAATGATGATCATTATGCTTATACAGTTCAAATTTGGGCACTTTCTGGCTTAAAATAGAGCAGTTTTGGCCATTTGAAGAAATTTCTATTTTTAGTCATGGCAGCCATCTTGGATAGAGGACGGCGCTGACGGACACAATTTTGAAAGGGGACACCCAAGGATCATTTCAGCAAAGTTTGGTTGAGATTAGCTCAGTAGTTTCAGAGGAGAAGATTTTTTTTTAATTTCATCCCCCCTTTTTTCTAATTTGCATAATCGGTCAAAATGGGTAATGGGATTTACTTCAAAATTGCAGGGTAAGTAGATCTTGACATGCTGCACATTTTTGCAATTTAAACTTAACATCTATCTCTAAATAGTTTTTGAAATATAAGACGAAAAGTATTAAAATTAAAAAACTAGAGGCTCAGCCCACTGAGCCTGTATCGCTCACCTGACAACAGAATGATACTGAAGCAAATTTCAAAGGGAGATAATCATTACCTTAAAAAACAGCAGCCTTCTTGAATGGAGGGTGGGGCTGTCGAACACAAATTTGAAAGGGACACACCCAGGGACCATCTATGCCAAGTTTGGCTCCATTTGGGCAAGCTGTTTCAGAGGAGAAGATTTTTTTAACATTAGCCAATTAGAAAAAAGAATTAATCTTGGCAGCCATGTTTGTTGGCCGAATGGAACCAAATGAAGAAGTTTTATAGAGGATCGTACATAGATGCTTCCTGCCAAGTTTGGCTCCATTTTGTCAAGCAGTTTCAGAGGAGAAGATTTTTTTAAACAGTAGCCAATCAGAAACAAGAATTGCCCTTGGCAGCCATATTTGTTGGTGGAACGGAACGAAATGGAGAAACTTTATAGAGGACCTTACATAGATGCTTACTGCCAAGTTTGGTTCCATTTGGCCAAGTTGTTTCAGAGGAGAAGATTAAACTAGAGGCTCAGGTGAGCCTGTATCACTCACCTGACATAAATAAGTCCTCTTAAGAATGTCTGCATGCTGAATACATCTAAGTTACTATTCAAATCCCATACTGCCATAGGGTTCTATGTTAAAACTATGTCTGCTCATGGCAGCCATCTTGGATGGAGGTCGTGGTCACCGGACACAATTTTGAAAGTATACTACCCAAGGACCATCCATGCCATGTTTGCTTTAAATTGGCTGACTGGTTTCAGAAGAGAAGACTTTTAAACAATTTTCCCATAGGGTCCTATGTTAAAACTATGTCTGCTGACGGTGGCCATTTTGAACCGAGATCGGGATCACTGAACACAATTTTGGAAGTTGACCACCTAAGGACCATCGATGACATGTTTATTATATTGGCTTACTGGTTTCAGAGGAGAAGATTTTAAAACATTTTTTCCCATAGGGTCCTATGTTAAAACTACAGTATGTCTGCTGAAGGTGGCCATCTTGGATGGAGGTCAGGGTCACTGGACACAATTTTGAAAATTGACCACTTAGAACCATCCATGCCATGTTTGCTTTAAATTGGCTTACTGGTTTCAGAGAAGAAGATTTTTAAATATATTTCCCATAGGGTCCTATGTTAAAACTATGTTCGCTGATGGTTGCCATCTTGGATGGAGGTCGGGGTCACAGGACATAATTTTGAAAGTTGACCACCTAAGGACCATTCATCCCATGTTTGCTTTAAACTGACTTACTGGTTTCAGAGGAGAAGACTTTTAAACATTTTTTCCATAGGGTCCTATGTTAAAATTAAGTCGAGTCATGGTGGCCATCTTGAATTTCCGATCAGCAAACGATTCACAAGTTTAGTACAGGATCACCCAATGATCATTCCTGCAAAGCCACAATTCAATTGGCTTAGTGGTTTCTAACAAGAAGATTTTTTAAATTTCGACCAATCAGAACACATTATGTGCCCTGGCAGCCATGTGGGATTTCCGATCAGTGCCAAAAACAAAAATCTTGTATATGACCATCCAATGAACATTTCTGCCAAGTTTGGTTCAAATCTGTTTTGTGGTTTCAGAAAAAAAGATGAAAATGTGAAATTCCCATAGGGTCCAATGTTAAACTAAGTCGAGTCATGGCGGCCATCTTGAATTTCCGATCGGCAAACGATTCACAAGTTTAGTACAGGACCACCCAATGATCATTCCTGCAAAGTCACAATTCAATTGACTTAGTGGTTTCTGACAAGAAGATTTTTAAAATTTCAGCCAATGAGAACACATTATGGACCCTGGCAGCCATGTTGGATTTCAAATCAGCACCAAAAACACAAATCTGGTAGAGGACCATCCAGTGAACATTTCTGGCAAGTTTGGCTGATTTCTGTTCAGCGGTTTCAGAGAAGAAGATTTAAATGTGAAAAGCTAACGGACGGATGGACGCTTACCCATGACAAAAGTTCACATGGCCTATGGCCAGGTGAGCTAAAAAAGATGAAAATGTGAAATTCCCATAGGGTCCTATGTTAAACTAAGTCGAGTCATGGCGGCCATCTTGAATTTCCGATCGGCAAACGATTCACAATTTTAGTACAGGACCAGCCAATGATCATTCCTGCAAAGTCACAATGCAATTGACTTAGTGGTTTCTGACAAGAAGATATTTAAAATTTCAGCCAATGAGAACACATTATGGACCCTGGCAGCCATGTTGGATTTCAAATCAGCACCAAAAACACAAATCTGGTAGAGGACCATCCAGTGAACATTTCTGGCAAGTTTGGTTGAAATCTGTTCAGCGGTTTCAGAGAAGAAGATTTAAATGTGAAAAGCTAACGGACGGACAACGGACGCTTACCCATGACAAAATCTCACATGGCCTATGGCCAGGTGAGCTAAAAAGCCATTGTGTTATCAGCAGAGTAAAAAAAGTTCATTGTGGTAACAACCATCTTTATGGCTTAATGGTTGGCATGTTCACCTCCAATCGAGTAGACCATGTTTTCAATCCCCAATCAGGTCAAACCAAAGACTACAAATTTAGTAATTTATTCTTTCTCCACTAAATGCACAGCATTAAGGAGTAAGAGCACAGATTGATTGGTATGGAGTCAGGATAAATTGTCAGAGGAGAGAGGTATGTCTATCTGTTGACTAATGTTTCAGTGAGATAAGCACTATAAAAAATACAACTTTGATCTAGTAAAAAACAGATATCATTATCTCATCAAAAGTAATTTGAATGAAATAACTGAAATATTGCTCACTAGGAAATAAAGAACAATCACTCACTCAATGTGGTAACATACCGTGCTAATTCCTCTTTGCTCAACATTCCATTGTGATCTTTATCTAAGTTTAAATATTGCCCATAAACTCTTAAAGCTGAAGGTGCAGAAAACCAATTAGATTCCTGCATTTCTTTTGACAGATCTTCGTCTCTAAGCTGAAAGAAATAAAAGTTGTTAAACCAGAGGCTCCCAAGAACCTGTATCGCTCACTTGATTTATATGGGCAATGAACTAGAGGCTCCGTGGGCTTGATCCTGTGTCCCTCACCTGTCATTTTGCATTGGGGAAACTTTATACAGAACCTTCCATATATAGGTGCTTCATACAGAATTTCAATTAATTTGGTCAAATTGTTTTAGAGAATATTGTTTTTAATTGGCCAATCACAAACAAGAACTGACTATGGCATCCATATTAGTTGTAGATCAGCATGAAATATGGAAATTTTGCACAGGATCTCCCATACATCATTCCTACAAAGTCAGACCTGTTTACCCCAATTGACACTAAAAAGTAGTATTTGCTCCAGCTCAGCGTATTTTGGCAATGTTGAGAGTAGTTTTCGGAAATTGAAAACAATGGTTTCTGATTCATGAGCTGGTGCCATAATGGCATATACACACAGTATATACATACCAAATATATACCTTAGTTACATGTATCTACTGAAGATGGGGGCCCGGGTGGCTCAATGAGTTAGGTCATACAGTATAGAAAGGGACATACCATCACCGTGATAGTGGTCATGTCTAGGAGAGTGATGGGGATTAAAATTTTAAATTCATGTCGGTGATCAGGGGGCAATAAAACACCAGGTGTTAATCTTGTAATCAAGTGTGTCGTTTTACAGGTAAGCTAGTCGGATAAGATGTACAGGTGAAATTACGTTTTTATATCGCCTATTTTTTTTTCAGGTACTGTCTCGGATTCCCCTCAGAATTTTTTTATTTTTTTTTATTTCTTTCCTCAAAATGTAAAACACCCTTGAACGTAATCCCGGTGTTGTAATTTTTTTTAGCTCCCCATGAAAATTAGCTACCTGCAACTTTCGGTAGCTAATTTTCATACGGCGGAGCATAATAATTAGCTACCTATGAAAATTAGCTACTTGTAGTATAAACTTATAGGATTTGTCTCCCTTATTATGTTTACCAAAATACAGATTGTGTATTTCCAATGGAGAGGCAAATTGAAAAACTGCATGTATATAAACAGGAAAAGAGTTACTGATTGACAAAGAGAGACATATAGATCTCAGGGGCGCACCCAGCGTGCACCCCCCTAAAATTGACGTTAAATCGTGAATTTTCACACGAAATACCCCAAATATTTTCGTGCCCCCCCCTCCGCTCGGCGCAATTTTCTTAAGTGCGCCCCCCCCCTAACTTGAAATCTTGGATCTGTACACAATATAAAATAAAATAAACAATAGATATTAGTGGTGTTCATAGTTGAAAAACAAAATATATCACTGTATAGCATGTGATTAAGTTACAAACTATCTTTTTTCAATTTACCATCGCGATGTATCATTTTTACAGCTATTAAAAAATAGATTGGTGGACTATTTATGGTAGAATTTAATATTTATGTGATGTTCAAACTATGCAAATTATTCTTTAACTTAATAAGATCATATATGATAATTATTAATCACACTTTTATTATTGCTAACCGTGTTACCCTCTTGAAATAAAGAAATTAACTCATTTACTTACTTATTGACACTATCTTCTGAATTCAAGAAATAAATAAAATTATGTTCCATATATATTTAATAATGAAAGTTGGGAACTTTCATTACAATATTAAAGAACTGGTAGCTATTAGATTAATTTCAATTCGAAACTGAAACTATTTGCACACTCTTGATGACAATTTCTTATTTGGATTTTGTAAAAAATAGAACCCTAAATCATAAATTTCCAACAGAATGTGGAAGATGGCAAAATATGTGTACAGAACATGGTTTGACCCGATCGGGACTCAAACCACAATCTACCGCACTCGAGGCGAACACGCTAATGATTACACTACCAATGAGAGTCTTTGGTGAGCATTTCTGGTCTGTTTCTCAGCGAATACATATATTGTCCAGGGGCGGATCCAAGATTTCAAGTTAGGGGGGTCGAACTTAAAAAAATTGTTGGGGTATTTCGTGTGAAAAACCACGATTTCACGCCAAAAAAATCATATTTTTTCAAATTTTAGAGGGGGCGCGCACCAGATGCGCCCCCCCCCTGGATCCGCCCCTTTTGTCTACATAAATGACAATAGATAACGTAACAATACAAAATACATTGTGCAACGCACGGTAAACTTTTCGCGCTTTCACAATCCTTCGGCAGAAGACACATAAAAAGCGACTTTTTTAGCAATGTATAAACAAAGTCATATTTCAAACCAAAGATTATCAACTGGTATTTATTGCTTATAATGCAAAGCACGCAGAATTAAGGAGAAAGAGCAAAGACTGGTTGCTTCGGAATCAGGATAATGTGTCAGAGTGGAGCGACATGTATATCCGCGGACTGTTGTTTCCGTTAGCTAACACTATAAAAAAAACCTAAGCGTGTTGGTCTAGAAAAAAGCGGACATCATCATCATTTCATTAACTTGGTCTCGCCATGATATAGCTATAAAATTGCTGAGTTAGCGTTAAACAACAATCGCTCACTCACTAAAGCTGTTACGTACAGTTTTTATATTTCCCCGACAATGTACGTATATTGTGTTTATTCTGCAATGTCTTATAGTTAAAAAAAAAAACCTGGCAAATTTTCTAAAAAGAGCAGAAACAGACATCGTTCTAAGCACAGTTTAGGTTCAATCAGTGCAATAGCTTCAGAGAAGAATATATTTCTGTATTTTCCCCATATGGTCCTGTGTTAATACTATGACCTGTGGTGGCAGCCATCTTGGATTTCCGATCGGCATAACAAACAGAAACTTTGTAGAGGACCTTCCAATGATCATTCCTGGGCAGTTTGGTTTCAACTGTCCAAGTGGTTTCAGAGAAGAAGCGTTTTGAAACATTTTTCCCATAGGGTCCAATGTTAAACTAAGTCCTGCCGTAGCTGCCATTTTGAATTTCATATCAGAACAAAAAACGTAAAGTTTGTAGAGGACCATCCAATGAACATTCATGTACAGTTTGGCTTTAATCATATTTGTAGTTTCTGAGTAGAGGGCATTTGAACATTTTCCCATAGGGTCCAATGTTAATCTATGTCCTGCGGTGGTGGCCATCTTGGATTTCCGATCGGCATAAAAAACACACACCGTGTAGAGGACCTTCCAATGATCATTCCTGGGCAGTTTGGTTTCAATTATCCAAGTGGTTTCAGAGAAGAAGCGTTTTGAAACATTTTTCCCATAGGGTCCAATGTTAAACTAAGTCCTGCCGTAGCCGCCATTTTGAATTTCATATCGGAACAAAAAACCTTAAGATTGTAGAGGGCCATCCAATGAACATTCATGTACAGTTTGGCTTTAATCATATTTGTAGTTTCTGAGAAGAAGGCATTTGAATATTTTCCCATAGGGTCCAATGTTAATCTATGTCCTGCAGTGGCGGCCATCTTGGATTTCCGATCGGCATAACAAACAGAAACTTTGTAGAGGACCTTCCAATGATCATTCCTGGGCAGTTTGGTTTCAACTGTCCAAGTGGTTTCAGAGAAGAAGCGTTTTGAAACATTTTTCCCATAGGGTCCAATGTTAAACTAAGTCCTGCCGTAGCTGCCATTTTGAATTTCATATCAGAACAAAAAACGTAAAGTTTGTAGAGGACCATCCAATGACCATTCATGTACAGTTTGGCTTTAATCATATTTGTAGTTTCTCAGTAGAAGGCATTTGAACATTTTCCCATAGGGTCCAATGTTAATCTATGTCCTGCGGTGGTGGCCATCTTGGATTTCCGATCGGCATAAAAAACACACACCGTGTAGAGGACCTTCCAATGATCATTCCTGGGCAGTTTGGTTTCAATTATCCAAGTGGTTTCAGAGAAGAAGCGTTTTGAAACATTTTTCCCATAGGGTCCAATGTTAAACTAAGTCCTGCCGTAGCCGCCATTTTGAATTTCATATCGGAATAAAAAACCTAAAGTTTGTAGAGGACCATTCAATGAACATTCATGTACAGTTTTGCTTTAATCATATTTGTAGTTTCTGAGAAGAAGGCATTTGAACATTTTCCCATAGGGTCCAATGTTAATCTATGTATTGCGGTGGCAGCCATCTTGGATTTCCAATCGGCATAAAAAACAGAAACTTTGTAGAGGACCTTCCAATGATCATTCCTGGGCAGATTGGTTTCAACTGTCCTAGTGGTTTCAGAGAAGAAGCGTTTTGAAACATTTCCCCCATAGGGTCCAATGTTAAACTAAGTCCTGCCGTAGCCGCCATTTTGAATTTCATACCGGAACAAAAAACCTAAAGTTTGTAGAGGACCATCTAATGAACATTCATGTACAGTTTGGCTTTAATAATATTTGTAGTTTCTGAGAAGAAGGCATTTGAATATTTTCCCATAGGGTCCAATGTTAATCTATGTCCTGCGGTGGCGGCCATCTTGGATTTCCGATCGGCATAAAAAACAAAATTTTGTAGAGGACCTTCCAATGATCATTCCCGGGCAGTTTGGTTTCAGAGAAGAAGCATTTTGAAACATTTTTCCCATAGGGTCCAATGTTAAACTAAGTCCTGCCGTAGCCGCCATTTTGAATTTCATACCGGAACAAAAAACCTAAAGTTTGTAGAGGACCATCTAATGAACATTCATGTACAGTTTGGCTTTAATCATATTTGTAGTTTCTGAGAAAAAGGCATTTGAATATTTTCCCATAGGGTCCAATGTTAATCTATGTCCTGCGGTGGTGGCCATCTTGGATTTTCGATCGGCATAAAAAACACACACCGTGTAGAGGACCTTCCAATGATCATTCCTGGGCAGTTTGGTTTCAACTGTCCAAGTGGTTTCAGAGAAGAAGCATTTTGAAACATTTTTCCCATAGGGTCCAATGTTAAACTAAGTCCTGCCGTAGCCGCCATTTTGAATTTCATATCGGAACAAAAAACCTTAAGATTGTAGAGGGCCATCCAATGAACATTCATGTACAGTTTGGCTTTAATCATATTTGTAGTTTCTGAGAAGAAGGCATTTGAATATTTTCCCATAGGGTCCAATGTTAATCTATGTCCTGCAGTGGCGGCCATCTTGGATTTCCGATCGGCATAAAAAACAAAAATTTGTAGAGGACCTTCCAATGATCATTCCTGGGCAGTTTGGTTTCAACTGTCCAAGTGGTTTCAGAGAAGAAGCATTTTGAAACATTTTTCCCATAGGGTCCAATGTTAAACTAAGTCCTGCCGTAGCCGCCATTTTGAATTTCATACCGGAACAAAAAACCTAAAGTTTGTAGAGGGCCATCTAATGAACATTCATGTACAGTTTGGCTTTAATCATATTTGTAGTTTCTGAGAAAAAGGCATTTGAATATTTTCCCATAGGGTCCAATGTTAATCTATGTCCTGCTGTGGTGGCCATCTTGGATTTCCGATCGGCATAAAAAACAGAAACTTTGTAGAGGACCTTCCAATGATCATTCCTGGGCAGTTTGGTTTCAACTGTCCAAGTGGTTTCAGAGAAGAAGCATTTTGAAACATTTTTCCCATAGGGTCCAATGTTAAACTAAGTCCTGCCGTAGCCGCCATTTTGAATTTCATACCGGAACAAAAAACCTAAAGTTTGTAGAGGACCATCTAATGAACATTCATGTACAGTTTGGCTTTAATCATATTTGTAGTTTCTGAGAAAAAGGCATTTGAATATTTTCCCATAGGGTCCAATGTTAATCTATGTCCTGCGGTGGTGGCCATCTTGGATTTTCGATCGGCATAAAAAACACACACCGTGTAGAGGACCTTCCAATGATCATTCCTGGGCAGTTTGGTTTCAACTGTCCAAGTGGTTTCAGAGAAGAAGCATTTTGAAACATTTTTCCTGTAGGGTCCAATGTTAATCTATGTCCTGCTGTGGTGGCCATCTTGGATTTCCGATCGGCATAAAAAACAGAAACTTTGTAGAGGACCTTCCAATGATCATTCCTGGGCAGTTTGGTTTCAATTGTCCAAGTGGTTTCAGAGAAGAAGCGTTTTGAAACATTTCCCCCATAGGGTCCAATGTTAAACTAAGTCCTGCCGTAGCCGCCATTTTGAATTTCATATCGGAACAAAAAACCTTAAGATTGTAGAGGACCATCCAATGAACATTCATGTACAGTTTGGCTTTAATCATATTTGTAGTTTCTGAGAAGAAGGCATTTGAATATTTTCCCATAGGGTCCAATGTTAATCTATGTATTGCGGTGGTGGCCATCTTGGATTTCCGATCGGCATAAAAAACAGAAACTTTGTAGAGGACCTTCCAATGATCATTCCTGGGCAGTTTGGTTTCAACTGTCCAAGTGGTTTCAGAGAAGAAGCATTTTGAAACATTTTTCCCATAGGGTCCAATGTTAAACTAAGTCCTGCCGTAGCCGCCATTTTGAATTTCATATCGGAACAAAAAACATTAAGATTGTAGAGGACTATCCAATGAACATTCATGTACAGTTTGGCTTTAATAATATTTGTAGTTTCTGAGAAGAAGGCATTTGAACATTTTCCCATAGGGTACAATGTTAATCTATGTCCTGCGATGGCGGCCATCTTGGATTTCCGATCGGCATAAAAAACAGCAACTTGGTAAAGGACATTCCAATGATCATTCCTGTACAGTTTGGGTTCAGTCAGTTCATTAGTTTCAGAGAAGAAGATCTTTGAAATTTCGGCCAATCAGAGCATATTATTGGCCTTGGCAGCCATATTGAATATCCGACTGGAACGAAAAACAGTTACTTTGTAGAGGATCATCCAAGGAACATTCCTGCTAAGTTTGGTTCCAATCGGCCCAGTGGTTTTGGAGAAAAGGCTTGAAATGTGAAAAGTTTACAGACGACAGACGACGGACGCCAAGTGATGGCAATAGTTCACCTGGACCTTTGGTCCAGGTGAACTAAAAACTATATCTTGGTCAAAATCTTAAGCAATATGTGATGAAAGAAGCTGTTATATATAAAATCCTTAGGTACAGACAAAACAGGTGTCACACCAATGAGGAGCGATGGACAGATCACAGCTGACACAAAGCAAAAATCCAACATCCCCAACAGTGTCAGTCCGTATTGACTGTAGAATCACAAGACAACATCCCTGACTGCACCAAAACCCACAACATAAAAACAGCACTCCCAATATCTCTACCAGGTGTAAAAGAAACTCCTACATAACATCAATACCCATAAATTTTGTGCTCCCAAAACTATTAAATTATTTGGCTTTCCATTCTTTTGATCTTGAACTACCTGATGAAGGTTATTCCAGAAACGTTCATGTGCACTAAATTTGATATCTACGTTTTTATTACCTCTTTTTAGCAATGTAGCTATCTGAATGTTTTCTTTGAAAACAAGATACACTCATTGTTTAATATGATAGATACAAAATGTATGTAAAATTTCCAGGTAAATTAGTTACCTGTATCTCTTATGAAAATTATGTGTGCAGAACTAAGTCAGATTGATAAAAGGTGCATTCATGTTGGTTTTTTTTCTTTCTGTTTGATATTTTTGATTGGTTTGTTTTGTTTTGTATTTGTTTGTTTTTGATAACAGATTAATATCTAATTTTATTTCTGTTTTTTTTCTGTTTTGAGGATATAACTTCAGAAGGGCCTACAAATTTATACATCTTGGAATAACAGTAGTACTTTAGGGTGCCTGCATCCTAATTTCTTATGTACATGTATCTCTATTCTTTATCAATAAATGTTTAGAGGTTTGCGTTTGTATTGAATCGGGGCCTTGATGGGAGAGGTTTAACGAGCTGCCTACACCTCATGTATCTTTCACTGTACTGTTCATCACTTGGATGATGTACTCAGCCTTTAGAAAGTAGATTGCCAGATAAATTAAAAAATGTCTGTAATGTCATTGAATATAGCTCAAATAAATATTTTGCATCATGCTGGTATGTTTTGTAAGTACAGATACTTGTATTACACATACTTGTCAATTTAATAATTAAATAACAGCCATATATACATGATAATATCTCGCACACAAAGTATCTTAACACAAGTTATTTCTTAAAGATTGTATTGAAAAACTCAGACAGGCATGCTGAAACATTAGCATACATATAATACAATACAATATATAGACTAGAGGCTCAGTAGCTAGGTTGAGAATATTTTTTTAGAAATCAACCAATCAGCAACAAGAATTGTCTGTGGTGGACATGTTTGTTAACGAATCGGGACTAAATGAGCAATCTTTATAGAGGGCCTTCCATAGCTGCTACCTATCAAGTTTCGGTTCATTTGGCCAAGCGGTTTCAGAGGAGAAAATTGTTTATGAATCGACCAATCAGCAACACGAATTGCCTGTGCTGGCCATGTTTGTTAACAGATCCAAAATTAGCAATCTTTATAGAGGGCCTTCCATAGATGCTACCTACCACGTTTCAGTTCATTTGGCCAAGTGGTTTCAGAGTAGAAGATTTGTTGGGAATCTACCAATCAGTAACAAGAATTGCCTGTGCCGACAATGTTTGCTAAGGGATCAGGACTAAATGAGCAATCTTTATAGAGAGTCTGCCATATATGCTTCCTACCGAGCTAGGTTCATTTGGCCAAGCGGTTTCAGAGAAGATTTTTGTAGGAATCGACCAATTACTCTAAAAAGAAATTATGGATCTGTATTCCTTACTCAGAACTATGAACTACAATTTAGTTTTAATGTGATCATTACAATAACATACAGCACATTGTAAATTATAAACAGCAATTCTCAATTTCCTTTTTTTTTCCATAAAATATGTTGTGTCATACAACTATGACCAATATTCAATCCATCATGATCTTATACTATTAGTAAATATTATAACATACATTTGCACATTTTAATAATATATATATCAAATAATTTCAAACATCCTGTCAAAGTCTATTGTGGATATATAATAAACTAGCAGTTAATATAACCTGTGTCACAGATAAAATGTGTAATTAAGGTCTTATGACACCAAATTATGTAACAATCGCCATTGCTAAATTTCAAACAAAAAATTCCAAAATTTTACAAATATTACAACTTGTAATTTGTCAGTTAATTTGTAATATGTATGATTGAAAATATTTTGTTATTCTAGTACCAGCATCATACGTAAATGTTTCTGAAAATTATAATTTACATTTTGCTTTTTATATAATATCTTTATTGAAATTTATATCTCTTTGTTAAACTTGTTGTATAAGAAATCTTCATGACGTACCTATGTTTTGGTTTATATAAAATATTTCTTTATCTTATGGGAATCATGAGGACATTGTGAGTCTTTCATAGAAGCAGTTTCATATATGAAATCTTGAAAGTTATGTCAGATCATTTATAAATTTTAGAGCTTGTTTTGCTTTACACAAGCAGACAAACTGTTTTCACTGAAATTTTGAAACCCAAAAGAAATTGCAATTGAGATATTATTTGTTTGTTGTCTTTGAAGCCATAAATAATATTTAATACTTTTTTGGTAGCTGTGATTGTTTTGATTGCAATTAAATATAGAATAATATCTTTTGATCATGTAGTGAATGCCACTTTATTTTAATATATTTTTGGGGGAGTTTTTAACAATTGAATTTCAGGTGTCTTCTATCTATTCCCACTTACAAATAACTTGAAATTAATGAATTTTTAAAAAGTGGGATTAGGTGGAATGAATGGAATTTCATTATATATTTTTTATTCAGATGTCAATAAACTAAATATTTTTCTAGTAAACTTGTTTAATAAATTTCATGAAGAAAATTCATTTACATAAATCAAACATTAAATATCTAAGGAGATATATGTTTCAGCTAATACAAAATAAGTCAAAATGATGAAAAGTAACCTAAATGTAATAAGAAAGTAATCATGATTACAGGGTCAAAATGAATGTAATCGATTACATTACGATTACATGTAATAAAAAAAATGTCCAATTACAGATTACCTCCGATTATATGATAAAATGCAATCAATTACAACTGATTACGATTACAAATTACGATGACCCCATGTCTGCCAATCAGCATCAAGAACTGCCTGTGGGTCCAGTAAATTACTGTTTCCAGCAATTTACTGTGTCGACACTTGTTTCTGTTTTGACATACGTATACGCTTTTTCAACTTTCCCTTGCCGACATACTTCTATCTGCGTAGCCCTTTATTTTATATTATTTCTTGAATAATTTACTATCCAAAGTCTCGTATAATTTTTCTCAACTTTATTTCCTTTCAATGATTCTGTCAGTTTTATTTTATTTTTATTTTGTGAATATAGCTGAAAAATTGCTCGTTGGACGCTAAACACCAATCAGTCAATCAATCAATCAATCAATCATATATTTTATATCGAAATAACTTATTTTCATCCAGATTTTGCTCCATGTAAATAAGGATTTATATATATTTATATATATAAATCCTTGATGTAAATGAATGAATAGGAGTTTGCTATCCATTTCTGGGATAGATCTATCTAATTAAATAGATTTCCTCGCCTACATCCACCCCCCTTTTCTCGCTCAAAAATACTAATTACCAAGAATCTATCAAAACATGATAAAAGGGGAATAACTGGAATAGTATTTTTAATGTATTATTGAGGTAGCTAATTTTCATGGCTATCATTTGGAGCACCTTTGTGGTTTACTAAAATCTAGTTCCGAACGTCAAAAAGTAGCTAATAATTATAGGACACCGGGAATGAAATCCCGAGATCGAGAAAATAGCACGAGAACGGAGAGTTCATTTGAATTGATGAATAAAATGTAAATAATAAATGATTATTCAACTTCAATTCAGTGAAATCATGGGTTGTGCCAAATTTGTTTCAAAGATTTTTAACCTTGGCTGTGTATTGCGTATCTACACCTAGTATTTTATTGACACACGTACACACGACCTGGCTTGTGCACAAATGAAGTTTCATAAACACATGCGTGATATGCGTGATTTGTTACGTTTTAAAGCGTATTTCCAGTTCAATGTTACATTTTAGTTCAATAATATTTTTATACGTTCAGTATTTTTTTTTATTTTAATCTTCATAGAAAACCCAGTTAAAACCTTTTTCGTTGTAGAAATACGTACTAAATAATTTGTATACGGTCATTGAAGAATTTGATTAAAAATTAACGAAACAAATATTTATAAACAGATCATTCAAAGAAGTACTACATGTCCAAAAGTCACTAAATTTACGGATATATTTGGAAATTAGCGGCTAATCTGCAGAAAGTTTAGAAACGTGAAAGGAAATAAGGAATTAACCTTTATCATGATTTTACCCCTACAAATGTTTGACATTACACAGTATCTGACCAAAATCAAATGTCACCAGTTTATTTATTTGTTTATTTATTCAAATTCAAATCTTAATTGGCTTTCAACCCAATAGATTTGTGACAAAATACAGCAAAAAAAAAGTTTATGGAACAAATTAAAAGCATGCTCTTCGTTTTCCGCTTTTTGTTCATTTTGTAGCCATTAACCTACGTAAATTTGGATTGTTATAGGTTTTTGTTTGCAATTTTAAAGAAAATTATTTTCATCTATAGCGGAATTACGTAACAAGCCAAGTGTGTAAAACAGTTTACTTGAATTGTTAATTTTTTTCAATACGAGAGGTAAAAGTCCAAAACACAAAATAAACCAATAATCAATTTTAAGTCTGCTCTTTACCAACTATTAAACACTACAAAACCTGTACTTGCAAAGTCTGTGCTTCAAAAACCCGCGCCTGCGGTTCAACTTATAAACAAAAAATACATTTATGAAGTGGCCCGTATTTACGAATAATTCAATACATACTGAATTCAACCCAACAGAAGAAAAAAATTGAGAAATTAAAATTAAACAAGATAAAGTTCAGTTGTGGTTTCAACAAAATTCTTGATATAGAACTCGGTGTCATAAAGTAGAACTATCTAAAGCCCGGTATACACGATACAAGTTTTGCATCCAAGTCTCCATTCAAGAAAACTTGGATCAAGAAAACTTGAATTCAAATTTGTGTATACACGATGCAAGAAATTTTGATGAATACACACAAGTTTTGGCGGGAGATACAACAAACAAAAGGGCATTTTTGGGAGGAGAGGAGGGTGCTGCCCTTTGTATTGCATTATTATGTACAATTGTACTGCGAAGGAGATTAAGCTCCAAAAAGAGGTCAACATGGGCTCGTAAATGGCTTCGAAGGCAACGATGGGATGTATTTCTATGAAGTCTATTAGATCTTCAATCATTTCATTAGTCCTTGTAACTGTCTTTTTCCTGCATTTTGGAGTTTCTTCTTTTCCCGCCATCTTTGCACAACACGTGTAGTTGTTATTATTTACATTCACAAATTGATGCTGATAAGGATTCTGTCTTCTGATTGGTCAATCTCCATCCAAGTTGAAAAAAAATAGGATGCATTTCTATTCCATCCAAGTCCGTTCAAGTTTTTTGATTCAAGTTTCTTGTATGGTATACACGATCAAAAAACTTGAATTCAAGAAACTTGAATGGAGACTTGGATGCAAAATTTGCATCGTGTATAACGGGCTTAAAACAAACGAAAACGATAACAAGACACACATTCTTTGGCCATGAAAAGCAACAAACAGTCAAATATTAACAGCAAGAGGATACAAAATTAATTGTCAAAAATACATCCTTCAGTAGCAATAATTACGCTTACGATTATTAAAAGTCAACAGGTAGAACAGGTAACGCTAATCTCTTAATTGGCGGTAAAATATCAATCGGCGCACAGGTGACCGAGAGCCATAAAATTTAATCCCCACCACCTTGTTTTATGGTCCTTTTTAGGTCTATCACAGTGGGTTTATGTCCGTGATGATATGTCTAAAGGATCAAAAATTATGTCTCTCGGAGTGATCAATCACGGTATGTCCCTTTCTGTACAAATGAATTTTGAAAAAACGATGTTTGTTCAAGCGTAGAATAGTCGGGTTCAAACGTAGGGCGTAATTTACTGTAAAAAAGCGTAGTAAATACGGCGAAAACGTAGTAGTAAACAGGTCTGCAAAGTAATAATCATTGTGCCTCCTAGTTTCAGAGGAGATTCTTTAAATTTCAGCCAATCCGAAACTAGAATTGCACATGATGACCATATTTTTTTTAACCACTCTGGATGAAATGATGAAATATTAGAGGACCTTTAATAGATGCTTCCTGCAAAATTTCGCTTTATTTGGCCAAGCGGTTTAGGAGGACAAGATTTTTAGAAATCAACCAAACCAGAAACTAGAATTGCCTATGGCTGCCATGTTTATAAACATTTTTTTTCATGACTGGATACTATAAC
This sequence comes from Bathymodiolus brooksi, assembly GCA_963680875.1. Lineage (NCBI taxonomy): Eukaryota > Metazoa > Mollusca > Bivalvia > Mytilida > Modiolidae > Bathymodiolus > Bathymodiolus brooksi. The sequence continues at coordinate 90,590,943 of OY804576.1, forward strand.
TTGAAAATTTACACCGAAATTTATTTTATAAATCGGGAACCAAGATGATTTTTGGATATATCTGGGTTTTACAGAGGGGCATTATAGATACTTATGCTTGTCCATAACATCTATTACGTAGAGATTAATATACAACCTTTTCCATATCAGACCGGGTATCGTCCATAGACCCCCATATCAGCCTAGAAACACCTCTGATATAGGTTATCAGCCTGGTGATAATATGGCTGTTTACTTTTGCTTGTTACACATATGCAAAAACTATGATATTAATGCTCAGTATATGATAAAAAGATGCTATGTTCATGATCGAACAAATGTATAAGGTTACATGTTTGCAAAGATCGAATTTAATATTATATTTAGCAAGTAAAACCAAAGAGAACTCGAAAAAAATTGTGAGTGTGCTAAAATTCCTACTTTCACTTTTGTGTATAAAATCGTAGTTGTCAAAAACATTTAAGTGACTGTAACTGTTAAATTTACGTCAGACGTTTTAATGTTTTATCCATGCAGTTAAAGCATTCGTATGACATTCAACTGCATTACGCTTTCATGACCTCCATTAATTATGCATGTGTCAAAGTAATTTCTTCAGTGTAAACAACAAAAACGGGAAGACAAATGAAAACATTACAGACAATAAAGACTCCAATAATAACAATAAAGTGTTACAGTGTCTGTGAAAAGTGTAAAAAAAAAAGGAAATGGTTTTTACAAACGTTTTACAATTTGACACCCAGTGTCATATGGTATTTTGACCCCCATGGTAAATTGAACTCTCATGGTATTTTGACCCCCCTCATTTCTAATCAAGCGATAGGCAGGGGGGTCAAAATACTGTGGGTAGGGGGGGTCGATATACCATAGGTAGGGGGGTCAAAATACCATGGATAGGAGGGTCGATATACCATGGGTAGGGGGGTCAAAATACCATGGGTAGGGGGGTCAAAATACCATGGGTAGAGGGGTCAATATACCATGGGTAGGGGGGTCGATATACCATGGATAGGGGGGGTCCAAATACCATGGGTAGGGGGCGTCGATATACCATGGGTAGGGGGGTCGATATACCATAGGTAGGGGGGTCAAAATACCATGGATAGGAGGGTCGATATACCATGGGTAGGGGGGTCAAAATACCATGGGTAGGGGGTCAAAATACCATGGGTAGAGGGGTCAATATACCATGGGTAGGGGGGTCGATATACCATGGATAGGGGGGGTCCAAATACCATGAGTAGGGGGCGTCGATATACCATGGGTAGGGGGGTCGATATACCCAGGGTTCTCAAAAAGAATTGAAGTAGGAGTCTCCATTTATAAAGTAGGGGGGAGAGTTGAGTGCCGGAGGCACAGACCGAGCACCGCAGGCACAAGTGGGGTAGAGCCTGAGAGGGGGGTTTCCAGATGCCAACTCCTTTTTGGTGCCATCAGTAACAAAAAGTTGAGATGTCAGTAATTTGTGATTTTTTTCAGTAATCATAATTTTTCATAAAATTTTACCATAATCGTACTACAGACTAGGCACAAAGTGATGAGCAAATGATTTCCTTTATTTGTGACAACTAGATGCAAAATTGATGAGCAACAAAAAGAAATAAAAAGTTAAGTTTTAATACATGTATGTTCACTTACAAATGTATTCTATGTTTCAACTTACTGTCAATAGAAATTAAAATTTCCTGAAGTGGCCCTCCCTCACCCTCCCATAGAATAATTAATGTCTAATTCTGGAGTGCCTGATATGTTGTTGACTTGGCACTTTTCAACTGTTTTGTTGTATATGTGTGTTCATCCCGACCACCGTGCTGAATGGACAAGTCTTGTTTGCAATATTTGCAATAAGCATAAGGTTCCTGTGTCGATTTCATAAGGCAACAGAACTCAATACAATATTCGGGACGAAATCGTTGTCCCAATTTCCTTTTTTTCACTGCAGAAGCTTCACTTGTTCCCTCAGACATCGTGAAATTGACAAAAACGTGCTGTGTTCATTAACTATTCAGGATCGAACAAGAAATGGATAGATCGTTTTCTACTATAGATAGTCCCGAGAAACCCAAAAGTATTAAATAATCAAAATCCCTCAAGCGCTTATCTTTATGCGATTTTAAGACAATGAAGCGTCTAAATGATCACAATGATATTTAAATGGGGAACGGTTCCGGGCCGGCAATAATTGGAAATCCGTAACACTGTAAGTTTGGCCCGAAATTCATAACAATTATGGAAAAATTGTAATGGTTGGCATCTATGCGGGGAGTACGGAAAATTGTGAAATTCTAGATTGTAGGAGATGCATTCTGAGGCCATTCTGAGAATATTTTGTCATTGAATTCTCCTAAAATTTTTGGTACTCTGAAAGGCATTTTTTTTTGTAAAATATACTACAATGTTGTATCAGTGGCAGCTGGTGAAAAACAACGTCATACATTTTAGCAATTTTCCAGGCAACTTTCATGACAAAATCAGCCTCAGAATATCTCTTCTGCAAGAAGAATTGAAAAATGTTGTAATATATATATATATAAATAACTAGAGGTCTCATATTTTAATCTGATTATTACTCTCACATTGAACAATGAATGAAATATCAAGGAATGTTGGCTTAAAAGTTAAATCCAGTCCCAGTGAAACTTAATTTTTTTTTACAGGATAGAAGGTCCTGTGTAGATAAAAATTTCACTGGATCTTCATTGCTTCCACAAGACCTCCTTTCTTTAAACATTTTTTTTTTAAATTCACAAGACACAACGTTCAGTAATCTTTTCGGAGTGCGACTTTTTACCCAAATACACCATACAATCGTATTTATTGTATTAGTTAAAGATTCTATATGAATTATTTTTCATAAAAAAATTCAAATTTCATAAATTTGTCCCAAGAGTAAACAAAATGATCAATTTTATAACTATTATAAACATTGATACACCAACATGGCCGCTTCCAACAAATACAAGTGTACTCAAACACACTCAAAATTCATACACCATGGTATGTGTTACTTACATACAACAAAAATATTACTTCCAACACTCTTTTAGTTATTTTATTTATTTATCTTATTCCTTTTCTTCCTTTTTAATATGAATAAAAATATATATGAAAACTGGAAATGATCAGTATGCTCCTTTTTTTCCGGTGATTAGACATACCACTTGCTCACATAGCAACTGCCTTAAATCAATTGCATAAGTTTTAAAAAGTGTTTACAGTATCAGAATTTCTGTAAAAATAAAAAAATTATTTATATATATCAGACTTTGGAAAGACGAAATTTTAATGCATATTTGGGTATATATTCATGATTGTAAGCCTGACTATTTTGTTGAAATTCATGAAAAAACAAGATATGATTATAATCTAACAATTATGGAGTCTCCCAAACTGGCCACTGACAACAGTTTTAAAAAATAAATTAAAAGCTACCTTTGAAATCGAACAATGTTGAATTTTTGCTGTATTGTGATGGCCATTTTGAAAATGGAGACCCGTAGAAATTTTTCGATGTCAGGAATAAATTCAGGACGTTGAAATCAAACAATGTGGAATTTGTGCAGCATTGTGGTGGCCATTTTGAAAATGGCGACTGGTAGAAATTTTTCAATGTCGGGAATCAATTCGGGACATCATTATCTACCCACATATCAAATTTTGATGATATCGGACAATGTTTAATTTTTGCGGTATTGTGGCGGACATTTTGAAAATGGCGACCGGTAGAAATTTGTCAATGTCGGGAATCAATTCAGGACATCATTATCTACCCACATATCAAATTTTGATGATATCGGACAATGTTGAATTTTCGCGGTATTGTGGCGGACATTTTGAAAATGGCGGCCGGTAGAAATTTTTCAATGTCGGGAATCAATTCGGGACATCATTATCTACCCATATATCAAATTTTGATGATATCGGACAATGTTTAATTTTTGCTGTATTGTGGTGGCCATTTTGAAAATGGCGACCGGTAGAAATTTTTCAATGTCAGGAATCAATTCGGGACATCATAATCTACCCACATATCAAATGACGTTGAAATCGGACAATGTTGAATTTGTGGCGTATTGTGGCGGCCATTTTGAAAATGGTGACTGGTAGAAATTTTTCAATGTCAGGAATCAATTCGGGACATCATTATCTACCCACATATCAAATTTTGATGATATCGGACAATGTTGAATTTTTGCGGTATTGTGGTGGCCATTTTGAAAATGGCGACCGGTAGAAATTTTTCAATGTCGGGACATCATTACCCACATATCAAATTTTGATGATATCGGACAATGTTGAATTTTTGCAGTATTGTGGTGGCCATTTTGAAAATGGCGACCGGTAGAAATTGTTTAATGTCGGGAATCAATTCGGGACATCATTATCAAATTTTGATGATATCGGACAATGTTGAATTTTTACCCCCCATTTTTTATACCGTATTTTGGCAGCCATTTTGAAAATGACAGACATCTCGAAATTTTGAAAACGCAGAATTGCTCCTCTAATGGTGACCTATCACTATGTCAAATTTTATGTCTCTATCATTATACATTTAGAAGTTATCAACATTAATGTACGAAATTTCAAATTTCCCATAGGATTCTATAGTAACCCCCACCTCCTTTGAACCCCTCAAAATATGACTTTGACCCCCTTTACCACAAAGCTGAAAACTTTAGGACCAACTAGAAACATATATCTATAACTCCACCAAGTTTCATGAAATTCTGTCCAGACGTTCCTGAGATCTGCCGTGGACAAGTTGATGGTCCGCAGAAAGAAAGGAGATGAATAAGAATAATAATAATAAAAACAAGATATGATTATAATCTAAAAATTATGAAGTTTCCCAAACCGGCCACTGACAACCGGTTTAAAAAATAAATTAAAAGCTACCTTGAATTTTTGTGATATTGTGTCAGCCAATTTGAAAATGGCGACCGGTAGAAATTTTTCAATGTCAGGAATCAATTCAGGACGTTGAAAATCGAACAATGTTGAATTTGTGCGGCATTGTGGCAGCCATTTTGAAAATGGCGACCGGTAGAAATTTGTTGATGTTAGGAATCATTTCGGGACATCATAATCTACCCACATATCAAATGGCGTTGAAATCGGACAATGTTGAATTTGTGCGGTATTGTGGTGGCCATTTTAAAAATGGCGACCGGTAGAAATTTTTCAATGTTGGGAATCAATTCGGGACATCATTATCTACCCACATATAAATTTTTATGATATCGGACAATGTTGAATGTTTGGGGTATTGTGGCGGCCATTTTAAAAATGGCGACCGGTAGAAATTTTTCAATGTCGGGACAACATTATCTACCCACATATCAAATTTTGATGATATCGGACAATGTTGAATTTTTACCCCCCATTTTTTATACCGTATTTTGGCAGCCAATTTGAAAATGGCAGACCTCTCGAAATTTTGAAAACGCAGAATTGCTCCTCTAATGGTGACCTATCACTATGTCAAATTTTATGTCTCTATCATTATACATTTAGAAGTTATCAACATTAATGTACGAAATTTCAACTTTCCCATAGGATTCTATAGTAACCCCCACCCCCTTTGAACCCCTCAAAATATGACTTTGACCGCCTTTACCACAAAGCTGAAAACTTTAGGACCAACTAGAAACATATATCTATAACTCCACCAAGTTTAATGAAATTCTGTTCAGTACTTCCTGAGATCTGCCGTGGACAAGTTCATGGTCCGCGGAAAGAAAGGAAAATAAGAATAAGAAACGGAGCAAAAACAATAAGTCTCCCAAACTTTGTTTGTTTGGGAGACTTAATTAATAATAATTAATAATAATAAGAAACGGAGCAAAAACAATAAGTCTCCCAAGCTTTGTTTGGGAGACTTAATAACGATAGAGGAGCTAATAAATCATTAATTATTCATAAAACATCTCAAAATAATAGAAATAACAAGATGTTGCACGCTACGTTGTGCTAAGAATACTCCCACTCGTTCATTTGTAAGTCGCACGGTAAACAGGAAGTAGATGTGCGGTAAACCTGGAAAGGGGAGACATGGTACAAGTCACCATGCCAAAGCCATATATCAAATATAAAATCATTTCTTCCAGTAGAAGCTGAGATAACTGTTATGAAAGTTTTCATTACAGCAAACATGAAAAATTCTAAGTCGCACTGTAAACAGGAAGTAGATGTGCGGTAAACCTGGAAAGGGGAGATACGGTACAAGTCACCATGCCAAAGCCATATATCAAATATAAAATCATTTCTTCCAGTAGAAGCTGGGATAACTGTTACGAAAGTTTTCATTACGGCAAACATGAAAAATTCGAAGTCGCACTGTAAACAGGAAGTAGATGTGCGGTAAACCTGGAAAGGGGAGACACGGTACAAGTCACCATGCCAAAGCCATATATCAAATATAAAATCATTTCTCTCAGTAGAAGCTGAGATATCTGTTACGAAAGTGTGAACGGACGGACGGACAAGGTGATTGCAATATAGCCCCCACTCTGAGTGGGGGTATAATAAAATTTGAAGCTGTATTTGGGTAAAAAGTCACGCCAATATTTTTGTAATCATCAATGACCTGAAAAAAATATTTTTGACTTGCAACAAAATTTGTGCTTTAACTACAAAAAAATAGGATCACGAGTGATGCTACTAAGCATAAATAGTAACGTTCTCGCTTTGAAAATTATCCGAAAAATTACCAAAAAACCGTTAAATCTCCATCGATTTCCTTGCTTGTTTTTACATTCCTTAAAGGGAAATCCCAGCTTTTCGAATGCGACGACTGCACATCCTTCATGAGCAAATACTCCACTCGGAACGCTTCGCACATCTATATAGTGGATCTATGTGAAGTCCAAAATGTTGTGTAGTCGAAGTCCGCAGTTCCCACTGTGACGTCACCGGGAGTTAGATATATTTAGAAAATGGTGGATTTGTTAGTGTTCGGTTGATTGCAATAGTAAAAGATAAGAAGATATAGATCAACAAAACGTGATAACGACAATTCACATAAACATAAAAATTGTTGGAAAACGCATACATTTTAAACTGACGAAAATGTGAAAGTATACGCGAAATCGCCGGCACATTTTGAGAACCCTGTATACCATGGGTCCCTCCATATACCATGGTTAGGGGGGGTTGATATACCATGGATAGGAGGGTCAAAATACCATGGATAGGGGGATCAAAACTCCATGGGTAGGGGGGGTCAAAATATCATGTGTAGAGGGGTCAAAATACCATGGGTAGGGGGGGGGGAGGTTGATATACCATGCATAGGGGGTCAAAATACCATGGATAGGGGGTCAAAATACCATGGGTAGGGGGGTCCAAATACCATGGTTAGGGAGGTCAATATACCATGGGTAGGAGGGGGTGTCAAAATATCATGGATAGGGGGGTTGATATACCATGGGTAGGGGGTCAAAATACTATGGTTAGGGGGGTCAATATACCATGGGTAGGGGGATTGATATACTATGGGTAGGGGGGTCAATATTCCATGAGTAGGGGGGTCAAAATACCATGGGTAGGGGTGTTGATATACCATCGGTAGGGGGGTCAAAATACCATGGATAGGGGGGTCAAAATACCATGGTTAGGGGGGTCAAAATACCATGGATAGGGGGTCAAATAACCATAGGTAGGGGGTCAAAACACTGGTTAGGTGGTCAATATACCATGGGTAGGGGGTCAAAATACCATGGATAGGGGGTCAAAATACCATGGGTAGAGGGTCGATATACCATGGGTAGGGGAGTCGATATTCCATGTGTAGGGGGGTCAATATACCATGGGTAGGGGGGTCAAAATACCATGGGTAGGGGGGTCAATATACCATGGGTAGGGGGGTCAATATACCATGGCTATAGGGGTCAAAATACCATGGATAGGGGTCAAATAACCATTGGTAGGGGGGATCGATATACCATGGGTAGGGGGGTTGATATTCCATGAGTATGGGGGTCGATATACCATGGGTAGGGGGGTCAATATACCATGGTTAGAGGGGTCAAAATACCATGGGTAGGGGGGTCAAAATACCATGGATAGCGGGGTCAAAATAATATGGGTAGGGGGGTCAAAATATCATGGATATGGGGTTAATATACAGTGCCTGAAATGAGGTAGGGGGATAGATATACCATGGGTAGGGGGTCAAAATACCATGTGTAGGGGGGTCAATATACCATGGCTATAGGGGTCAAAATACCATGGATAGGGGTCAAATAACCATTGGTAGGGGGATCGATATACTATGGGTAGGGGGGTTGATATTCCATGAGTAGGGGGGTCAAAATACCATGTGTAGGGGGGTCGATATACCATGGGTAGGGGGGTCAATATACCATGGTTAGAGGGGTCAAAATACCATGGGTAGGGGGGTCAAAATACCATGGATAGCGGGGTCAAAATAATATGGGTAGGGGGGTCAAAATATCATGGATATGGGGTTAATATACAGTGCCTGAAATGAGGTAGGGGGATAGATATACCATGGGTAGGGGGTCAAAATACCATGGATAGGGGTCAAATAACCATCGGTAAGGGGGATCGATATATCATAGGTAGGGGGTTAATATTCCATGAGTAGGGGGGTCAAAATACCATGGGTAGGGGGGTCAATATACCATGCGTAGGGGTGTCAATATACCATGGTTAGAGGGGTCAAAATACCATGGGTAGTGGGGTCAAAATACCATGGATAGGGGAGTCAAAATAATATGGGTAGGGGGTCGATATATCATGGGTAGGGGGGTCAAAATACCATGGGTAGGGGGGTCAAAATATCATGGATATGGGGTTAATATACAGTGCCTGAAATGAGGGCCAGCCTTTGGCCGGCCTGAAAAATTTTGCTTGGGCCAGCAAAAATTAGAGTAACCGGTCCAAATGGCATAATGGTGGTCCAAACATTTTGACATTTTTTTTTATGAAAAAAAAAGACATCAGATATCAATATATAAATAGTTTTCAGATTAATTGTTTTTTTATCAATAACATTAAAATTAATTCTTTCACTAGTCTCATGGGGGTTGGGCTCTTCAAGTTAATTTTGGTAGGTACAGGTGTGCAGCTGAAATTGCAAAAACACCCCAATGCATATATTGCTATCAAATGAAACCTGAATTTACTTGTTATAACCTTTTTGACAACCTTGACGCCATTGGCTAGGGTGGTCTTAAGAAACAATGCTAGTCCATCGGATGGGGACAATACAAGGCTGGTTTGTGTAAGGGAAAATCAATGCCATGATCACATTAAAGACATCCGGAAAAGAGTAGACTAATGCCACTACAAGGACCGCTCTTGCACTCCCCAGAGTGAAGAGTGACATCACTTGTTTCAATCCACTATGAAGAAGTGATTTTAAAGTAAAATAACCTCTCAGTTCGGGGTAGTCAGGTGGTTATTCATTCCAAACAAGTATCTCACTTTGTTGAAATAACAAACGGTGCTGTCATTTTCTGTTATATAAACAACTGTTAACTTTTCCTGTTATTTTTGAATTTGTAAACAAAAGTTCTGGTTCCAAAAAAGAAAACCACTCCCAATTGTCATTAAAATGTAGCCGTGTACATGAACTATGAAAAGTTTAAAAGAAGTGACAGGCCAGATCGTTTCCGTAGTTTGACATTACTGTCAACGATTTTCTCTCCGTTGTTGGGGAAAAGTTTTTCAATGATTACCTAAGGATTGACACAAAAAGGTATCCGATTTCTGTAAAATGAAATTCGTACATGTATATTTTGTAGTCCTATAATATATGACTTCGCATTTATAAAGTCTAATTTAAACGTTTTCATGCTGATTTTTTTTTTTTTAATGCACTTTTAGGACTAGTACATTTTGCAGCAGAGATTGAATGAATAGATCTCAAACATTATACGTTGACAGAATTCTCTTTATTGTTCACAACTTTCCACTTCGTCCGTGATTTTTAACAATTTTAATAATTAAATCATAAAGAAACAATAACAACACGTTTCTTTTCTAATATTTAGTGAATACTTGTGTATTACATGAAAACGTGTAGGAAACGTGTATTGATTGGCTTGATAAAAATACATAATTGATGAGAACAGTAAATTACATTTGCTGTGTATTCATTGGCTACAAAAATGTATTTGGACCAATCACTGTGCTCGTAACAAACCGTTTTCGACTAGAACAGAAGAGTTATCTACCGTTGAATGTTTATGTCCGGTTTCGGTAAAACAACAATTTTTAACGGTCTTTTAGGCAATCGCCCAAACGTTTTTTGTTGGGCCAGTGACTACCTAATTTGGAGCAGCGTTTGGTCGCCCGAATAAGATATTAGTCGCATTTGGCGACTGGGTGACCGTCTATTTCAGGCACTGATATACCATGGGTAGTCAGGTCAAAATACCATGGATATATCGACCCCCCTACCCATGATATTTTGATCCCCCTACCCATAGTATTTTGACCTCCCTACCCATGTTATTTTGACCTCCCTACCCATGTTATTTTGACCACCCTATCCATGGTATTTTGACCCCCCTACCCATAGTATATTGACCCTCCTACCCATGGTATTTCGACCCCCCTACCCATGGTATATCAACCCCACTACCCATGGTATTTTGACCCCACTACTCATGGAATATTGATAACCCTACCCATGGTATATTGACACCCCTACCCATGGAATATTGACCCCCCTACCCATGGTATATCGACCCCGCTATCCATGGTATATCGAATCTCCTACCCATGGTATTTTGACCCCCCTATCCATGGTATATTGACCACCCTACCCATGGTATTTTGACCCCCACCCCCATACCTATGGTATATCAAAACCTCTCTTATGGTATTATGAACCCCTCTCTTTTGGTAGAAATGAGGGGAGTCAATTTACCATGAGGGGCTTCAAAATAAAATGACAAAAAATTGACCCCAGGGTCAAAATATCATATGAAAATTGACCCCGGTGTCATATGGTATTTTGAACCCCATGGTAAATTGAACCCAGGGTCGATTTACATCCATGGTATATTGAACCCCCCCATTTCTAATCAAAAGATATGCAGTGAGGTCAAAATATCATGTGTAGGGGGGTCAATATTCTATGGGCAGGGGGGGGGGGGGGGGTCAAAATACCATGGGTAAGGGGTTCAATATACCATGGTTAGGGGGGTCGATATTCCATGGGTAGGGGGGTCAAAATACCATGGGTAAGGGGGTCAATATACCATGGATAGGGGGGTCAATATACCATGGATAGGGGGTCAAAATACCATGGGTAGGGGGGTCAAAATACCATAGGTAGGGTGGTCGATATACCATGGGTAGAGGGGTCGATATTCCATGGGTAGGGGGTCAAAAGTTTGAAAAAAAAATTCAAAGTTCAAAAGTTTGAAAAAAAATTTAAAATTTGAAAATTAAAAAATATATATAAAATTTCAAAATTTTCATCATATTTCAAAATTTTAATATTTAAATAATCTTGAAAAATGATAAAACAATTGTAGCCTATTTTGTTGAAAAGTTTGAAAAAAATCATTATTATTTAATAAGCAGTTATTGACTTAATTTCAGTCTACTCATGACTATGCGGACCTGGTCAATCATTAATTGACCAGGTCCATATAGTCATGAGTAGACCGCATTAAAAGTCAATAATTGTATAGGGTAGGGGGGGGGGGTCGATATACCATTGGTAGGGGGGTCGATATACCATGGATAGGGGGGTCAAAATATCATGGGTAGGGGGGTCGATATACCATGGTTAGGGGGGTCAATATACCATGCGTAGGGGTGTCAATATACCATGGTTAGAGGGGTCAAAATACCATGGGTAGGGGGGTCAAAATACCATGGATAGGAGGTCAAAATAATATGGGTAGGGGGGTCGATCAGGATTTGGTCATAATTTCTTTTGTACTTCGAATTCACAATCAATGTTAAGATATCCAAGAAGGAATTCAATATACAAGAAAGTTACATGATTTTGATTCCTATTTGTTGTCATATAACAAAGAAAATAAATATCAGAGCATCTATTCAGGATAAAAATAAATACAGTACTTTTAAAATATCTAATATGTATATATATATATAGATTTATTGCAACATATAGTGTCATAAATGAATGAACTTTTGAAACAGTTTGATGGTATTAAGTCTTTCACTACTGGGTGGAGTTGGAAAACAGCTTATGGCTGGCAAATCTTCTGAATCCATTAACATGGCATTGTCTGAAAATTCGTGAGTGTCTGTTTCATGTCCAACCAAATCTAGACAAAGCATGTCAAATGGTCTGTCTTTTACTGGTATGGGATGCAACTCTGCTAATACTTTGGACAGGTGGTTCTGACGTTGACACTTGTCACACTGGCGAATGTAGTCTTTTATGTCATTTTCCATACAAGGCCAATAATACCACTCTTTTACTTTTGGACAAGTTCATGGTGCACGGAAAGAAAGGAGAAGAAGAAGAACAAGATATGATTATAATCTAACGATTATGAAGTCTCCCAAACACTATCTACCCACATATCAAATTTTTACCCCCCATTTTTATGCTGTGTTTTGGCAGCCATTTTGAAAATGGCAGACATCTTCAAAATTTTGAAAACGCAGAATTGCTCCTCTAATGGTGACCTATCACTATGTCAAATTTTATGTCTCTATCATTATCCAGTTAGAAGTTATCAACATTAATGTACAAAATTTCAAGTTTCACATAGGATTCTATAGTAACCCCCACCCTCTTTGAACCCCCAAAAATATGGCTTTGACCCCCTTTACCACAAATCTGAAAAACTAGAAACATATATCTATAACTCCACCAAGTTTCATGAAATTCTGTCTTGTAGTTCCTGAGATCTGCCGTGGACAAGTTCATGGTGCACGGAAAGAAAGAAAGAATAATAATAATAATAATAATAATAATAATAATAAGAAACGGAGCAAAAACAATAAGTCTCCCAAACTTTGTTTGCTTGGGAGACTTAATAAAAATATGTTCCCAACAACTAGAAATCTGCAAATCCGTGTGCATGTTTTTCGTCCTCACCATTGCTGTGGAGACTAATTAACTTTCGGTTGTTTTGTTCCGATGATTGCCGATCACTATATCTCGCGAAGAAAAGTTTTGGTCCGATGATTGCCGATCAAGAAAAGATAAACGGGTGTGTTCGATGTGCATTTCAATTATCTCTCTTTTTGAAACCTGGATGTCATCCATGCAGCAATCAATATAAAAAAAAGATGTGTATGACTCTACAGCAAGGACCCAAACTTTGGGTAATAATGAAAAGTAATCATATAAAGAGAAAACAATGGTCCTTGAATTAACATCAAAGTTTTAAGCAAACAATTAATTATTTTGTTTAACCTAAAATGATAATTGTGATTTCTTTGTCCTGGAGGTTTTTCTTAATTAAAAATATTAATTGTGACTTTTTGTCCTATCACCAGATGCTCTCAAGAGCCTGTATCGTTCACCTGGTTATAAAAAAAACCAATTGGTCCTATGTAAAAACTATGTCCTGCAGTGGTAGTCATCTTGGAATTACGATCAACATAAAAAACACAAAGTTTGTAAAGGACCTTCAAATGATTGATGCACAATTTAGGTTCAATCAGTGCAATAGCTTCAGAGAAGAATATATTTCTGTATTTTCCCCTGTGTTAATACTATGACCTGTGGTGGCAGCCATCTTGGATTTCCGATCGGCATAAAAAACAGAAACTTTGTAGAGGACCTTCCAATGATCATTCCTGGGCAGTTTGGTTTCAACTGTCCAAGTGGTTTCAGAGAAGAAGCGTTTTGAAACATTTTCCCCATAGGGTCCAATGTTAAACTAAGTCCTGCCGTAGCTGCCATTTTGAATTTCATATCAGAACAAAAAACGTAAAGTTTGTAGAGGACCATCCAATGAACATTCATGTACAGTTTTGCTTTAATCATATTTGTAGTTTCTGAGAAGAAGGCATTTGAACATTTTCCCATAGGGTCCAATGTTAATCTATGTCCTGCGGTGGTGGCCATCTTGAATTTTCGATCGGCATAAAAAAACAGAAACTTTGTAGAGGACCTTCCAATGATCATTCCTGGGCAGTTTGGTTTCAATTGTCCAAGTGGTTTCAGAGAAGAAGCGTTTTGAAACATTTCCCCCATAGGGTCCAATGTTAAACTAAGTCCTGCCGTAGCCGCCATTTTGAATTTCATATTGGAACAAAAAACGTAAAGTTTGTAGAGGACCATCTAATGAACAATCATGTACAGTTTGGCTTTAATCATATTTGTAGTTTCTGAGAAGAAGGCATTTGAACATTTTCCCTTAGGGTCCAATGTCAATCTATGTATTGCGGTGGCAGCCATCTTGGATTTCCGATCGGCATAAAAAACATAAAATTTGTAGAGGACCTTCCAATGATCATTCTTGGGCAGTTTGGTTTCAACTGTCCTAGTGGTTTCAGAGAAGAAGCGTTTTGAAACATTTTCCCCATAGGGTCCAATGTTAAACTAGGTCCTGCCGTAGCCGCCATTTTGAATTTCATATCGGAACAAAAAACCTTAAGATTGTAGAGGACCATCCAATGAACATTCATGTACAGTTTGGCTTTAATCATATTTGTAGTTTCTGAGAAGAAGGCATTTGAATATTTTCCCATAGGGTCCAATGTTAATCTATGTCCTGCGGTGGCGGCCATCTTGGATTTCCGATGGGGCATAAAAAACAGAAACTTTGTAGAGGACCTTCCAATGATCATTCCTGGGCAGTTTGGTTTCAACTGTCCAAGTGGTTTCAGAGAAGAAGCATTTTGAAACATTTTTCCCATAGGGTCCAATGTTAAACTAAGTCCTGCCGTAGCCGCCATTTTGAATTTCATATCGGAACAAAAAACCTTAAGATTGTAGAGGACCATCCAATGAACATTCATGTACAGTTTGGCTTTAATCATATTTGTAGTTTCTGATATTTTCCCATAGGGTCCAATGTTAATCTATGTCCTGTGGTGGCGGCCATCTTGGATTTCCGATCGGCATAAAAAACAAAAACTTTGTAGAGGACCTTCCAATGATTATTCCTGGGCAGTTTGGTTTCAACTGTCCAAGTGGTTTCAGAGAAGAAGCATTTTGAAACATTTTTCCCATAGGGTCCAATGTTAAACTAAGTCCTGCCGTAGCCGCCATTTTGTATTTCATACCGGAACAAAAAACCTAAAGTTTGTAGAGGGCCATCTAATGAACATTCATGTACAGTTTGGCTTTAATCATATTTGTAGTTTCTGAGAAGAAGGCATTTGAATATTTTCCCATAGGGTCCAATGTTAATCTATGTTCTGCGGTGACGGCCATCTTGGATTTCCGATCGGCATAAAAAACATAAACTTTGTAGAGGACCTTCCAATGATCATTCCTGGGCAGTTTGGTTTCAACTGTCCAAGTGGTTTCAGAGAAGAAGCATTTTGAAACATTTTTCCCATAGGGTCCAATGTTAAACTAAGTCCTGCCGTAGCCGCCATTTTGAATTTCATATCGGAACAAAAAACCTTAAGATTGTAGAGGACCATCCAATGAACATTCATGTACAGTTTGGCTTTAATCATATTTGTAGTTTCTGAGAAGAAGGCATTTGAATATTTTCCCATAGGGTCCAATGTTAATCTATGTCCTGCGGTGGCAGCCATCTTGGATTTCCGATCGGCATAAAAAACAGAAATTTGTAGAGGACCTTCCAATGATCATTCCTGGGCAGTTTGGTTTCAACTGTCCAAGTGGTTTCAGAGAAGAAGCATTTTGAAACATTTTTTCCATAGGGTCCAATGTTAAACTAAGTCCTGCCGTAGCCGCCATTTTGAATTTCATATCGGAACAAAAAACCTTAAGATTGTAGAGGACCATCCAATGAACATTCATGTACAGTTTGGCTTTAATCATATTTGTAGTTTCTGAGAAGAAGGCATTTGAATATTTTCCCATAGGGTCCAATGTTAATCTATGTCCTGTGGTGGCGGCCATCTTGGATTTCCGATCGGCATAAAAAACAAAAACTTTGTAGAGGACCTTCCAATGATCATTCCTGGGCAGTTTGGTTTCAACTGTCCAAGTGGTTTCAGAGAAGAAGCATTTTGAAACATTTTTCCCATAGGGTCCAATGTTAAACTAAGTCCTGCCGTAGCCGCCATTTTGTATTTCATATCGGAACAAAAAACCTAAAGTTTGTAGAGGGCCATCTAATGAACATTCATGTACAGTTTGGCTTTAATCATATTTGTAGTTTCTGAGAAGAAGGCATTTGAATATTTCCCCATAGGGTCCAATGTTAATCTATGTCCTGCGGTGACGGCCATCTTGGATTTCCGATCGGCATAAAAAACGGAAACTTTGTAGAGGACCTTCCAATGATCATTCCTATGCAGTTTGGTTTCAACTGTCCAAGTGGTTTCAGAGAAGAAGCATTTTGAAACATTTTCCCCATAGGGTCCAATGTTAAACTAAGTCTTGCCGTAGCCGCCATTTTGAATTTCATATCGGAACAAAAAACCTTAAGATTGTAGAGGACCATCCAATGAACATTCATGTACAGTTTGGCTTTAATCATATTTGTAGTTTCTGAGAAGAAGGCATTTGAATATTTTCCCATAGGGTCCAATGTTAATCTATGTCCTGCGGTGGCAGCCATCTTGGATTTCCGATCGGCATAAAAAATAGAAATTTGTAGAGGACCTTCCAATGATCATTCCTGGGCAGTTTGGTTTCAACTGTCCAAGTGGTTTCAGAGAAGAAGCATTTTGAAACATTTTTCCCATAGGGTCCAATGTTAAACTAAGTCCTGCCGTAGCCGCCATTTTGTATTTCATACCGGAACAAAAAACCTAAAGTTTGTAGAGGGCCATCTAATGAACATTCATGTACAGTTTGGCTTTAATCATATTTGTAGTTTCTGAGAAGAAGGCATTTGAATATTTTCCCATAGGGTCCAATGTTAATCTATGTATTGCGGTGACGGCCATCTTGGATTTCCGATCGGCATAAAAAACAAAAATTTTGTAGAGGACCTTCCAATGATCATTCCTGGGCAGTTTGGTTTCAACTGTCCAAGTGGTTTCAGAGAAGAAGCATTTTGAAACATTTTTCCCATAGGGTCCAATGTTAAACTAAGTCCTGCCGTAGCCGCCATTTTGAATTTCATATCGGAACAAAAAACCTTAAGATTGTAGAGGACCATCCAATGAACATTCATGTACAGTTTGGCTTTAATCATATTTGTAGTTTCTGAGAAGAAGGCATTTGAATATTTTCCCATAGGGTCCAATGTTAATCTATGTCCTGTGGTGGCGGCCATCTTGGATTTCCGATTGGCATAAAAAACAAAAACTTTGTAGAGGACCTTCCAATGATCATTCCTGGGCAGTTTGGTTTCAACTGTCCAAGTGGTTTCAGAGAAGAAGCATTTTGAAACATTTTTCCCATAGGGTCCAATGTTAAACTAAGTCCTGCCGTAGCCGCCATTTTGTATTTCATACCGGAACAAAAAACCTAAAGTTTGTAGAGGGCCATCTAATGAACATTCATGTACAGTTTGGCTTTAATCATATTTGTAGTTTCTGAGAAGAAGGCATTTGAATATTTTCCCATAGGGTCCAATGTTAATCTATGTCCTGCGGTGACGGCCATCTTGGATTTCCGATCGGCATAAAAAACATAAACTTTGTAGAGGACCTTCCAATGATCATTCCTGGGCAGTTTGGTTTCAACTGTCCAAGTGGTTTCAGAGAAGAAGCATTTTGAAACATTTTTTCCATAGGGTCCAATGTTAAACTAAGTCCTGCCGTAGCCGCCATTTTGAATTTCATATCGGAACAAAAAACCTTAAGATTGTAGAGGACCATCCAATGAACATTCATGTACAGTTTGGCTTTAATCATATTTGTAGTTTCTGAGAAGAAGGCATTTGAATATTTTCCCATAGGGTCCAATGTTAATCTATGTCCTGTGGTGGCGGCCATCTTGGATTTCCGATTGGCATAAAAAACAAAAACTTTGTAGAGGACCTTCCAATGATCATTCCTGGGCAGTTTGGTTTCAACTGTCCAAGTGGTTTCAGAGAAGAAGCATTTTGAAACATTTTTCCCATAGGGTCCAATGTTAAACTAAGTCCTGCCGTAGCCGCCATTTTGTATTTCATACCGGAACAAAAAACCTAAAGTTTGTAGAGGGCCATCTAATGAACATTCATGTACAGTTTGGCTTTAATCATATTTGTAGTTTCTGAGAAGAAGGCATTTGAATATTTTCCCATAGGGTCCAATGTTAATCTATGTCCTGCGGTGACGGCCATCTTGGATTTCCGATCGGCATAAAAAACATAAACTTTGTAGAGGACCTTCCAATGATCATTCCTGGGCAGTTTGGTTTCAACTGTCCAAGTGGTTTCAGAGAAGAAGCATTTTGAAACATTTTTTCCATAGGGTCCAATGTTAAACTAAGTCCTGCCGTAGCCGCCATTTTGAATTTCATATCGGAACAAAAAACCTTAAGATTGTAGAGGACCATCCAATGAACATTCATGTACAGTTTGGCTTTAATCAAATTTGTAGTTTCTGAGAAGAAGGCATTTGAATATTTTCCCATAGGGTCCAATGTTAATCTATGTCCTGTGGTGGCGGCCATCTTGGATTTCCGATTGGCATAAAAAACAAAAACTTTGTAGAGGACCTTCCAATGATCATTCCTGGGCAGTTTGGTTTCAACTGTCCAAGTGGTTTCAGAGAAGAAGCATTTTGAAACATTTTTCCCATAGGGTCCAATGTTAAACTAAGTCCTGCCGTAGCCGCCATTTTGTATTTCATACCGGAACAAAAAACCTAAAGTTTGTAGAGGGCCATCTAATGAACATTCATGTACAGTTTGGCTTTAATCATATTTGTAGTTTCTGAGAAGAAGGCATTTGAATATTTTCCCATAGGGTCCAATGTTAATCTATGTCCTGCGGTGACGGCCATCTTGGATTTCCGATCGGCATAAAAAACATAAACTTTGTAGAGGACCTTCCAATGATCATTCCTGGGCAGTTTGGTTTCAACTGTCCAAGTGGTTTCAGAGAAGAAGCATTTTGAAACATTTTTTCCATAGGGTCCAATGTTAAACTAAGTCCTGCCGTAGCCGCCATTTTGAATTTCATATCGGAACAAAAAACCTTAAGATTGTAGAGGACCATCCAATGAACATTCATGTACAGTTTGGCTTTAATCATATTTGTAGTTTCTGAGAAGAAGGCATTTGAATATTTTCCCATAGGGTCCAATGTTAATCTATGTCCTGCGGTGACAGCCATCTTGGATTTCCGATCGGCATAAAAAACAGAAATTTGTAGAGGACCTTCCAATGATCATTCCTGGGCAGTTTGGTTTCAACTGTCCAAGTGGTTTCAGAGAAGAAGCATTTTGAAACATTTTTCCCATAGGGTCCAATGTTAAACTAAGTCCTGCCGTAGCCGCCATTTTGTATTTCATACCGGAACAAAAAACCTAAAGTTTGTAGAGGGCCATCTAATGAACATTCATGTACAGTTTGGCTTTAATCATATTTGTAGTTTCTGAGAAGAAGGCATTTGAATATTTTCCCATAGGGTCCAATGTTAATCTATGTATTGCGGTGACGGCCATCTTGGATTTCCGATCGGCATAAAAAACGGAAACTTTGTAGAGGACCTTCCAATGATCATTCCTATGCAGTTTGGTTTCAACTGTCCAAGTGGTTTCAGAGAAGAAGCATTTTGAAACATTTTTCCCATAGGGTCCAATGTTAAACTAAGTCTTGCCGTAGCCGCCATTTTGAATTTCATATCGGAACAAAAAACCTTAAGATTGTAGAGGACCATCCAATGAACATTCATGTACAGTTTGGCTTTAATCATATTTGTAGTTTCTGAGAAGAAGGCATTTGAATATTTTCCCATAGGGTCCAATGTTAATCTATGTCCTGCGGTGGCAGCCATCTTGGATTTCCGATCGGCATAAAAAATAGAAATTTGTAGAGGACCTTCCAATGATCATTCCTGGGCAGTTTGGTTTCAACTGTCCAAGTGGTTTCAGAGAAGAAGCATTTTGAAACATTTTTCCCATAGGGTCCAATGTTAAACTAAGTCCTGCCGTAGCCGCCATTGTGAATTTCATATCGGAACAAAAAACCTTAAGATTGTAGAGGACCATCCAATGAACATTCATGTACAGTTTGGCTTTAATCATATTTGTAGTTTCTGAGAAGAAGGCATTTGAATATTTTTCCATAGGGTCCAATGTTAATCTATGTCCTGCGGTGGTGGCCATCTTGGATTTCCGATCGGCATAAAAAACAAAAATTTTGTAGAGGACCTTCCAATGATCATTCCTGGGCAGTTTGGTTTCAACTGTCCAAGTGGTTTCAGAGAAGAAGCATTTTGAAACATTTTTCCCATAGGGTCCAATGTTAAACTAAGTCCTGCCGTAGCCGCCATTTTGAATTTCATATCGGAACAAAAAACCTTAAGATTGTAGAGGACCATCCAATGAACATTCATGTACAGTTTGGCTTTAATCATATTTGTAGTTTCTGAGAAGAAGGCATTTGAATATTTTCCCATAGGGTCCAATGTTAATCTATGTCCTGTGGTGGCGGCCATCTTGGATTTCCGATCGGCATAAAAAACAAAAATTTTGTAGAGGACCTTCCAATGATCATTCCTGGGCAGTTTGGTTTCAACTGTCCAAGTGGTTTCAGAGAAGAAGCATTTTGAAACATTTTTCCCATAGGGTCCAATGTTAAACTAAGTCCTGCCGTAGCCGCCATTTTGAATTTCATATCGGAACAAAAAACCTTAAGATTGTAGAGGACCATCCAATGAACATTCATGTACAGTTTGGCTTTAATCATGTTTGTAGTTTCTCAGAAGAAGGCATTTGAACATTTTCCCATAGGGTACAATGTTAATCTATGTCCTGCGATGGTGGCCATCTTGGATTTCCGATCGGCATAAAAAACAGTAACTTGGTAAAGGACATTCCAATGATCATTCATGTACAGTTTAGGTTCAGTCAGTTCATTAGTTTCAGAGAAGAAGATCTTTGAAATTTCAGCCAATCAGAGCATATTATTGGCCTTGGCAGCCATATTGAATATCCGACTGGAACGAAAAACAGTAACTTTGTAGAGGACCATCCAAGGAACATTCCTGCTAAGTTTGGTTCCAATCGGCCCAGTGGTTTCGGAGAAGAAGCTTGAAATGTGAAAAGTTTACAGACGACAGACGCCAAGTGATGGCAATAGTTCACCTGGACCTTTGGTCCAGGTGAACTAAAAATGGTGACTTTATATCCTGTGACTTTTTTTCCATTTACCATTTAATACGTGTGGTAAAAATTAGTTTTTGCTATTAAGATATTTTGTTATTTAAAAGCTGTAATTTATGATTTAATTGTAAAACACTATAAACCTTGAAAAATGTTGAATCAGATCAAACTAAAAAAGACCCAGTTATTGCTGCCTTATACATATTATATTTTAATGCTATATGGTGTCATGGATTTACAACTTTTAAATTATATAATATGTAAATAAAACAATGATTTACATATATATTTATGCCTAGGACTGAATACGATATTATTCAGATTATTTCATAAATTAACTTTATTTTTCATATCATATTAAGATCTTACATGATATTTGACAATTGTTTTAATATACATTGCATGTCAATGAATTTCAATATATATAAATTACTAAGTTATGACAGGAATGGTACACCAAACACATTTCTTTTTACCATGACATATATATGTTAGCGGCAATAAGTGAAATCAGGCATTAAGCTTATTTCCTGAAATGAATTGATGAATTCTTCACCTATTGCCAAACTCAATTTTAGGCAATAGGTGAAATTCAGTTTTATGAATTCTGACAAATGCATGCTCAGTTTTTCAAATTATTCTGTATTTCAATCTGTCTTATAAGTTGAATAAAATCAGTAAAACACTGTAAGGAAAAAAATAATGCAAATACCTACCTTCCCTATTTTTCTTAGATTGGGGAAAAGAATAACACATATATTTTGTTTGGCCTAAGCCAAAATACTACAATAATAAGATGACTAATAAACCTCAAAAAGAGAAGTAATTTGGACTCTATATTTTCTATTCTTTTGGTACGAGTTTCAAGTAACAGATGCAAGTGTAAGAAAAAATGGAGTATTGTGCAATAGTCGGTGCCATAGCTCTGGATCATGTGATTTTTAATATATGACTTTAAATATTTCCATAAAACTTTATTTTTTAATATTTTATCCTATTTAGCATTTTAAGTGAATGATGTAGTTTTAGAAATGATTTTTATTTCAGGTATTTGACATTTTAAATATCTCGTTTTAATATAAAATTGTCCATGTTTTACTGACTTATAATATTAATAAATGTATTATATCTATGTTTTTTATGTTTTAGGCATTAAGCCTAATACCTGGACATATATTTCAGGCATTAAGCTTAAATCCTAGGATTTAAGCTTAATGCCTAACACAATTTAGGTATTAAGCTTAATGCCCAGGCAATAGCTTATTGCCTAGGATTTAAGCTTAATGCCTGATTTCACTTATTGCCACTAACATATACAATAATAATTAATATCAATACCTTTTACTAATAATTAATTAAATGATAACTTACAACTAGATGGCTTGGCCTGCATCTCTTGTCAGGATCACTACTTAAAAACTGGTCTAACTGGTCATACTCTTCTGTGTCCATATTGGATTAAGGTATTGGGCAATGCTGTAGTCTGTTAATTTATAGATGATCCTGGACATCTTGTTTTTTAATTGGTAGACCAATCAGTAAATAAACTGGCTTTTGATCACCTTTTTGACACCATTACCCAGGATATATGAGGTTAGGTAAATAGGTGTTAAAATTGAAGGTGATGCATTATATTATAGTGCCATCATTGAATGCTAAATAAATATATTGTCATTTGATAATTAACAAAAGGTAAATTTGAATAAACTTTATTAACTGACAAAAAAGTGCAGACATCTTTATTGATCAATTATATCTTTATGTCTTCATTTACAATCTCATATTATTTATTTTGCTGTATTTTTTGTCCATGGTATATCAAACTGTCTACATTGGTATTTTTTTAATCTTATGAAATATGTTAGTTTCGAAATTTTATGAAAATTTGGAAATTTTTTGAAATTTTTGAAATATTGAAATGTTTTGAAATATTTTCAATTTTTATTTTAATTTATATTTTTTTGGAAATTTTATAAAATGTTTGAAATTTTGAACTTTTTTGAAATTTTGAAATTTTATTACCCCCCTACCCATAATTATTAATATATATTGAACCCCCTCCCTACCCATGGTATTTTGACCCCCCTACCCATGGTACATCGACCCCCCTACCCATGGTATATTGACCCCCCTACCCATGGTATATCGACCCCCTACCCATGGTATATCGACCCCCCTATCCATGGTATATCGACCCCCTACTCATGGTATATCGACCCCCCTAACCATGGTATATCGACCCCCTACCCATGGCATATTGACCCCCTACCCATGGTATATCGACACCCCTACCCATGGTATATTTTTGCCCCCCAACCCATGGTATTTTGACCCCACTACCCATGGTATATCAACCCCCCAACCCATGGTATTTTGACCCCCCTGCCCATGGAATATCGACCCCCCCTACCTATGGTATATCAAACCCTCTCTTATGGTATTATGAACTCCTCTCTTTTGGTAGAAATGAGGGAGGGTGCAATTTACCACGAGGGGGTTCAAAATACAATGACAAAAAATTGACCCCGGGGTCAAAATACCATATGGAAAATTGAACCCGGGGTCAAAATATCATAGGTAAATCGACCCCGGGATCAATTTACCATAAGGTTCAAAATACCATATGACAGTAAAAAATATTCGGATGGAAATATTTGATCTATGATGCTCTTTTTAGAGCTAATTTCTTGCCTAAATTCTAATTTATTCTTGCCAGACTTGCCTAATCAAAGTTATAATGTCCAATAATCATTAAATTTTGATTTGAAAATTTTAGCTAGTAGTAATTTCATTTAGCTAGCGAAAAAAATTTGTATTCATTTTTTTCTAGTAGAAAAAAAAGTTAAATTCCATCCCTGGTTTGTATTTGTTTCATATTCACTTCTGAATGCATGCTTTTTTTTTAATGACTAGCAAAATCTGCTAGTAATAACTTGATGCACTAGCAAAATAAATGCAAATCAAAATTTCAACTAGCAATTTGCAGGCTAAGCGTTAATTTAAGTTTATTTAATGTATATAAATGTTAATCCATACCTCCAATAAATCATCTAAAAAACTACAAGCTAATATATCTTGAATCTTTATTCTGCTTGTTCTCATAGGATCCAGGAAAAAGAAGAATTTTCTTACTGCTGTACACACATAAAATGAATAGAATGATCTCTCTAATCCATTCAACTGAAAATAAATTACATTAGTGTGAAATAATAAGACAATATTAGACTGACTAAAGATATTTTATTACATAAATTACATTAGTGTGAAATGCTAAGACAATATTAGACTGACTAAACATATTTTATTACATAAATTATATTGGATAAGAATATTTTTAGGACTATCCATATACTGTAAATTCAGAAATTATTGCAATGTTTTTATTATTGCGAAAAATGCGACTGATGTGAAATCGCAATAATTAAATCTCGCATTTCGGAATCATAAGTATCCATTTGTACAGGAGGACTTCATGCTTCGCAATAACAAAAATTGCAATCTGTGAAAATTTTCGACGATCGCAATAATAAATAAACACAATAATTTCCGAATTTACAGTATCATTCCTTTACTCTGTTCAAATAGAACTATTACATCAGAAGGAAATGTTCTTTTAATATTTAGCCAATCAAAAACTGCTATATTCTGTGGTTGTCTTGTTGGATCTCAACAAAATGTAGAAAAGATCTTGAGGACCATCTATAGATCACTTCTTAGAATTACTTTTTCAAATCTGTCAGTGGTTTCTGAAAAGATGCTTCCATATTTCAGATATATGCTCAATGATATATTGGATGTCGGATTGAAACAAATCATAGCACAAAAGGTGCTGCAATGCCAGTTCTTCAACTACTCAGTAAAATGAACAATCCACACTAGCTAGGTCAAATCTGATTCAAAAACATAGGCAGGGAATGATATAAGGAATATACAGTGCTCCCTCGTTATACCACCACCTTAACCAGAGAAATATTTGGCGGTAAGCGATGGTGGTGGTACAACGAGGGAACACAGTTATGCATTGACACGTGAACTAGGAATGAATCTTCTGAACGGAAAAGATGATGGATATAAAGGAATGTTATAAACCTGTGTACATATGTAAATGTTTTATTTGACAATAAATACAAAAAATAAGCCAGAGGCTCTCGAGAGCCTGTATCGTTCACCTGGTTATAAAAAAAAACAATTGGTCCTATGTAAAAACTATGTCCTGCAGTGGTAGTCATCTTGGAATTACGATCAACATAAAAAACACAAAGTTTGTAAAGGACCTTCCAATGATTGATGCACAATTTAGGTTCAATCAGTGCAATAGCTTCAGAGAAGAATATATTTCTGTATTTTCCCCTGTGTTAATACTATGACCTGTGGTGGCAGCCATCTTGGATTTCCGATCGGCATAAAAAACAGAAACTTTGTAGAGGACCTTCCAATGATCATTCCTGGGCAGTTTGGTTTCAACTGTCCAAGTGGTTTCAGAGAAGAAGCGTTTTGAAACATTTTCCCCATAGGGTCCAATGTTAAACTAAGTCCTGCCGTAGCCGCCATTTTGAATTTATATCAGAACAAAAAACGTAAAGTTTGTAGAGGACCATCCAATGAACATTCATGTACAGTTTGGCTTTAATCATATTTGTAGTTTTTGAGTATAAGGCATTTGAACATTTTCCCATAGGGTCCAATGTTAATCTATGTATTGCGGTGGTGGCCATCTTGGATTTCCGATCGGCATAAAAAACACACACCTTGTAGAGGACCTTCCAATGATCATTCCTGGTCAGTTTGGTTTCAATTATCCAAGTGGTTTCAGAGAAGAAGCGTTTTGAAACATTTTTCCCATAGGGTCCAATGTTAAACTAAGTCCTGCCGTAGCCGCCATTTTGAATTTCATATCGGAATAAAAAACGTAAAGTTTGTAGAGGACCATCTAATGAACATTCATGTACAGTTTGGCTTTAATCATATTTGTAGTTTCTGAGAAGAAGGCATTTGAACATTTTCCCATAGGGTCCAATGTTAATCTATGTCCTGCGGTGGCGGCCATCTTGAATTTTTGATCGGCATAAAAAAACAGAAACTTTGTAGAGGACCTTCCAATGATCATTCCTGGGCAGTTTGGTTTCAATTGTCCAAGTGGTTTCAGAGAAGAAGCGTTTTGAAACATTTTTCCTATAGGGTCCAATGTTAAACTAAGTCCTGCCGTAGCCGCCATTTTGAATTTCATATCGGAACAAAAAACGTAAAGTTTGTAGAGGACCATCCAATGAACATTCATGTACAGTTTGGCTTTAATAATATTTGTAGTTTCTGAGAAGAAGGCATTTGAACATTTTCCGATATGGTCCAATGTTAATCTATGTATTGCGGTGGCGGCCATCTTGGATTTCCGATCGGCATAAAAAACATAAAATTTGTAGAGGACCTTCCAATGATCAATCCTGGGCAGTTTGGTTTCAACTGTCCTATTGGTTTCAGAGAAGAAGCGTTTTGAAACATTTTCCCCATAGGGTGCAATGTTAAACTAAGTCCTGCCGTAGCCGCCATTTTGAATTTCATATCAGAACAAAAAACGTAAAGTTTGTAGAGGACCATCCAATGAACATTCATGTACAGTTTGGCTTTAATCATATTTGTAGTTTCTGAGAAGAAGGCATTTGAATATTTTCCCATAGGGTCCAATGTTAATCTATGTCCTGCGGTGGCAGCTATCTTGGATTTCCGATCGGCATAAAAAACAGAAACTTTGTAGAGGACCTTCCAATGATCATTCCTGGGCAGTTTGGTTTCAACTGTCCAACTGGTTTCAGAGAAGAAGCATTTTGAAACATTTTTCCCATAGGGTCCAATGTTAAACTAAGTCCTGCCGTAGCCGCCATTTTGAATTTCATATCGGAACAAAAAACCTTAAGATTGTAGAGGACCATCCAATGAACATTCATGTACAGTTTGGCTTTAATCATATTTGTAGTTTCTGAGAAGAAGGCATTTGAATATTTTCCCATAGGGTCCAATGTTAATCTATGTCCTGCGGTGGCGGCCATCTTGGATTTCCGATCGGCATAAAAAACAGAAACTTTGTAGAGGACCTTCCAATGATCATTCCTGGGCAGTTTGGTTTCAACTGTCCAAGTGGTTTCAGAGAAGAAGCATTTTGAAACATTTTTTCCATAGGGTCCAATGTTAAACTAAGTCCTGCCGTAGCCGCCATTTTGAATTTCATATCGGAACAAAAAACCTTGAGATTGTAGAGGACCATCCAATGAACATTCATGTACAGTTTGGCTTTAATCATATTTGTAGTTTCTGAGAAGAAGGCATTTGAATATTTTCCCATAGGGTCCAATGTTAATCTATGTCCTGCGGTGGCGGCCATCTTGGATTTCCGATCGGCATAAAAAACAGAAGCTTTGTAGAGGACCTTCCAATGATCATTCCTGGGCAGTTTGGTTTCAACTGTCCAAGTGGTTTCAGAGAAGAAGAATTTTGAAACATTATTCCCATAGGGTCCAATGTTAAACTAAGTCCTGCCGTAGCCGCCATTTTGAATTTCATATCAGAACAAAAAACCTTAAGATTGTAGAGGACCATCCAATGAACATTCATGTACAGTTTGGCTTTAATCATATTTGTAGTTTCTGAGAAGAAGGCATTTGAATATTTTCCCATAGGGTCCAATGTTAATCTATGTCCTGCGGTGGCGGCCATCTTGGATTTCCGATCGGCATAAAAAACAGAAACTTTGTAGAGGACCTTCCAATGATCATTCCTGGGCAGTTTGGTTTCAATTGTCCAAGTGGTTTCAGAGAAGAAGCATTTTGAAACATTTTCCCCATAGGGTCCAATGTTAAACTATGTCCTGCCGTAGCCGCCATTTTGAATTTCATATCGGAACAAAAAACCTTAAGATTGTAGAGGACCATCCAATGAACATTCATGTACAGTTTGGCTTTAATCATATTTGTAGTTTCTGAGAAGGCATTTGAATATTTTCCCATAGGGTCCAATGTTAATCTATGTCCTGTGGTGGCGGCCATCTTGGATTTCCGATCAGCATAAAAAACAGAAACTTTGTAGAGGACCTTCCAATGATCATTCTTGGGCAGTTTGGTTTCAACTGTCCAAGTGGTTTCAGAGAAGAAGCATTTTGAAACATTTTTCCCATAGGGTCCAATGTTAAACTAAGTCCTGCTGTAGCCGCCATTTTGAATTTCATATCGGAACAAAAAACCTTAAGATTGTAGAGGACCATCTAATGCACATTCATGTACAGTTTGGCTTTAATCATATTTGTAGTTTCTGAGAAGAAGGCATTTGAATATTTTCCCATAGGGTCCAATGTTAATCTATGTCCTGTGGTGGCGGCCATCTTGGATTTCTGATCGGCATAAAAAACAGAAACTTTGTAGAGGACCTTCCAATGATCATTCCTGGGCAGTTTGGTTTCAACTGTCCAAGTGGTTTCAGAGAAGAAGCATTTTGAAACATTTTTCCCATAGGGTCCAATGTTAAACTAAGTCCTGCCGTAGCCGCCATTTTGAATTTCATATCGGAACAAAAAACCTTGAGATTGTAGAGGACCATCCAATGAACATTCATGTACAGTTTGGCTTTAATCATATTTGTAGTTTCTGAGAAGAAGGCATTTGAATATTTTCCCATAGGGTCCAATGTTAATCTATGTCCTGCGGTGGCAGCCATCTTGGATTTCCGATCGGCATAAAAAACAGAAACTTTGTAGAGGACCTTCCAATGATCATTCCTGGGCAGTTTGGTTTCAATTGTCCAAGTGGTTTCAGAGAAGAAGCATTTTGAAACATTTTCCCCATAGGGTCCAATGTTAAACTAAGTCCTGCCGTAGCCGCCATTTTGAATTTCATATCGGAACAAAAAACCTTAAGATTGTAGAGGACCATCCAATGAACATTCATGTACAGTTTGGCTTTAATCATATTTGTAGTTTCTGAGAAGAAGGCATTTGAATATTTTCCCATAGGGTCCAATGTTAATCTATGGCCTGCGGTGGCAGCCATCTTGGATTTCCAATCAGCATAAAAAACAAAAATTTGTAGAGGACCTTCCAATGATCATTCCTGGGCAGTTTGGTTTCAACTGTCCAGGTGGTTTCAGAGAAGAAGCATTTTGAAACATTTTTCCCATAGGGTCCAATGTTAAACTAAGTCCTGCCGTAGCCGTCATTTTGAATTTCATATCGGAACAAAAAACCTTAAGATTGTAGAGGACCATCCAATGAACATTCATGTACAGTTTGGCTTTAATCATATTTGTAGTTTCTGAGAAGAAGGCATTTGAATATTTTCCCATAGGGTCCAATGTTAATCTATGTCCTGCGGTGGCGGCCATCTTGGATTTCCGATCGGCATAAAAAACAGAAACTTTGTAGAGGACCTTCCAATGATCATTCCTGGGCAGTTTGGTTTCAATTGTCCAAGTGGTTTCAGAGAAGAAGCATTTTGAAACATTTTCCCCATAGGGTCCAATGTTAAACTAAGTCCTGCCGTAGCCGCCATTTTGAATTTCATATCGGAACAAAAAACCTTAAGATTGTAGAGGACCATCCAATGAACATTCATGTACAGATTGGCTTTAATCATATTTGTAGTTTCTGAGAAGAAGGCATTTGAATATTTTCCCATAGGGTCCAATGTTAATCTATGGCCTGTGGTGGCAGCCATCTTGGATTTCCAATCAGCATAAAAAACAAAAAAATTGTAGAGGACCTTCCAATGATCATTCCTGGGCAGTTTGGTTTCAACTGTCCAGGTGGTTTCAGAGAAGAAGCATTTTGAAACATTTTTCCCATAGGGTCCAATGTTAAACTAAGTCCTGCCGTAGCCGTCATTTTGAATTTCATATCGGAACAAAAAACCTTAAGATTGTAGAGGACCATCCAATGAACATTCATGTACAGTTTGGCTTTAATCATATTTGTAGTTTCTGAGAAGAAGGCATTTGAATATTTTCCCATAGGGTCCAATGTTAATCTATGTCCTGCGGTGGCAGCCATCTTGGATTTCCGATCGGCATAAAAAACAGAAACTTTGTAGAGGACCTTCCAATGATCATTCCTGGGCAGTTTGGTTTCAACTGTCCAAGTGGTTTCAGAGAAGAAGCATTTTGAAACATTTTTCCCATAGGGTCCAATGTTAAACTAAGTCCTGCCGTAGCCGCCATTTTGAATTTCATATCGGAACAAAAAACCTTAAGATTGTAGAGGACCATCCAATGAACATTCATGTACAGTTTGGCTTTAATCATATTTGTAGTTTCTGAGAAGAAGGCATTTGAATATTTTCCCATAGGGTCCAATGTTAATCTATGTCCTGCGGTGGCAGCCATCTTGGATTTCCGATCGGCATAAAAAACAAAAATTTTGTAGAGGACCTTCCAATGATCATTCCTGGGCGGTTTGGTTTCAACTGTCCAAGTGGTTTCAGAGAAGAAGCATTTTGAAACATTTTCCCTATAGGGTCCAATGTTAAACTATGTCCTGCCGTAGCCGCCATTTTGAATTTCATATCGGAACAAAAAACCTTAAGATTGTAGAGGACCATCCAATGAACATTCATGTACAGTTTGGCTTTAATCATATTTGTAGTTTCTGAGAAGGCATTTGAATATTTTCCCATAGGGTCCAATGTTAATCTATGTCCTGCGGTGGCGGCCATCTTGGATTTCCGATCAGCATAAAAAACAGAAACTTTGTAGAGGACCTTCCAATGATCATTCTTGGGCAGTTTGGTTTCAACTGTCCAAGTGGTTTCAGAGAAGAAGCATTTTGAAACATTTTTCCCATAGGGTCCAATGTTAAACTAAGTCCTGCTGTAGCCGCCATTTTGAATTTCATATCGGAACAAAAAACCTTAAGATTGTAGAGGACCATCTAATGCACATTCATGTACAGTTTGGCTTTAATCATATTTGTAGTTTCTGAGAAGAAGGCATTTGAATATTTTCCCATAGGGTCCAATGTTAATCTATGTCCTGTGGTGGCGGCCATCTTGGATTTCTGATCGGCATAAAAAACAGAAACTTTGTAGAGGACCTTCCAATGATCATTCCTGGGCAGTTTGGTTTCAACTGTCCAAGTGGTTTCAGAGAAGAAGCATTTTGAAACATTTT
This sequence comes from Bathymodiolus brooksi, assembly GCA_963680875.1. Taxonomy (NCBI): domain Eukaryota; kingdom Metazoa; phylum Mollusca; class Bivalvia; order Mytilida; family Modiolidae; genus Bathymodiolus; species Bathymodiolus brooksi. Next base: position 90,622,416 of record OY804576.1, read on the forward strand.
TCCCATAGGGTCCAATGTTAAACTAAGTCCTGCCGTAGCCGCCATTTTGAATTTCATATCGGAACAAAAAACCTTGAGATTGTAGAGGACCATCCAATGAACATTCATGTACAGTTTGGCTTTAATCATATTTGTAGTTTCTGAGAAGAAGGCATTTGAATATTTTCCCATAGGGTCCAATGTTAATCTATGTCCTGCGGTGGCAGCCATCTTGGATTTCCGATCGGCATAAAAAACAGAAACTTTGTAGAGGACCTTCCAATGATCATTCCTGGGCAGTTTGGTTTCAATTGTCCAAGTGGTTTCAGAGAAGAAGCATTTTGAAACATTTTCCCCATAGGGTCCAATGTTAAACTAAGTCCTGCCGTAGCCGTCATTTTGAATTTCATATCGGAACAAAAAACCTTAAGATTGTAGAGGACCATCCAATGAACATTCATGTACAGTTTGGCTTTAATCATATTTGTAGTTTCTGAGAAGAAGGCATTTGAATATTTCCCCATAGGGTCCAATGTTAATCTATGTCCTGCGGTGGCAGCCATCTTGGATTTCCGATCGGCATAAAAAACAGAAACTTTGTAGAGGACCTTCCAATGATCATTCCTGGGCAGTTTGGTTTCAACTGTCCAAGTGGTTTCAGAGAAGAAGCATTTTGAAACATTTTTCCCATAGGGTCCAATGTTAAACTAAGTCCTGCCGTAGCCGCCATTTTGAATTTCATATCGGAACAAAAAACCTTAAGATTGTAGAGGACCATCCAATGAACATTCATGTACAGTTTGGCTTTAATCATATTTGTAGTTTCTGAGAAGAAGGCATTTGAATATTTTCCCATAGGGTCCAATGTTAATCTATGTCCTGCGGTGGCAGCCATCTTGGATTTCCGATCGGCATAAAAAACAAAAATTTTGTAGAGGACCTTCCAATGATCATTCCTGGGCAGTTTGGTTTCAACTGTCCAAGTGGTTTCAGAGAAGAAGCATTTTGAAACATTTTTCCCATAGGGTCCAATGTTAAACTAAGTCATGCCGTAGCCGCCATTTTGAATTTCATATCGGAACAAAAAACCTTAAGATTGTAGAGGACCATCCAATGAACATTCATGTACAGTTTGGCTTTAATCATATTTGTAGTTTCTGAGAAGGCATTTGAATATTTCCCCATAGGGTCCAATGTTAATCTATGTCCTGTGGTGGCGGCCATCTTGGATTTCCGATCGGCATAAAAAACAGAAACTTTGTAGAGGACCTTCCAATGATCATTCCTGGGCAGTTTGGTTTCAACTGTCCAAGTGGTTTCAGAGAAGAAGCATTTTGAAACATTTTTCCCATAGGGTCCAATGTTAAACTAAGTCCTGCTGTAGCCGCCATTTTGAATTTCATATCGGAACAAAAAACCTTAAGATTGTAGAGGACCATCTAATGAACATTCATGTACAGTTTGGCTTTAATCATATTTGTAGTTTCTGAGAAGAAGGCATTTGAATATTTTCCCATAGGGTCCAATGTTAATCTATGTCCTGTGGTGGCGGCCATCTTGGATTTCTGATCGGCATAAAAAACAGAAACTTTGTAGAGGACCTTCCAATGATCATTCCTGGACAGTTTGGTTTCAACTGTCCAAGTGGTTTCAGAGAAGAAGCATTTTGAAACATTTTTCCCATAGGGTCCAATGTTAAACTAAGTCCTGCCGTAGCCGCCATTTTGTATTTCATACCGGAACAAAAAACCTTAAGTTTGTAGAGGGCCATCTAATGACCATTCATGTACAGTTTGGCTTTAATCATATTTGTAGTTTCTGAGAAGAAGGCATTTGAATATTTTCCCATAGGGTCCAATGTTAATCTATGTCCTGCGGTGGCAGCCATCTTGGATTTCCGATCGGCATAAAAAACAAAAACTTTGTAGAGGACCTTCCAATGATCATTCCTGGGCAGTTTGGTTTCAACTGTCCAAGTGGTTTCAGAGAAGAAGCATTTTGAAACATTTTTCCCATAGGGTCCAATGTTAAACTAAGTCCTGCCGTAGCCGCCATTTTGAATTTCATATCGGAACAAAAAACCTTATGATTGTAGAGGACCATCCAATGAACATTCATGTACAGTTTGGCTTTAATCATATTTGTAATTTCTGAGAAGAAGGCATTTGAATATTTTCCCATAGGGTCCAATGTTAATCTATGTCCTGCGGTGGCGGCCATCTTGGATTTCCAATCGGCATAAAAAACAGAAACTTTGTAGAGGACCTTCCAATGATCATTCCTGGGCAGTTTGGTTTCAACTGTCCAAGTGGTTTCTGAGAAGAAGCATTTTGAAACATTTTCCCCATAGGGTCCAATGTTAAACTAAGTCCTGCCGTAGCCGCCATTTTGAATTTCATATCGGAACAAAAAACCTTAAGATTGTAGAGGACCATCCAATGAACATTCATGTACAGTTTGGCTTTAATCATATTTGTAGTTTCTGAGAAGAAGGCATTTGAATATTTTCCCATAGGGTCCAATGTTAATCTATGTCCTGCGGTGGTGGCCATCTTGGATTTCCGATCGGCATAAAAAACATAAATTTTGTAGAGGACCCTTCCAATGATCATTCCTGGGCAGTTTGGTTTCAACTGTCCAAGTGGTTTCAGAGAAGAAGCATTTTGAAACATTTTTCCCATAGGGTCCAATGTTAAACTAAGTCCTGCCGTAGCCGCCATTTTGAATTTCATATCGGAACAAAAAACCTTAAGATTGTAGAGGACCATCCAATGAACATTCATGTACAGTTTGGCTTTAATCATATTTGTAGTTTCTGAGAAGAAGGCATTTGAATATTTTCCCATAGGGTCTAATGTTAATCTATGTCCTGCGGTGGTGGCCATCTTGGATTTCCGATCGGCATAAAAAACATAAATTTTGTAGAGGACCTTCCAATGATCATTCCTGGGCAGTTTGGTTTCAACTGTCCAAGTGGTTTCAGAGAAGAAGCATTTTGAAACATTTTTCCCATAGGGTCCAATGTTAAACTAAGTCCTGCCGTAGCCGCCATTTTGAATTTCATATCGGAACAAAAAACCTTAAGATTGTAGAGGACCATCCAATGAACATTCATGTACAGTTTGGCTTTAATCATATTTGTAGTTTCTGAGAAGAAGGCATTTGAATATTTTCCCATAGGGTCCAATGTTAATCTATGTCCTGTGGTGGCGGCCATCTTGGATTTTCGATCGGCATAAAAAACAGAAACTTTGTAGAGGACCTTCCAATGATCATTCCTGGGCAGTTTGGTTTCAACTGTCCAAGTGGTTTCAGAGAAGAAGCATTTTGAAACATTTTTCCCATAGGGTCCAATGTTAAACTAAGTCCTGCCGTAGCCGCCATTTTGAATTTCATATCGGAACAAAAAACCTTAAGATTGTAGAGGACCATCCAATGAACATTCATGTACAGTTTGGCTTTAATCATATTTGTAGTTTCTGAGAAGAAGGCATTTGAATATTTTCCCATAGGGTCCAATGTTAATCTATGTCCTGTGGTGGCGGCCATCTTGGATTTCTGATCGGCATAAAAAACAGAAACTTTGTAGAGGACCTTCCAATGATCATTCCTGGACAGTTTGGTTTCAAATGTCCAAGTGGTTTCAGAGAAGAAGCATTTTGAAACATTTTTCCCATAGGGTCCAATGTTAAACTAAGTCCTGCCGTAGCCGCCATTTTGTATTTCATACCGGAACAAAAAACCTAAAGTTTGTAGAGGGCCATCTAATGAACATTCATGTACAGTTTGGCTTTAATCATATTTGTAGTTTCTGAGAAGAAGGCATTTGAATATTTTCCCATAGGGTCCAATGTTAATCTATGTATTGCGGTGGCAGCCATCTTGGATTTCCGATCGGCATAAAAAACAAAAATTTTGTAGAGGACCTTCCAATGATCATTCCTGGGCAGTTTGGTTTCAACTGTCCAAGTGGTTTCAGAGAAGAAGCATTTTGAAACATTTTTCCCATAGGGTCCAATGTTAAACTAAGTCCTGCCGTAGCCGCCATTTTGAATTTCATATCGGAACAAAAAACCTTAAGATTGTAGAGGACCATCCAATGAACATTCATGTACAGTTTGGCTTTAATCATATTTGTAGTTTCTGAGAAGAAGGCATTTGAATATTTTCCCATAGGGTCCAATGTTAATCTATGTCCTGTGGTGGCGGCCATCTTGGATTTTCGATCGGCATAAAAAACAGATACTTTGTAGAGGACCTTCCAATGATCATTCCTGGGCAGTTTGGTTTCAACTGTCCAAGTGGTTTCAGAGAAGAAGCATTTTGAAACATTTTTCCCATAGGGTCCAATGTTAAACTAAGTCCTGCCGTAGCCGCCATTTTGAATTTCATATCGGAACAAAAAACCTTAAGATTGTAGAGGACCATCCAATGAACATTCATGTACAGTTTGGCTTTAATCATATTTGTAGTTTCTGAGAAGAAGGCATTTGAATATTTTCCCATAGGGTCCAATGTTAATCTATGTCCTGTGGTGGCGGCCATCTTGGATTTTCGATCGGCATAAAAAACAGAAACTTTGTAGAGGACCTTCCAATGATCATTCCTGGGCAGTTTGGTTTCAACTGTCCAAGTGGTTTCAGAGAAGAAGCATTTTGAAACATTTTTCCCATAGGGTCCAATGTTAAACTAAGTCCTGCCGTAGCCGCCATTTTGAATTTCATATCGGAACAAAAAACCTTAAGATTGTAGAGGACCATCCAATGAACATTCATGTACAGTTTGGCTTTAATCATATTTGTAGTTTCTGAGAAGAAGGCATTTGAATATTTTCCCATAGGGTCCAATGTTAATCTATGTCCTGTGGTGGCGGCCATCTTGGATTTCTGATCGGCATAAAAAACAGAAACTTTGTAGAGGACCTTCCAATGATTATTCCTGGACAGTTTGGTTTCAACTGTCCTATTGGTTTCAGAGAAGAAGCGTTTTGAAACATTTTCCCCATAGGGTGCAATGTTAAACTAAGTCCTGCCGTAGCCGCCATTTTGAATTTCATATCAGAACAAAAAACGTAAAGTTTGTAGAGGACCATCCAATGAACATTCATGTACAGTTTGGCTTTAATCATATTTGTAGTTTCTGAGAAGAAGGCATTTGAATATTTTCCCATAGGGTCCAATGTTAATCTATGTCCTGCGGTGGCAGCTATCTTGGATTTCCGATCGGCATAAAAAACAGAAACTTTGTAGAGGACCTTCCAATGATCATTCCTGGGCAGTTTGGTTTCAACTGTCCAACTGGTTTCAGAGAAGAAGCATTTTGAAACATTTTTCCCATAGGGTCCAATGTTAAACTAAGTCCTGCCGTAGCCGCCATTTTGAATTTCATATCGGAACAAAAAACCTTAAGATTGTAGAGGACCATCCAATGAACATTCATGTACAGTTTGGCTTTAATCATATTTGTAGTTTCTGAGAAGAAGGCATTTGAATATTTTCCCATAGGGTCCAATGTTAATCTATGTCCTGCGGTGGCGGCCATCTTGGATTTCCGATCGGCATAAAAAACAGAAACTTTGTAGAGGACCTTCCAATGATCATTCCTGGGCAGTTTGGTTTCAACTGTCCAAGTGGTTTCAGAGAAGAAGCATTTTGAAACATTTTTTCCATAGGGTCCAATGTTAAACTAAGTCCTGCCGTAGCCGCCATTTTGAATTTCATATCGGAACAAAAAACCTTGAGATTGTAGAGGACCATCCAATGAACATTCATGTACAGTTTGGCTTTAATCATATTTGTAGTTTCTGAGAAGAAGGCATTTGAATATTTTCCCATAGGGTCCAATGTTAATCTATGTCCTGCGGTGGCGGCCATCTTGGATTTCCGATCGGCATAAAAAACAGAAGCTTTGTAGAGGACCTTCCAATGATCATTCCTGGGCAGTTTGGTTTCAACTGTCCAAGTGGTTTCAGAGAAGAAGAATTTTGAAACATTATTCCCATAGGGTCCAATGTTAAACTAAGTCCTGCCGTAGCCGCCATTTTGAATTTCATATCAGAACAAAAAACCTTAAGATTGTAGAGGACCATCCAATGAACATTCATGTACAGTTTGGCTTTAATCATATTTGTAGTTTCTGAGAAGAAGGCATTTGAATATTTTCCCATAGGGTCCAATGTTAATCTATGTCCTGCGGTGGCGGCCATCTTGGATTTCCGATCGGCATAAAAAACAGAAACTTTGTAGAGGACCTTCCAATGATCATTCCTGGGCAGTTTGGTTTCAATTGTCCAAGTGGTTTCAGAGAAGAAGCATTTTGAAACATTTTCCCCATAGGGTCCAATGTTAAACTATGTCCTGCCGTAGCCGCCATTTTGAATTTCATATCGGAACAAAAAACCTTAAGATTGTAGAGGACCATCCAATGAACATTCATGTACAGTTTGGCTTTAATCATATTTGTAGTTTCTGAGAAGGCATTTGAATATTTTCCCATAGGGTCCAATGTTAATCTATGTCCTGCGGTGGCGGCCATCTTGGATTTCCGATCAGCATAAAAAACAGAAACTTTGTAGAGGACCTTCCAATGATCATTCTTGGGCAGTTTGGTTTCAACTGTCCAAGTGGTTTCAGAGAAGAAGCATTTTGAAACATTTTTCCCATAGGGTCCAATGTTAAACTAAGTCCTGCTGTAGCCGCCATTTTGAATTTCATATCGGAACAAAAAACCTTAAGATTGTAGAGGACCATCTAATGCACATTCATGTACAGTTTGGCTTTAATCATATTTGTAGTTTCTGAGAAGAAGGCATTTGAATATTTTCCCATAGGGTCCAATGTTAATCTATGTCCTGTGGTGGCGGCCATCTTGGATTTCTGATCGGCATAAAAAACATAAACTTTGTAGAGGACCTTCCAATGATCATTCCTGGGCAGTTTGGTTTCAACTGTCCAAGTGGTTTCAGAGAAGAAGCATTTTGAAACATTTTTCCCATAGGGTCCAATGTTAAACTAAGTCCTGCTGTAGCCGCCATTTTGAATTTCATATCGGAACAAAAAACCTTAAGATTGTAGAGGACCATCTAATGCACATTCATGTACAGTTTGGCTTTAATCATATTTGTAGTTTCTGAGAAGAAGGCATTTGAATATTTTCCCATAGGGTCCAATGTTAATCTATGTCCTGTGGTGGCGGCCATCTTGGATTTCTGATCGGCATAAAAAACAGAAACTTTGTAGAGGACCTTCCAATGATCATTCCTGGGCAGTTTGGTTTCAACTGTCCAAGTGGTTTCAGAGAAGAAGCATTTTGAAACATTTTTCCCATAGGGTCCAATGTTAAACTAAGTCCTGCCGTAGCCGCCATTTTGAATTTCATATCGGAACAAAAAACCTTGAGATTGTAGAGGACCATCCAATGAACATTCATGTACAGTTTGGCTTTAATCATATTTGTAGTTTCTGAGAAGAAGGCATTTGAATATTTTCCCATAGGGTCCAATGTTAATCTATGTCCTGCGGTGGCAGCCATCTTGGATTTCCGATCGGCATAAAAAACAGAAACTTTGTAGAGGACCTTCCAATGATCATTCCTGGGCAGTTTGGTTTCAATTGTCCAAGTGGTTTCAGAGAAGAAGCATTTTGAAACATTTTCCCCATAGGGTCCAATGTTAAACTAAGTCCTGCCGTAGCCGCCATTTTGAATTTCATATCGGAACAAAAAACCTTAAGATTGTAGAGGACCATCCAATGAACATTCATGTACAGTTTGGCTTTAATCATATTTGTAGTTTCTGAGAAGAAGGCATTTGAATATTTTCCCATAGGGTCCAATGTTAATCTATGGCCTGCGGTGGCAGCCATCTTGGATTTCCAATCAGCATAAAAAACAAAAATTTGTAGAGGACCTTCCAATGATCATTCCTGGGCAGTTTGGTTTCAACTGTCCAGGTGGTTTCAGAGAAGAAGCATTTTGAAACATTTTTCCCATAGGGTCCAATGTTAAACTAAGTCCTGCCGTAGCCGTCATTTTGAATTTCATATCGGAACAAAAAACCTTAAGATTGTAGAGGACCATCCAATGAACATTCATGTACAGTTTGGCTTTAATCATATTTGTAGTTTCTGAGAAGAAGGCATTTGAATATTTTCCCATAGGGTCCAATGTTAATCTATGTCCTGCGGTGGCGGCCATCTTGGATTTCCGATCGGCATAAAAAACAGAAACTTTGTAGAGGACCTTCCAATGATCATTCCTGGGCAGTTTGGTTTCAATTGTCCAAGTGGTTTCAGAGAAGAAGCATTTTGAAACATTTTCCCCATAGGGTCCAATGTTAAACTAAGTCCTGCCGTAGCCGCCATTTTGAATTTCATATCGGAACAAAAAACCTTAAGATTGTAGAGGACCATCCAATGAACATTCATGTACAGATTGGCTTTAATCATATTTGTAGTTTCTGAGAAGAAGGCATTTGAATATTTTCCCATAGGGTCCAATGTTAATCTATGGCCTGTGGTGGCAGCCATCTTGGATTTCCAATCAGCATAAAAAACAAAAAAATTGTAGAGGACCTTCCAATGATCATTCCTGGGCAGTTTGGTTTCAACTGTCCAGGTGGTTTCAGAGAAGAAGCATTTTGAAACATTTTTCCCATAGGGTCCAATGTTAAACTAAGTCCTGCCGTAGCCGTCATTTTGAATTTCATATCGGAACAAAAAACCTTAAGATTGTAGAGGACCATCCAATGAACATTCATGTACAGTTTGGCTTTAATCATATTTGTAGTTTCTGAGAAGAAGGCATTTGAATATTTTCCCATAGGGTCCAATGTTAATCTATGTCCTGCGGTGGCAGCCATCTTGGATTTCCGATCGGCATAAAAAACAGAAACTTTGTAGAGGACCTTCCAATGATCATTCCTGGGCAGTTTGGTTTCAACTGTCCAAGTGGTTTCAGAGAAGAAGCATTTTGAAACATTTTTCCCATAGGGTCCAATGTTAAACTAAGTCCTGCCGTAGCCGCCATTTTGAATTTCATATCGGAACAAAAAACCTTAAGATTGTAGAGGACCATCCAATGAACATTCATGTACAGTTTGGCTTTAATCATATTTGTAGTTTCTGAGAAGAAGGCATTTGAATATTTTCCCATAGGGTCCAATGTTAATCTATGTCCTGCGGTGGCAGCCATCTTGGATTTCCGATCGGCATAAAAAACAAAAATTTTGTAGAGGACCTTCCAATGATCATTCCTGGGCAGTTTGGTTTCAACTGTCCAAGTGGTTTCAGAGAAGAAGCATTTTGAAACATTTTCCCCATAGGGTCCAATGTTAAACTATGTCCTGCCGTAGCCGCCATTTTGAATTTCATATCGGAACAAAAAACCTTAAGATTGTAGAGGACCATCCAATGAACATTCATGTACAGTTTGGCTTTAATCATATTTGTAGTTTCTGAGAAGGCATTTGAATATTTTCCCATAGGGTCCAATGTTAATCTATGTCCTGCGGTGGCGGCCATCTTGGATTTCCGATCAGCATAAAAAACAGAAACTTTGTAGAGGACCTTCCAATGATCATTCTTGGGCAGTTTGGTTTCAACTGTCCAAGTGGTTTCAGAGAAGAAGCATTTTGAAACATTTTTCCCATAGGGTCCAATGTTAAACTAAGTCCTGCTGTAGCCGCCATTTTGAATTTCATATCGGAACAAAAAACCTTAAGATTGTAGAGGACCATCTAATGCACATTCATGTACAGTTTGGCTTTAATCATATTTGTAGTTTCTGAGAAGAAGGCATTTGAATATTTTCCCATAGGGTCCAATGTTAATCTATGTCCTGTGGTGGCGGCCATCTTGGATTTCTGATCGGCATAAAAAACAGAAACTTTGTAGAGGACCTTCCAATGATCATTCCTGGGCAGTTTGGTTTCAACTGTCCAAGTGGTTTCAGAGAAGAAGCATTTTGAAACATTTTTCCCATAGGGTCCAATGTTAAACTAAGTCCTGCCGTAGCCGCCATTTTGAATTTCATATCGGAACAAAAAACCTTGAGATTGTAGAGGACCATCCAATGAACATTCATGTACAGTTTGGCTTTAATCATATTTGTAGTTTCTGAGAAGAAGGCATTTGAATATTTTCCCATAGGGTCCAATGTTAATCTATGTCCTGCGGTGGCAGCCATCTTGGATTTCCGATCGGCATAAAAAACAGAAACTTTGTAGAGGACCTTCCAATGATCATTCCTGGGCAGTTTGGTTTCAATTGTCCAAGTGGTTTCAGAGAAGAAGCATTTTGAAACATTTTCCCCATAGGGTCCAATGTTAAACTAAGTCCTGCCGTAGCCGCCATTTTGAATTTCATATCGGAACAAAAAACCTTAAGATTGTAGAGGACCATCCAATGAACATTCATGTACAGTTTGGCTTTAATCATATTTGTAGTTTCTGAGAAGAAGGCATTTGAATATTTTCCCATAGGGTCCAATGTTAATCTATGGCCTGCGGTGGATGCCATCTTGGATTTCCAATCAGCATAAAAAACAAAAATTTGTAGAGGACCTTCCAATGATCATTCCTGGGCAGTTTGGTTTCAACTGTCCAGGTGGTTTCAGAGAAGAAGCATTTTGAAACATTTTTCCCATAGGGTCCAATGTTAAACTAAGTCCTGCCGTAGCCGTCATTTTGAATTTCATATCGGAACAAAAAACCTTAAGATTGTAGAGGACCATCCAATGAACATTCATGTACAGTTTGGCTTTAATCATATTTGTAGTTTCTGAGAAGAAGGCATTTGAATATTTCCCCATAGGGTCCAATGTTAATCTATGTCCTGCGGTGGCAGCCATCTTGGATTTCCGATCGGCATAAAAAACAGAAACTTTGTAGAGGACCTTCCAATGATCATTCTTGGGCAGTTTGGTTTCAACTGTCCAAGTGGTTTCAGAGAAGAAGCATTTTGAAACATTTTTCCCATAGGGTCCAATGTTAAACTAAGTCCTGCTGTAGCCGCCATTTTGAATTTCATATCGGAACAAAAAACCTTAAGATTGTAGAGGACCATCTAATGCACATTCATGTACAGTTTGGCTTTAATCATATTTGTAGTTTCTGAGAAGAAGGCATTTGAATATTTTCCCATAGGGTCCAATGTTAATCTATGTCCTGTGGTGGCGGCCATCTTGGATTTCTGATCGGCATAAAAAACAGAAACTTTGTAGAGGACCTTCCAATGATCATTCCTGGGCAGTTTGGTTTCAACTGTCCAAGTGGTTTCAGAGAAGAAGCATTTTGAAACATTTTTCCCATAGGGTCCAATGTTAAACTAAGTCCTGCCGTAGCCGCCATTTTGAATTTCATATCGGAACAAAAAACCTTGAGATTGTAGAGGACCATCCAATGAACATTCATGTACAGTTTGGCTTTAATCATATTTGTAGTTTCTGAGAAGAAGGCATTTGAATATTTTCCCATAGGGTCCAATGTTAATCTATGTCCTGCGGTGGCAGCCATCTTGGATTTCCGATCGGCATAAAAAACAGAAACTTTGTAGAGGACCTTCCAATGATCATTCCTGGGCAGTTTGGTTTCAATTGTCCAAGTGGTTTCAGAGAAGAAGCATTTTGAAACATTTTCCCCATAGGGTCCAATGTTAAACTAAGTCCTGCCGTAGCCGCCATTTTGAATTTCATATCGGAACAAAAAACCTTAAGATTGTAGAGGACCATCCAATGAACATTCATGTACAGTTTGGCTTTAATCATATTTGTAGTTTCTGAGAAGAAGGCATTTGAATATTTTCCCATAGGGTCTAATGTTAATCTATGGCCTGCGGTGGCAGCCATCTTGGATTTCCAATCAGCATAAAAAACAAAAATTTGTAGAGGACCTTCCAATGATCATTCCTGGGCAGTTTGGTTTCAACTGTCCAGGTGGTTTCAGAGAAGAAGCATTTTGAAACATTTTTCCCATAGGGTCCAATGTTAAACTAAGTCCTGCCGTAGCCGTCATTTTGAATTTCATATCGGAACAAAAAACCTTAAGATTGTAGAGGACCATCCAATGAACATTCATGTACAGTTTGGCTTTAATCATATTTGTAGTTTCTGAGAAGAAGGCATTTGAATATTTCCCCATAGGGTCCAATGTTAATCTATGTCCTGCGGTGGCAGCCATCTTGGATTTCCGATCGGCATAAAAAACAGAAACTTTGTAGAGGACCTTCCAATGATCATTCCTGGGCAGTTTGGTTTCAACTGTCCAAGTGGTTTCAGAGAAGAAGCATTTTGAAACATTTTTCCCATAGGGTCCAATGTTAAACTAAGTCCTGCCGTAGCCGCCATTTTGAATTTCATATCGGAACAAAAAACCTTAAGATTGTAGAGGACCATCCAATGAACATTCATGTACAGTTTGGCTTTAATCATATTTGTAGTTTCTGAGAAGAAGGCATTTGAATATTTTCCCATAGGGTCCAATGTTAATCTATGTCCTGCGGTGGCAGCCATCTTGGATTTCCGATCGGCATAAAAAACAAAAATTTTGTAGAGGACCTTCCAATGATCATTCCTGGGCAGTTTGGTTTCAACTGTCCAAGTGGTTTCAGAGAAGAAGCATTTTGAAACATTTTTCCCATAGGGTCCAATGTTAAACTAAGTCATGCCGTAGCCGCCATTTTGAATTTCATATCGGAACAAAAAACCTTAAGATTGTAGAGGACCATCCAATGAACATTCATGTACAGTTTGGCTTAAATCATATTTGTAGTTTCTGAGAAGGCATTTGAATATTTTCCCATAGGGTCCAATGTTAATCTATGTCCTGTGGTGGCGGCCATCTTGGATTTCCGATCGGCATAAAAAACAGATACTTTGTAGAGGACCTTCCAATGATCATTCCTGGGCAGTTTGGTTTCAACTGTCCAAGTGGTTTCAGAGAAGAAGCATTTTGAAACATTTTTCCCATAGGGTCCAATGTTAAACTAAGTCCTGCTGTAGCCGCCATTTTGAATTTCATATCGGAACAAAAAACCTTAAGATTGTAGAGGACCATCTAATGAACATTCATGTACAGTTTGGCTTTAATCATATTTGTAGTTTCTGAGAAGAAGGCATTTGAATATTTTCCCATAGGGTCCAATGTTAATCTATGTCCTGTGGTGGCGGCCATCTTGGATTTCTGATCGGCATAAAAAACAGAAACTTTGTAGAGGACCTTCCAATGATCATTCCTGGACAGTTTGGTTTCAACTGTCCAAGTGGTTTCAGAGAAGAAGCATTTTGAAACATTTTTCCCATAGGGTCCAATGTTAAACTAAGTCCTGCCGTAGCCGCCATTTTGAATTTCATATCGGAACAAAAAACCTTATGATTGTAGAGGACCATCCAATGAACATTCATGTACAGTTTGGCTTTAATCATATTTGTAATTTCTGAGAAGAAGGCATTTGAATATTTTCCCATAGGGTCCAATGTTAATCTATGTCCTGCGGTGGCGGCCATCTTGGATTTCCAATCGGCATAAAAAACAGAAACTTTGTAGAGGACCTTCCAATGATCATTCCTGGGCAGTTTGGTTTCAAATGTCGAAGTGGTTTCTGAGAAGAAGCATTTTGAAACATTTTTCCCATAGGGTCCAATGTTAAACTAAGTCCTGCCGTAGCCGCCATTTTGAATTTCATATCGGAACAAAAAACCTTAAGATTGTAGAGGACCATCCAATGAACATTCATGTACAGTTTGGCTTTAATCATATTTGTAGTTTCTGAGAAGAAGGCATTTGAATATTTTCCCATAGGGTCCAATGTTAATCTATGTCCTGCGGTGGTGGCCATCTTGGATTTCCGATCGGCATAAAAAACATAAATTTTGTAGAGGACCTTCCAATGATCATTCCTGGGCAGTTTGGTTTCAACTGTCCAAGTGGTTTCAGAGAAGAAGCATTTTGAAACATTTTTCCCATAGGGTCCAATGTTAAACTAAGTCCTGCCGTAGCCGCCATTTTGAATTTCATATCGGAACAAAAAACCTTAAGATTGTAGAGGACCATCCAATGAACATTCATGTACAGTTTGGCTTTAATCATATTTGTAGTTTCTGAGAAGAAGGCATTTGAATATTTTCCCATAGGGTCTAATGTTAATCTATGTCCTGCGGTGGTGGCCATCTTGGATTTCCGATCGGCATAAAAAACATAAATTTTGTAGAGGACCTTCCAATGATCATTCCTGGGCAGTTTGGTTTCAACTGTCCAAGTGGTTTCAGAGAAGAAGCATTTTGAAACATTTTTCCCATAGGGTCCAATGTTAAACTAAGTCCTGCCGTAGCCGCCATTTTGAATTTCATATCGGAACAAAAAACCTTAAGATTGTAGAGGACCATCCAATGAACATTCATGTACAGTTTGGCTTTAATCATATTTGTAGTTTCTGAGAAGAAGGCATTTGAATATTTTCCCATAGGGTCCAATGTTAATCTATGTCCTGTGGTGGCGGCCATCTTGGATTTTCGATCGGCATAAAAAACAGAAACTTTGTAGAGGACCTTCCAATGATCATTCCTGGGCAGTTTGGTTTCAACTGTCCAAGTGGTTTCAGAGAAGAAGCATTTTGAAACATTTTTCCCATAGGGTCCAATGTTAAACTAAGTCCTGCCGTAGCCGCCATTTTGAATTTCATATCGGAACAAAAAACCTTAAGATTGTAGAGGACCATCCAATGAACATTCATGTACAGTTTGGCTTTAATCATATTTGTAGTTTCTGAGAAGAAGGCATTTGAATATTTTCCCATAGGGTCCAATGTTAATCTATGTCCTGTGGTGGCGGCCATCTTGGATTTCTGATCGGCATAAAAAACAGAAACTTTGTAGAGGACCTTCCAATGATCATTCCTGGACAGTTTGGTTTCAAATGTCCAAGTGGTTTCAGAGAAGAAGCATTTTGAAACATTTTTCCCATAGGGTCCAATGTTAAACTAAGTCCTGCCGTAGCCGCCATTTTGAATTTCATATCGGAACAAAAAACCTTAAGATTGTAGAGGACCATCCAATGAACATTCATGTACAGTTTGGCTTTAATCATATTTGTAGTTTCTGAGAAGAAGGCATTTGAATATTTTCCCATAGGGTCCAATGTTAATCTATGTCCTGTGGTGGCGGCCATCTTGGATTTTCGATCGGCATAAAAAACAGATACTTTGTAGAGGACCTTCCAATGATCATTCCTGGGCAGTTTGGTTTCAACTGTCCAAGTGGTTTCAGAGAAGAAGCATTTTGAAACATTTTTCCCATAGGGTCCAATGTTAAACTAAGTCCTGCCGTAGCCGCCATTTTGAATTTCATATCGGAACAAAAAACCTTAAGATTGTAGAGGACCATCCAATGAACATTCATGTACAGTTTGGCTTTAATCATATTTGTAGTTTCTGAGAAGAAGGCATTTGAATATTTTCCCATAGGGTCCAATGTTAATCTATGTCCTGCGGTGGCGGCCATCTTGGATTTCTGATCGGCATAAAAAACAGAAACTTTGTAGAGGACCTTCCAATGATCATTCCTGGACAGTTTGGTTTCAAATGTCCAAGTGGTTTCAGAGAAGAAGCATTTTGAAACATTTTTCCCATAGGGTCCAATGTTAAACTAAGTCCTGCCGTAGCCGCCATTTTGTATTTCATACCGGAACAAAAAACCTAAAGTTTGTAGAGGGCCATCTAATGAACATTCATGTACAGTTTGGCTTTAATCATATTTGTAGTTTCTGAGAAGAAGGCATTTGAATATTTTCCCATAGGGTCCAATGTTAATCTATGTATTGCGGTGGCAGCCATCTTGGATTTCCGATCGGCATAAAAAACAAAAATTTTGTAGAGGACCTTCCAATGATCATTCCTGGGCAGTTTGGTTTCAACTGTCCAAGTGGTTTCAGAGAAGAAGCATTTTGAAACATTTTTCCCATAGGGTCCAATGTTAAACTAAGTCCTGCCGTAGCCGCCATTTTGAATTTCATATCGGAACAAAAAACCTTAAGATTGTAGAGGACCATCCAATGAACATTCATGTACAGTTTGGCTTTAATCATATTTGTAGTTTCTGAGAAGAAGGCATTTGAATATTTTCCCATAGGGTCCAATGTTAATCTATGTCCTGTGGTGGCGGCCATCTTGGATTTTCGATCGGCATAAAAAACAGATACTTTGTAGAGGACCTTCCAATGATCATTCCTGGGCAGTTTGGTTTCAACTGTCCAAGTGGTTTCAGAGAAGAAGCATTTTGAAACATTTTTCCCATAGGGTCCAATGTTAAACTAAGTCCTGCCGTAGCCGCCATTTTGAATTTCATATCGGAACAAAAAACCTTAAGATTGTAGAGGACCATCCAATGAACATTCATGTACAGTTTGGCTTTAATCATATTTGTAGTTTCTGAGAAGAAGGCATTTGAATATTTTCCCATAGGGTCCAATGTTAATCTATGTCCTGTGGTGGCGGCCATCTTGGATTTCTGATCGGCATAAAAAACAGAAACTTTGTAGAGGACCTTCCAATGATCATTCCTGGGCAGTTTGGTTTCAAATGTCCAAGTGGTTTCAGAGAAGAAGCATTTTGAAACATTTTTCCCATAGGGTCCAATGTTAAACTAAGTCCTGCCGTAGCCGCCATTTTGTATTTCATACCGGAACAAAAAACCTTAAGTTTGTAGAGGGCCATCTAATGAACATTCATGTACAGTTTGGCTTTAATCATATTTGTAGTTTCTGAGAAGAAGGCATTTGAATATTTTCCCATAGGGTCCAATGTTAATCTATGTATTGCGGTGGCAGCCATCTTGGATTTCCGATCGGCATAAAAAACAAAAATTTTGTAGAGGACCTTCCAATGATCATTCCTGGGCAGTTTGGTTTCAACTGTCCAAGTGGTTTCAGAGAAGAAGCATTTTGAAACATTTTCCCCATAGGGTCCAATGTTAAACTAAGTCCTGCCGTAGCCGCCATTTTGAATTTCATATCGGAACAAAAAACCTTAAGATTGTAGAGGACCATCCAATGAACATTCATGTACAGTTTGGCTTTAATCATATTTGTAGTTTCTGAGAAGAAGGCATTTGAATATTTTCCCATAGGGTCCAATGTTAATCTATGTCCTGCGGTGGTGGCCATCTTGGATTTCCGATCGGCATAAAAAAGAAAATTTTGTAGAGGACCTTCCAATGATCATTCCTGGTCAGTTTGGTTTCAACTGTCCAAGTGGTTTCAGAGAAGAAGCGTTTTGAAACATTTTTCCCATAGGGTCCAATGTTAAACTAAGTCCTGCCGTAGCCGCCATTTTGAATTTCATATCGGAACAAAAAACCTTAAGATTGTAGAGGACCATCCAATGAACATTCATGTACAGTTTGGCTTTAATCATATTTGTAGTTTCTGAGAAGAAGGCATTTGAATATTTTCCCATAGGGTCCAATGTTAATCTATGTCCTGTGGTGGCGGCCATCTTGGATTTCCGATCGGCATAAAAAACAGAAACTTTGTAGAGGACCTTCCAATGATCATTCCTGGGCAGTTTGGTTTCAACTGTCCAAGTGGTTTCAGAGAAGAAGCATTTTGAAACATTTTTCCCATAGGGTCCAATGTTAAACTAAGTTCTGCCGTAGCCGCCATTTTGAATTTCATATCGGAACAAAAAACCTTAAGATTGTAGAGGACCATCCAATGAACATTCATGTACAGTTTGGCTTTAATCATATTTGTAGTTTCTGAGAAAAAGGCATTTGAACATTTTCCCATAGGGTCCAATGTTAATCTATGTCCTGCGGTGGCGGCCATCTTGGATTTCCGATCGGCATAAAAAACATAAAATTTCTAGAGGACCTTCCAATGATCATTCCTAGGCAGTTTGGTTTCAATTATCCAAGTGGTTTCAGAGAAGAAGCGTTTTGAAACATTTTTCCCATAGGGTTCAATGTTAAACTAAGTCCTGCCGTAGCCGCCATTTTGAATTTCATACCGGAACAAAAAACGTAAAGTTTGTAGAGGACCATCTAATGAACATTCATGTACAGTTTGGCTTTAATCATATTTGTAGTTTCTGAGTAGAAGGCATTTGAATATTTTCCCATAGGGTCCAATGTTAATCTATGTCCTGCGGTGGCGGCCATCTTGGATTTCCGACCGGCATAAAAAACAGATAATTTGTAGAGGACCTTCCAATGATCATTCCTGGGCAGTTTGGTTTCAACTGTCCAAGTGGTTTCAGAGAAGAAGCATTTTGAAACATTTTTCCCATAGGGTCCAATGTTAAACTAAGTCCTGCCGTAGCCGCCATTTTGAATTTGCATAATCGGTCAAAATCGAGAAATTTAATCCAGTAATATATGTAAAAAAGCTATCATTATGCTTATACAGTTCAAATTTGGGCACTTTCTGGCTTAAAATAGAGCAGCTTTGGCCATTTGAAGAAATTTCTATTTTTAGTAATGGCGGCCATCTTGGATATAGGAAGGCGCTGACGGACACAATTTTGAAAGGGGACCACCTAAGGATCATTTCAGCAAAGTTTGGTTGAGATTGGCTCAGTAGTTTCAGAGAAGATTTTTTTTAAATTTCATCCCCCCTTTTTTTCTAATTTGCATAATCGGTCAAAATCGGTAAAAGTTCAAAGTTCATAAAAAATCCGGTAATATATGTTAAAAAGCTCATCATTATGCTTATACAGTTCAAATTTGGGCACTTTCTGACTTAAAATATAGCAGTTTTGGTTATTTGAAGAAATTTCTATTTTAAGTAATGGTGGCCATCTTGGATACAGGACGGCGCTGACGGACACAATTTTGAAAGGGGACCACCTAAGGATCATTTCAGCAAAGTTTGGTTGAGATTGGCTCAGTAGTTTCAGAGGAGAAGATTTTTTTTAATTTCATCCCCCCTTTTTTCTAATTTGCATAATCGGTCAAAATCGGTAAAAGTTCAAAGTTCATAAAAAATCCCGTAATATATGTTAAATAGCTCATCATTATGCTTATACAGTTCAAATATGGGAACTTTCTGGCTTAAAATAGAGCAGTTTTGGCCATTTGAAGAAATTTCTATTTTTAGTAATGGCGGCCATCTTGGATACAGGACGGCGCTGACGGACACAATTTTGAAAGGGAACCACCTAAGGATCATTTCAGCAAAGTTTGGTTGAGAGTGGCTCAGTAGTTTCAGAGGAGAAGATTTTTTTTTAATTCCATCCCCCCTTTTTTCTAATTTGCATAATCGGTCAAAATCGGCAAAAGTTCAAAGTTCATAAAAAAATCTCATAATATATGTTAAAAAGCTCATCATTATGCTTATACAGTTCAAATTTTGGCACTTTCTGGCTTAAAATAGAGCAGTTTTGGCCATTTGAAGCAATTTCTATTTTTAGTAATGGTGGCCATCTTGGATACAGGACGGTGCTGACGGACACATTTTTGAAAGGGGACCACCTAAGGATCATTTCAGCAAAGTTTGGTTGAGATTGGCTCAGTAGTTTCAGAGGAGAAGATATTTTTTTTTATTTCATCCCCCCTTTTTTCTAATTTGCATAATCGGTCAAAATCGACAAAATTTCAAAGTTCATAAAAAATTCCGTAATATATGTTAAAAAGCTCATCATTATGCTTATACAGTTCAAATTTTGGCACTTTCTGGCTTAAAATAGAGCAGTTTTGGCCATTTGAAGAAATTTCTATTTTTAGTAATGGTGGCCATCTTCGATACAGGACGGCGCTGACGGACACAATTTTAAAAGGGGACCACCTAAGGATCATTCAGCAAAGTTTGGTTGAAATTGGCTCAGTAGTTTCAGAGGAGAAGATTTGTTTTTAATTTCATCCCCCCTTTTTTTTAATTTCATAATCGGTCAAAATCGGTAAAATTTCAACGTTCATAAAAAATCCCGTAATATATGTTAAAAAGCTCTTCATTATGCTTATACAGTTCAAATTTGGGCACTTTCTGGCTTAAAATAGAGCAGTTTTGGCCATTTGAAGAAATTTCTAATTTTAGTAATGGCAGCCATCTTGGATACAGGGCGGCACTGACGGACACAATTTTGAAAGGGGACCACCTAAGGATCATTTCAGCAAAATTTGGTTGAGATTGGCTCAGTAGTTTCAGAGGAGAAGATTTTTTTAAATTTCATCCCCCCCCTTTTTTCTAATTTGCATAATCGGTCAAAATCGGTAAAAGTTCAAAGTTCATAAAAAATCCCGTAATATATGTTAAAAAGCTCATCATTATGCTTATACAGTTCAAATTTGGGCACTTTCTGGCTTAAAATAGAGCAGTTTTGGCCATTTGAAGAAATTTCTATTTTTAGTAATGGTGGCCATCTTGGATACAGGACGGTGCTGACGGACACAATTTTGAAAGGGGACCACCTAAGGATCATTTCAGCAAAGTTTGGTTGAGATTGGCTCAGTAGTTTCAGAGGAGAAGATTTTTTTTTAATTTCATCCCCCCTTTTTTAATTTCATAATCGGTCAAACTCGGTAAAAGTTCAAAGTTCATAAAAAATCCCGTAATATATGTTAAAAAGCTCATCATTATGCTTATACAGTTCAAATTTGGGCACTTTCTGGCTTAAAATAGAGCATTTTTGATCATTTGAAGAAATTTCTATTTTTAGTAATGGTGGCCATCTTGGATACAGGACGGCGCTGACGGACACAATTTTGAAAGGGGACCACCTAAGGATCATTTCAGCAAAGTTTGGTTGAGATTGGTTCAGTAGTTTCAGAGGAGAAGATTTTTTTTTTATTTCATCCCCCCTTTTTTCTAATTTGCATAATCGGTCAAAATGGGTAATGGGATTTACTTCAAAATTGCAGGGTAGGTAGATCTTGATATGCTGCACATTTTTGCAATAAACTTAACATCTATCTCTAAATAGTTTTTGAAATATAAGACGAAAAGTATTAAAATGAAAAAAAAAATTGATGAAAAAAGGGCAATAACTCCAAGATGGGTAATCAAATTTACTTCAAAATTGCAGGGTAGGTAGATCTTGACATGCTGAGCATGTTTGCAGTTTCAACTTACCATCTGTCTGTTATAGTTTTTGAAATAAAGGACGAAAAGTATTAAAATTTTGAAAATTTAATGAAAAAAGGGAAATAACTCCAAAATGAGTGATGGGATTTACTTCAAAATTGCAGGGTAGGTAGATCTTGATATGCCGCACATTTTTGCAATTTAAAGTTCACCTTTATCTCTTATAGTTTTTGAAATATAAGACGAAAAGCATTAAAATTTTACAAATTTGATGAAAAAAGGGCAATAACTCCAAGATGGGTAATCAGATTTACTTCAAAATTGCAGGGTAGGTAGATCTTGATGTGCTGATCATTTTTACCCCATGTCAGATTTTTGATATTACTAACGGTTTTTGAGTTATTACCAAAAACCTGCAATTTTACCATATGTTCTATTTTTAGTAACAGCGGCCATGTTGGTTGGTGCACGGCATCACCGGACACAATTTTGAAACTAGATACCCTAGTAATGATTCAGACCAAGTTTGGTTTCCATTGGTCTAGTACTTTCAGAGGAGAAGATTTTTGAAAAAGTTTACGACGTACGACGATGACGGACGCCAAGTGATGAGAATAGCTCACATGACCCTTTGGGTCATGTGAGCTAATAAGCTCATCATTATGCTTATACAGTTCAAATTTAGGCACTTTCTGGCTTAAAATAGAGCAGCTTTGGCCATTTGAAGAAATTTCTATTTTTAGTAATGGTGGCCATCTTGGATATAGGAAGGCGCTGACGGACACAATTTTGAAAGGGGACCACCTAAGGATCATTTCAGCAAAGTTTGGTTGAGATTGGCTCAGTAGTTTCAGAGAAGATTTTTTTTAAATTTCATCCCCCCTTTTTTTCTAATTTGCATAATCGGTCAAAATCGGTAAAAGTTCAAAGTTCATAAAAAATCCGGTAATATATGTTAAAAAGCTCATCATTATGCTTATACAGTTCAAATTTGGGCACTTTCTGGCTTAAAATAGAGCAGTTTTGGCCATTTGAAGAAATTTCTATTTTTAGTAATGCCGGCCATCTTGGATACAGGACGGCGCTGACGGACAAAATTTTGAAAGGGGGCCACCTAAGGATCATTTCAGCAAAGTTTGGTTGAGATTGGCTCAGTAGTTTCAGAGGAGAAGATTTTTTTAAATTTCATCCCCCCTTTTTTCTAATTTGCATAATCGGTGAAAATCGGCAAAATTTCAAAGTTCATAAAAAATCCCGTAATACATGTTAAAAAGCTCATCATTATGCTTATACAGTTCAAATTTGGGCTCTTTCTGGCTTAAAATAGAGCAGATTTGGCCATTTGAATAAATTTCTATTTTTAGTAATGGCGGCCATGTTGGATACAGGACAGCGCTGACGGACACAATTTTCAAAGGGGACCACCTAAGGATCATTTCAGCAAAGTTTGGTTGAGATTGGCTCAATAGTTTCAGAGAAGATTTTTTTTTAAATTTCATCCCCCCTTTTTTTCTAATTTGCATAATCGGTCAAAATCGGTAAAAGTTCAAAGTTCATAAAAAATCCCGTAATATATGTTAAAAAGCTCATCATTATGCTTATACAGTTCAAATTTGGGCACTTTCTGGCTTAAAATATAGCAGTTTTGGTTATTTGAAGAAATTTCTATTTTAAGTAATGGTGGCCATCTTGGATACAGGACGGCGCTGACGGACACAATTTTGAAAGGGGACCACCTAAGGATCATTTCAGCAAAGTTTGGTTGAGATTGGCTCAGTAGTTTCAGAGGAGAAGATTTTTTTTAATTTCATCCCCCCTTTTTTCTAATTTGCATAATCGGTCAAAATCGGTAAAAGTTCAAAGTTCATAAAAAATCCCGTAATATATGTTAAATAGCTCATCATTATGCTTATACAGTTCAAATATGGGAACTTTCTGGCTTAAAATAGAGCAGTTTTGGCCATTTGAAGAAATTTCTATTTTTAGTAATGGTGGCCATCTTGGATACAGGACGGCGCTGACGGACACAATTTTGAAAGGGGACCACCTAAGGATCATTTCAGCAAAGTTTGGTTGAGATTGGTTCAGTAGTTTCAGAGGAGAAGATTTTTTTTTTATTTCATCCCCCCTTTTTTCTAATTTGCATAATCGGTCAAAATGGGTAATGGGATTTACTTCAAAATTGCAGGGTAGGTAGATCTTGATATGCTGCACATTTTTGCAATAAACTTAACATCTATCTCTAAATAGTTTTTGAAATATAAGACGAAAAGTATTAAAATGAAAAAAAAAAATTGATGAAAAAAGGGCAATAACTCCAAGATGGGTAATCAAATTTACTTCAAAATTGCAGGGTAGGTAGATCTTGACATGCTGAGCATGTTTGCAGTTTCAACTTACCATCTGTCTGTTATAGTTTTTGAAATAAAGGACGAAAAGTATTAAAATTTTGAAAATTTAATGAAAAAAGGGAAATAACTCCAAAATGAGTGATGGGATTTACTTCAAAATTGCAGGGTAGGTAGATCTTGATATGCCGCACATTTTTGCAATTTAAAGTTAACCTTTATCTCTTATAGTTTTTGAAATATAAGACGAAAAGCATTAAAATTTTACAAATTTGATGAAAAAAGGGCAATAACTCCAAGATGGGTAATCAGATTTACTTCAAAATTGCAGGGTAGGTAGATCTTGATGTGCTGATCATTTTTACCCCATGTCAGATTTTTGATATTACTAACGGTTTTTGAGTTATTACCAAAAACCTGCAATTTTACCATATGTTCTATTTTTAGTAACAGCGGCCATGTTGGTTGGTGCACGGCATCACCGGACACAATTTTGAAACTAGATACCCTAGTAATGATTCAGACCAAGTTTGGTTTCCATTGGTCTAGTACTTTCAGAGGAGAAGATTTTTGAAAAAGTTTACGACGTACGACGACGACGGACGCCAAGTGATGAGAATAGCTCACATGACCCTTTGGGTCATGTGAGCTAAAAAGCTCATCATTATGCTTATACAGTTCAAATTTAGGCACTTTCTGGCTTAAAATAGAGCAGTTTTGGCCATTTGAAGAAATTTCTATTTTTAGTAATGGTGGCCATCTTGGATATAGGAAGGCGCTGACGGACACAATTTTGAAAGGGGACCACCTAAGGATCATTTCAGCAAAGTTTGGTTGAGATTGGCTCAGTAGTTTCAAAGGAGAAGATTTTTTTGATTTCATCCCCCCTTTTTTCTAATTTGCATAATCGGTCAAAATCGGTAAAAGTTCAAAGTTCATAAAAAATCCCGTAATATATGTTAAAAAGATCATCATTATGCTTATACAGTTCAAATTTGGGCACTTTCTGGCTTAAAATAGAGCAGTTTTGGCCATTTGAAGAAATTTCTATTTTTAGTAATGGCGGCCATCTTGGATATAGGAAGGCGCTGACGGACACAATTTTGAAAGGGGACCACCTAAGGATCATTTCAGCAAAGTTTGGTTGAGATTGGCTCAGTAGTTTCAAAGGAGAAGATTTTTTTGATTTCATCCCCCCTTTTTTCTAATTTGCATAATCGGTCAAAATCGGTAAAAGTTCAAAGTTCATAAAAAATCCCGTAATATATGTTAAAAAGATCATCATTATGCTTATACAGTTCAAATTTGGGCACTTTCTGGCTTAAAATAGAGCAGTTTTGGCCATTTGAAGAAATTTCTATTTTTAGTAATGGCGGCCATCTTGGATATAGGAAGGCGCTGACGGACACAAATTTGAAAGGGGACCACCTAAGGATCATTTCAGCAAAGTTTGGTTGAGATTGGCTCAGTAGTTTCAAAGGAGAAGATTTTTTTGATTTCATCCCCCCTTTTTTCTAATTTGCATAATCGGTCAAAATCGGTAAAAGTTCAAAGTTCATAAAAAATCCGGTAATATATGTTAAAAAGATCATCATTATGCTTATACAGTTCAAATTTGGGCACTTTCTGGCTTAAAATAGAGTAGTTTTGGTTATTTGAAGAAATTTCTATTTTTAGTAATGGCGGCCATCTTGGATACAGGACGGCGCTGACGGACACAAATTTGAAAGGGGACCACCTAAGGATCATTTCAGCAAAGTTTGGTTGAGATTGGCTCAGTAGTTTCAGAGGAGAAGATTTTTTTTAAATTTCATCCCCCCTTTTTTCTAATTTGCATAATCGGTAAAAGTTCAAAGTTCATAAAAAATCCCGTAATATATGTTAAAAAGCTCATCATTATGCTTATACAGTTCAAATTTGGGCACTTTCTGGCTTAAAATAGAGCAGTTTTGGCCATTTGAAGAAATTTCTATTTTTAGTAATGGTGGCCATCTTGGATACAGGACGGCGCTGACGGACACATTTTTGAAAGGGGACCACCTAAGGATCATTTCAGCAAAGTTTGGTTGAGATTGGCTCTGTAGTTTCAGAGGAGAAGATTTTTTTTTAATTCCATCCCCCTTTTTCTAATTTGCATAATCGGTCAAAATCGAGAAATTTTATCCAGTAATATATGTTAAAAAGCTATCATTATGCTTATACAGTTCAAATTTGGGCACTTTCTGGCTTAAAATAGAGCAGCTTTGGCCATTTGAAGAAATTTCTATTTTTAGTAATGGCGGCCATCTTGGATATAGGAAGGCGCTGACGGACACAATTTTGAAAGGGGACCACCTAAGGATCATTTCAGCAAAGTTTGGTTGAGATTGGCTCAGTAGTTTCAGAGAAGATTTTTTTTAAATTTCATCCCCCCTTTTTTTCTAATTTGCATAATCGGTCAAAATCGGTAAAAGTTCAAAGTTCATAAAAAATCCGGTAATATATGTTAAAAAGCTCATCATTATGCTTATACAGTTCAAATTTGGGCACTTTCTGGCTTAAAATAGAGCAGTTTTGGCCATTTGAAGAAATTTCTATTTTTAGTAATGCCGGCCATCTTGGATACAGGACGGCGCTGACGGACAAAATTTTGAAAGGGGGCCACCTAAGGATCATTTCAGCAAAGTTTGGTTGAGATTGGCTCAGTAGTTTCAGAGGAGAAGATTTTTTTTAATTTCATCCCCCCTTTTTTCTAATTTGCATAATCGGTGAAAATCGGCAAAATTTCAAAGTTCATAAAAAATCCCGTAATACATGTTAAAAAGCTCATCATTATGCTTATACAGTTCAAATTTGGGCTCTTTCTGGCTTAAAATAGAGCAGATTTGGCCATTTGAATAAATTTCTATTTTTAGTAATGGCGGCCATGTTGGATACAGGACGGCGCTGACGGACACAATTTTCAAAGGGGACCACCTAAGGATCATTTCAGCAAAGTTTGGTTGAGATTGGCTCAATAGTTTCAGAGAAGATTTTTTTTTAAATTTCATCCCCCCTTTTTTTCTAATTTGCATAATCGGTCAAAATCGGTAAAAGTTCAAAGTTCATAAAAAATCCCGTAATATATGTTAAAAAGCTCATCATTATGCTTATACAGTTCAAATTTGGGCACTTTCTGGCTTAAAATATAGCAGTTTTGGTTATTTGAAGAAATTTCTATTTTAAGTAATGGTGGCCATCTTGGATACAGGACGGCGCTGACGGACACAATTTTGAAAGGGGACCACCTAAGGATCATTTCAGCAAAGTTTGGTTGAGATTGGCTCAGTAGTTTCAGAGGAGAAGATTTTTTTTAATTTCATCCCCCCTTTTTTCTAATTTGCATAATCGGTCAAAATCGGTAAAAGTTCAAAGTTCATAAAAAATCCGGTAATATATGTTAAATAGCTCATCATTATGCTTATACAGTTCAAATATGGGAACTTTCTGGCTTAAAATAGAGCAGTTTTGGCCATTTGAAGAAATTTCTATTTTTAGTAATGGCGGCCATCTTGGATACAGGACGGCGCTGACGGACACAATTTTGAAAGGGAACCACCTAAGGATCATTTCAGCAAAGTTTGGTTGAGATTGGCTCAATAGTTTCAGAGGAGAAGATTTTTTTAATTTCATCCCCCCTTTTTTCTAATTTGCATAATCGGTCAAAATGGGTAATGGGATTTACTTCAAAATTGCAGGGTAGGTAGATCTTGATATGCTGCACATTTTTGCAATAAACTTAACATCTATCTCTAAATAGTTTCTGAAATGTAAGACGAAAAGTATTAAAATGAAAAAAAAAATTGATGAAAAAAGGGCAATAACTCCAAGATGGGTAATCAAATTTACTTCAAAATTGCAGGGTAGGTAGATCTTGACATGCTGAACATGTTTGCAGTTTCAACTTACCATCTGTCTCTTATAGTTTTTGAAATAAAGGACGAAAAGTATTAAAATTTTACAAATTTGATGAAAAAAGGGCAATAACTCCAAGATGGGTAATCAGATTTACTTCAAAATTGCAGGGTAGGTAGATCTTGATGTGCTGATCATTTTTACCCCATGTCAGATTTTTGATATTATTAACGGTTTTGGAGTTATTACCAAAAACCTGCAATTTTACCATATGTTCTATTTTTAGTAACAGCGGCCATGTTGGTTGGTGCACGGCATCACCGGACACAATTTTGAAACTAGACACCCTAGTAATGATTCAGACCAAGTTTGGTTTCCATTGTTCTAGTACTTTCAGAGGAGAAGATTTTTTAAAAAGTTTACGACGTACGACAAGTGATTTTGGGTTGGCAGCTCTGATGATGTGATTAACAAGTTGTCAATTAATAACACACACACTAATTTATTGCATTAAGAATTAATAAAACATAATCTAAATTTTAATGAATGGATGCACAAGCTAAAGAAATTAAAAACAAATTCATGTGTGAGATTAATTCATTCGCTATTGTCTATTTTTTCTTTGATGATACTCTTTAATTAAACAGCAAAGCGGCTTTTAAATTTTAATTCTACCGTTGTTGTTCACACTGCAAGCCGAACATTGTCAAAAATATGGTAACACATCCTCGTGGTGATCATTCAGTAATCAGTATGAAGGGCAATATATCTTGTTACAATATATAATGCTGAAGTAATGTTTTATTTTAACTGCTGAATTAATAAATTTTATTCAACTATTCTCATTTTTGTTTTTCTCTATTCAGAAAAACGATGTCATATTTTAAGTGTATTTATTTTATTCCTCAACATAGCTTGCATTATGAATGGTGTTACAAAACTAGAGGCTCAGGTGAGCCTGTATCGCTCACCTGACATAAATAAGTCCTCTTAAGAATGTCTGCATGCCGAATACATCTAAGTTACTATTCAAATCCCATACTGCCATAGGGTTCTATGTTAAAACTATGTCTGCTTATGGCAGCCATCTTGGATGGAGGTCGTGGTCACCGGACACAATTTTGAAAGTATACTACCCAAGGACCATCCATGCCATGTTTGCTTTAAATTGGCTGACTGGTTTCAGAAGAGAAGACTTTTAAACAATTTTCCCATAGGGTCCTATGTTAAAACTATGTCTGCTGACGGCGGCCATTTTGAACCGAGATCGGGATCACTGAACACAATTTTGGAAGTTGACCACCTAAGGACCATCGATGACATGTTTGCTATATTGGCTTACTGGTTTCAGAGGAGAAGATTTTAAAACATTTTTTCCCATAGGGTCTTATGTTAAAACTACAGTATGTCCGCTGAAGGCGGCCATCTTGGATGGAGGTCAGGGTCACTGGACACAAATTTGAAAATTGACCACTTAAGGACCATCCATGCCATGTTTGTTTTAATTTTTAAACATATTTCCCATAGGGTCCTATGTTAAAACTATGTCCACTGATGGTGGCCATCTTGGATGGAGTTTTGGGTCACTGGATATAATTTTGAAAGTTGACCATTTAATGACCATTCATGCCATGTTTGCTTTAAATTGTCTTACTGATTTCAGAGGAAATTTTTTTAAACATTTTTCCCATAGGGTCCTATGTTAAAAATATGTTTGCTGATGGCGGCCATCTTGGATGGAGGTCGGGGTCACAGGACATAATTTGAAAGTTGACCACCTAAGGACCATTCATGCCATGTTTGCTTTAAACTGACTTACTGGTTTCAGAGGAGAAGACTTTTAAACATTTTTTCCATAGTGTCCTGTGTTAAAATTAAGTCGAGTCATGGTGGCCATCTTGAATTTCCGATCAGCAAACGATTCACAAATTTAGTACAGGACCACCCAATGATCATTCCTGCAAAGCCACAATTCAATTGGCTTAGTGGTTTCTAACAAGAAGATTTTTAAAATTTCGACCAATCAGAACACATTATGGGCCCTGGCAGCCATGTTGGATTTCCGATCAGCACCAAAAACATAAATATTGTATATGACCATCCAATGAACATTTCTGCCAAGTTTGGTTCAAATCTTTTCGTGGTTTCAGAAAAAATATGAAAATGTGAAATTCCCATAAGGTCCAATGTTAAACTAAGTCGAGTCATGGCAGCCATCTTGAATTTCCGATTGGCAAACGATTCACAAGTTTAGTACAGGACCACCCAATGATCATTCCTGCAAAGTCACAATTCAATTGACTTAGTGGTTTCTGACAAGAAGATTTTTAAAATTTCAGCCAATGAGAACACATTATGGACCCTGGCAGCCATGTTGGATTTCAAATCAGCACCAAAAACACAAATCTGGTAGAGGACCATCCAGTGAACATTTCTGGCAAGTTTGGTTGAAATCTGTTCAGCGGTTTCAGAGAAGAAGATTTAAATGTGAAAAGCTAACGGACGGACGACGGACGCTTACCCATGACAAAAGCTCACATGGCCTATGGCCAGGTGAGCTAAAAAACAAAGACTCACAAAACAAAATCCACTGAAAGTATTTTATTACAACAAAATCATGGAAGTAAAAACATTATCATCTGTCAAAAAATAACAAAACAAAGCAAACAAAACAGTTACACATCACTTGAAATAATTTTTTTGAAATAGATCATTTTTCAACAGGGGAGGTAATTCTACATTTTTTCTCTTATAACGAACGATGCCTATAACGAAATAAGATCGAGAGTCCCCTGGACTTCGCTATAAACGAACTCTACTGTATCATCATAATCTCTGATGAGAGAAAAAGAATGTTTGATTCAGACTGAGCCTTGTTTGGTGGATTAGGGAATGTGGGGCATTCACCTTGTTTATTCATAGGATATGAGCTGATTGTGTTATTTATTTTGAGGATTTGGGATATGGAATATTTTGAATTATCTTGTTCCTACCTGAGGTAAAGTTGGTATCAGTTCCAGAATATAATTTTCTAAATCCTGTAAAAAGAAGACAATCTTATAGAAGAGATCCTAAGAACAGCTGAACATAATAAACCATTTATTGGTAATTTATCCACTTTACCCTTCACCTCAATAAATTATATTACCAATATAAATGGATCGACTCTTGATACTAATTAGAGGTTCACCTGAGTCTGTATTGCTCACTTGATTATTTATACTTGTTTGTGTAAACAACTTTGAGGGTTTTTTCATTCATATTCCCATAGATTGTCCTATGAAGTCAGCCAATTAAATTTCTGATCCACACAAAATATTTAAATGACAAACCAGTGCTTATACAATTTATTTGAAAAAGTTGATAGTTAAAACTATGCCCTGTGGTGGAGGCTACCTTTGATTTCCTTTTCAACACAAAAATTCAAAATTTTGTAAGCGACCATCCAATAATTATTCTTGTACAGTTTGGTTTCAATCAAAATTATTTTCTTAAGATGTTGTTTCATTTTCCGATAGTTAAAACTATAAATTATTGTGGCATCCATCTTGAATTTCCTATCAACACAAAAAAGGGCACACATTTTGTCAAAATTAGATTCTGAAGATTTTTTTTTCATTTTCCCCTAGTTAAAACTATAAATTATTGTGGCAGCCATCTTGAATTTTCGATCAACACAAAAAAAAAAGGGCACATTTTGTCAAAATTAAATTATTTAAGATTTTTTTTTCATTTTCCAATAGTTAAAACTATGAATTGCGGTGGTAACCATCTTGAATTTACCATCCATACAAAAAACAAATAAATAAAACCCAAACGAATTCAGTTACAAGACCATCCAAGGCATATTCCAGCAAAGTTAGCTTTCCTGTTAGCTTATTTGTTTCAGATACAAATAATTTAAATATTTTTCCCATAGGATCCAATGTTAATTTTGCACAGTGGTGGCACACATTTTTTAAAATTTTGTAAGGGATCATCACATGATTATTAATGTACAGCTTGGGTTCAATCAAATTTCTGGTTTCTGAGAAAAATTGTTTTCTGTAAATTCATTTTTCTAATTCATTTTTCTATATGGGCCTATCTTTAAACATAGTCTTGAGATGTAATCTATCTTGGATTTTTAATCAACAAAAAAACAGACTTTTTAGAGTGCTACATAATAAATGTTCATACAAATTAATTCCAGAGAAGAAGATTTTAAGAAATTTCAGCAAATTAGAACACATAATTGGCCCTAGCAACCATGTTCAATTTTTGAATGAAATGAAACCCAAGTAACAATTCTACCAAGTTTGGTTCTAATTGGGCCACTGGTTGGTGAGAAATAATTGAAATGTTAAATGCAGACACGGAGGATGACAATACTCCACATGGACCTTTGGTCCAAGAACTAAAAATTATTGGTCAGTGTGATTAACACATAATGGTGTTGTGATACAAACAACTAGAAACTCACATCAGGTCTCGACATTAAAGTTTGTCCGATACCAGTGAAAACTGACGTCAGACAAGTCGATCTTGCATTACGGTTGTCCGACGGGACAAGTGAAAAAATCAGATTCCCAAACGTGTCAGTACGACGGACAAATCTATTCCCACTGGTATAAAATACTTGGTTTGTTGTATAAAAGAGCTTTGTTTGATATCCAATTTGTCCATAATTTATTTTGATTAAAACTAAAGTGAAACGCCAGATCAAAACTCTTTTATTGTATTTATCGTTCCTCCATGCTTTGATGAAGTTCAAGGACATTGACAAAATTAAAGTCGCAGTCTCAGAAATGCTTTAATGAACAGAAATATCAACATTTGAAATATAAGAACAAGAATCACTCCGGAATGGACACGTAAAAATTATCGGATATCAATTTGGCACCAAATTTAAAATTGTTTTCTGTGCAAAATACGATAGTGGGCTTGATTTAGGCTTTTGGGAAATATTGAAACCTTTGAAATGGACAAATATTACAAGCTTTTTCCTGATCTGGTTGAAAAGATCCACTAAAATTTTTATTTCTCTGTGAATTTAAATAAAATATTTTGCTTTATTTATATCACAGGCACTTGTTTCTGGTAAAAAAATATATACCTAGATACTGGTATATATAGACTTTTATTATAGTATCTAGGTATATTTTTTCACCAGAAACAACGATTTATATAACACAAATATGAGTTATTCAGAGCTCCAGATAATTTTCAAGTCCAAAGGGTAATTACCCCCTACTTTTGAAAATGATGCGTATTTGCATATTTCCTTTGCACTGTTGTACTCTCTACTTCAAAAAAGATTGCTTACATATACACTTTTAAAATTATGTTTGACACAAGTGTTATTCAATAAACGCAGGATGCAAGTGAAATGTATATTTCTGTTTAATTTGACATGATTGTGTCATGTTTATTAATAAAATGTTGTAAATATTTTGTTTTTTGTTCGTCGACTTCGGCAGTTTTCACAGCCGTGTTGATAATGTCATCAATGATTCCTTAACTATACGGTCACTAGACACAGATGAAACTGTCAGGAACTTAAGTATATAATTTTCCGTAGCACGCTTATTCATGTTCTTGCTCATTTTCAACGAACAACGTGTTCCCAAATTTACTTTCGTTTTAGTTCTTACTTATTATGTAAACTGCATTTATTTGTAATATTGACCGTGATTGGATGATTTATCGTAAACATCCAATCAGATCTCTTTTGACATCGATGCTTAGAAAGGCAAGCATTCTGTACCCCTCGGATGTATACGCTCTCTCCTTCGAAAATTATAAAAGGAAGTAATTACGGGGAATTTCTCAAAGACAAAAATGTATTGTTATGTACACGACTGTACAAGTACGCTCCAAATTTGGAAAGTTTGCTTACACAGCAATATGTATGCGTAATGTGTACACTCTGATCTGATAATACATGCGTTTTTACTCGTTTTCATTGCTCAAAAAACGCAAATACGCAGCTTATCTGCAGCTCTGTTATTACAATTTGTGTGGTACTGGATCACAACACAGTAATATTTCAAAAGGAAAAAGGGGGGGAGGGGGTACATATACAAATCACTGGTATGCAAGACTCCAATAGTCATCAAGGTAGACAGAAACTAGTATTACTGTGAGCACAGCTCACTAAGATATACCCCCCGCTCCCCACATCTGTCCAACCTATTTCCATAACCAAAACATTACTGATTGTTCCGACCAAAAATGAAACGGACCCTCCTTTCTTCACCGGTAAGCTTCTGATAAAATTTCAAAACATTCTGAGAAACACTACTCAAGTTATCATACGACATAGGGTAAAAATCCTATTTTCCGTCATATCAAGTCCAATAACTCTGGAACGGCAAAAGTGAAAATCATCAAAAATGAAAAGGATCCTCCTCTCTTCACCAATAAACAGCTGATAAAATTTCAAAAGATTCTAAGAAACACAACTCAAGTTATCGTACGACATAGGATTTGTCTACAGACAGACGGACAAACGGACGGACATGGTGAAACCAGTATACCCCCTACAACTTCGTTGCGGTGGGTATAATAAAAATGTGACATTGAATATATGTCCTTAAGGTAGTTATGAATAAAAAAAAACCCAGAACAAATCAATTCAGGCAGCTTTAACTATTTACTAAATTTGGGCAGAGTAACAATGTTTCGATTAATCGCAATTGACTTCTCCCAAAAGTCTCCCCATTTCTCTCTGTTGTATCCCACTTCTCCCTGTGAGCTCTCTGAAAGAGAAGACATTTCTCCCTCTAATTTGAAAGTAGTGGGAGCACTGGATAATTATTCTCTATTTTTTGTAATTTTTATTAATTTTTTCGGACAACTAAAAGATTGAGTCGAACAAGTACTTTTTTTAGTTAGTTGTCCGAAGGGACAAGTTAAAAAATATGTTAATGTAGAGGCCTGCACATGAGCCTGTATCACTCTCCTGTTGATTCATAAAATTCATGTTCAATTAAGTCTTGATTTTCAGAAAGAAATATTTTAGTCATTCCACATATAGTCTTAAATATTAATCTTTAATCCAATAAAATATGAATTTTGGTCCTCTCATACAGAGCCCCCGGAAAACATCGGACCTGACCGACAGAAACCGTGAAGGGTTCGAATCCGCCCTTTTCAACGTGTTGCGGTAAAAGTACTGTTACTGTTGTGAAGCATACTTTTATTTGGAACCAGTCAACAAAACAACATGGCCAACGTCTGGCCGATTGCCTTCTCAGCTGGGGTGCAACCAGGAGTCAAACTAGAGGCTCCCAGGAGCCTGTAATTGCTCACCTGGTTTTCAAATTTACATCTAAAGTTAATAGAAAATGGGGGCGCTACACATAATTTTGAAAGTGGGGCATCCAAAGATCATTTCAACTCAAATTTCTGAGCAAAAGATTTAGATGTGATTTTTATCTCATAATATTCCTAAATGGAATAAACTAGCTGAAAAAATCTCAGAAAAACCCAGAATATATGTTAAACTACTCATTGCCATGTAGCTGCAAATAAAATTTGAGCTCATTTTGACTTATACTAAAGCAGCAATGGTCAATTAAAATTTCATCCCCCCTTTTTTCTATTTCAAAATATTCCCAATTTGCATAATCGGTATCAATCGGCTGACAAAAAAAATGGAATATATGTTAAACTACTCCTTACCATGTAGCTGCAGTTAAAATTTGAGCTCATTTTGACTTATACTAAAGCAGCAATGGACAATTGAAGAAATTTCTATTTTTAGTAACAGCAGCCATCTTGAATGGAGAAGGGGAGCTGTCGGATACAATTTTGAAAGGGACACACCTAGGGGCCATCCCTGCCAGATTTGGTTTAATTTGGTTCAGCGGTTTCAGAGGAGAAGATTTAAATGTGATCTTTTATCAAAATATGCCTAATTTGCATAATCGGTATAAATCGGCTGAAAGAAAAATTTCACAGAAAAACCCAGAATATATGTTAAACTACTCCTTGCCATGTAGCTGCAGTTAAAATTTGAGCTCATTTTGATTTATACTAAAACAGCAATGGACAATTGAAGAAATTTCTATTTTTGGTAACAGCAGTCATCTTGAATGGAGGGCGGGGCTGTCGGACACAATTTTGAAAGGGACACACCCAGGTTTGGTTTAATTTGGTTCAGCGGTTTCAGAAAAGACGATTTAAATGTAATCTTTTATCAAAATATGCCTAATTTGCATAATCGGTATAAATCGGCTGAAAGAAAAATTTCACAGAAAAACCCAGAATATATGTTAAACTACTCCTTGCCATGTAGCTGCAGTTAAAATTTGAGCTCATTTTGATTTATACTAAAACTAGTCCAGACAATAGACCCGTAGACCCAAAACAAATTGCAACAGAAATTATAAATATGCCAGCATTTTCACTTTAACCCATAGAGTAACCAATAAAAAATCGCCATGAAAATTTTATGTATTAAAGACAGAAATTAAGATTAAAAATGAGTACTTTTTACTGCTATCGTTTTGTCACTACGGATCCTCCATAACCGAATCAGAGATTTTCCGGAAAATACAACTGAGACAGAAAGCAATGATAATAGGAATTATCATCCATATCTAGGTAAGCGTAATAATAATATAATATATTTATATGAAGTTACTACAACAAGTATGTTCAATTTTACCAAAACACCCATGAAAAGTGAACAAACAGGTCAATATTGATGACATTTAAATTTAGCAGACGTAATATCCCATAATGCACCATTCTCAACCCAAAAAGAGCTTTGTAAAGCCTTTTTAAATTACTTTCTGTTAAATTTTGTGTAAAAATGTGTTATTATATATTAGACAGAGATATTTATTCAAGTGTTTGATCGAATTAGCACTTAAATTCGCGGATTTCCATAATAGGTAGATGCAGACGGAAAAAAAATCTATGGAACGTCAGTTTACCATTAATGACGGATACATTTTTGTTTTCTTACGACATATTTTATTGTGCAGAGAACATGACTTAATATTGTAGTACAAATGAATTTAACTTATAATTTTCAGGTACATGATGGAATCTCAAAGAAGAAAAGAACGTATACAGTTGGTTTAAAGTTTTAAAGAATCAGGTAGGTACTTTGAAACAACATCTTGTGTTGTGTTTTGCATTTAATTATTTACAAATGTAATTACTGTATTCAATTTATTATTTGTTGTGAAAATGTTTTGCAACTTTATTTGTAAAAGAAAAGTAAGTATAAAGAACAAGAAAACAAATAACATTTCTAGACACACAAATGACAATATAAAACGATAAAAATGGAGAACAAAACGGACACTTACAAAAACCAAGAGTAAACACTGGTGGTCGGACAGGGTGAGCAGTTTTTTTTTATTCTTTCAAGACACTAACCGTATTATTTATCGAAGGTCATGTTTATGTATATAATTGAAACATAGAACCATCATAATACTCCGATTCTAGAATAAGTGAAAGGCCTTATTATAGCACCAAGCAAAATTTGAAATTGATAGAATACAACAGTAAAAACAAGACCTTTAAAATGGTCATTTATATTTTCATGTAAAAAAAAAAGCAAAACAGGGAAGGGTTTACAGCTAATATATGACTCAGGAATCAGAAATAATTTTCTTCATTTTCACTAAAATTTAGTTCTTATGTTAATTGGTATATTTTTCTAACTTTCAGATGAAAAGTAATGGACGAGACAATTTGTGTTTTCTGCAAAAATCCATTAGAGGATGGTGACGCCACTGTTGTTCTCCGAGAAAAGGGATGTGAAGGTATCAGGAAAGCGAGTGAAGCTCTGAATAAAACTATTTCCACGAGTCCAGGACAACAAGTTCATCAATCATGTAGGAGAGATTTTTGTTGTCACAGAGAAATTTGCCGCATTGATCACAACTCGGTACTGCAAGATAAAAACCGAGAACTAAGATCACTGTCGTATTCTTTCTCTTTTAAAGATCACTGTTTATTTTGTACTCGGCCGGTAAAAATAGAGGGCAAGAAAAGAGGTTTGGATTGTTTCCAAGTAAGAACATTTGACTTTCAAACAGCAATTAAGGCAGCATGTACTGAACGAAATGACCAATGGGGACGAGAAGTACTGACAAGAATAGAATTTGGTCGCGACCTTCCGGCAGTTGATGCAGTGTATCATCAGAAGTGCAGTACTAACTTTAGAACTGGCAGACAAATACCTAAGCAAATGCAAGAACCAGATGTAAAAATTCATAAGTCTGCCAAAGGAAGACCACAAAATCTGACACAGACAGAATCTTTTTTGAAAACAATGAATTATTTAGAGGAGAATGATGACGAACAAATTACTATATCCGATCTAGTATTAAAGATGACAGAAATTTGCAACCATGAACCATACAGTACTACCTATATGAAGAAGAGACTAATCAAACACTTTGGCTCTGCAGTTGTAATATCCGAAATCAACGGTAAGTCGGATGTGGTTACCTTCAAAACGACAGCATCAGAGATATTGCATGAATTTTATCGTCAGCCTAAAGAGGAAGATCTCAGTGTAAGGAAAAGGAGGGTAGTTGAAACAGCAGCAAAACTTATATTAAATGACATTAAAAGTGTTCCTACAAACAAAGAGATGTATCCTGACCCCAATACATTGTCATCAGCAACGGCGAATCATGAGTTTCTTCCGGATTCATTAAGAACTTTCATGGATACTCTGTGTAAAGGAAAGAACTCTGTTATTAAAATTAAAGTTTCTTCCATCGGTCAAGCAATCATGCAAGCTGTTAGACCCAAAGTGTTTATTTCACCACTTCAGATTGGGCTTGGTATTCAATTACACCACCATTTTGCCTCAAAGTATTTGATTGACGTTCTATACAATCTTGGATTCAGTTCATCTTACCACGAAGTTTTAAAATTTGAGTCAAGCGCAGCAGTATCAATGAGGTCATATTTACCAACAGAAGTCGCGGACAGCAACATTCAGTTCTCTGCAGACAACGTAGACCATAATTTACGGACAATCGATAGACATGATACATTCCATGGAATGGGAATGATAGCAACGGTCACCCCTGGTATTTATTTCACAGATCCTATTCCGAGAATCAATGCAACTGCTGAAGAAATTTTGAAATCTGGAAAGATTGAAATAAAATTTTACAAGTCACCTAGTGAAATACCATCGCTGACTCTAAACAAATTAAGATCGTTCAAGTGGAAAGACAGAACAGAAAGTTTTGATACACTACTGAAGATATCATGACCGCTACAGTCACCAAAGCTAAGCTGGTCCGGATTCATGCAAACATTACAAGAAGGATCTTTTCCCGGACAGTCATCTATCTGCTTCCTGCCAATGATAGCTATGAACCCATCCGAACTATCATGCATTTATTCCACTCTTCTGTTTATTTGTAAAGAAACAACGCGTCTTGACGTTACACCAACTATCACATTCGACCAGCCCCTCTACTGGAAGGCTCTGACAATAATTCAAAGTGAACCGCATGACAGCCCACTGAAAGCAATAGTCTTACGACTCGGGGGCTTCCATACACAAATGAGTTTTCTTGGATGTATAGGTCATATTATGCAGTCGTCCGGACTATTTGAAATTCTTGAAACATTTATTCTTCCAATACAATACAACACATGATGACAGGGAAAGCTGTTTCCAGAGTTGTTCGAGGACATCTTATTGTTGACTGCGCTCTTAACATAATCATGCTGTCGAACATGATCGATATTCCTATACTACATGAAAATGATGATAACACGTCTTCAAGGAATGGAAGTGAGGAATCAAATGTTGACCAGAATAAACTGTCTATGAAGACAAAATTTGAAACAGTTATAGGCTTATACAAAGGAATCATAGAGGACAAAGCAACAACCGACGATGTCCTGAATGACGAACATCTGACCGAAATTAGTCAATTTATAAGAAACGAGATCGACAGTCTGTCCAAATACCCCACTGCCAAATTGTGGATTCAGTATATGGACATGATTAACATCATGAAGATGTTCATAAAGGCGGAGAGAACGGGTGATTGGCAGTTGTATCTGTACAGTTTAGAGAAAATGCTTCCATTCTTTGCAGCATCCGGGCATAACCTTTACCTGAAATCAGTGTATTGTCATCTTCAGCAAATGGGCACGCTAGAAAATGATCACCCTGACATCTATCAAAAGTTTTGCGAGGGATACCATGTCATAAGGAGAAGCAACAGATAATGGGCTGGGATTTCAACTGACTTGGTTATCGAACAGACTTTAATGAGAAGCGTGAAAGCAACAGGAGGGATGACCAGAGGAAAGGGAATGTCTGAACAGCAAAGAGCACAGTGGGTATTGTCAATGCCAGCATGTTCTAGCATAAACTTGGCGATGCAAAAAGTTGAAAATTTGCACTATGAAACAAGTGATCAACACAAAGAAAGCACAAAATCACGACAAGAACGAGATAATAAAGATTTAATGACAGTTGTTAATTTTCTCAACGAGAGGAATCCCTTCATTGAGAAACTGGTGTTTCGGCGACAGAAGAAGTGAATGTTCAACATGCCTGTGGTATCGGACAGAGTATTGTAGATTCTATGGATGGTATGGATGCATTTTCAATATCATTCAAAAGAAATCGTCAAGTTAAGACTAAATGAAAAATCGAAAGTTAAAACACAAGGCGACAGTCTCAACGTTAATTCCCAGCTTCTCTTCCAAAGACTAGTTACAGCTGCAAGAAATATTACAGAAGATGTTTCAAAGATATTTGAATATGAACTGAGCAATTTTCGATCTTCATTGTTCGAGTCATCTGGTGTCATGCGAGAGCCTCTAGTCGACTCTAGCTGAAGCCTTGTGGATTCGAGGAGACTGTTCTACAGAGTATGTTGTTTCAACAACTGATGTACAGTATGTCCTTGATGGAGGGTCATTGCTACACCGCATCCCATGGCCGAGAGGTGCTACTTTTGGTAAAATCATTGACATGTATGCCGAGTATGTCCGTAATAGATACAGCAATGCAATTGTTGTATTCGATGGATATGGCAACGGCCCTTCTACGAAAGATCACACCCCCTTCAAGTCTAAAAAAGATCTTTTCTTAGGAAACGTAGAAAACAAACAGAACTTCATTACACTTCTTGCTAACCATCTTAGAAATCAAAGCTGTAAAACTATCCATGCCGATAATGATGCCGACACTTTAATTGTTCAGACAGCAGTGCAATGTTCAAAAACCATCAACACAGTTTTAGTTGGGGAAGATACCGATCTTTTGGTATTGCTGTGTTATCACATGAATACTGATTACCACAACATAGTCTTCCAATCTGAAATGAAAGCATCTTTAAAGAAAATCAGGATATGGGATATTAAGAAAACTAAAACTGTTATTGGACAGGAGCTTTGCAAAATCTTACCGTTTGTTCATGCAATCTCGGGGTGCGCCACTACATCTCGTTTGTTTGGAGTGGGAAAAGGGCAAAGTGTTAAAAAAGCATCAAATGATATATACTTCAAAGAGTGTGCCGACAAGTTCATGAACACAAACTCTAAAGAGGAAGCTTGTAGAATTGAAGAGGAAGCCTTAATAGGTCTATATAATGGAGTGCCACTTGAAGGCCTGAATCTGCTACGTTTCAGAAGATTTACATTCAAGGTGATGACAAGTTCCAAATTTGTTGAAGTACACACATTGCCTCCGACGTCAAACGCTGCACACTTTCATAATTTGCGAGTGTTTCATCAAGTAAAAGAATGGATCGGTGAGGCTGACAATATGGAAGCAAAAGATTGGGGATGGTCTATTGAAAACAACATATGCGTGCCAATCAGATCGAGTTTGCCACCCACTCCAGATGAACTTCTAAAAAAGATATATTGCAGATGTAAGCCAAACTGCGATTCAAAACGCTTTAACTGCAGAAAGCATGGTCTGGAATGTTCTGTCGCTTGCACTGAATGCCGAGGAAATACATGTAGCAACATGTCTGCATGCGAAGATCAGGACTCTGATTCAGACGAATATTGATGCCTAATGTTAATATTTGAAAGATACATGTATTGCTAACTTATACGATATCAGAACTTTCATTTAATTTTTTTGGTGGGGATTTTTTGTGAATTTTGAAATTTTCCATTTTCGTTCATCTATGTATGTATGTATGTTTATGGTGTTTAGCCCCACTTTCTACAATATTTCAGTTATATAGTCGCTGTCAGTTTTATTGGTGGGGAAAACCGGAGTACCCGGAGAAAACCACCGACCTGTCACAAGTCACTGACAAACTTTATCACATAATGTCGTTAATCTAGGGAAGGAAAATAAGATGTTTCTATTTTTTTTCATTAAACAAACACCAACTGATTAACAATTGACATTTAATTATATTTCAAAACATTCTTTATTAATCTGTACCGAAACAGTCATGATTTAATTTATTCTGCCACGGAAAATATAATTTTTTCAAAATTTCAGTTTTCAGCATTTTTTTTTTTTTTAATGAAATTTTACCAAAAAAATAGCCACCTGGGGAGAATATGGATAGATTTTTTTATTTTGTTTGAAAGAATATTCAATAATAACAAGATATTTTTAGAGAAGTTGGTAATATTCTGCAAAGTAGAGTGAACATGTGAAATTTCCTGTTTATAATCAGCGATTTTTCTTCAAAATCCCTTGTTTTTACCCCAAAAATTGCAAGAAGGCAACTTGGGATTTTCGGCAACTTTTAATATGTTAATGAGGACACTCCCAGCTTCAAGATGACCCCAAGAAACCTTCTGTTGCAATTTGTTCTAGGTCACGCCTTTTAATGGCGTATATAGACTGGACTAAACAGCAATGGACAATTGAAGAAATTTCTATTTTTGGTAACAGCAGTCATCTTGAATGGAGAGCGGGGCTGTCAGACACAATTTTGAAAGGGACCCACCCAGGTTTGGTTTAATTTGGTTCAGCGGTTTCAGAAAAGACGATTTAAATGTGATCATTTATCAAAATATGCCTAATTTGCATAATCGGTATAAATTGGCTGAAAGAAACCTTTCACAGAAAAACCCAGAATACATGTTAAACTACTCCTTGCCATGTAGCTGCAGTTAAAATTTGAGCTCATTTTGACTTATACTAAAGCAGCAATGGTCAATTAAAATTTCATCCCCCCTTTTTTCTATTTCAAAATATGCCCAATTTGCATAATCGGTATCAATCGGCTGACAGAAAAAATGGAATATATGTTAAACTACTCCTTCCCATGTACCGGTAGCTGCAGTTAAAATTTGAGCTCATTTTCACTTATACTAAAGCAGCACTGGACAATTGAAGAAATTTCTATTTTTAGTAACAGCAGCCATCTTGAATGGAGGGTGGAGCTGTCGGACACAATTTTGAAAGGGACCCACCAAGGGGCTATCCCTGCCAGGTTTGGTTTAATTTGGTTCAGCGGCTTCAGAGGAGAAGATTTAAATGTGATCTTTTATCAAAATATGCCTAATTTGCATAATCGGTATAAATCGACTGAAAGAAAAAATTCACAGAAAAAATGGAATATATGTTAAACTACTCCTTACCATGTAGCTGCAGTTAAAATTTGAGCTCATTTTGACTTATACTAAAGCAGCAATGGACAATTGAAGAAATTTCTATTTTTAGTAACAGCAGCCATCTTGAATGGAGGGGGGAGCTGTCGGATAAAATTTGGAAAGGGACACACCAAGGGGCCATCCCTGCCAGGTTTGGTTTAATTTGGTTCAGCGGTTTCAGAGGAGAAGACTTAAATGTGATCTTTTATCAAAATATGCCTAATTTGCATAATCGGTATAAATTGGCTGAAAGAAAAATTTCACAGAAAAACCCAGAATATATGTTAAACTACTCCTTGCCATGTAGCTGCAGTTAAAATTTGAGCTCATTTTGATTCATACTAAAGCAGCAATGGTCAATTAAAATTTCATCGCCCCTTTTTCTATTTCAAAATATGCCCAATTTGCATAATCGGTA
Source organism: Bathymodiolus brooksi (assembly GCA_963680875.1). Lineage (NCBI taxonomy): Eukaryota > Metazoa > Mollusca > Bivalvia > Mytilida > Modiolidae > Bathymodiolus > Bathymodiolus brooksi. The sequence continues at coordinate 90,665,605 of OY804576.1, forward strand.
TCAATCGGCTCACAGAAAAAAATGGAAATATGTTAAACTACTCCTTCCCATGTAGAGCAGTTAAAATTTGAGCTCATTTTGACTTATACTAAAGCAGCAATGGACAATTGAAGAAATTTCTATTTTTAGTAACAGCAACCATCTTGAATGGAGGGTGGGCTGTCAGACACAATTTTGAAAGGGAAGCACCCAGGGGCCATCCCTGCCAGGTTTGGTTTAATTTGGTTCAGCGGCTTCAGAGGAGAAGATTTAAATGTGATCTTTTATCAAAATATGCCTAATTTGCATAATCGGTATAAATCGACTGAAAGAAAAAATTCACAGAAAAAATGGAATATATGTTAAACTACTCCTTACCATGTAGCTGCAGTTAAAATTTGAGCTCATTTTGACTTATACTAAAGCAGCAATGGACAATTGAAGAAATTTCTATTTTTAGTAACAGCAGCCATCTTGAATGGAGGGGGGGAGCTGTCGGATAAAATTTGGAAAGGGACACACCAAGGGGCCATCCCTGCCAGGTTTGGTTTAATTTGGTTCAGCGGTTTCAGAGGAGAAGACTTAAATGTGATCTTTTATCAAAATATGCCTAATTTGCATAATCGGTATAAATTGGCTGAAAGAAAAATTTCACAGAAAAACCCAGAATATATGTTAAACTACTCCTTGCCATGTAGCTGCAGTTAAAATTTGAGCTCATTTTGATTCATACTAAAGCAGCAATGGTCAATTAAAATTTCATCGCCCCTTTTTCTATTTCAAAATATGCCCAATTTGCATAATCGGTATCAATCGGCTCACAGAAAAAAATGGAAATATGTTAAACTACTCCTTCCCATGTAGTGCAGTTAAAATTTGAGCTCATTTTGACTTATACTAAAGCAGCAATGGACAATTGAAGAAATTTCTATTTTTAGTAACAGCAACCATCTTGAATGGAGGGTGGGCTGTCAGACACAATTTTGAAAGGGAAGCACCCAGGGGCCATCCCTGCCAGGTTTGGTTTAATTTGGTTCAGCGGCTTCAGAGGAGAAGATTTAAATGTGATCTTTTATCAAAATATGCCTAATTTGCATAATCAGTATAAATCGACTGAAAGAAAAAATTCACAGAAAAAATGGAATATATGTTAAACTACTCCTTACCATGTAGCTGCAGTTAAAATTTGAGCTCATTTTGACTTATACTAAAGCAGCAATGGACAATTGAAGAAATTTCTATTTTTAGTAACAGCAGCCATCTTGAATGGAGGGGGGAGCTGTCGGATAAAATTTTGAAAGGGACACACCAAGGGGCCATCTCTGCCAGGTTTGGTTTAATTTGGTTCAGCGGTTTCAGAGGAGAAGACTTAAATGTGATCTTTTATCAAAATATGCCTAATTTGCATAATCGGTATAAATTGGCTGAAAGAAAAATTTCACAGAAAAACCCAGAATATATGTTAAACTACTCCTTGCCATGTAGCTGCAGTTAAAATTTGAGCTCATTTTGATTCATACTAAAGCAGCAATGGTCAATTAAAATTTCATCGCCCCTTTTTCTATTTCAAAATATGCCCAATTTGCATAATCGGTATCAATCGGCTCACAGAAAAAAATGGAAATATGTTAAACTACTCCTTCCCATGTAGTGCAGTTAAAATTTGAGCTCATTTTGACTTATACTAAAACAGCAATGGACAATTGAAGAAATTTCTATTTTTAGTAACAGCAACCATCTTGAATGGAGGGTGGGCTGTCAGACACAATTTTGAAAGGGAAGCACCCAGGGGCCATCCCTGCCAGGTTTGGTTTAATTTGGTTCAGCGGCTTCAGAGGAGAAGATTTAAATGTGATCTTTTATCAAAATATGCCTAATTTGCATAATCGGTATAAATCGACTGAAAGAAAAAATTCACAGAAAAAATGGAATATATGTTAAACTACTCCTTACCATGTAGCTGCAGTTAAAATTTGAGCTCATTTTGACTTGTACTAAAGCAGAAATGGACAATTGAAGAAATTTCTATTTTTAGTAACAGCAGCCATCTTGAATGGAGGGCGGGGCTGTCGGACACAATTTGAAAGGGACCCATCCAGGGTCCATCCCTGCCAGGTTTGGTTTAATTTGGTTCAGTGGTTTCAGAGGAGAAGATTTAAATGTGATCTTTTATCAAAATATGCCTAATTTGCATAATCGGTATAAATCGGCTGAAAGGAAAATTTCACAGAAAAACTCAGAATAAATGTTAAACTGCTCCTTGCCATGTAGTGCAGTTAAAATTTGAGCTCACTTTGACATATATTAAAGCAGAAATGGACAATTGAAGAAATTTCTATTTTTTGTAACAGCAGCCATCTTGAATGGAGGGCGGGGCTGTCAGACACAATATTGAAAGGGGACCACCCAAGAACCATCCCAGCCAAATTTGTTTGAACTTGGTTCAGCAGTTTCAGAGGAGAAGATTTAAATGTGATCTTTTATCAAAATATGCCTAATTTGCATAATCAGTATAAATCGGCTGAAAGAAAGATTTCACAGAAAAACCCGGAATATGTGTTAAAATACTCCTTGCCATGTAGCTGCAGTTAAAATTTGAGCTCATTTTGACTTGTACTAAAGCAGAAATGGACAATTGAAGAAATTTCTATTTTTAGTAACAGCAGCCATCTTGAATGGAGGGTGGGGCTGTCGGACACAAATTTGAAAGGGACCCATCCAGGGTCCATCCCTGCCAGGTTTGGTTTAATTTGGTTCAGTGGTTTCAGAGGAGAAGATTTAAATGTGATCTTTTATCAAAATATGCCTAATTTGCTTAATCGGTATAAATCGGCTGAAAGGAAAATTTCACAGAAAAACTCAGAATAAATGTTAAACTGCTCCTTGCCATGTAGTGCAGTTAAAATTTGAGCTCATTTTGACATATTAAAGCAGAAATGGACAATTGAAGAAATTTCTATTTTTAGTAACAGCAGCCATCTTGAATGGAGGGCGGGGCTGTCGGACACAATTTTAAAAGGGACCCACCCAAGGACCATCCCAGCCAAATTTGTTTTAATTTGGTTCAGCGGTTTCAGAGGAGAAGATTTAAATGTGATCTTTTATCAAAATATGCCCAATTTGCATAATCGGTATAAATTGGTTGAAAGAAAAATTTCACAGAAAAACCCGGAATATATTTTAAACTGCTCCTTGCCATATAGCTGCAGTTAAAAGGAGTAGGTACGATAAGGGCAGAAATTGGCCTAAAAAATAGACAAATTATAAATGAAACGTATAGCTTTCGTTGTTTCTTGATTTTATAAGACCTTTACCCCAACTACTATTTTGGTAACAATTTTCCATATTTGCACGTGCGATGACGTCACACTAGTCAATGAAAAGTCTATCGTTTCATAAAAATATATGAAATCTAACAAGAAATGTGTATTTAATGTCAATTTTCAGTATAACCACAAGCAGGTACCAACGGCATATTTTAGTATGATGTTTAATATACATAAACACATATCTCATTTAATTTTTGTGTTGGTACCCGAGTGTAGTGAGTATGAAATCTGCAACCAAAAAATAATATTACGGTCGATTTCTCGTCGGCGGCCATTTTTTATTGACTGTTTTCATCCGTAATAGACAGAAATAGAAATTGATCTTTTAATCTCATCCAAAATAAAGTTGGTTATCGTAGATGTTTTGCTATGGGAGTAAAACTTGAACAATTTTTATGAAACAGTTTTGTCGTTATTTAAATAGGAAAAAAAACGGCTAAATTTTTGAGGTGATTTACTGCCGACCTTGATTGTGCATCGAGTCCGACGTGTTTTTTTTTATAACCCTCAGTGGAATTTCATGTGTTACTATACTAAAGTATACTTTAATATTATCCCTACAATTCACAAAAAGTACAGAAAACAAAACAAGCAAGCAAAAAGAAAGTCAGATTATCTTAGAAATTAATTCATTGGACATGTAAACGACACATAATTCTATTTTTCAGTAGTCCCTTTATTTTTTATTATTATTAATTTTTTTTTATTGGACAAATGTATTTCATTTAGCTCTTTTGCAAAGTAAATTCCCGATGAATAATTGTAATAACGTAAATTTGATTTATATATAGCTTAATTCTACCCTTTTAATATTCACGTTGCGGTGGCGTAATGGTTAGCACACATGACTGCCGATAACAACATCATGAGATCGAATCGCCGATATTTTTTTTCTGTTTTTTTTTGGATTTTTTTTTGACCAAATTATTATGCATCATAAGAAAAAGTTTTTGATGTGCTAACATTATTTAAATGTTAAAATAACCGTTAAGACAAAATATCAAATGTCCATAGATTATAGCACTTCATTTTGGGTTAACTACTCAGAGCATACTTAAAGCATGACAAATAAAATAACTTGTTATTGAGGGAGAGCACTTACATAGGCTATGCCTGATGTGCAATCCCATTGGATATTGTATTTATGCATTTATTCAATAAAATATTTGAATTGAAAATTGAATTGAATTGAAATAAAATAACTTGATATTTATTATAGACACAAAATGAAATTCACATGTTCAGATTTTGAGAACTGATTAATGATTATTTTGATAGATTGTTATTATATTAAAGTTTTTCCACATTTTCCATGATATTACAATTTACATACAGATGCTTATTTATTATCGGAACTTCAGTATCCATTCATTGGAGTGATAGAATGTAAGTTTAATCTTGATGGATTATTGCAAGTAAATTATGAACATGGACCATAATGAGAATAAAAAAACATGGTTTTCCCCTACAATAAAAAAACACAAAGCATCATTTTAAAAACATTGGAACAATACTGATTATTAAATAGCATGTATGAATCTATTGATGCCTATACATTCCCCAGTTCTTTAAATTGTGAAATGTTGGGTAACATAATAAGATAGAAAAATAGCTGATAATTTTCTAACTTACAAATTCTTAATCATTAGTAAAACTAAAAAGTGATCATTGCTTACCGCCAAGTGAACAATTCTTCAGCTATACCATGGCGAGAGGAAGTTAAGTTTATTTCAAAATGGTGCTGTCTGGTTTGTTCTAGACTAACACGCTTAGTTGGAATTGTTAGTACCATCTCACTGCTCCGCGGATAGACATGGGGATTAACACATTATCATGATTCCGAGCCAACCAGTTTTTGTTCTAATGCTTTACTGTCGTGTGCTTAGCAGAGATGCAACACATACCAATTATATACAACTTTTAATTACAAAAATAAAAAAGAAATAACGTTAGAGAAATAAAGCAAGGAAAACGGATCGTATAATAAAGGTTAACATTGCTATCGTTGCCTTGTTTAGTGCCGACTGAAAAAATCTGATATAATGAACTGAAATTGATCACTTTTATACAATTTAAACCATAAAAAGTGTTTAAAAAAACAAAGAACACAACTTATTCTCATAAAGAAATATATATTTACGGTAAACACATCGTGTTCGTATATGGCAGAATATTTTTTTTTCAAATCTTAATAGCATATTATACATGTACATTAAAACTCAAAAGCAGAAAAAGGAGAAACTATAAAGTTCAGAAAAAAAAACACAAAAAAAATGTTAGAAAGGGTAATATATAAGACTTCCTAAATGTTGCATTATTGTGACCAGAGATTGTTGTGTGGTTACTGTGATGTGCTCGTCATATGGATATTGACGTTTGTAATGACTGGAGTGCAAATCTCACCAACACTAAAAGTTAATTGATGATGACAATGAAGTGAAGCTTCTACTGAAGAATACAATGCACCTATGACATTGGATTTTTTCGATAAGCATTATTATTTTTGATTACCATTATCACAAAGAAGTACAAGTATGTACCCTTGTCCATCGATCTGCACGTCCATAGGACCATGCACCCTATGTTTTGGTTAGCTTATGGATATACGTCAAGATCTTGAATATAATAAATGGTATAGTCACGATAGTACATTAATGATATGTTGTATTGGATAATGCCTGATTTTGTCCTTGATATGTCATTGTTGCCTCCGTGTTATCCTTAAGCACCATTGCTAATTATATAGGAATAGGTTCAATTTTCATTTACTAGATAGGTATGATTAAGCAATGGATTTTGATAAAAAGCACAACAATATTTACTAATGGTTAGGTCACTGTTAACTGAGAGTTCGAATAAAATGTTGTGCCTTTAAGACTAGACATCAGCTACTAGATATAGCTTAGCAATCATATGCGGGCATTATATGATTCCCCGATAGTACATTTCTTTTGGCCATTGTGTTGTCTAAGATGTTGTATCTCGGGTATTATTAATTTAAAGAAAAAAAAAATATCTGAACCTCTAGTCATACAGTAATTTCATAGGTTTTCATGATTTATTTTATTATTATAATATTCTAGTTTTTTTAAGGTATGCAGGTAAAATAAAATTAAGAAGATTTGACATCTCAAGGACTACATGTCATTTTTTCTTTTCTGTTTGATGTTTACGTGTTACCTCGTTCCGACGAACTTACGCGACGTACGTCCGTCCAAACAATGTTTCTGTACCATAACGTTCGAAGCCTCAACCAATTGATTTGATATATGGATATGTTGTTTATAACAACAAATGACAGATCAACTAGATTTTGGGGTAAATTGAGTGAAGGGTTTTTCAGTTAGAAGGGCATCCGTGTCCATGGGCACATTTTAAATTGTGTATTCTAACATGACCTCCTTCTTTCGCTTTGTTAACAAACGAGCTAGTTATTCATTTGGTATAATATCATTAGCCGGTGAATGTGACTGACTTTTCCATTGGCAGCATAAATTGTAACCCCGAATAATGCCGATAGAGGGCGCAGTATTATTCGAGTTACATAATTTGTGTGCGACATTTTCCGCAAGCGTAAATATAAATTACCGTCTTCCAATCAAAGTATAATACCGTATTTGTACTCTTAGACATATCAGAATCGAAATAAATCATGGAAGCCAGAATGTGTTTTGAGTTTTAACATGGATTGGCGGATATCAGTAAATTGTATCCCTCGCTTCTGGCTCGGGATAAAATACTAATATCCGTCAATCCATGTTAAAACTCCCAACACATTCTGACTTCCATGATTTATTTCTTAATTATTCAACATGGATTATATCCTCTCCTGCCGCTGTAGCGCTGCTTTACCATGTTATGCAGTTGACTTCGTTCCTTTGACATTCTAATTACTGAGAATAATTTCCTCTCATGATTTAAAAAATAAAAAGATCAACATTCGGTTATAAAAAGAAAACTAGAGGCTCCCAGGAGCCTGTATAGCTCACCTGGGTATAATAACAACATCAGTCAATAAAACTTGATAACTTCGGTAAAAAAAATTAACAAATGTAGCCTTCGTCATTGCAGACCCCTTCTACAAAAAAATGTGGGCAGGGGTTTCCCCTTTAATGTAAGTTATCAAAATTGCTGTAAAAAAACATATATGTCAATGATTCTCAAAATTTAGCTTTTCCTACTTCACATTTTGTAATAGAGTTGCTTCCCTTTGATTATTTGAGTAACCAAAAGCAGTGAGTCGACAAAAATATGCATTTCAAGAGGAATAACTCTTCACAGCTGTCGCACATTTTTAACTGTGGAAAATGTTTTGTAGATCTTGACATGCTGAACATTTTTGCAGTTTAAACTTTCCCTCTATCTCTAATAGTTTTTGAGATATAAGATGATAGTATTAAAATTGAGAACATTTTGACGAAAAAAGGGCAATAACTCCAAAATGGGTAATTGGATTTACTTCAAAATTGCAGGGTAGGAAGATCTTGACATGCTGCAAATTTTTGAAATTTAAACTTAACCTTTATCTCTTATAGTTTTTGAAATATAAGACGAAAAGTATTTTTTTTTTTTTATAAATTTGATGAAAAAAGGTCGAGAACTCCAAGATGGGTAATCAGATTTACTTCAAAATTGCAGGTAAAAAAAACTAGAGGCTCCCAGGAGCCTGTATAGCTCACCTGGGTATAATAACAACATCAGTCAATAAAACTTGATAACTTCGGTAAAAAAAATTAACAAATGTAGCCTTCGTCATTGCAGACCCCTTCTACAAAAAAATGTGGGCAGGGGTTCCCCCTTTAATGTAAGTTATCAAAATTGCTGTAAAAAAACATATATGTCAATGATTCTCAAAATTTAGCTTTTCCTACTTCACATTTTGTAATAGAGTTGCTTCCCTTTGATTATTTGAGTAACCAAAAGCAGTGAGTCAACAAAAATATGCATTTCAAGGGGAATAACTCTTCACAGCTGTTGCACATTTTTAACTGTGGGAAATTTTTTGTAGATCTTGACATGCTGAACATTTTTGCAGTTTATCTCTAATAGTTTTTGAGATATAAGATGATAGTATTAAAATTGAGAACATTTTGATGAAAAAAGGGCAATAACTCCAAAATGGGTAATTGGATTTACTTCAAAATTGCAGGGTAGGAAGATCTTGACATGCTGCAAATTTTTGAAATTTAAACTTAACCTTTATCTCTTATAGTTTTTGAAATATAAGACAAAAAGTATTAATTTTTTTTTTATAAATTTGATGAAAAAAGGTCGAGAACTCCAAGATGGGTAATCAGATTTACTTCAAATTTGCAGGTAAAAAAAAAAATGGATAGAAGGGTCGAACTGCCAGACACATTTTTGGAAGAGAACCATCCAATGACTATTTCATCAAAATTTTGTTCTTATTGAGCAAATGGTTTCAGACAAAAATATTTTTATGGGAATTTCCCATAGGGTCCTATGTTAAATTAAGTTCGGCTGTGGCGGCCATCTTGGTCGGTGTTCTGAAATGCCGGACACAATTTTGGAAGAGGACCACTCAAGAATCATTTCAGCAAAGTTTGGTTGAGATTGGCTCAGTAGTTTCAGAGGAGAAGATTTTTTTTAATTTCATCCCCCCTTTTTTCTAATTTGCATAATCGGTCAAAATCGGTAAAAGTTCAAAGTTCATAAAAAATCCCAGTAATATATGTTAAAAAGCTCATCATTATGCTTATACAGTTCAAATTTGGGCACTTTCTGGCTTAAAATAGAGCAGTTTTGGCCATTTGAAGAAATTTCTATTTTTAGTAATGGCGGCCATCTTGAATACAGGACGGCGCTGACGGACACAATTTTGAAAGGGGACCACCTAAGGATCATTTCAGCAAAGTTTGGTTGAGATTGGCTCAGTAGTTTCAGAGGAGAAGATTTTTTTGATTTCATCCCCCCTTTTTTCTAATTTGCATAATCGGTCAAAATCGGTAAAAGTTCAAAGTTCATAAAAAATCCCGTAATATATGTTAAAAAGCTCATCATTATGCTTATACAGTTCAAATTTGGGCACTTTCTGGCTTAAAATAGAGCAGTTTTGGCCATTTGAAGAAATTTCTATTTTTAGTAATGGCGGCCATCTTGGATACAGGACGGCGCTGACGGACACAATTTTTAAAGGGGACCACCTAAGGATCATTTCAGCAAAGTTTGGTTGAGATTGGCTCAGTAGTTTCAGAGGAGAAGATTTTTTTTTAATTTCATCCCCCCTTTTTTCTAATTTGCATAATCGGTCAAAATCGGTAGAAGTTCAAAGTTCATAAAAAATCCCGTAATATATGTTAAAAAGCTCATCATTATGCTTATACAGTTCAAATTTGGGCACTTTCTGGCTTAAAATAGAGCAGTTTTGGCCATTTGAAGAAATTTCTAATTTTAGTAATGGAAGCCATCTTGGATACAGGGCGGCGCTGACGGACACAATTTTTAAAGGGGACCACCTAAGGATCATTTCAGCAAAGTTTGGTTGAGATTGGCTCAGTAGTTTCAGAGGAGAAGATTTTTTTAAATTTCATCCCCCTTTTTTTCTAATTTGCATAATCGGTCAAAATCGATAAAAGTTCAAAGTTCATAAAAAATCCCGTAATATATGTTAAAAAGCTCATCATTATGCTTATACAGTTCAAATTTGGGCACTTTCTGGCTTAAAATAGAGCAGTTTTGGCCATTTGAAGAAATTTCTATTTTTAGTAATGGCGGCCATCTTGGATACAGGACGGCGCTGACGGACACAATTTTTAAAGGGGACCACCTAAGGATCATTTCAGCAAAGTTTGGTTGAGATTGGCTCAGTAGTTTCAGAGGAGAAGATTTTTTTTTAATTTCATCCCCCCTTTTTTCTAATTTGCATAATCGGTCAAAATCGGTAGAAGTTCAAAGTTCATAAAAAATCCCGTAATATATGTTAAAAAGCTCATCATTATGCTTATACAGTTCAAATTTGGGCACTTTCTGGCTTAAAATAGAGCAGTTTTGGCCATTTGAAGAAATTTCTAATTTTAGTAATGGCAGCCATCTTGGATACAGGGCGGCGCTGACGGACACAATTTTTAAAGGGGACCACCTAAGGATCATTTCAGCAAAGTTTGGTTGAGATTGGCTCAGTAGTTTCAGAGGAGAAAATTTTTTTAAATTTCATCCCCCTTTTTTTCTAATTTGCATAATCGGTCAAAATCGGTAAAAGTTCAAAGTTCATAAAAAATCCCGTAATATATGTTAAAAAGCTCATCATTATGCTTATACAAAATCGGTAGAAGTTCAAAGTTCCTAAAAAATCCCGTAATATATGTTAAAAAGCTCATCATTATGCTTATACAGTTCAAATTTGGGCACTTTCTGGCTTAAAATAGAGCAGTTTTGGCCATTTGAAGAAATTTCTATTTTTAGTAATGGCGGCCATCTTGGATACAGGACGGTGCTGACGGACACAATTTTGAAAGGGGACCACCTAAGGATCATTTCAGCAAAGTTTGGTTGAGATTGGCTCAGTAGTTTCAGAGAAGATTTTTTTTAATTTTCATCCCCCCTTTTTTCTAATTTGCATAATCGGTCAAAATGGGTAATGGGATTTACTTCAAAATTGCAGGGTAGGTAGATCTTGACATGCTGCACATTTTTGCAATAAACTTAACATCTATCTCTAAATAGTTTCTGAAATATAAGACGAAAAGTATTAAAATGAAAAAAAAAATGATGAAAAAAGGGCAATAACTCCAAGATGGGTAATCAAATTTACTTCAAAATTGCAGGGTAGGTAGATCTTGACATGCTGAACATGTTTGCAGTTTCAACTTACCATCTGTCTCTTATAGTTTTTGAAATAAAGGACGAAAAGTATTAAAATTTTGAAAATTTGATGAAAAAAGGGAAATAACTCCAAAATGAGCAATGGGATTAACTTCAAAATTGCAGGGTAGGTAGATCTTGATATGCCGCACATTTTTGCAATTTAAAGTTAACCTTTATCTCTTATAGTTTTTGAAATATAAGACGAAAAGTATTAAAATTTTACAAATTTGATGAAAAAAGGGCAATAACTCCAAGATGGGTAATCAGATTTACTTCAAAATTGCAGGGTAGGTAGATCTTGATGTGCTGATCATTTTTACACCATGTCAGATTTTTGATATTATTAACGGTTTTGGAGTTATTACCAAAAACCTGCAATTTTACCATATGTTCTATTTTTAGTAACAGTGGCCATGTTGGTTGGTGCACGGCATCACCGGACACAATTTTGAAACTAGACACCCTAGTAATGATTCAGACCAAGTTTGGTTTCCATTGGTCTAGTACTTTCAGAGGAGAAGATTTTTGAAAAAGTTTACGACATACGACGGACGACGACGACGGACGCCAAGTGATGGCAATAGCTCACCTGACCCTTTGGGTCAGGTGAGCTAAAAAAGCAATTTACAGAGCTCAGCATTGACGAGTTTCTGTGGTTGCTAGGGACATTGTAAGGTTTAAGGAATTCTTATAATATATACTGGTTAGTAAATGATAAGATGTCTCTAGATCTGCTAAGGTGCTGTTGTATAATTTTTGCTCTTGATTAAATAAAAGGTCCATGAGATCTACAGGAAAATAATGTGCATAGGGAAACCTGTTGCTATGGACGGGGCATAACTATGAATAAAAATATCAAAATGTATTTTTGAAATATGAAATGACATTTGGGTGATTTTAAAAAAAATGAAGACTTTGTGTGACATAGAGGGTGAAATTTCAAATTGGACAAATTGACATAATTTTGGTCATAAAAGGATGTCAATATAATATATTTTTCAGATTCAGTTGCTCAGTGCAATATATGAAGACAAAAAAAAAAATTTCAACTTTTATTAGCAACAAAGTGTTAAAATGATAACAAATACAGACTTACTTCCTCAGAGGTATCATTTTCTTTTGGGTATGGTAAGAGACCTAAATGTATTTCCATTTGATAATGATATGAAGTAGGCACATTTTAGTACCAAACTTTGTATATATCATGAGAAAACAGTTTCAGTATATCAAAGAAACACTATTTTTACTGTATATTTTAAAAAATCTGGTAAATAAAGTTTTCATACAAGCATAAACAATATGATCTAATGAGGCTTAATAGTTGTAAATCAATTATTTATATATGCCTAATAAATATAACAAAAGTTAAGTTAAGTTGATCATTGGTGGTATGAACTAGAGGTAACCAAATGAAAATACTGTCCATTTTTTTATGTTTTGTCACACTCCTGACACATTTTTCTAAAAGATAAATACACCTAATATCAAGCTAAATGCAATCATTGTTGGTCACAATAACTTTTTTAAGTAGTAGTACATAATATATTTTGACTGAAAAAAGGTTTCCCTTGAATATATTTCATTTTTGCATTGTTATGATGTTATTTCAATCATATTTTATCATATTCTAAGTAATACTATCATAATTATAAAAAATGACAACTCAATTTTCAACCATTTATACATCTTTTCAAGAGTATAGTGCTTATTGAGAATTAAATAATTCCACGAGACAATTACAAGCAGTTTTATGGAGGCTATATGCTTACAAAATAATCTATTTCTTAAATAAAATTGTCACACACCTAACTCCCTCTCGAAAATAATATAACCAACTTATTCTTCTCCAAACTAAAAGTTTTATTTCTTCAAAAGCTTATATTTCTTACAGTTAACAATAAATATTAAAAGAAGATTCCAAATTATGTTTTTGCTTTTTCTAATGATGAGTGTGCTAATTATTTGCCCTTTAGGAATTTTTCTTATCAAAAATGGTTAAAATGGATTTGAAATTTATTAAAACTAGTAATAGATCATCTTTTCTTAGTATAAAATTACTTTTTAGTGGTTTTCAAATTAGTTTCCCCATGTTTCTCAATAATTTACTCTGCAAAAAAACTTCCTACTGCAATTGCAATCTACATTTAATGTTTTTATGTCAGGAGTATGACATATTACTGTTGAATGAAAAATTATTGATAAATTTTCAAAAATGTTATATCAAAAGAATGAAAATGTTTTATGAAAGGCAAGATATATTAAAGTAAGTATTCTGTTTATCTAAAGCAACATACATCAATTTTTCATTTGGAAAAAAAATCCATATTTTGACATGTTTTAAGAAAATATAACCCTTTATCATCACTTATTATGAGAAAGGTGTCATGCAATATACAAAAATACTATAATTATTACTTATTGTTTATATGTAATTAAATTGAAAACATTGTGGAAGTTTGTAGAAGCATGGTTTATTATTTTTTTTATTTAAAAGATATGCCTATTAAAAGTGTCACACTCCTGACATTAGTTATTTTGATTTCCTAGCTATGCTATGTCATATATCAGAGCTATTTCCAACTTTATTTTTTGATTGGGTCTGGAGCTTTTGGAAAATAAAGAAATTGTGAACTATTAAAGCATACAGCATAGTACTATACAACTAAGATAAAATGTCACACTCCTGACATTTTTTGTGTCTCTCCTTATGCAAGCCCAATTTTACAACTATCATATTCATCCAGTCTAATACTACTAAATTATTAAAACTTAATGTTTTTTACAACATATTTTGACTTTTCTGAACTAATTAGTCTCAACAATGAAAAACTATTAAGGTTTAATTTGACATTTGTACAATTTTCCTAGTTAAATTTATTCGCGTACACTAATTTAAAAATTAGAATAATTTTTTGTCGCAAAATCATAGGATCACAAAGCATCTAGATATTTGAAGTAAAATGGTACGAAATTATAGAATACCATCTTTCTTTAATATATTGTTTATTTTATTTTTTCTATCATTGAGGTAAGTTGAGGCAATTTAAAGTTTGTCACGCTAAAATGTCACACTCCTGACAAATTTGACCAGTTTTTAGAGGATAACTTTTTAACCGGAAGAGCAATCTCCATGACACTTTGCATGAAGATAACTGTTACCATTGTGCTTGTTTTAAGATATTTACCTTTCTTTCATATCATTTAATATTCAAATTATTCTCTGAAAATGAAAAGTCTTCATTTTTTTGAAAATCACCCATTTGTAGTGTGTATAGCTTGACAAAAATGTACCGCTTAGTCAAATATCAAGTCAAAAGATCGTAGATGTCAAAATTCAACCATTAATTGCAATAATATAGGCTAATTTAATGTTTACAAAACCGTTGCTAGGGTGACAAAACAACACAAAAATACTATATGCTACCATAGAGAATTGGAATATTAATTTTTAGAGTGTACATACACAGAATATAACATTTTGTCGAAAAGACTATGCAAGATATGTAAAATAAAACCACCATATTTGAATTTCCAATGATTAATTGGACCCTCCTCCATTTACGTTGCTAAGCAACAAAGGACAAAGTGAAATCATCCCAAAAAATATTTTTCTTACCTTTCAATGATTGTGTTTAATATTATGTCTATATAAACAGTTTCTGAGATTGGGCCAAAATCGACCCTTATCATACCCACTCCTTTGAGCTCATTTTGACTTATACTAAAGCAGAAATGGACAATTGAAGAAATTTCTATTTTTAGTAACAGCAGCCATCTTGAATGGAGGGCGGGGCTGTCGGACACAATTTTGAAAGGGACCCACCCAAGGACCATCCCTGCCAGGTTTGGTTTAATTTGGTTCAGCAGTTTCAGAGGAGAAGATTTAGTTATCAAAATATGCCTAATGTGCATAATCGGCATAAATCGGCTGAAAGAAAAATTTCACAGAAAAACCCGGAATATATGTTAAACTACTCTTTGCCATGTAGCTGCAGTTAAAATGTTAGCTCATTTTGACTTATACTAAAGCAGCAATGGACAATTAAAATTTCATCCCCCCTTTTTTCTATTTTTAGCTTGGCGGCCATCTTGGTTAGAAGTCGGGATCACCGGACACAATTTTGGAAGGGGGCCATCCAAGGACCATTCCACCAAAGTTTGGTTCAAATTGGCCCAGTGGCTTCAGAGGAGTTGATTAAAATGTGAAAAGTTAACGGACAGACGACGGACGCTCAGTGGTGACAAAATAGCTCACCTGACCCTTTGGGTTGGGTCAGGTGAGCTAAAAAGGACTCGAACACAACCAATTATGCTTCTAACTTTCTGGTTTGATAGTTCCTGGCTTGAAATTATTACTTCAGAAAGAAATATTTTAAAATTGTAGATCCGGCAAAAATTGCAAAGGGTCTGACACAATGAAAGTCATTGTGAATTACAATTAAATATGTTTTAAATTGTATTAATTACGGGAAAAAACTTACAGATTCCTTTAAATATCCTTGTCCTGCCACATCGTACAAAGATAAACCAATCCTTGTCTGATGTAACCATACTTTCCTCATCACATAATTAAAGAACTGCATAATTGATATTCTGCCATAAGGATCTGTTTGTAACAGCTTACAAAACACTGAAGCTGAGAAAAATTGTCTGCAAAATATTATTATATCTTATTAAAGAATGAATAACTTTATATAATTAAATAACTGCAGAACTGATATTCTACCATAGCCTGGCATAGGGATCTGTTTGTAACAGCTTACAAAACACTGAAGCTGAGAAAAATTGTCTGCAAAATATTATTATATCTTATAAACGTAGCTACATGTAAGTAGAACAATAGACCTTCACAGTCCTCGATGTTAGCCACTAGCCCGAAGCCCCTGTGTAATGAAAATTACTTTGGGCTAGTGGTCGTGAAACATCAGTAGCCCGATCGGTCTGGTAAAATTTTTCATGTTTGCTGTTAAAACTTCTGAAAATCGTTTCAGATTAATAAATGTTTTAACTTCTCAGTGGGCTGAGCCTGTGTCACTCACTTTTCATTCTGCTTTGAGGAAACTTAATACAGAGCTTTCCATAGGTGCTTCTCACCAAGTTTCGGTTCATTTGGCCAAGCAGTTTCAGAGAAGACGTTTAGAAATCGACCAACCAGAAACAAGAATTGCCTATGGAAGCCGTTTGTTAACAGATCGGGACGAAATTAGCAATCTTTATAGAGGATCTTCCATAGAAACTGGAAAAGAAGTATGCCCCCGCACTTGATAATTATGGACAAAGTTGTTTTGTTAGGAGTGATTTTTTAAAATTGAAGTGTGTCTGTAAGACACAAATGATGCCCCCGCCTGACTACAGGAAATTATAAACAAGTCAAAAGTTCTTTCATACTCAACTTGTATACAGATAGTGCCTTTAATTTCATTCCTGATATGTAAATATAAAGGTATTACCTGTGGTAAAATGGGTATAATTCCCCATACAGACCATGTTTCCATTATGTAGCTAGTAAGTAGGAAATGAAGTCCAACTACCTGTCATTTTGTGAATATTTGACCTAAATCCCCCCTCTCCCCGACTTTTCGTTGCGGGGGCATAAAAAAATGACCAAGTCCAACTACCTGTCATTATCAAATATTTGATGAAAATCAAAATCCTGTGGACATGCACACACCTCCATTATGTGTATGAACATCATACAAAATATTAAAATTGTAGCTCCAAAACTGTTGGAGGAGATAGTCGGAAAAACCATGTATCTATATCCGGATGGACGAACAGACGGACAGGAGTAAATTAATATGCCCCCCCCCCCCCCCCAACTCTTAATCGCGGGGGCATAAAAATACCGTTTGCCAACAAAGCATCACAGGAATATTTTTCTCAAACGGAAGTGGCAGTAGAAACAGGCCTTACCTACTCCCAAAAGTGCTTCGTCTCCAACCTCCTAAATAAAAATAATATTGCTGCTTTATTAATCATAATCTTAAATCATGCTTTTACTGTAATACATACTGGCATTTAGTTCCAGCTTCTGACCCAACTTTTTGAAAATCTTCATAGTTAATCATTTGATCTTCCCCAACAATTGGTGGTGTATGGTGCTGGTCCAAAAGAAACCAGAGAAACTGAAATTATACAGAAGAAATATGAAATGCATGTTGCTATAAAAAATAAAGGGCTGGGGCAAGTGCAGCAGGTAGACAAGGGAAGTGTGGACAATATTTTGGTTGATGCAGTATTTTGTTTGACCCACTGTATTTGAGTCATCTCAATAACAGATAATGATAATCATTTGGCAAAAATCTTAACTAAAATTATATGAAAAATATAAAAGACAACATTTTGCAATTTGAAATTTGTTTGGTTGACTTTATCTCGGAAATATGTCGACATACTACAGGAAGCTCTCAGCTCAATTAATTCAAAGAAAACAAACAGCATCAAACTTGTAAACCTCTCAAATATGCCAAATTTTGGAATTTGAGCTCCTTTTCGAAATAAAATAATTGTAAAAGTAGAGGCTCAGTGGGCTGAGCCTGTGTCGCTCATCTTTCATTCTGCTTTGAGGAAAATTAATACAGAACCTTCCATAGTTTCGGTTCATTTGGCTAAGCAGTTTCATAAAGAAGATTTTTAGAAATCAACCAACCAAAAACAAGAATTGTCTATGGCAGCCATGTTTGTTAACAGATCGGGATGAAATTAGCAATCTTTATAGAGGACCTTCCATAGATGCTTGCTACCAAGTTTCGGTTCAATTGGCTAAGCAGTTTCAGCGAAGAAGATTTTTAGAAATCGACCAATCTGAAACAAGAATTGCCTGTGGCAGCCATGTTTGCTAACGAATCGGGATGAAATGAGCAATCTTTATAGAGGATCTTCCATAGATGCTACCTACCAAGTTTTGGCTCATTTGGGAAAGTGTGTTTCAGAGTAGAAGATTTTAGAAATCGACCAATCAAAAACAAGAATTGCCTGTGGCGGCCAAGTTTATTAACGAATCGGGATGAAATGAGCAATCTTTATAAAGGACCTTCCATACATACCTTCTACCAAATTTCAGTTCATTCGGGAAAACGGTTTCAGAGGAGAAGAATTTTTTAGAAATCAACCAATCAGAAACAAGAATGGCCTGTGGCGGCCATGTTTGTTAATGGATCGGGACAAAATGAGCAATCTTTATAGAGGACCTTCCATAGATTAGATGCTTCCTACTGACAGACAACGGATGCCAAGTGATGGCAAAAGCTCACATTGCCTTTGGCAAGGTGAGCTAAAAATCTATGGCCCATCACAAACTTATAAGGATAATCATTTTGCCAAAAAAAAAAAAAAAAACTGCATTAGAATTGCCAATTTGGATGAAAAATAAAAACTTTCAAATTTTGGAAATTGGCACTTTTTGGCCCCATTTAATTAATTTTATCTTGGAAACTGTAAAAGTCAGAGGAAGTTCACCAACATACTGCCGAAAGCTCCCAACACAATCCATTCAACAACAATAAAACACATTAAAATTGGACGAAAAATTACAATTCTATATATACAGTACTTTCAAATGTGAGAAATTTCTTAATTTGGGGCCATTTTAGACCTCTTTTCGAAATAAAATAGCAAAAAAAACTAGAGGCTCAGGTGAGCCTGTATCGCTCACCTGACATAAATAAGTCCTCTTAAGAATGTCTGCATGCCGAATACATCTAAATTACTATTCAAATCCCATACTGCCATAGGGTTCTATGTTAAAACTATGTCTGCTCATGGCAGCCATCTTGGATGGAGGTTGTGGTCACCGGACACAATTTTGAAAGTATACTACCCAAGGACCATCCATGCCATGTTTGCTTTAAATTGGCTGACTGGTTTCAGAAGAGAAGACTTTTAAACAATTTTCCCATAGGGTCCTATGTTAAAACTATGTCTGCTGACGGCGGCCATTTTGAACCGAGATCGGGATCACTGAACCCAATTTTGGAAGTTGACCCCTAAGGACCATCGATGACATGTTTGCTATATTGGCTTACTGGTTTCAGAGGAGAAGATTTTAAAACATTTTTTCCCATAGGGTCCTATGTTAAAACTACAGTATGTCCGCTGAAGGCAGCCATCTTGGATGGAGGTCAGGGTCACTGGACACAATTTTGAAAATTAATTAAGGACCATCCATGCCATGTTTGCTTTAAATTGGCTTACTGGTTTCAGAGAAGAAGATTTTTAAACATATTTCCCATAGGGTCCTATGTTAAAACTATGTCCACTGATGGTGGCCATCTTGGATGGAGTTTTGGGTCACTGGATATAATTTTGAAAGTTGACCATTTAAGGACCATTCATGCCATGTTTGCTTTAAATTGTCTTACTGATTTTAGAGGAAATTTTTTTTAAACATTTTTCCCATAGGGTCCTATGTTAAAAATATGTTTGCTGATGGCGGCCATCTTGGATGGAGGTCGGGGTCACAGGACATAATTTTGAAAGTTGACCACCTAAGGACCATTCATGCCATGTTTGCTTTAAACTGACTTACTGGTTTCAGAGGAGAAGACTTTTAAACATTTTTTCCATAGGGTCCTATGTTAAAATTAAGTCGAGTCATGGTGGCCATCTTGAATTTCCGATCAGCAAACGATTCACAAATTTAGTACAGGACCACCCAATGATCATTCCTGCAAAGTCACAATTCAATTGGCTTAGTGGTTTCTAACAAGAAGATTTTTAAAATTTTGACCAATCAGAACACATTATGGGCCCTGGCAGCCATGTTAGATTTCCGATCAGCGCCAAAAACAAAAATCTTGTATATGACCATCCAATGAACATTTCTGCCAAGTTTGGTTCAAATCTGTTTTGTGGTTTCAGAAAAAAAGATGAAAATGTGAAATTCCCATAGGGTCCAATGTTAAACTAAGTCGAGTCATGGCGGCCATCTTGAATTTCCGAACGGCAAACGATTCACAATTTTAGTACAGGACCACCTAATGATCATTCCTGCAAAGTCACAATTCAATTGACTTAGTGGTTTCTGACAAGAAGATTTTTAAAATTTCAGCCAATGAGAACACATTATGGACCCTGGCAGCCATGTTGGATTTCAAATCAGCACCAAAAACACAAATCTGGTAGAGGACCATCCAGTGAACATTTCTGGCAAGTTTGGTTGAAATCTGTTCAGCGGTTTCAGAGAAGAAGATTTAAATGTGAAAAGCTAACGGACGGACGGACGACGGACGCTTACCCATGACAAAAGCTCACATGGCCTATGGCCAGGTGAGCTAAAAATGAACACTGAGAAAAAAAACTGCATTAAAATATGAAAAAAAAAAAATTTAATTCAATTTTTTTTAAATCCCTTTTATGTCAAAAACAGTAATAGTTACATAATAATGTTATGCATGTTTATGAAAGGGATTTTCTTAAGGAATGCATTAACTAAAATCCTCATCAAAAACAAATGAACAATAAATAATTTATACCCAAATATATGGACACATCCTTTTTAACACCTTTGGGCTCTTGTTTCTTTTGTGTAGGGGCCCGGGTGGGTCAATGAGTTAGGTACATGTAGTTGGATTACAAAATTACAAAAAAGGGTGCACTCGACTCACAGCCGCAAGTGATAGCTTACCAGTTGCATGCCCATGGTCAGTGGTTCTCTACGGGTACTCCGGCTTCTTCCACCACTAAAACTGGTCGCCATGATATAGCCGAAATATTGCTGAAAATGGCATTAAACACAATAAATGAAATCAAATAAAATCATATCTTTTGTGTACAACAAAAAAACATTGTAGGGGAACATCCAGTGAACATTTCTACCAAATTTGGTTTCAATTGGTCCATTGGTTTCAGGGAAAAAGATTAAAATGTAAAAGTTTACAGACAATGATGGACGCAAAGTGATTGCAATACCTCACCTGACGGTGACCCTTGAGCTTGAAATATTCTATTTATGCAAAATTTGGAATTTGGACCTCTTTTCAAAATAAGATAGCAAAAACCTTTTTATGGTCCATCATTTAAGAATTGAATGTAATCTTTTGTAGTTTTATTGGCATTTGAAAGCATTGCCCAGTACATTTTGCATGAAGTGTGATTAAGCTCTTTCTATAAATTAGAGGCTCCCAGGAGCCTGTAATCGCTCACCTGGTTGTTTATAGAAAATGGGGATGTCACACACAATTGTGATACTGGGTCAACCAAAGATCCTTTCAGTTAGAAGATTTTGATGTGATTTTTTCTCTCTCATATATAAAATGCCTAATCGGTATAAACTGGCTAAAAATAATTTACCTAAAAACCCTTAAGATATGTTGAACTATGTAATTATTTAGTTTTTGTGGACAAATGATGATGGTTTTCCCCTTGATTTAACTTACAAATAATTTTTTTTAAAATCTTGATTACAATTGATTAATGATCGATTATGCCATCCGATTTTTACCGATAATCAAATATGATTTTAAACTGATTGACCATCACTACTCGTCATGCATATCAACTACCAATAACCTGCTGAAACATGACTAACATTTTCTTCATTAAAGTACTGCATAAACCTTGCTTAAAATCTGATTTATATATTTAATACACTCACTCATTATTCTGATTACAAGCCAAGGCCAAAAAAAAATATATGTGTGTTTACGGTCACCCGACCTACCCTAATTTTTGCTAACGACCCTATGAATTTTTACACAGAATTCGGATAACCATTTTTGTTGTTTAACCAGCAACAAAGTTTTATTTATTCAACTGCTAGCTTTTTGTCGAAATTGAGAGCAAAGAAGGTAGAAAAACTGCATAATTCGTCATTTTATCGGAAATTTCGAAAATGAAATACCGGAATCGGATACGACTATTTCCGGTTTTTGCCGATAATAATAATAAAAAAAAAATTAATCCCGACTGACCGACCCTAGATTTTTTTGACATGCGACAGTAAACACACATATATTTTTTTTGGCCCAACCAGTCTTTGCTTGTACTCCTTTAAAAATGTGGCTTTATTGGGTCTGTAGATGTATTTTACCTCCTATGTTCTATTTAGAGCAACAGCAGCCATGTTGGATCATGGATGAGCGGGTGGGATAATTGCACATAATTTTGAATTTAGACACTTTAAGAATGATTCAGAACAACATTGGTTGAAATTGACTCAGTGGTTTCAGATTAGAATTTTTTCTTAAATACAAATGTAGTTTACAACAGACTGGTGGACAGACAGATGACAACAGATGCAAAGTGATGGGAAAAGCTCACCTGAACTTTTGGTAATTGAATAAAATTAATCTTTGATCTGAATGACTAACTATTCACATTTTGATTATCCTAAAGATTGAGTCAAAATACTTCAAAAGTTATTCCAATTAAAAAAAAATTCTCGGTAATATTAACTTGATGTGACCAACTACATACCTGAAGTTCATCATTGTCTAACAGTTCTCTGCTTCTTCTTTGCAAAAATACAGCTCTAAAGAAAACAAATGCAGATTTAGATACAATAGGATATTATAAATACTAAAGGGGACATAGAATGATTGAAAGGCATATAGTTGAAAGTGGTACATTTTGTAGTAAACATCTATCATCCATATTCCTGAAATGTTGGTGGACTTTTAGTTCCAAACCCTAAAATGCAGACCTCTATAAGACAACAGGCTTGACAACTTTATCAAAAAGATCTAGTTGACACCAAACAGAAAGATTATGGTATTTCTCCTTTTTCAAAATTTCATACATAGCTCTTGTTCCTTTATCAGCCTGGGGTCCTTTGTTGAACTTGTGATTAAACTAATCATGATGAGCCCTAATTACTTTTTTAATTCCTAATCACATACTTAGCTAATGCAATGATTAAATTCTGTTACTGAAGCTGTTTTTAATCAATGTATTAACTAATCATATTTAATTAGTATTACTGTGAGCACAGCTCACTAAGATACCCCCCGCTCCCCACATCTGTCCAACCTATTTCCATAACCAAAACATTACTGATTGTTCTGACCAAAAATGAAAGGGACCCTCCTCTCTTCACCGGTAAGCTGCTGATAAAATTTCAAAACATTCTGAGAAACACTACTCAAGTTATCATACGACATAGGGTAAAAATCCTATTTTCCGTCATATAAAGTCCAATAACTCTGGAATGGCAAAAGTGAACATCGTCAAAAATGAAAGGGATCCTCCTCTCTTGAAGACTCACCGGTAAGCTGCTGATAAAATTTCAAAACATTCTGAGAAACACTACTCAAGTTATCATACGACATAGGGTAATAAAGAGCTGCGCCAAGAGCGCATGATACGCCCGTCGTCAACATTCATACAATATTTGTAGACTTTCCTTCCCACAACTCTTGAATGAAAAATCTAAATTTCACCAAAAAGTATACAGACCGTAAGACTATCAATTCCAATAACTGTGCGAAGTTTGAAGTGAATTGGCCAAGGGGTTCTCAATTTACAGCGCGACATACGAAAAATTGCCTACAATTTAATGAATAAAGTCCCATAACTCTTGAATGAAAAATTTAAATTTCACCAAAAAGTATACAGACCAGACCACAAGACTATCAATTCCAATAACTATGCGAAGTTTGAAGTGAATTGTCCAAGGTGTTCTCAATTTACAGTGTGACATACGAAAAATCGCCTACAATTTGATGAATAGTCCCATAACTCTGGAATGAAAATTCGAAATTTCACCATGAAGTATACAGACCGTAAGACCATCAATTCCAATAACTCTGTGAAATTTGAAGTGAATTGGCCTAGGGGTTCTCAAGTTAGAGCGCGACATGTGAAACGGACGGATGGACGGTATAAAAATTCTATTTTCCGTCATATCAAGTCCAATAACGGCAAAAGTGAAAATCGTCAAAAATGAAAGGGATCCTCCTCTCTTCACCAGTAAACAGCTGATAAAATTTTAAAAGACTCAAGTTGTCGTACGACATAGGATTTGTCTACAGACGGACGGACATGGTGAAACCAGTATACCCCCCTACAACTTTGTTGCGGGGGGTATTATCAACAATTTTTTTTCTAGATGTTGACAATTAATTTCAAAATTTTTGGTTCATTATTAAAATAGTTACCCATTAAGTTAATTATATTTTCTAAAGTGTAGAAATCTGGATGGAGTGAGTACAAGAGTGTAAGAGCCCAACCATCAAAACAAAATAACAGACATGTGCTCTATTGTACCATGTGACATAGGACATTTAAATATTAAAAACCAAAGTTATAAAAACTGACCTAATAAAAAACATTGACGTAAATTAAAGTCAACAGACCATGAAAATGAGGTCAAGGTCAGGTGACACATGCCTGGCTGACATATATCCTCAATGATCAATGTCTGGACAAAATATAGTGAGCCTATCCTATTGAGCTTGAAATAAAGGATACCACAGATACAGTTAGGTCTGCTTTTACACCTTGACCTACACCTCGATATTGAGTGAGGGTTGGTAAAGAACGAAATTTTACGATAAAAGGAATAATTTCAATTTTCCATTGCGTCAGAACTTTGCTTTTAGGCCACCATTAAAAATATTTCAGTTTGCCCAAACCCGACCCACAGATTTAGGTATGGGTAGGTAGGTAGGTAAATTCTTTTTTTTCTGAATAAAGTTTGTAAAACATTTGTTGTTGTTTTCTAGAAAAGACACCTTATCAGGTTCAAAATTTATTCAACAAATATGACTAGAAACAATTATGCAACATCAAGTTCATGCTTTGTCAGTTTTTGATAGGATTTCGTTTAAGTATTCTGTATTGGCTTTTTGTCCCTCAGACAGGCTTGACACAAAGGCAGGACAACTCAGTACTTCTTCTTCAGGTCATTGTCCTGTTGAATTCCTTCTGCAGTACAATAACAACACAAATCTGGCTTTCCAATACCAGAAGCATATAGTAGGCCCACTCAATTGGTGAGTGACTGACAGTTGATTTATACTTTAATAAAAAAAAAAAACTTTCCTTTAAGGATGTGACCTGAAATAACAAAATAATTAGTGATCTGGAAGTGAAAAGGCAGTTGAAATTCCAAGGCAAGAATAAGCAGTCCAAAGAATATTAATTGCATCTTGTACATCATGTTCATACCTCACCAGAAGATATAGTGACTGACACTGCAGCAATTTTTTTATATTTTTATTAAGAATTGATTCATCTTCCTGATATCATAATATTGTGAGTGTGTGAGGAAGAATTTCAATTAAAGTGATTATTGTTATTACCACATTTATATGTCATCTAGGGGTGGTCATGATCATATGGTAGTTGGATTTACAACTATCTGTGCAATCAGTGTCTATCACCACTAACGTTGTGAGTTCGAACCTCATTCATGGCTCTGACAGCACAAAAGTGGTCATTTATGTATAATTCTTATAGAAAGTTGCGGATAAGGTGTGCTTGAGTGCATCAGCACCGTGTACACATGCATGAACTCCTGAAAAGAAGTGTTTAATCCTATATTGTTTTGTTGTGAAATAGTGTGACAGCACTTTCCCTTGTAAACTCATGACAAAAATATGAGTTTTTAAGCAGACTGGGGTCAAATGCACCATACATATAGAAATATAGAGCCATTGAATATTGAGTGGTGTCTAACATCCTGGACTATAGTATACGACTGATGTGCCCCATTGTTTTCAATTTTCAAAATTGTTTACAATTTTCAAATTAGTTCCAAGAAAAAAAAAATTGGGCAGCACTTCCCCTAGTAAACACATATTTCTCATTAGCCCCCCTTCCCGAATTACCAGGTCAAAAATAGAAAAAAATTTGAGAACGTGTGTGGACAAACTTCATTTATTAGTGACATCTACATCTACTAGGTACAGAGCTCTGTCTTTGCAGACCGTTACGTTCCGGAAAAACTATTGCGCTGCGGTGGCAGAAAAGAGTTAAAGAATGAACTGTGAAGAGAATATATAATCCAATCAAGGGTACCTGTAAAGAGCGAAACGAAATAGAAACGAAACTAAATCGAACGAAACGAAACGAAATCAAACAAAACGAAACGAAACCGAACGAAATGTAACCAAAAAAAATGAAAAATTCAATATGACATGGTTTATAATATATTGATTATCCAAATTTAGAAGACTTAAAGGGTTCCCAGTTTTATACTATAATGATTATCCAAATTTATTATACTTCAGCATTTTTTTTTCTATATGAAATTTTAAACAACTGATAGAATTACTACTTTCGCATACTAGATAATAATACTTAGATAACTGTTGTTGGGTCAATAGATTCTGAACTGTTGCCGTCTGAAATAGTCGCCGACTTTTTGTAAAGTACTCCTTTAGATTGAATTTTTGATAATCACAGGATCGCTTTCAGCCAATGGAGTGACATCTTTTCGGGGACTTTTTTTACAAGATTTATTGTTACTGTACAGCCGACACAAGACAGAAAGTATAGAGCATGGTTGAAATTCTCGGATTAGACTCTATACTGGGGTGACATTGGACAACCCAGCAGGTCCCAAATGCGGCACAGAGGCCACTTAACATTTCGGAGCACCTTGGCCTATGCATTGTACTTGGTTTTTAAAAGGTTAAAACATAAATCGTTGTTAAGATGCAAGGCATCGCACAGTCATGTATTTTTTTTCCCTCACGGTTTGTGATTTCGTGCTATTAAAGCTTTTCTTAGAGACAGCACGACTAATGTGTGTGAAAAAAGTATGTCTTTTTGTCAGAGGACCTTTTTGTCTTGAGCTACATGAAGTTGTCAGTTAACTTCGATTATTCAGTTGTGAGACCCTACTCGTTTTCAATTTGTTTAAACTTGTTCAATCTGTTGTTGATCTTGTATGTTTCTTGTTTTGTCTCGTATTAGACACTGGTTCTTTCTGATTTTTACTGTGTCTTATTTGTTCTTATTTTTTATCACTGGTCTGCATTCAAAGGGAGGGTTGAGTGCTCATGTAACTAATGTAACCCAGTCGCATTCCATGTGCTTGTCCCAAGTCAGGGGAATGTTGGCCAGTGATTTTACCCATCTGATTTTCATCTTTTAGTTTCATTTATTGTATTTGTTAACAAGATGTTCTGCTGTTTTTTTGTTTTGATTTTGTACATATTTTTTTATATATATTGAATTTTTCATTTTTTTTTCGTTACATTTCGTTTTTTTCGCTACATTTCGTTTTAATCGGTTTCGTATCATTCGGTTTCATTTCATTTTGTTTGATTCGTTTCGTTCGGTTTCGTTTCTATTTCGTTTCACACTTTGCAGGTACCCTCCAATCAACAGCAAGAACAAGATTGAAAAGAAATAAAGAATCAAAAGATCCCAAATTGATTTCTGTTCTTCTGTTGACATGAAGCTTTACACAATCTCATTACAAAACCCTAACAAAAAAACTCACCTGTAAACCTTGGTGCTTCCTCACTGAATTTTACAGGGACTTTATTGCACGAATTTTGACAAGCACTCTTTAGTGGCAGCGGTGGATGTATATTATTATTGACATCATGGAATTTACATCATGAAAATATCTCATTAGTTTACGTTCAAAAGTTATACCAATAAACGTACTGAAAATACCTGTCCTGGTTTTCCGCCATTGAAAAATACTGTCCTGCCACGATTTAGGGTATCAAATGCAGTGAGGGAAACAACCGCTCGCTTTGGTGAGTGGAAATTTCAGGTGGCGAGTAAGATACACTTTATACTCGCCGGTCTGGCGAGTAACAGTTGTAAGGCGAGTAGAAACTCAACTTGATTATAACCCATTAAAAGGTATGCTTGTCATTAAATTGCTTTTCTACATTTCAGACAGGTGTGTGTTACTGTTTAGTGTTGATTGACAGGCGAGGATAATCTCCACGTGGTATTATCAAATAAGACAACACCTCACTTGAAATTAACGACAGGATATGACCTTTCTTTACGACCTTATCACTTCAAAGATAAGCATAATTTTTTATCAGATCCCACATGCAATAAAAATGACCACATTTGCATTTTATTTTTAAGGCAAACTTTATACGACCAAGATACTTTGTACACGTAGGTTTATAAAGTACATTTGCTCATTGATCCGTGATCAACGAGACGAAAATGATAGAATTTGTCCACGATCATGGTCCGCGTTGAATCATCGCGACGGTCCGCAAGCTGTCGATTTTGTCCTTGAAAGGATCGCGGATTTTGCATTTTCCATTTGGACTATAGGGTACCTGAAAAATTGCTGAGTTAATGTTTAACAACAATAACTCTCTAAAAATTTCAATATGTCCACACCCCTTAAAGTATATCTGACCTTGATTCTTCTCTTAGTTTCAATAACAAAGGTTCTTCTTCAGTTGGCAACTGAAATCAAAGCATCAAAGACACAGATGAATTGATTTTCATAACAACAAAATATATGTTTGATGTTGTAAAAGATTAAATAACGGTCAAGAAAAAACAGAAAACAATTCATGGGTCCTTTATGTACATGCACAATTATAATTAAGCACAATTAAGGTAGTTCCACAAGTAAAGTAAAAGTTCACAGTGAATTCTTCTCTGTTCTACATTTGTTGTTTTGTTGTTTGTTTTATGGTGTTTAACGCTATTTTCAACAATATTTCAATTATATAGTGGCGGTTAGTTCTATTGGTGGAGGAAACCGGAGATCCCGGAGAAAACCACTGACCTGCCGCAAAACTCAGCGTGTTTTACAACTGAAACATCATATTAGTACTTTATATGACCTTCCCTGAGCAGGCCATAATTGTATGCTTAATTGTCAGTTCTGTCCAAATAATCTGACCCCCTCATCTAATAACATTTTTTAGCTTACATCCTACCTTGACATAAAGACTAGGAATATTTTTATATTCATCATCAATTCCACGCCATAATTGATAGCATTCATTAAAGATTTCAAAATCCTCTGACTTCACTTCTTCAGGATGGTTTTTTTCTGAAATGAAATATTCAACTGTCACATTTGACGAAATAACATACCCTGCCCCACATTCTGCCTATTTTCAGGGCATGAAGAATTATTTTTTAAGCCACTTACCCAAGGGAAAGGGAAATAAAAGAAAATATTTTCCCTTCCAAATTTCTACTTACCTGTTGAGGGTTTGGTGGTTTGCACACACACCCCCCCCCCCCCCCCCCCTCCTTTCCCCCATTGGACATTTTAAAATATTTAATGCAAAATCCTACATTTAGTTTTGATTAAAAAAAATATCTGTGTAAGTTCGACAACTGACATATCGAAAATCCAAGACAACTTGTCTGACATTCGGTCAGGCAATTTAGAAAAACTGTCTGACCGAAAGAAAATTTGTCTGAACGAAAAAAAAACCTAAAATGCCACCACATATTCCGCATCGCCATTAAAAACTCTTTTCAAGAATAAATATTTAGGTATTCAGTTATTTTGTGACATTCCCAATATTTGTTCAAAATTAAAAAGCTCATCCTGGAAATCTTAACATTCATCTTCATAATCATCATCATCAATGTCTTTGTGAAAAAAAATTCTGATTTGTTGTGAACAAAAATTCTGTCCAGACATTAAATTCCCCCCCCCCCCTCCCCCCCCCCACACCTTTTTTTTCCACCTAAGATAAGAAAATGATGGTTTACCAATACAAGAACACTTAATATTTTTATGGAATGTTATTTTTAATGTGGTCATAAGTTAATAAGGTATTGTTTGTTTTTCTTGCTGACTAACTCTCTGAAAGACTGTTTTGGCAATGTATCTTTCAGTTTCCGGTTCGTCCGTATTGTATTTCTCAAATCATGATTCTTTCGTACTTAACCATCTCGGACCATTATGTTCCGATTTTTTTTTACAAATTGACAATGTACCAAGAAATTAGGTTTTAAGAACATGTTTAATGAAGAATGCAAACATTATCAACCTAAAGAAATTTACGAATATATATTTTCAAAATACAAATAGTTAAAATGATAATCATTTTGGTTTATTTTAAAGACCGATCTAGTCCAATGCCGATCTATGTTTGGGACGAATTATATTTCTTTAAGGGAAGTTACTCTATTAGGATTACACAACGGTCAAAATAAGTTATTCACAGAAAACGCTTATTTAAAGAAATAAACATGCTATTAGTATTACAAGAAGTCAAGATCGACTTTTAAAGACCGACAAAGAGAAAATTGTTTCCTGAATATTTATATAGATTCTATTGAAAAAATTTGGCAAGTCACTGGTCCGAATCAATTTTCACTGCCACTGGCCGTGGGCCACTGCTAAAGTCGATGACTGTTACTGAACACGTTCTTGTCTTGAATATATCTGAAATACTGCTAAACTGTATGCTAAGCAATAATCAATCAATCTTAGGCTGAAAATTCCAGCTCGAGTCTATGTGGACAAATTTTGTGACATTGAATTTCTTACAGTTACAAGTTACATGTACATGTATGCTAGTCTTATATGTTGCAGACCAAATAAAGTACAGGGAAATAATAAGTTAAAACGGTTGTCAAAAGTAAATGTAGCTATTTTATTTTTTTCAAAATTACAGATTTGCTAGCCCAAAGGGCTAGTAGGTCAAAAATTTTAAGGCAAGGACTGTAGTACACCGACATGTTTTAAGAAAGTATGGTATCGTAATGTAATACCGGTGTAATCTATTTCCGGGGTATATCAGGATTTTCCCATTTGCGAGCACAAGACGTGACATCATCAGTCAAAGGTCATCACGTTTTGTTGACAACACAACGCGCTATCACCAACCATAAAGAATTTTATATACCTTTGTACTGAATATATAGCGACAAATTTTGTGCTCCATACTAACTCTTTGTCTGTATCCTGTCCATTCTGAATTCCTGTACTCTACAGCATTTTTTAATGGAACATTCCGATACACCGGTAATACATTCAGTTTATCTGGCAGATGAGTTTGCAGGATGTTTACTTAAACAAATTGGAACTTTAAACATTTAATTAATAAAAAGCAAAAGTTACGTGGTTAAAACACTTAATGACAGTGCATTCATAAGAAAAGTTTGGATCATGTTTTCCCTTTTACTACCCCGGTAATATCGTTGTGTATTGTAAAGTCGAGGGTCGGCCATTTTCCATATTCATTACTATTAGATGACGTCATAGCGAGCACGTGACCTGTGACTGTCAAACAATAGTGATGACGTAGTTGGAAATTACCAAGTATCTTAACAAAAATGAGATTCAAACAGGTAAAATAACATAAGAAACCCTCAAGATGCCAATTTCCGCCATTTTTGCTAATGCCCATTTTTTAAAAAACATTTCTGTGCCGTTTTTAGAGCCTTGGGTCACCAGGGTCATGGAAGAAACGGTCGGCTGCTTTGCTTACAAACATGGGTTAAAGGTTATATGACTGAATTTGGACTCGTGGGTTTATTAATTGAGAAAAATGTCTCACAAAACATGTGATTTCTTATTTTAGTGTTTTATCTAGGACTGAAAAAGGGCATGGTATATTTTCTTTAAAAAGGGCACTTTGCGCGTAGAATTTACCAAAAAGGGCACATAATTTCTTTGCGACATTTATGTGAAACAAGGCAATATATTACACAAAGTTTAAAAATGCAGCAAGTGAAATTAGGTAAAAAAAATTATGTCTGTTTAGGGTTACATTGGACGATTGGTTGAAAAAATAGGGTAGGTAAGTAGGTAGGTAAAACCATTTTATTTTTCAAAATCATTTTGATTTCTTGACTTTAACAGTGCTTAACCAAAATGTGATGACTTAGCGGCGTTTTACAAAAAATACCAATAAAATGTGCTAGAGTACCGTAGGCAGAAAAAATAGGGACGGTACTGTAGGGAAACCTTGAACAGAGATATATTTTTTTCTGGCCTTATTCATACACACATGACACAGGTACATGTGGGGTGGGTCAAAGAGAACTGCTATCAAAACATCTACAATAATTAAAGTTTATACAAATGTTGAATAGTAAAGACCTACAGGTGTTTTGGGGGAATCCATATAAACTGCTATCAAAACATTGTTGACAGATTACCAAGCTCAGGTAAACATCACCACCGCCAATGAATGTTGATTAAAAATTGACACTTCATTACAAGTTCACACAATTGTACGGCGGGTGAAACATTTTATATACCTGCTGAAGAATGTCATTAGGTTTCGGCATGAGGCTGCTTCTGCCTTCCTCATCTCCTCCCTTTTTCTTTTCCTTCTGTCGGCAGTCGGCTTTTTTTTCTATTTTCACAATGGCGTCAAAATTTGATAGTTCGAAAGAAACGAAACGAAAAAGGGCACATCGGCAATACATGGCGCCACGGTTTTTTTTATCAAAAGGGGCATGGCGCCACGCCATTCTATTTTTCTTTAGATAACACTATATTTATCTAACCTGTAAAATGTAAAAAGTCTGACAATGAGTGAAACAAAATAACAACTTGTAGCCTTTCAAAACATTTGGTCATGTGACTTTAACATATGGATAAAAGAAAGAATGTACATGTATATTGTGTTTAATATAGTTATACTGTATTAACCCACATTGTTGTTATTTGCATGAAATATGAATAAATTATGACAATTATTTTGACATTTTTGTGCATTGTTTTTATTTCTTGTGTTATCTATCATTTCTTTTCCTTTGTTCGCATGGGGTTCACTTGGTTTACTGCACTACACAGAGAGTGATAAGAAAGGGGGACAAATTTTTATGTATGCATTGTGTTTAAAATATTCTTAAGTGGCTGTGGTGATCCATGGACAGCTTAAATCCAGTGCCAAATGTGCTCCTGTCCATGGACCTCTGTAGATTGCACAGCTACACCACAGGGGCTTGAATCACTTTCAGAGGTCATGCGGCCTATATACTCTTATAATATATACTAACAAGGGATGTAACACCAACGTAGCCAATACTCTTGGAGTTTTACCGTTGACTGTGTGCCATAGCAAAACGTTGGTGGCCTATTTTCGAACAAAGTTTGCAGGGGTGCTCTGACTTCTACAGTGAAGCAATTGTGAAAAATGATGTCTCGTCGGAAAGATAAATCAATATGTTAGCGAATGACAACAAAGATTGTTTGAATGTGTGATTTTTTAATATTTTTTTCAAGCCTGAAACAGAACTGGTAGTGGCTTCGCTTGGCTACCTTGGTCGTTACATCCCTTGTTAGTATATAGGAGTATATAGGCTGTGTGATCTCTATGAAAGCGATTCAAGCAAAAAGTGCTTAGAGAAAAAAGAAAAAAACCACAATAATTCAAATTTCCAGTTGATTTTAAATGTATTTATTTCTATTGTGATCATTGTAATTGTCATGACATTTGACTGTTTGAAATAGTGAACTAAAATGAACAGCTGAAAAAACTTTATGTGAAAAATATTTTTTTCTGCCCAGACAAAATAGTCTATAGACAATTTTGGTGTAATGCCAGGTTTTTTATATTATAATATATCAGAGTTTTTGAAATTCGTCGGACCGTCTGGGGCAGATTTTCGGCAGGTCCGACAGAAGCCTCATACTAGGCGCCCTATTGTCCGCCAAACATTTTGTTGTTGTTTTGTATGTAATGGCTTTGCCAAACATGTCCCGTGGTTATTGATTTCTTGTTTAACAGATTGCTTATGCAACCTTGGTTCTAAATATAATGGTCGTATTTGTCCAGGTTTCATAAATAGCAAATTCGGTAAACAAAGTTATCCGCAGTCGTTCTGTAACATTATCGTTGATTGGTGGGATTAGGGGAATCCCTTTAAAGAATATCGCGTACAATCTTATGATTGCCGACAGAACCAATGGAAATTGTTTAAAGGTGATGACATCAATTTCTAAAAAAATGGATTATATTTTTGTAACAGATTGTTTATTGACTTCAGTATCATCAAAACCTTTTACCCGTTTTGAATTTTGATTTTTTTAATTTACTGGCAATGATTTAAAATGTTTATTTTCTCTACTATTGTATTTTTCGCGGAACGAATGTACCGAAGACGATTTGTATCTTAATATCTTACATGTATGTCCTACCAGCTTCAAAGAAATGTTGTGTCTCGTGGCCCATCAAATTTATAAAAGGTACTCGTCCTGGATTAAAAAGGCTGGCACAAGTGACAGTGCAACAAATGCAGAAAAAAGATTTAAATATGAAAAGGAGAAATGACCTGAACAGATTTTCAACACAAAATGATGCGAAGGTCGTCCCTGGTTAAAATATGACCTGATGAAAATGTCATGACATGTACAATATGTACAAAGTATGGTAAACAAGGGAAAACTGGAAATCTAAAAAAATTAGCTCTGGAGGTGGAGCATGAAATTGAAAGAGAATTTATTTGAATTAAATGTATTGAATGAAATAAAATGTTACATCTTAATAACACTTATGTATATGCCCAATACATGTAGATTGGTATGGAATAAAAATTACATGCTTTCAGAAATTTCTGTTAAGTGCTTAGGTCAGGCAGAAAACTAGTAGGTCCAGCAGAAACTGATATAGTGTAGGACCTATTGTCCTGCAGTCATAATTTTTTTCTCTCAAAAACTCTGATATACAACACTGAAAAAAGATGTTTTTAGCTGCGATTGTTATTACAAATAGTTATCTTAATTATAGTTGAAAAAATTGAATTGGTATCATCTTTCATTTATTCACAACCGTATGCAAATATGGAGTCTCGACTTTACAATACATGTACACTCTACAAAACATGGTGGAAATACATGTGTACCCTCCAAGTTTCAGATGGATTTTTAATCACTTGCTAAGAATGCAAAAAAAATGTAATTGGTACCAAAAGAGACTACAGGTATGTTTATTCTTGATTATGTTATTTATAGAATAGTTGCAGTTATCTTAGAAATGTTTTGAGACAAAATAGTCTTAGGCGGTGATACTAAACAGAGTCGACTAGAGTCTACTACTGAAATAATGCAAAATAAACATGTAAAAGTATTAAATGACTTAAATGATATTTATAAGTTAATTTTATTGATGTTTTAGTTCTCACGGAGTGAAAATATACAAGAAAGATCGGCACGATTTACTTCCGGTTTACCAAAATAGAGACAAGTAACTTTTATACTCAATACTTTTAAGAACTCAATAAAAAAATGTATTTTTGTTATGAATAAAGGTTTATATTACACAATAGTGATTTTCAGCTTTTTCTGTTCTGAAATTTTAGCTATTTATTTGTCTTTTCTTCAATTGAGCTGTACAGCTGTGTGTTAGAGACGACAACTATGGATGGGCTGTTGTTGAGAAGTCTACAAATCATTGTGTAGTAAGATAGGTGTTAAATAGTTTTGATTTTTATTTATTATCATATAGAATAATAGATATGTACATACAGAGACTTAATTTTTCATATTTCGTATGTATTTATTTATCATTTCGCTTGGTAACAAAATCATCGGTAAATCCAATATGGCGACACCTTTGTCTATAAAAACTTGTGCCATTCTGGGACGGATAGGAAATAGTTGAGGATAGGATGAAGACGATGTATATTGTGTAGGATATATTTAATTGTTGGGTTTTTTTGTTTTTTTTTATAAATATCCTAATAATTTACAATATTGACTGAAACTCATATAAAGAAACTTTTATTTTTATTTATCTTCATACAAGGATTTATAAATCCTTGCTTCATACAATAATATCAATGAAACAATTTAATTAATTTGTCCAACATAAATTGTCTCATAAGTGTATGTTAAAGGGGCATTAACTACAATTTTGACCCAAAAAATTATGTTTTGGAAATTGGTAAATAGCTTTAAAATGATGAAATAAAGGTAAATATTTCACATTAAACAGCTTATCGAACCACTTTTCGCCTTTTGAGAATGAAAATTACCATCGATTAGTTATTTCCTTGCAAGCAAATAATTTGACCTCGCTTTTTCCGTATGCAACTGACCTTACTAGTGATAGGTAAAAACGAATAATTTGTATTTTGTCGCTTATTAACTGCAAACTTGCATGGTTCTTTGTCCGTAATTAACAGAGATGGTAATTGTCTGTTCAATGCCATCTCCTTGGTATTATTTGGCCATGAGAATGCTTCATCTGAGATCAGATTGAAGACATTCTTTGAATTATTTGACAATGCAGCGTTCTATGAGCGTATACATGTCAAATATTTCATACCGGACGTTAGTCCACCTCTTGCCAGTGCCATTCAACAATGTACACAGATTGGTAGCTATTCATGCACATGGACCATGCATGCTGCCAGTAGTGTTATTGGCAAGCCTATCAAGTCTGTGTATCCTGTTGTCAATGGCCCTGCTGACATGAACATCAAGATCTTGAACACCACATTCAAGCCCCATGGGTCAATATCCAGACATGATATCACTATTATGTGGTCCGGTGGCAACACCATAGGCTCATTCTGGAAGCCATGTCATTTTGTTCCCCTTATACCCCATACGGTGGAATGTTCGACCATCAATATTAATGACTACGAACAATTCCCACCCTTAGGCAAGGAGGAATTTACTTCCACACCTGTCAAGTCATTTAGTGTACCTTCAGTTGACCCAGACACTACAATCAACTACTCTGATATCAGTCACCCCGTACTGAAGGCTACAATTGCTTCTTTTGTTCAGTCTTGCCAAACTGAATCAAACTCTATAGAGTCTGAGCATGTGATGGAATCTATTATTGATTCTGAATCCACATCTCATGTTTCAGAAGAAGCCCCTATTGACTCAATTATTCAGTTGCCTGAAACTGAATCAGAATGCAGTGCCTGAAATGAAATTTTTTTTTGGGGCCAGTAAAAAATTAGTCACTGGCCCAAATGGCATAATGGTGGCCCCAAAGTGAAGAGTGACATCACTTGTTTCAATCCACTATGAAGAAGTGATTTTAAAGTAAAATAACCTCTCAATTCGGGGTAATGTCAGTTGGTTATTCATTCCAAACAAGTATCTCACTTTGTTGAAATAACAAACGGTGCTGTCATTTTCTGTTATATATCTGTTAACTTTTCCTGTTATTTTTTAATTTGTAAACAAAAGTTCTGGTTGCAAAAAAGAAAACACTCCCAATTGTCATTGAAATATAGCTGTGTACATATAAGAGATGAACTATGAAAAGTTTAAAAGAAATGACAGGCCATATCTGTGTAGACATTTTTTTTTATTAGCCACTGTGGCTAATGGGTAATAATTTCTTTTAGCCACACTCAATTTCAGTTAGCCACACTAAATATAAACAAAGAGCATAAAACAGTTGAAAGTTCAAAACTTTATTATTTAATTAACTAACAATAATAATTCATATATTATCATGATAAACAACAAACTTTGAACATTAGATAAACAGAACATTCAATATTCGTATGATTTTGTTGTTTTATGCTGTGTGGGGGTGTTGCCAAAAAGGGATAAAATAGATCCTTGGTGCTTGGCCATGCTTGGTATCGGGTCCGTTCGCCCTGGGTTCATTCGCCCTAAAAGTGGGTCTGGTTGCCCTGATAATTAAAAAGTATCTTAATGAACACAATAAATATTGTAATTGAAATTAAAGAAGTAATGATATAGAAAAGATTTAATTAAAAATATAAGCTTTTGTTAAAGAAATTAAGCAGCTATTAGATATTGTTTGAAATTAATGATTGTTGATTTCATCATTACAATTAATTGATGTAAAGCTTGGTTTGAGTAAAACAAATTTAAACATAAAAGAATTATTTACTTTACAGCTTGTGTTCTTTGATCTGGTGTGTGTTTGATTTACTTTTTTATTATCGAAATACACTTTTTAGTTTTTAGCATGTCAACACCATATTTAAAATTTCTAAATTTTTAAACCATCAAATATCATTAATACTTCATTTATTTTCAATAACTTTCATATATATAATTATCAGGGCGAATGGACCCAGGGCGAACGTGTATTAATTAGGGCGAACGTGAATTAGTCATGCTTGACCTTCTCGTTGTCAAATAATTTACTGGTTTTAGATGCAAGCATAGACAGAAGGACAGACAGAATAAAACGTAATTTAGGAAACCAGTCAGTCGGTGACTAAATTCGAAACTATTTCCGGAATGGGACCCGGATAATGTTATTTCAACTGAAAAAACTATCGGAAATAATCAATTTGACCCGCTTTAAAATCATTTTGGATATTATACATCGATCAAATCATTGTCTATAACACGTTTTATTCGAAGTTGACTTCTACATAATAAAAGATCGTTGTCAGATGCACGCTCTAACAGTTTTTCGTTCGCCAGTGTGGCTACTGCTACACAAATTATCCTCGCCACACTACCGTTATATTCGCAAAATGCGACGTGGCGATCGTCTACCGCTAACACAGCATATCGTTTTCGTAGTTTGACATTACTGTCAACGATTTTCTCTCCGTTGTTGGGGAAAAGTTTTTCAATGATTACCTAAGGATTGACACAAAAAGGTTTCCGATTTCTGTAAAATGAAATTCGTACATGTACATTTTGCAGCAGATTGAATGAATAAATTTCCGAACCGTGGAAGATACCAGATCTATCGCAAACATTATAAATTGACAGAATTCTCTTCACAACTTTCCACTTCGTCCGTGAAAGTTCAATTTTAATAATTAAATCATAAAGAAACAAAAAAAACATGTTTCTTTTCTAATATTTAGTGAATACTTGTGTATTACATGAAAACGTGTATTGATTGGCTCGATAAAAATAAATAATTGGAGAGAACAGTAAATTACATTAGCTGTGTATTCATTGGCTACAAAAATGTATTTGGACCAATCGCTGTGATCGTAACAAACCGTTTTCGACTAGAACAGAAGAGCTATCTACCATTGAAGTTTCAGTTTATGTCCCGGTTTCTGTAAAACAACAATTTTTAACAGTCTTTTAGGCAATCGCCCAGACGTTTTTTGTTGGCCCATTGACTACCTAATTTGGAGCAGCTTTTGGTCGCCCGAATAAGATATTAGTCGCATTTGGCGACTGGGCGACCGTTCATTTCAGGCACTGGAATGCCATCAGTCTGATCATGTGATGGAATTTCATCTTGATGTCTAAGTGGTTATAACTTTCAATATACTTAAAAAAAAATATATATGTAAATAGAAATGATCGCGGACTACCGAAGAGGTCATGGGCCACGTGCAGGACATCTTGGTAGGTTAAAAAGTTCCCATGTATTAAACTTAATTTCTTCGATAAAGCTAAAGAATAAAACTTTTTTTTTTCAATAAAGGAATAAGGGAGGGCCTACCCCCACATTGCTCATGGCCATGACGTGGCGTGAGGGCTCCAACATTCTATACAGTCCTTTTTTAAATACACTGTAATTTATGAAATGATTCTGCTTTAATGTTTAATTTATCATATAACTTCTACCATTGGCATCATATTCTCAATCAATCAATCAATCAATGTTATTTCCAATAAAAACTATATCTCAAACTTACGAACACTGTACAGAATGATAGTCTAACATGAGCATTTTTTTTCCATATTTTTTTTAAATTATATCCTAGATCCTTTCTTAATGAAACACGATTAATAAGGATTAAAAAATTGTGCATGTGTAAAACTTGTCAGCGCTTCATAATTGGCTTTAAAAAAAATCCTATACATTGATTTTGTATCTTATGTATGTATCATCATCTCATACGTTCATTTTAGTGAACTTCAGATACGTCAAGCATTTTCATGTCCTAGACCGATATTGATTTTAAATTTAGAAACGCTTTTATTTTGCTTTGACAAACATAAATCTGACCTAAATTTCAACATGCATGTGCTTTAAAAATATGATTTAATACTCAAATACCACTTATGAGTTATTGACAAACATGATATTTCATATCTCAATCGAAAACAACTATAAAAGTTACTTGTCTTTTTTTGGTAAACCGGAAGTAAATCGTGCCGATCTTTCTTGTATAGTTTCACTCTGTGAGGACTAAAACATCAATAAAATTAACTTATAATTATCATTTAAGTCATTTAATATTATCTACAGTATGTGGACAAAAGTGATCCCGTTTCCGTCATCTTCCCTATATATTTCATACAAAACCACTTATTTTCATAACATTCTCATGAAGTCAATTCCTTAGCCGATTTTCATGAAATTTTCACCTTTTAAAACAGAATTAATTAGAGTTTATCTTAATATCTTCATGTAATTTTATTTGCAAGCATTTATGATTTAAACACAAATGTAAATTCTTGACATCACAATTTTATATGATTATATGGTACCGGGTCGTTTCACCCCAAATCCTGTTCGCCCCCTGAGTCGTTTCGCCCCTATTCCCATTCGCCCCGGGTCGTTTCGCCCCGATTTATTAATAAATCCAAAAAATTAACAATCCTTTTTAAATTATGAACAAATAAAAACCACTCATATAAACATAATGAGTAAATAAACAATCAAAATATAGACAATTCTGAATGTTTTGGTGTAAAAATGGTTAAAATTTATCCAGAAATGACTTCACAATAATTTTTTGAAAAAAAAATGGTTTTGGTCGATTATATAGGGATTTTTTTTACATGTTGCAATACTTTTGGCCACATATTATTTTAGATACATGTACACAATATACATTTAATATATTTTGTAAAAAAACAAGTGTGGACACAGAAATGTGCTTTCCAAAAGGCAAGTGTGGATGTCAATATTTCATATTATTAACATTAAAAAAAAAAAAAATCATGGACACAGGGGTTCTGGATTTTTAATAAAAAACTAATCCTGGATTATTATTTTTGCTTAAAGTCCGGTCCTTTGTTTTTATTTCAAATTTTCATCATAGCCTCCCTCCCCCTCCCAAGGGATATAAAATTGTATCATTAATAATAAATTAATAAATAATAAATTCAGATTTTGTATCATTAATAATAAATTAATAAATAATAAATTCAGATTTTCTATTTAAAATAAATCTCATTTACAAAACCACTGATATTTGTTCAATTTTTAACGCTGATTTAAGCTTTAGTCACAACACATTTTTAATTTTCTCTTTAAACTGTCGAAACATAACATTTATTTAACTGTAAAATTCACCCCCTCCTTTTTTCCTTGTTTAAATCAATGATCTATCATATGTCTATCATATTTCTTGAAGACAAACATAACATTTTATTGCATTTATCAATATTTTATGAGTATCAACAGTTTTTTCAACACCGTATCTGTTTCTCGATACAGCCGCCCGATTACAGTGACCTGTGACCCAGATTAGCTCATTCCAGCAGTTTTTTCTTAATAATGTTGTTTAAATACAACATCTATAAGATCTACGCGTACGGAAGAGGCCCACCATCAAACTTTACCGAAAGCGTCTCCTAACAGTGAAACGCCACCTAGTCAACGTCAGCGAAAGGCTTGTAAGGCTTGTTCATGGGTACTTTATTTTTGTCTTCCTCATAATTAACATGATTTCTTGACGTGTTTAATATTATGTATTGCTTCACTCTTTGTTTGACATCTGATTAAATTTATACTATTTTAACATTTGATGCGTAATTCATTAAAAGAGGTTATTTGCACACATGTACAGCATCTTAGTCATTTCATGCACTTTTGAGTTGGTACCAAAAAAAAACCCAACCTTTTTACTGTTCTTGTGTGGTTTTTTGTAAATTTTGCAAGAAAAGTTTCGCTTGAGATCTTTGACAAAAGTAGACCAAAATGAATGAATTATTATTTTTTTGTATTCAACTAATAAATAAATAATTAAAGTAGACCAAAATGAATGAATTATTATTTTTTTTGCATACAACTAATAAATAAATAATTATCACAAAATTGTCGAAAAAGACTTCATCTATTATAATATAATAGCGATTACAGGGGTCGACTTAAGAAAAAAAATTAACTGGCCCTAAGGGCTAGTAAAATTTTTGAACAACTGGCCCCTTCAAAATTCCACTGGCCCGAGAAATATCGGTCCACATTCGTGGACCGATATAAAAGGGGGGATGTGCCCCCCCCAAGAAACAGGAAACTATAGATCGAGCAATATGAACCCCATTAAAACCTTGGGTGAACTCATTTTCTCCGGAAGGATAAGCAGTTCCTGCTCCACTAGTGGCATCCGCAAATAATTAAATTGACTGTCAGTGATGTTAAACATGTACATATAGTTTTTG
Organism: Bathymodiolus brooksi; assembly: GCA_963680875.1. NCBI lineage: Eukaryota > Metazoa > Mollusca > Bivalvia > Mytilida > Modiolidae > Bathymodiolus > Bathymodiolus brooksi. Next base: position 90,707,857 of record OY804576.1, read on the forward strand.
TATTCTATGAATGAATGTTGTACTTGCTTTAAACAAGGGTAAAGTTCATGACATTTTCCCATACATGAATTACAATTAACAGATATGGTTAGAAGATAATCAAACAGTCTACATATAGATAGTCAAACTTGTTATCAAAAGTATATAGTTTTAACCTTTCATTCATTGTTTATTGTATATATGTTAACTTATGTATTAACTAAATTTAATACGACGCTCGGCCAATAATCTTCAGTAGTGAAGGACGGCCAGAAATATAAAGAAGAAGAAGTCTCTGTATAACGGTTTCCTTTTTTAGCCAATCTTATTTATTCCTCCCCAGCGTTTTCCCGTGCATTCGACCATTATATAACGACCCACTGTCTAACGCCACTAACGACCATGTTCTTTGGGTAAAAATCCTTCATATAACGACTATTAGAAGATTATTATCAAACCGGAAGTTAGATAATAAATAAACAAACACAGTCCCTACTTTGGAAAATTTTCCGTTTTGCCCAGCTGATGCAGCGATTGTTGCCAATATCCCTCTTGCTGATATCGGCATGATCTACTGACTGAGTCCATACCTGTTACTAGTTCATAATAATAGATTTTTCATATTAAATGAAGTCACGATTAGCGTTATTGTGTATCCACCATTTTTTTTATAGGTAAGATGTTCACGTGATGATTTATTATTGTTGTTTGGTTTATTTGGGTTTATTTCTTATTTATATTAAATATTTAAAATTGCTTACTATAGAAAATACCGTTTTAATCTTTCAGTTTTATAAATAAATAATCGTGATTTTGAAAATTATTGAATTATGAAGTACTGGTTCCCAGCATATATTTCTGTCAATATTCGTTTAACGTGCGGTAACAGATCAAGGTAAACACATGCCGATTGTGTGATTAGGCTATTTATAGCTTTCGGCGAGTGATCGAAGTTGAATTTTAACGTTTTATCAGGAAATTTCATTAGTCTGTTATCAGTCGATATTGAATGACATGGAAGAAACGAAAGTTGCTGGCCCAAGTGGCCCGAGAATATCAACTGGCCCAGCGGGCCGATCTTTGTTCAGTTTGGCTGGCTAGACCGTAAATATACTGGCCACGGGCCAGCAGTTACGTCGACCCCTGGATTAAGTGGGGCGAATCGACCCGGGGCAAACAGGTCATCGGGGTGAAACGACCTGGATTCGATTATATAGTAAGATTTGGTGAAATAATTAAACTTTGTTTTTAAATCAATTCTTAAGAGAAAGTAGAAATAAAATTATTTGCAAATTATACGAAGAAGAAACTATATTTATTTCTGCATTTAATGCTGCAAATTTCATGTAAATCAGATAAGGAATGACTTCATCAAGTTCATGAGAATGTTATGATAATAAAGGGTTTTATATGAAATATATACTATAGGGAAGATGGCGGAAACGGAATCACTTTTGTCCACATGCTGTACAAGGTAATGCAATACTTTTACATGTTTATTTTGCGTTATTTCAGTAGTAGACTCTAGTCGACTCAGTCTGTTTAGTATCACCCGCCTTAGGGTCTCGACTTTACAATACAAGAGGCTCTATTACACAACATGACAATATTGCATGCAAAAAAACAAATAATTTTCGGGTTTGGTCTCACTTTTATTTCTCTCCACGTATTTCTTTAAACTTTTGCACCATTCCATGCTTCTAATTTTATTTGTCGATAACTTTGTCATAATTCAATTTTACTCAGTGAAGCTGTGTTCCGTGAAATTAAGTTGTCCTTTCCGTCTTCCAAAAAACGCATCCATCTTCTCTCCCTTTCATAACACAGCCGACGATTGGTCAATGATTCCAGAGCGACACCTTAATAACACAAGGGACGTAATTTTTTCTTGTTTCAACGTGCAAGTTTTAGCCCACCTGTATTGACACGCAAAATGTTTGTCATTGTTAATTTAATTTAATATGAAACCGGCACGGCCATGAATGCTCGCGAATCTGAAAATTATCTGGCAATTTCACGCTCATCCAGTGCATCAAAAAGTGTCGACAGTTTTTAGGCAGAGATATATCGGGGACGGCTTTTTTTTTTAATGCTAGACACTTCGGCACCGGTGTCGTAAAATTTTTAGCTACCCATGAAAATTAGCTACCTTCAACTTTCGGTAGCTAATTTTCATACGGCGGAGCATAATAATTAGCTACCTATGAAAATTAGCTACTCCCTTATTATGTTTACCAAAATACAGATTGTGTATTTCCAATGGAGAGGCAAAATGAAAAACTGCATGTACATAAACAGGAAAAGAGTTACTGATTGACAAAGAGAGACATATAGATCTCAGGGGCGGATCCAGGGGGGGGGGGGGGGGGGGGGGGCGGACCCGGCGCGCACTCCCCTAAAATTGACGTTAAATCGTGATTTTCACACGAAATACCCCAAAAATTTTCGCGCCCCCCTCCGCTCGGCGCAATTTTCTTAAGTGCGCCCCCCCCCCCCTCCCCCTAACTTGAAATCCTGGATCTGTACACAATATAAAATAAAATAAACAATAGATATTAGTGGTGTTCATAGTTGAAAAACAAAATATATCACTGTATAGCATGTGATTAAGTTACAAACTATCTTTTTTCAATTTACCATCACGATGTATCATTTTTACAGCTATTAAAAAATAGATTGGTGGACTATTTATGGTAGAATTTAATATTTATGTGATGTTCAAACTATGCAAATTATTCTTTAACTTAATAAGATCATATATGATAATTATTAATCACACTTTTATTATTGCTAACCGTGTTACCCTCTTGAAATAAAGAAATTAACTCATTTACTTACTTATTGACACTATCTTCTGAATTCAAGAAATAAATAAAATTATGTTCCATATATATTTAATAATGAAAGTTGGGAACTTTATTTATTACAATATTAAAGAACTGGTAGCTATTAGATTAATTTCAATTCGAAACTGAAACTATTTGCACACTCTTGATGACAATTTCTTATTTGGATTTTGTAAAAAATAGAACCCTAAATCATAAATTTCCAACAGAATGTGGAAGATGGCAAAATATGTGTACAGAACATGGTTTGACCCGATCGGGACTCGAACCCACGATCTACCGCACTCGAGGCGAGCACGCTAACGATTACACTACCGATGAGAATCTTTGGTGAGCATTTCTGGTCTGTTTCTCAGCGAATACATATATTGTCCAGGGGCGGATCCAAGATTTCAAGTTAGGGGGGTCGAATTTAAAAAAATTGCGCCGAGCGGAGGGAGGCGCGAAAAATGTTGGGGTATTGCGTGTGAAAAACCACGATTTTACGCCAAAAAAATCATATTTTTTCAAATTTTAGAGGGGGCGCGCGCCGAATGCGCCCCCCCCCCCCTGGATCCGCCCCTGTTGTCTACATAAATGACAATAGATAACGTAACAATACAAAATACATTGTGCAACGCACGGTCAACTTTTCGCGCTTTCACAATCCTTCGGCAGAAGACACATAAAAAGCGACTTTTTTTTAGCAATGTATAAACAAAGTCATATTTCAAACCAAAGATTATCAACTGGTATTTATTGCTTTTAATGCAAAGCACGCAGAATTAAGGAGAAAGAGCAAAGATTGGTTGCTTCGGAATCAGGATAATGTGTCAGAGTGGAGCGACATGTATATCCGCGGACTGTTGTTTCCGTTAGCTAACACTATGAAAAAAACCTAAGCGTGTTGGTCTAGAAAAAAGCGGACACCATCATCATTTCATTGACTTGGTCTCGCCATGATATAGCTATAAAATTGCTGAGTTAGCGCTAAATAACAATCGCTCACTCACTAAAGCTGTTACGTACAGTTTTTATATTTCCCCGACAATGTACGTATATTGTGTTTATTCTGCAATGTCTTATAGTAAAAAAAAAAACCTGGCAAATTGTCTATAAAGAGCAGAAACAGACATCGTTCTAAGCGTTTTAGACGTCCGCGCTTATAGTGTAAGTTTCTCTGCGTCACTCGACATGAATCAGTTAACAGAAAAACTATATCTTGGTTAAAATCTTAAGCAATATGTGATGCAAGAAGCTGTTATATATAAAATCCTTAGGTACAGACAAAACATATGTCACACTAATGAGGAGCGATGGACAGATCACAGCTGACACAAAGCAAAAATCCAACATCCCCAACAGTGTCAGTCCGTATTCACCGTAGAATCACAAGACAACATCCCCGACTGCACCAAAACTCACATCATAAAAACAGCACTCCCAATATCTCTACCAGGTGTAAAAGAAACTCCTACATAACATCAATACCCATAAATTTTGTGCTCCCAAAACTATTAAATTATTTGGCTTTCCATTCTTTTGATCTTGAGCTACCTGATGAAGGTTATTCCAGACACGTTCATGTGCACTAAATTTGATATCTACGTTTTTATTACCTCTTTTTAGCAATGTAGCTATTTGAATGTTTTCTTTGAAAACAAGATACACTCATTGTTTAATATGATAGATACAAAATGTATGTAAAATTTCCAGGTAAATTAGTTACCTGTATCTCTTATGAAAATTATGTGTACAGAACTAAGTCAGATTGATAAAAGGTGCATTCATGTTGGGTTTTTTTTCTTTCTGTTTGATATTTTTGATTGGTTTGTTTTGTTTTGTATTTGTTTGTTTCTGATAACAGATTAATATCTAATTTTATTTCTGTTTTTTTCTGTTTTGAGGATATAACTTCAGAAGGGCCTACAAATTTATACATCTTGGAATAACAGTAGTACTTTAGGGTGCCTGCATCCTAATTTCTTATGTACATGTATCTCTATTCTTTATCAATAAATGTTTAGAGGTTTGCGTTTGTATTGAATCGGGGCCTTGATGGGAGAGAGGTTTAACGAGCTGCCTACACCTCATGTATCTTTCACTGTACTGTTCATCACTTGGATGATGTACTCAGCCTTTAGAAAGTAGATTGCCAGACGTTGGTGCAAGATCAATTATGAAAATGTCTGTAATGTCATTGAATATAGCTCAAATAAATATTTTGCATCATGCTGGTATGTTTTGTAAGTACAGATACTTGTATCACACATACTTGTCAATTTAATAATTAAATAACAGCCATATATACATGATAATATCTCGCACACAAAGTATCTTAACACAAGTTATTTCTTAAAGATTGTATTGAAAAACTCAGACAGGCATGGTGGAACATTAGCATACATATAATACAATACAATATATAGACTAGAGGCTCAGTAGCTAGGTTGAGAATATTTTTTAGAAATCAACCAATCAGCAACAAGAATTGTCTGTGGTGGACATGTTTGTTAACGGATCGGGACTAAATGAGCAATCTTTATAGAGGGCCTTCCATAGCTGCTACCTATCAAGTTTCGGTTCATTTGGCCAAGCGGTTTCAGAGGAGAAAATTGTTTATGAATCGACCAATCAGCAACACGAATTGCCTGTGCTGGCCATGTTTGTTAACAGATCCAAAATTAGCAATCTTTATAGAGGGCCTTCCATAGATGATACCTACCACGTTTCGGTTCATTTGGCCAAGCGGTTTCGGAGTAGAAGATTTGTTGGGAATCTACCAATCAGCAACAAGAATTGCCTGTGCCGACAATGTTTGCTAAGGGATCAGGACTAAATGAGCAATCTTTATAGAGAGCCTGCCATATATGCTTCCTACCGAGCTAGGTTCATTTGGCCAAGCGGTTTCAGAGAAGATTTTTGTAGGAATCGACCAATTACTCTAAAAAGAAATTATGGATCTGTATTCCTTACTCAGAACTATGAACTACAATTTAGTTTTAATGTGATCATTACAATAACATACAGCACATTGTAAATTATAAACAGCAATTCTCAATTTCCTTTTTTTTCCATAAAATATGTTGTGTCATACAACTATGACCAATATTCAAACCATCATGATCTTATACTATTAGTAAATATTATGACATACATTTGCACATTTTAATAATATATATATCAAATAATTTCAAACATCCTGTCAAAGTCTATTGTGGATATATAATAAACTAGCAGTTAATATAACCTGTGTCACAGATAAAATGTGTAATTAAGGTCTTATGACACCAAATTATGTAACAATCGCCATTGCTAAATTTCACACAAAAAATTCCAAAATTTTACAAATATTACAACTTGCAATTTGTCAGTTAATTTGTAATATGTATGATTGAAAATATTTTGTTATTCTAGTACCAGCATCATACGTAAATGTTTCTGAAAATTATAATTTACATTTTGCTTTTTATATAATATCTTTATTGAAATTTATATCTCTTTATTAAACTTGTTGTTTTAGAAATCTTCATGACGTACCTATGTTTTGGTTTATATAAAATATTTCTTTATCTTATGGGAATCATGAGGACATTGTGAGTCTTTCATAGAAGCAGTTTCATATATGAAATCTTGAAAGTTATGTCAGATCATTTATAAATTTTAGAGCTTGTTTTGCTTTACACAAGCAGACAAACTGTTTTCACTGAAATTTTGAAACCCAAAAGAAATTGCAATTGAGATATTATTTGTTTGTTGTCTTTGAAGCCATAAATAATATTTAATACTTTTTTGGTAGCTGTGATTGTTTTGATTGCAATTAAATATAGAATAATATCTTTTGATCATGTAGTGAATGCCACTTTATTTTAATATATTTTTGGGGGAGTTTTTAACAATTGAATTTCAGGTGTCTTCTATCTATTCCCACTTACAAATAACTTGAAATTAATGAATTTTTAAAAAGTGGGATTAGGTGGAATGAACGGAATTTCATTATATATTTTTTTATTCAGATGTCAATAAACTAAATATTTTTCTAGTAAACTTGTTTAATAAATTTCATGAAGAAAATTCATTTACATAAATCAAACATTAAATATCTAAGGAGATATATGTTTCAGCTAATACAAATAAGTCAAAATGATGAAAAGTAATCTAAATGTAATAAGAAAGTACTCGTGATTACAGGGTCAAAATGAATGTAATCGATTACATTACGATTACATGTAATAAAAAAAATGTCCGATTACAGATTACCTCCGATTATATGATAAAATGCAATCAATTACAACTGATTACGATTACAAATTACGATGACCCCATGTCTGCCAATCAGCATCAAGAACTGCTTGTGGGTCCAGTAAATTACTGTTTCCAGCAATTTACCGTGTCGACACTTGTTTTTGTTTTGACATACGTATACGCTTTTTCAACTTTCCCTTGCCGACATACTTCTATCTGCGTAGCCCTTTATTTTATATTATTTCTTGAATAATTTACTATCCAAAGTCTCGTATAATTTTTCTCAACTTTATTTCCTTTCAATGATTCTGTCAGTTTTATTTTATTTTTATTTTGTTTTCTTTGAAGTGACCTTGTTATTTGTAAATCTTTTCATATGTACCATTTGTCACAATTTGTCACAATAGTATATAAGATAAAAACCAGTAAATTACAGTTATGTGATGTGCTCAATGTTTGAGCTGAATTTTAGATTCTAATTGATTCTGATTCCTATAAGGATTAAAGAGCTCGACAATTCAATTTAGATATCTTTATTTTAATTTTAATTAGAGATCTCTTTAATGTATTATGAGTGATCACAGTTTTATGTCCACATCTCCCTAACTTAGAAAGATCCTTCATTCAATTCTAATAATTTCAAATAAATCTCCCTTCCATTTTATTTACGTTCCTTTGGTCCATAAAAAGAAATAAAAAAACCCAGAAGTATTACCATTAGTATCCTACTATGAACTAGAGCAGGACTGTCAAATTTTAGAATTTCAGAATTATAATGTTGTCCAATTTCGGAGATGTTTGACTTGATCTACTACAGTAATCCTTGCCCCTATTATCAGAATAAACGTACAAATAAAATCAGGTTTTGGAAAATAAAAAAGTCATAGATATTGTCAGAGAAATGGAATGAAGGAATGCGAGGTAGCTAATTTTCAGGGGCAAACTTCTGACGTTTATGCTTATGTTTGAATGGTGTAAGGTAGTTTATTTTCATGTATAACACTTTGAAACCTGTGTCATACATTGAACAGATGTAAGGTAGCTTATATTCATGGAACACTTCATGACTCCTATTCCATGCAATGAAGAAAGGTCAGGTAGCTAATTTTCATGGACCATGCAACGAAGGAATGCGAGGTAGCTAATTTTCATGGGCAAAGCGACTGATACTTATCCTTATGTTTGAATGGCGCCAGGTAGTTTATTTTCATGGATAACACTTTGAAACCTGTGTCAGACATTGAACAGATGTAAGGTAGCTTATTTTCATGGAACACTTCATGACTCCTGTTCCATGCAATGAAGAAAGGTCAGGTAGCTAATTTTCATGGACCATGCAACGAAGGCATGCGAGGTAGCTAATTTTCATGGGCAAAGCGACTGATACTTATGCTTATGTTTGAATGGCGCCAGGTAGTTTATTTTCATGGATAACACTTTGAAACCTGTGTCAGACATTGAACAGATGTAAGGTAGCTTATTTTTATGGAAAACGTCATGACTCCTATCCCATGCAACGAAGGAATACGAGGTAGCTAATTTTCATGGGCAAACTTCTGATGTTTATGCTTATGTTTGAATGGTGCAAGGTAGTTTATTTTCATGGATAATACTTTGAAACCTGTGTCATACATTGAACAGATGTAAGGTAGCTTATTTTTATGGAAAAGTCATGACTCCTATATCCCACGCAACGAAGGAATACGAGGTAGCTAATTTTCATGGGCAAACTTCTGATGTTTAGGCTTATGTTTGAATGGTGCAAGGTAGTTTATTTTCATGGATAACACTTTGAAACCTGTGTCAGACATTGAACAGATGCAAGGTAGCTTATTTTCATGGAACACTTCATGACTCCTATTCCATGAAATGAAGAAAGGTCAGGTAGCTAATTTTCATGCAACGAAGGAATGCGAGGTAGCTAATTTTCATGGGCAAAGCGACTGATTCTAATTGATTCTGATTCCTATAAGGATTAACGAGCTCGACAATTCAATTTAGATATCTTTATTTTAATTTTAATTAGAGATCTCTTTAATGTATTATGAGTGATCATAGTTTTATGTCCACATCTCCCTAACTTAGAAAGATCCTTCATTCAATTCTAATAATTTCAATTAAATCTCCCTTCCATTTTATTTACATTCCTTTGGTCCATAAAAAGAATTAAAAATAACCAGAAGTATTACCATTAGTATCCTACTATGAACTAGAGCAGGACTGTCAAATTTTAGAATTTCAGAATTATAATGTTGTCCAATTTCGGAGATGTTTGACTTGATCTACTACAGTAATCTTTGCCCCTATTATCAGAATAAACGTACAAATAAAATCAGGTTTTGGAAAATAAAAAAGTCATAGATATTGTCAGAGAAATGGAATGAAGGAATGCGAGGTAGCTAATTTTCAGGGGCAAACTTCTGACGTTTATGCTTATGTTTGAATGGTGTAAGGTAGTTTATTTTCATGTATAACATTTTGAAACCTGTGTCATACATTGAACAGATGTAAGGTAGCTTATATTCATGGAACACTTCATGACTCCTATTCCATGCAATGAAGAAAGGTCAGGTAGCTAATTTTCATGGACCATGCAACGAAGGAATGCGAGGTAGCTAATTTTCATGGGCAAAGCGACTGATACTTATGCTTATGTTTGAATGGCGCCAGGTAGTTTATTTTCATGGATAACACTTTGAAACCTGTGTCAGACATTGAACAGATGTAAGGTAGCTTATTTTCATGGAACACTTCATGACTCCTATTCCATGCAATGAAGGAAGGTCAGGTAGCTAATTTTCATGGACCATGCAACGAAGGAATGCGAGGTAGCTAATTTTCATGGGCAAAGCGACTGATACTTATGCTTATGTTTGAATGGCGCCAGGTAGTTTATTTTCATGGATAACACTTTGAAACCTGTGTCAGACATTGAACAGATGTAAGGTAGCTTATTTTTATGGAAAACGTCATGACTGCTATATCCCATGCAACGAAGGAATACGAGGTAGCTAATTTTCATGGGCAAACGTCTGATGTTTATGCTTATGTTTGAATGGTGCAAGGTAGTTTATTTTCATGGATAACACTTTGAAACCTGTGTCAGACATTGAACAGATGTAAGGTAGCTTATTTTTATGGAAAACGTCATGACTCCTATATCCCATGCAACGAAGGAATACGAGGTAGCTAATTTTCATGGGCAAACTTCTGATGTTTAGGCTTATGTTTGAATGGTGCAAGGTAGTTTATTTTCATGGATAACACTTTGAAACCTGTGTCAGACATTGAACAGATGCAAGGTAGCTTATTTTCATGGAACACTTCATGACTCCTATTCCATGAAATGAAGAAAGGTCAGGTAGCTAATTTTCATGGACTATGCAACGAAGGAATGCGAGGTAGCTAATTTTCATGGGCAAAGCGACTGATACTTATGCTTATGTTTGAATGGCGCCAGGTAGTTAATTTTCATGGATAACACTTTGAAACCTGTGTCAGACATTGAACAGATGCAAGGTAGCTTATTTTCATGGAACACTTCATGACTCCTATTCCATGCAATGAATAAAGGTCAGGTAGCTAATTTTCATGGACCATGCAACGAAGGAATGCGAGGTACTTATTTTCATGGGCAAGCGACTGATACTTATGCTTATGTTTGAATGGTGCCAGGTAGTTTATTTTCATGGATAACACTTTGAAACCTGTGTCAGACATTGAACAGATGTAAGGTAGCTTATTTGCATGGAAAAAGTCATGACTCCTATTCCATGCAATGAAGAAAGGTCGAGTAGCTAATTTTCATGGACAAGTTCAGATGCTTATGCTTATGTTTGAACGGTGCAATGTAGTTTATTTTCATGGATAACACTTTGAAACCTATGTCATACACTGGACAGATGCAAGGTAGCTTATATTCATTGAAAACTTCAGGACTTCTATCCCATGTAATGCAGGAATTATGCTGACTACGAGTCAACTAGTCTTTGCCTTTATTCTTTTACGCCATGTGCCAATATACCCATCACCTTTCCTTGTTTCGAGTCCCGTGGCGTTTAAATTTTTAAATCTTCTCGTCCTGAATATAGCTGAAAAATTGCTCGTTGGACGTTAAACACCAATCAATCAATCAATCAATCAATCAATTAATCAATCAATCAATCAATCAATCAATCAATCAATCAATCAATCAATCAATCAATCAACCAATCAATCAATCAATCAATCAATCAATCAATCAATCAATCAATCAATCAATCAATCAATCAATCAATCAATCAATCAATCAATCATATATTTTATATCGAAATAACTTATTTTCATCCAGATTTTGCTCCATGTAAAGAAGGATTTATATATATTTATATATATAAATCCTTGATGTAAATGAATGAATAGGAGTTTGCTATCCATTTCTGGTATAAATCTATCTAATTAAATAGATTTCCTCGCCTACATCCACCCCCCTTTTCTCGCTCAAAAATACTAATTATCAAGAATCTATCAAAACATGATAAAAGGGGAATAACTGGAATAGTATTTTTAATGTATTATTGAGGTAGCTAATTTTCATGGCCATCATTTGGAGCACCTTTGTGGTTTACTAAAATCTAGTCCCGAACGTCAAAAAGTAGCTAATAATTATGGTAGCTAATAATTATAGGACACCGTCACAGGCACTTGTTTCTGGTAATTTTTTTTTACCTAGATACTATATATATACTACAAGGTACGTAACCGTTCATTTGTAAAAAATCTAGGTCATCGCGATTTTCGCGTTTTTTCAACTCGACTGACGCCAGCATGGAGGAATGGCCTTACATCATCTGAAACTACGATAATTTATCTACAAAATGATGTATAAAACACCCACCTTTGCTGAACCTCAACAATGCAACAGACCTTTTTCCACGGGTCAGTTATCAGCTTTCATCATCCAGTTGGTCACCTGGCAAGTTCTAACCCGCAGTGAAAGAAAAAATAAGATAAGTTGTAATAAAAATGCTATAAAAAATACTGAGATGTTAGAAAATTATATATATTGCATTCCAATAAAAAAAATTAATAAAAGTGTTTTAATTTCTTAGAATAAAAGTGTAGTTTGAATGCAAATCTGTGGCTATTTTTAGAATTCAAAAATTTGTGAACTTTCTATACAACCTCGGGATTTTTTTCTGAAGTATATCAACAGGACTGAAAGTCTTATAGGCGGGAAAATTAATACAGCATCACATGTTTCTTTTTGCATCTTCTCCATTTTGATGAAATATTATAAAAATAAACTTCAGAATTCCAGCTTGCTAAATGTAATGAGAAACTTCGACCAATCAAATACTTTACCTGAGTTCGACCTTGAACTTTTCATTCACTGCGGGTTAGAACTTGCCAGGTGACCAACTGGATGATGAAAGCTGATAACTGACCCGTGGAAAAAGGTCTGTTGCATTGTTGAGGTTCAGCAAAGGTAGGTGTTTTATACATCATTTTGTAGATAAATTATCGTAGTTTCAGATGATGTAAGGCCATTCCTCCATGCTGGCGTCCGTCGAGTTGAAAAAACGCGAAAATCGCGATGACCTAGATGTTTTACAAATGAACGGTTACATACCTTGTAGTATATATATATATTATCTAGGTAAGAAAAAAATTACCAGAAACAAGTGCCTGTGGACACCGTTATGGATATACACCGTGCACTGTCAGAGTAAACAATCATCGCCCTGCGTTTCTTTGGTGGCGATTTACAGTCGGTTGCCGAATAATTGTTTATGTATTAAACGGTGCAATTCCCAGCAATGTGAAAAGAATGTCTTGGAAATTGTACAAAGCCAAAGAACTGTTTTGAAGTCGTGACAGTTTTATATTCACTTGTTTTCCAGAAAGTAGAAGATGTTTTGATATCGTATGGATACATTTTTAAAATTGTAATTGAATTGTTTTAAATTTTTTATTCATTTAAATTTTTTATAAGTGGGTCTACATAAACATATCTAATATTTAAAATTAGTAAGAAAAATATCGAGTACGTTGCGATTTTTCTGACGGAGATTCCGCAATGTTCACAAAGACGTCACTGGGGTTTTCCCGCATTCCTAACCTATGACGTCATGAAAGTTAGTTCCGACTAATATAGATACAACAGTTTGTATCACATAGGTTGTATCTATTACAGTATTAGCAAAATAGATGTATTTCTATAGAATACATACTCAATGTTAGAAAAATGATCATTACAGAGTGAAGTACAGGAAACAGCCTTTTAATTTGAATAAAAAATAACTATCCAGTTTAAAAATAACCCCATAAATTAGAAAGGAAACCGTACAGCTTCTTTACATGAAACAATTAATTTATGGACAATCGTTAAACCTTCTTGACATCTTGTTTCGACCCTGATCATGTCGCTCATGGTTTCAAAACAAAGAAAAAAAATGTCAAGCAACTGTAGGAGTATAAAGATGTTTTTTTTTAAGCAATATTGATTCAGTTGCCAACCCTTTTAAATACATTTTTGTACACATGAGACAGAAAAAAGATTCAAAGTCTTGTCGCTTGTGTGATGCAAAAATATCGTCTGCTATGATCTAGCTTTACAAGACACAATGACGAAAAGAGCGAAAAAAAAAATATAAAAGAAAACTACTTTAAATCAGTGAAAGTGTTTAAGGGTAATTGCTATCTTAACAGCATATCTAGGATTTTCTCTTTAATCCTAAATCTACCTATCAAGCGCCCCTTCCGTGCAAAAAACGTTGCATTTTTCTGCGATACGGTAGTTTGCAGCTATAGGCCTACAAATCGACAATATATGGCCATTTATGGAGTACTACAAACGGTTTAAGTTAACTTATATTTTATAGGCAGTAAACGAGTAGAACATGGAGCGATTACCTGCCTTTTCATATACTTTTTTAACAAAAAATAACATATTTCGGACAAAACATGACTTCAAAGTTTGAAATATATTAGCAGGGGCTCCCAAATGCCCCTAAAATCTGGTATGTACCACCATAATTACTGATATTTCTAACAATACTGAAGTTAATAAAATTTTGAGCTGCAGAACCGTAGCACTTTATCATGGTCCTTTGCTTTGTCCACAAAAATAAAAAAATATCAAAAGGACTTATAGGAGCTACGGACCCTCAGTTACGTTAAATCTAGCTGCAGAACCGTAGCTCTTTAGGTCCCTTTTGTTTTTCTTTCTGGGTCCACCCTATCAGAAAATTTCACAAGGACCTAATGAGCTATGGTTCCACAGCTACATTAAATCCTGTTCTTAAATATATGTAGGATGGACAGGTATGTTTAATATGTATATGTCTTTCTGTAAGAAATTTTGAAAACGCAATCAATAAATCAAACACACACCGTACAACCGCATTGTATCTTCTTCATCTTCTTCTTCCAGTGTAGAAAGGAGTCGTCGCCGACTATTTTAAGTTCTGCGGGACTAGGCATGCCGGGCACACATAGCTGATGTCCCCAAGACTATGTACAACTAAAAACTTCACTATTCGTGGTTCCACTCTCGTGCTGTTCTTTGGAAGGGGTTTCTGAGAGTGTCATAATTGGACCTCTCCTGGAAGAACCTATGTTGATATCTGGTTTTGTTGTCATCAGGTCTGAGGTATAAGTCTCGGTCGATGTCAACGAGTTGAAGCTGGATCTGAGTCTGCTTATCCTCCTCCGTTGTTCTAAAGTCTGCCACTCAAGTGATGTTAACATGCTCGTCACACATCCTGGTGTTCTGCTGGTGTAATCATTTATGACGAAGCGGGCAGCTATTCTTTGTACATTTTCTAATGTCTGTATCAGGGTTTGGGTGGTGGGATCACAAACCATTGCTGCGTATTCCAGGGTTGGTCGTAGGATCATGAGGTAGCTGGTTTCTCTTACTTGTTTCATTTGGTCCGATCAAAATTGTTTGTTTACAACAAGAGAAGTGGATCAGCGGGGGTAAGACATTCGATAATTTATGCCTTTTCTGTCGGAGTTATGAATTGATTTGTGCATGAAAAGGATGATTATATGTTTCTTTATGAAAATTATTATTTATTTTCTTATATCATTGACATTTCGGTGGACTTTGAACCACATTATTACAAATAATCATGTCAAAATTTAACGTTATGAACTTTCATCATTTATTTTACAAAACATCTACAAATGTACATAAACACATGTAATTCGAGCAACACGACCCCCGGATGAAATTGATACTTTTTTAAATGATAGACGTTTAACTCACTCACAGTCACTTGAAGTTTCAAAAATAAAAATAAAATAAGAAAAAAATGTTTTAATCATAGACTAGTCAAATACATGTACATGTCTATGCGTAGATGCGATGCTCGCCTGTAGGCTGTGACTAATCCATATTAAAAGTCATTTTTTTAGCTTATTTTACTTATATTGATATTTTTAATTTATTAAATATCTTCTGACATACTGACAATAATTTTTGTTTCTACACGGAAGTTAACTTTTGAGATTTCGTAAGGAACGACAGCACGATTGAATGAGACTAGATTTGTCTTGATACCGAAATGTCTCACACAGGTGCCGAAGTGTCCTGGTGCCGATTTGTCCAGGTCCTATAATTATTAACTACCATAATTATTAGCTACTTGTTGACGTTCGGAACTAGATTTTAGTAAACCACAAAGGTGCCCCAAATGATAGCCATGAAAATTAGCTACCTCAATAATACATTAAAAATACTATTCCAGTTATTCCCCTTTTATCATGTTTTGATAAATTCTTGGTAATTAGTATTTTTGAGCGAGAAAAGGGGGGTGGATGTAGGCGAGGAAATCTATTTAATTAGATATATTTATCCCAGAAATGGATAGCAAACTCCTATTCATTCATTTACATCAAGGATTTATATATATAAATATATATAAATCCTTATTTACATGGAGCAAAATCTGGATGAAAATAAGTTATTTCGATATAAAATATATGATTGATTGATTGATTGATTGATTGATTGACTGATTGATTGGTGTTTAACGTCCAACGAGCAATTTTTCAGCTATATTCAGGACGAGAACATTTACAAATGTAAACGCCACGGGACTCGAAACAAGGAAAGGTGATGGGTATATTGGCACATGGCGTAAAAGAATAAAGGCAAAGACTAGTTGACTCGTAGTCAGCATAATTCCTTCATTACATGGGATAGAAGTCCTGAAGTTTTCCATGAATATAAGCTACCTTGCATCTGTCCAGTGTATGACATAGGTTTCAAAGTATTATCCATGAAAATAAACTACCTTACACCGTTCAAACATAAGCATAAGTATCTGAACTTGTCCATGAAAATTAGCTACTCGACCTTTCTTCATTGCATGGAATAGGAGTCATGACATTTTCCATGAAAATATGCTACCTTACATCTGTTCAATGTCTGACACAGGTTTCAAAGTGTTATCCATGAAAATAAACTACCTGGCACCATTCAAACATAAGCATAAGTATCAGTCGCTTGCCCATGAAAATAAGCTACCTCGCATTCCTTCGTTGCATGGTCCATGAAAATTAGCTACCTGACCTTTCTTCATTGCATGGAATAGGAGTCATGAAGTGTTCCATGAAAATAAGCTACCTTGCATCTGTTCAATGTCTGACACAGGTTTCAAAGTGTTATCCATGAAAATAAACTACCTTGCACCATCCAAACATAAGCATAAACATCAGAAGTTTGCCAATGAAAATTAGCTACCTCGCATTCCTTCGTTGCATGGGATATAGCAGTCATGACGTTTTCCATAAAAATAAGCTACCTTACATCTGTTCAATGTATGACACAGGTTTCAAAGTGTTATCCATGAAAATAAACTACCTTGAACCATTCAAACATAAGCATAAACATCAGAAGTTTGCCCATGAAAATTAGCTACCTCGTATTCCTTCGTTACATGGGATAGGAGTCATGACGTTTTCCATAAAAATAAGCTCCCTTACATCTGTTCAATGTCTGACACAGGTTTCAAAGTGTTATCCATGAAAATAAACTACCTGGCGCCATTCAAACATAAGCATAAGTATCAGTCGCTTTGCCCATGGAAATTAGCTACCTCGCATTCCTTCGTTGCATGGTCCATGAAAATTAGCTATCTGACCTTTCTTCATTGCATGGAATAGGAGTCATGAAGTGTTCCATGAAAATAAGCTACCTTACATCTGTTCAATGTCTGACACAGGTTTCAAAGTGTTATCCATGAAAATAAACTACCTGGCACCATTCAAACATAAGCATAAGTATCAGTCGCTTTGCACATGAAAATTAGCTACCTCGCATTCCTTCGTTGCATGGTCCATGAAAATTAGCTACCTGACCTTTCTTCATTGCATGGAATAGGAGTCATGAAGTGTTCCATGAAAATAAGCTACCTTACATCTGTTCAATGTCTGACACAGGTTTCAAAGTGTTATCCATGAAAATAAACTACCTGGCACCATTCAAACATAAGCATAAGTATCAGTCGCTTTGCCCATGAAAATTAGCTACCTCGCATTCCTTCGTTGCATGGTCCATGAAAATTAGCTACTGACCTTTCTGCATTGCATGGAATAGGAGTCATGAAGTGTTCCATGAATATAAGCTACCTTACATCTGTTCAATGTATGACACAGGTTTCAAAGTGTTATACATGAAAATAAACTACCTTACACCATTCAAACATAAGCATAAACGTCAGAAGTTTGCCCATGAAAATTAGCTACCTCGCATTCCTTCATTCCATTTCTCTGACAATATCTATGACTTTTTTATTTTCCAAAACCTGATTTTATTTGTACGTTTATTCTGATAATAGGGGCAAGGATTACTGTAGTAGATCAAGTCAAACATCTCCGAAATTGGACAACATTATAATTCTGAAATTCTAAAATTTGACAGTCCTGCTCTAGTTCATAGTAGGATACTAATGGTAATACTTCTGGTTTTTTTTTAATTCTTTTTATGGACCAAAGGAACGTAAATAAAATGGAAGGGAGATTTAATTGAAATTATTAGAATTGAATGAAGGATCTTTCTAAGTTAGGGAGATGTGGACATAAAACTGTGATCACTCATAATACATTAAAGAGATCTCTAATTAAAATTAAAATAAAGATATCTAAATTGAATTGTCGAGCTCGTTAATCCTTATAGGAATCAGAATCAATTAGAATCTAAAATTCAGCTCAAACATTGAGCACATCACATAACTGACTGTAAGTTACTGCTTACCCCCCCCCCCCCCCCCCCCCTCCCCATATGTCTAGCGATAGTTTATTTTTAGATCCCCTTACGCCTGTAATCACCCGACATCAATGTGAATGAAAATGACGTTGTATAAAAATAATAACAACTCAAATAAAATCAAATGTTTATTATTTTTAAAATTGGTTTTTATCTTATATACTATTGTGACAAATGGTACATATGAAAAGATTTACAAATAACATGGTCACTTCAAAGAAAACAAAATAAAAATAAAATAAAACTGACAGAATCATTGAAAGGAAATAAAGTTGAGAAAAATTATACGAGACTTTGGATAGTAAATTATTCAAGAAATAATATAAAATAAAGGGCTACGCAGATAGAAGCATGTCGGCAAGGGAAAGTTGAAAAAGTGTATACGTATGTCAAAACAAAAACAAGTGTCGACACGGTAAATTGCTGGAAACAGTAATTTACTGGACCCACAGGCAGTTCTTGATGCTGATTGGCAGACATGGGGTCATCGTAATTTGTAATCGTAATCAGTTGTAATTGATTGCATTTTATCATGTAATCGGAGGTAATCTGTAATCGGACATTTTTTTTATTACATGTAATCGTAATGTAATCGATTACATTCATTTTGACACTGTAATCACGATTACTTTCTTATTACATTCAGTGGCGTAGCTTCCATTGAGGCAATGAGGCAACTGCCTCACTAGATTTGCTTGCAGAAAACAAATTTATGTGATTAATATGATAAAAGTTGACTATAATACGAGAAATAAAAACCTTTGTCAAAGTTTGTAATACATATAGATTCTACATCATTAGTTGAAATCGTTTCCGCTTCATTTACCGTTTACGGAAACTTTTGGCTCCGTCATGTTGCATAATTTAGCATAGTTGGTTGCTGTGTGCCAAAGTTTGAAAGTGGAAATGGAAAAGTTCCTAATTAAAAAAAGGAAGACTACATAATCCACGGACACTAGGACAGCACCAGGTAAAATTAATCTAGTCTACTGTGGGTTACCTCATAATGACATTCGAGTCAGACGACAGTCGAAAATCATGACTCTCTGTCATAATATTATCAAACGGGGCCGGGAGCACGCCCGGTGCGCCGGACTTTAATCCGCTCTTAGATACAAACTTATGTTATCTTCTCTTTTTTTCCGATTGAAGATATATCTGAAACTCGGGAAGAAGCTTCATGTAGCCACTCCCAAGGTTCTGAAATAAATTCACAAACAGAATCACAAACACAGTCATTTGACCCAGTTAGTTATATTGGAAAACCTTTAAACGATACACAGAAAAAAGCAATTCTTGGTTCTAAATGGACACCAGAAAAAGGACAATATTCATTTCCCCTTACAAACGGTAGAAGATATAAAGTAAACTGGGAAGACAAATTCAATTGGCTAAGGTATGCCTGCTCTACATATTCCGCTTTCTGTGCCCCTCGTATAGCCTTCGGTCAAAATATATCTGGCAACCATTCAAACAAACTTTGCTCATCAGGAATAAAAGACTGGAACAATGCTGTCGGGGCTAAGCGAGGGACTTTTTTGATGCACCAGGAATCTAAATGTCACAAAGATGCTCTCATTAAATCATCAAACTTCATGCAAATCATTGCCGGGGAGGAAAAAAAATCAAGTGTAGCATTTCAAAGTCCTACGAGGATAATATTAAGAAAAAATCAAGAAATTATTCTCAATATCATCGACGTAATCGTAGTAATGGGTGTACGTAATATACCATTTCGAGGTCATAATTGGGATAAGATCACTAAACGTGAAGATGGAAATTTTGACTTTCTCGTTCATTGGAAAGCCGAAGACAAACCCGTCCTCAAGCAACATTTAGCTTCAACAGCCTACAATGCGAAGTATTTAAGTCCCGACATCCAAAACGAAATTGTTGATATCGCTGGAGAAGAGGTATTGGAAGTCATTCTGTCTAAAGCTAGATCTGCCAAGTGGTTTTCTATCATGGCAGATGAATGTACCGATTTGACCAATCTAGAACAAATGGCAGTCTGCATTAGATTTGTTGATGCGAATAATATTGTTAATGAAGAGTTCATTGGGTTTATCCCCCTAGATAAGGTAGCTGCGGCATCTATTACTACAGCCCTACTCAAGAAAATGGAGGTTTGTAAATTAGATTTGCGAAATTTAAGGGGTCAGGGATATGACGGAGCCAGTGCGAATTAAAGAATTGCAGCCCCGTGCAGAATACCACCACTGTAGGGCCCATGCCTTAAATTTGATTATTTCGTCATCATGTAGAAGTGTTGATATAATACGAACAGAATTTGACGATATTAACCAACTTACATGGTTTCTTGGTGGCAGTCCAAAGAGAACTGTAATTCTGAAACGAGACTTGCCCGATGCAAAGCAAGTTGACTATTTAGTTGGTGATACCGATGACGAGAAAGTGGAAAGTAACATTAATATTTCCAACGCCTTTTCTAAGAATTTGTTACCTAAGTTGTGCGAAACGAGATGGTCTGCCAGAGTTGACACATTGTCCGTGATTTTGGCTAAGTACAAGGCGATTCTTGCAGCACTTGAGGACGTTAAAACGGAGAGTACGACAACTGAAGCACGCACGAAGGCTAATGCATTCATACATTTGATGGAGAGAAGCACGTTCATTGTTGCATTAGTTATTGCTCATCATATTTTAAGCTATACAAAACCCTTATGCCTTGCTCTTCAGAACTCAAAATGCGATGTGTACCAGGCTTTCGTTGATGCTCAGAATTGTAAGAAAGTCATTGCCGCTTAAAGGTCGGACACAGTCTTCAACAGATGCATATGGATGAAGACAACTGCGATCGCCGACCTCATCGGTATCGAGCTGTCTAAGCCAGGAACAGTCGGACTAATGGCAAATCGGGATAACGCTGCATTTGCCGAATATTCCGTACCTAGTTATTATAGGATAAATGCTTTCTTTCCTTTCGTCGATCACTGTTTAAGTGAGCTAAACGAGAGGTTTCCTGAGCAAACACGTCCGTCCTTCTTAGCGTTTCAATTGCTACCTAGTCGCGTTCAAAACATATCTGCAGAACATGTAGAAGATATACACACCAGATATGAAGATGATTTGCCAGATTCTATAGGATTTATCGCGGAAATGGAAAGATGGAAAATGTTCTGTGCAGGGCTTCAAAAACAGGATTCTAATCAGTCTTTGGAAGAAGCAATTGAACTTGCAGACCCTAACTAATATCCGAATTTGCATGCTGTTTTTAGGGTTCTGCTCACAATGCATGCAGGGTCCGTGCCCTGTGAGAGGCCTTTTTCTGCTATGAGACGCTTGAAACACTGGAGCAGATCTACAATGACAGAAGATCGACTTGCTGGACTGGCTAATCTGCTCATTCATAGGGATATCTATCTTTGTAGAGAAAATATCATGAGAAAATTCGATGAAGCCAAACAACGTCGCCTTGGACCATTGCATTTCTGACATGATTGTTTACTGGTTGTTATAATGTATACTAAGTAAAATGTTTAACTGAAAGCACTATCACTTATTTAAATGTGCATGTAAAAACCATACAAAATATAAGACATACACGCTTTCGACACGAATGGTTGCCAGATTAGTAATCTCTTATAGTAAATATAATTCCCCCCAAAGTTGTCTTGATGTACCAAAAAATGTCACTAGACGCATATCGAAATAGTTTTCTGCGTGTTTTTTCGGTTATTATTGAAATCATAAATTATCCATTTAAATTCGGAAAATGCTCTTCAAGCGCCCATTTTTTTTTTTAATTTCCGGACCCCCCTAGCATTTTTTCGCCTCGCTGCTCTCGGTGAGATAGCTCACTAGAAAAAAGACCCAAGCTACGCCACTGACATTTAGATTACTTTTCATCATTTTGACTTATTTTGTATTAGCTGAAACATATATCTCCTTAGATATTTAATGTTTGATTTATGTAAATGAATTTTCTTCATGAAATTTATTAAACAAGTTTACTAGAAAAAATATTTAGTTTATTGACATCTGAATAAAAAAATATATAATGAAATTCCGTTCATTCCACCTAATCCCACTTTTTAAAAATTCATTAATTTCAAGTTATTTGTAAGTGGGAATAGATAGAAGACACCTGAAATTCAATTGTTAAAAACTCCCCCAAAAATATATTAAAATAAAGTGGCAT
Organism: Bathymodiolus brooksi; assembly: GCA_963680875.1. Lineage (NCBI taxonomy): Eukaryota > Metazoa > Mollusca > Bivalvia > Mytilida > Modiolidae > Bathymodiolus > Bathymodiolus brooksi. Next base: position 90,730,325 of record OY804576.1, read on the forward strand.
TCACTACATGATCAAAAGATATTATTCTATATTTAATTGCAATCAAAACAATCACAGCTACCAAAAGAGTATTAAATATTATTTATGGCTTCAAAGACAACAAACAAATAATATCTCAATTGCAATTTCTTTTGGGTTTCAAAATTTCAGTGAAAACAGTTTGTCTGCTTGTGTAAAGCAAAACAAGCTCTAAAATTTATAAATGATCTGACATAACTTTCAAGATTTCATATATGAAACTGCTTCTATGAAAGACTCACAATGTCCTCATGATTCCCATAAGATAAAGAAATATTTTATATAAATCAAAACATAGGTACGTCATGAAGATTTCTTATACAACAAGTTTAACAAAGAGATATAAATTTCAATAAAGATATTATATAAAAAGCAAAATGTAAATTATAATTTTCAGAAACATTTACGTATGATGCTGGTACTAGAATAACAAAATATTTTCAATCATACATATTACAAATTAACTGACAAATTGCAAGTTGTAATATTTGTAAAATTTTGGAATTTTTTGTGTGAAATTTAGCAATGGCGATTGTTACATAATTTGGTGTCATAAGACCTTAATTACACATTTTATCTGTGACACAGGTTATATTAACTGCTAGTTTATTTTATATCCACAATAGACTTTGACAGGATGTTTGAAATTATTTGATATATATATTATTAAAATGTGCAAATGTATGTTATAATATTTACTAATAGTATAAGATCATGATGGATTGAATATTGGTCATAGGACTTTGTATGACACAACATATTTTATGGAAAAAAAAGGAAATTGAGAATTGCTGTTTATAATTTACAATGTGCTGTATGTTATTGTAATGATCACATTAAAACTAAATTGTAGTTCATAGTTCTGAGTAAGGAATACAGATCCATAATTTCTTTTTAGAGTAATTGGTCGATTCCTACAAAAATCTTCTCCTCTGAAACCGCTTGGCCAAATGAACCTAGCTCGGTAGAAAGCATATATGGCAGGCTCTCTATGAAGATTGCTCATTTAGTCCTGATCCCTTAGCAAACATTGTCGGCACAGGCAATTCTTGTTGCTGATTGGTAGATTCCCAACAAATCTTCTACTCCGAAACCGCTTGGCCAAATGAACCGAAACGTGGTAGGTATCATCTATGGAAGGCCCTCTATAAAGATTGCTAATTTTGGATCTGTTAACAAACATGGCCAGCACAGGCAATTCGTGTTGCTGATTGGTCGATTCATAAACAATTTTCTCCTCTGAAACCGCTTGGCCAAATGAACCGAAACTTGATAGGTAGCAGCTATGGAAGGCCCTCTATAAAGATTGCTCATTTAGTCCCGATCCGTTAACAAACATGTCCACCACAGACAATTCTTGTTGCTGATTGGTTGATTTCTAAAAAATATTCTCAACCTAGCTACTGAGCCTCTAGTCTATATATTGTATTGTATTATATGTATGCTAATGTTCCACCATGCCTGTCTGAGTTTTTCAAAACAATCTTTAAGAAATAACTTGTGTTAAGATACTTTGTGTGCGAGATATTATCATGTATATATGGCTGTTATTTAATTATTAAATTGACAAGTATGTGTGATACAAGTATCTGTACTTACAAAACATACCAGCATGATGCAAAATATTTATTTGAGCTATATTCAATGACATTACAGACATTTTCATAATTGATCTTGCACCAGCGTCTGGCAATCTACTTTCTAAAGGCTGAGTACATCATCCAAGTGATGAACAGTACAGTGAAAGATACATGAGGTGTAGGCAGCTCGTTAAACCTCTCTCCCATCAAGGCTCCGATTCAATACAAACGCAAACCTCTAAACATTTATTGATAAAGAATAGAGATACATGTACATAAGAAATTAGGATGCAGGCACCCTAAAGTACTACTGTTATTCCAAGATGTATAAATTTGTAGGCCCTTCTGAAGTTATATCCTCAAAACAGAAAATAACAGAAATAAAATTAGATATTAATCTGTTATCAAAAACAAACAAATACAAAACAAAACAAACCAATCAAAAATATCAAACAGAAAGAAAAAAACCCAACATGAATGCACCTTTTATCAATCTGACTTAGTTCTGTACACATAATTTTCATAAGAGATACAGGTAACTAATTTACCTGGAAATTTTACATACATTTTGTATCTATCATATTAAACAATGAGTGTATCTTGTTTTCAAAGAAAACATTCAGATAGCTACATTGCTAAAAAGAGGTAATAAAAACGTAGATATCAAATTTAGTGCACATGAACGTTTCTGGAATAACCTTCATCAGGTAGCTCAAGATCAAAAGAATGGAAAGCCAAATAATTTAATAGTTTTGGGAGCACAAAATTTATGGGTATTGATGTTATGTTGGAGTTTCTTTTACACCTGGTAGAGATATTGGGAGTGCTGTTTTTATGATGTGGGTTTTGGTGCAGTCGGGGATGTTGTCTTGTGATTCTACGGTGAATACGGACTGACACTGTTGGGGATGTTGGATTTTTGCTTTGTGTCAGCTGTGATCTGTCCATCGCTCCTCATTGGTGTGACATCTGTTTTGTCTGTACCTAAGGATTTTATATATAACAGCTTCTTTCATCACATATTGCTTAAGATTTTGACCAAGATATAGTTTTTCTGGTAACTGATTCATGTCGAGCGACGCAGAGAAACTTACACTATAAGCGCGGACGTCTAAAACGCTTAGAACGATGTCTGTTTCTGCTCTTTTTAGACAATTTGCCACGTTTTTTTTTTTTAACTATAAGACATTGCAGAATAAACACAATATACGTACATTGTCGGGGAAATACAAAAACTGTACGTAACAGCTTTAGTGAGTGAGCGATTGTTGTTTAACGCTAACTCAGCAATTTTATAGCTATATCATGGCGAGACCAAGTTAATGAAATGATGATGATGTCCGCTTTTTTCTAGACCAACACGCTTAGGTTTTTTTCATAGTGTTAGCTAACGGAAACAACAGTCCGCGGATATACATGTCGCTCCACTCTGACACATTATCATGATTCCGAAGCAACCAGTCTTTGCTCTTTCTCCTTAATTCTGCGTGCTTTGCATTATAAGCAATACATATCAGTTGATAATCTTTGGTTTGAAATATGACTTTGTTTATACATTGCTAAAAAAGTCGCTTTTTATGTGTCTTCTGCCGAAGGATTGTGAAAGCGCGAAAAGTTGACCGTGCGTTGCACAATGTATTTTGTATTGTTACGTTATCTATTGTCATTTATGTAGACAACAGGGGCGGATCCGGCGCGCGCCCCCTCTAAAATTTGAAAAAATATGATTTTTTTGGCGTAAAATCGTGGTTTTTCACACGAAATACCCCAACATTTTTCGCGCCTACCTCCGCTCGGCGCAATTTTTTTAAGTTCGACCCCCCCCTAACTTGAAATCTTGGATCCGCCCCTGGACAATATATGTATTCGCTGAGAAACAGACCAGAAATCCTCACCAAAGACTCTCATCGGTAGTGTAATCGTTAGCGTGCTCGCCTCGAGTGCGGTAGATCGTGGGTTCGAGTCCCGATCGGGTCAAACCATGTTCTGTACACATATTTTGCCATCTTATCTTCCACATTCTGTTGGAAATTTATGATTTAGGGTTCTATTTTGTACAAAATCCAATTAAGAAATTGTCATCAAGAGTGTGCAAATAGTTTCAGTTTCGAATTGAAATTAATCTAATAGCTACCAGTTCTTTAATATTGTAATAAATAAAGTTCCCAACTTTCATTATTAAATATATATGGAACATAATTTTATTTATTTATTGAATTCAGAAGATAGTGTCAATAAGTAAGTAAATGAGTTAATTTCTTTATTTCAAGAGGGTAACACGGTTAGCAATAATAAAAGTGTGATTAATAATTATCATATATGATCTTATTAAGTTAAAGAATAATCACAGGTACCTGTGGACAGAACCCTATGTTGCTCCCTTTTTTTTTTAAGCTGTTGCCCCCCCACCATATGGCATATATACAATAAATACAATAAAACAGTAATTTCTATCCATGCCGGGTTTCTGACAAGATATAAGTTAGTATCTTGTCAGAAACCCGGCATGGATAGAAACTACTGTTTAATTGTATTTATTGTATATATGTCATACAGTGATACATAGAAAGTTGCAAAATGTTGTTTATATGACAAAGAGTCGATGTTAAAAAAAAAAAAAAAAAAAAAAAGGGGGGGGGGGGGCAACATCTTAAAAACAAAAAAACAAAAAAAAAGGGAGCAACATAGGGTCCTGTCCACAAGTACCTGTGAGAATAATTTGCATAGTTTGAACATCACATGAATATTAAATTCTACCATAAATAGTCCACCAATCTATTTTTTAATAGCTGTAAAAATGATACATCGCGATGGTAAATTGAAAAAAGATAGTTTGTAACTTAATCACATGCTATACAGTCATACATTTTGTTTTTCAACTATGAACACCACTAATATCTATTGTTTATTTTATTTTATATTGTGTACAGATCCAGGATTTCAAGTTAGGGGGGGGGGGCCGCACTTAAGAAAATTGCGCCGAGCGGAGGGGGTCGCGAAAATTTTTGGGGTATTTCGTGTGAAAAATCACGATTTAACGTCAATTTTAGGGGAGTGCGCGCCGGGTGCGCCCCCCCCCCCCCCCTGGATCCGCCCCTGAGATCTATATGTCTCTCTTTGTCAATCAGTAACTCTTTTCCTGTTTATGTACATGCAGTTTTTCATTTTGCCTCTCCATTGGAAATACACAATCTGTATTTTGGTAAACATAATAAGGGAGACAAATCCTATAAGTTTATGCTACAAGTAGCTAATTTTCATAGGTAGCTAATTATTATGCTCCGCCGTATGAAAATTAGCTACCGAAAGTTGGAGGTAGCTAATTTTCATGGGTAGGTAAAAATTTTACGACACCGGAAATAGCAATAACTTTCTATAATCGAATCGTTCACGGACACACTGAATTTCCGCATTGTAGGAAAAGTACTTCTAATTTTTTGATATGATAATTTTATTGCAAGTAATTAAATCTTGGAGATACAGACAATGGACAAAAGTATTCACACGCTTCCAATTTACCCTATATATTTCATATAAAACTACAGTTTTTCAAAATATTATCTTGAAATCAATTCACGTCCGATTTTAATCATTATTTTATCAAGGAAAGCAGAAAGATATGTAGTTTATAGTAGTAATTTTGAAATAACTTTTTGAATCATGTTTTTCAAATCGCCATGATTTAAACACAAACTTAAATAATTTTTCTACAAAGGTACTATCTATTAAAGCATTGTATTTCGAAAGAAATTAATTCAGTTGTGTATTTAGCTTGTATATTTGTGGAAGAGTCAATTTTGACAGTTTGTAAATAATTTAATTTTTCATTTTTTAATATGTTCATAAAATATATTTTTGTAAATAAAATATATTCATATAATTACTTTAATAATTTTTCATTTAATTATAATATTTAAAACCTCTTAATAATAAAATTAATAAGGTCTACAACTTTGTGTTTTGTTTTGTATTCTAATTAGGGTTATGATCTATGTTCACAAAGGTAACCCTGATATGTATCTTGTCTTTGCATATTTGATTAGTTAAGGTCAGTTTGACCAGTTATTTCATTTCATTGGTTATAGTAATCACCTGAATTTTTGGTGGGAAATTCTTTTGTTCTTTGAGACATTCTATTATTTTTTTCATATCTTGGAAGGCAGACATATTACCAACTACTATTCTTTTGGATCCAATTTTGGATGACTATTGAACTGATGATATTTCTATTTGACACCACTAACATTCATTAAGGTATTTATACTAAACTTACTAATTGTCTATAAAATAACTTTCTCAGTGAGATTGAGTTGATTGATTGATTGACTGATTTATGAAACGTATTAAATTGTGATAAACTTATTTTAACATATTAAATGCTATTAAAATGTGATAAACTTATAAAACATTAATTCCAATAAAATATTAAAGGTTAAATGAAATAATATTTGGAACTATGAAATATGAGTTTAATATTGAGCATAATACTATTTTTAGCATTAAAATATTAAAAAGGTGAGTTATTAACAATTTATTGTGTTTAATAATATTTTATTGTACATAAACAATAGGATTGGACAGCAAGTTATACCAACTTATATGAAGTCCTCTCCTTACAAATTATACACATGAATTAATGACAGCAAAACAAAACACAGACAATAGACATTTAAAATTTTGACACTAGAAGAAAATAAGAAGTACAAGTGAAAAAGTGAAAAAGTAAAAAATTGCTGACATTAGCCCTAAAATCTTTTTGATTGATTTATAAAAGTTCGAACTTTTCCAAATATTTTGGAGTTGACGTCATAACTATACTTATCGTTCCCAAAGAGAAAAGTTTCAATATTGATATTGATATCGTCGCAATTACTCAGAAGTGTTCTTCTTTCGTTCAGGTATAAAGGACATTCTAGAAAATAATGTATAGCATCTTCAAAAGAAGCACCACAATTACATTTAAAATTATTTATTATATGTATTTTTGACAGATCGGCATTGAGTGAGCTGCATTGGTGTCTAAGTCTAGTATGTAATATACTTAGTTTCCGTGGGCCTTCATTATAATACGTTGGGGTTTTATAAATATCAAGCTTTCACTCTGTTTTTAAACGAAGATAATGTAGGAGAATTTCTTATTGATATGTCTAGATTGTTCCAAAGCGAAACGGTAGATGGAATAAATGAGCTTGCTGATGTTCTTAGTCTGCATCTGGGTGGAACATAATTCTGATTATTTCTAAGGTTATAACTATTTATATCTGATGTAATTGGAGGTAAACAGTTAAATAAATAAGGAGGGCATAATTTATTATGAATTTTATAAAAAGTTGATAATTTACGAGTTTCCCGCCGATTGGCTAAAGTTTCCCATCCAGTCTCAAAATATAATGACTCCTTACTAGCAAATTTTGTCAGACCTGTTACAATTCGTGCCGCTTCTAATTGTATTTTTTCTAATTTTTCAATGTCCCGTTCATAACACCCATCCCACACTTCACATGCATATTCTAGTACTGGTCTGATAAATGTAAGATAGATATTTGACAAAGCTTGTTTAGATAAAATAAATTTTAATTTACGAAGAACATTTACTTGTTTTAATGCTGATCTAGCTATGTTTTCAATATGTACAGTCCAATTTCCATCAGATACAAATGTTACACCCAGATGTTTATGATTATCAACAAGTTCAACTGGTTCGTCATTAAAATGTATGTTTAATTCAGGAATATTAGTATTATTTGATATTATAAGGGCTTTAGTTTTTTTAGGGTTAAAATCTACAAGCCATGTTTTTGCCCATTGATCCAATATTTGTAAATCATTATTTATCTCAATTTGCATCAAATCAAAGTTTTTCCCAGAGTATGACAATGAGGTGTCGTCAGCAAACAGTCTCGCCAAATTGCCTAAGTTATCTGTAATGTCATTAATATATAATAAAAATAATAAAGGGCCAAGTACAGATCCTTGGGGTACACCTGCTTTGACAAGACCAGAATCTGATAGTTCATTATTAACAAACACAAATTGCCTTCTACCACTTAAATAATTTTTAAACCAGATCAAAAGGTCGCCCGATATCCCATACGATTTTAACTTCTTAATAAGCCCCTCATGCCAAACTCTGTCAAAAGCTTTTGAAATGTCACAAAATATTAAAATGGTTGACAATCGTTCGTCTAAATTTTGACATACTCTATGATACATTTCTAATAATTGGTATACAGTAGAATGACCACGAATGAATCCTGATTGGTAGGCATACAGAAGAGAATGTTCAAAAATAAAATTATATGTATACTTATATACAGCACGTTCCATCACTTTCCCTATACAACTTAATAAAGATATGGGTCTATAATTTGAAGGACTGCTTTTGTCGTCTTTTTTGAAAGCTGGCATAACTCGCGCAATTTTCCATGTTGACGGAAATATGCCTTTCTGTAACGAAAAGTTAAAAATAATAGCTAAAGGTATACAAATGGTTTCAGAAGTACTCTTTAACATTTGATGGGTGATGCCGTCATCACCACAAGCTTTACCTATTTCCAATGTTTGTAAAATATCTTTAACATCGTGTTCAGTAATATATATATTAGATAATAATGCATCAGTTCTTGATGGTATATCTGGGGGAACATGATTAGTATCATCAACAAATGAAATAGAACAAAAATATTTGTTCAACAGATTTGCCTTAATCTTGTCATCATATATCAATTCATTTGAATCATTATCATATAAGGGCGGAATAGAATAATTTTGGGACGTTCCTTTCATTAATTTCCGAATCAGTGACCAATAAGATTTCGAATCATTTCTTTGGAGTGAATCTACCAATTCATTTGCACTTAAAAGGAACTGTTCACGGGCATGCTTGATCATATTATTTACCTTATTACGATGGGATTTGTACTTATGTATAGCGGTCGTTGACTTTTTTGTTCTTGCAATTTTTTTCAATCGGTTTCGGGTACGGATTTCCCTTTTGATATGGGAATTAAACCATGGCTTATCAGAAGGTCTTACTTGAATCATTTTTGAGGGGATATTTCTCGATATTATCTCAAGGTATTTCTGTGTAAAGCTTGATGACATGATATCAATATCAGTGCATTCTTTGAGATACGATTCCCATTGAAATTCTGATATTTCATTATTAAGTTTTAAGAGGTCTACATGTTTGTATTGCCAAACTTTACGCATATATGTTTTTTTGATTGAGTACGGGATTTTGATATTAATCATTGTTGCATTGTGATCACTTATACTTCTATCAACACCTATTACTTCAGAATCAACAACTATATCTATATTCGAAACAATAACTGGATCCATAGTGCACCCATCCTTGTTGGCTCATTTATAACATTAGTTAAATCATACAGTGTCATGATTTCGTTCAACTTATGATTAGTTTGAGTAAGTAAATCAACATTAAGATCGCCAGTAATAATTATGTTTTCAGTAAAATTTAATGCTTGTTCAAGGGAGTAATCAAAATTATCCCAAAATGATTCTGTAGTTCCTGGTGGTCGATAAACAACACACACAAGTAGTTTAAAATTTGGAATAAGTACTTCAATCCACAGCATTTCAACCCCATCACAATTTAAATCGTGCCTTTCTTTCACACAAATACCTTGAGAAGTATACACGAGAACGCCACCCCCAAAACTGTTTCTATCTTTTCTAAATATTTTGTCGGAAAAACCATCAATACCAATGTCAATATCCAATATATTTCCGTCCAAATGGCTCTCTGTTACACAAATTATAGACGACTCAGAAGCTATGTCTTCTAAATATGACAATTTATTTCGCACACTACGTGCATTTAAATGAAACACAGAAAATTCGTATTCTTCAGGTCCCGGATTTTGATGGATATCATTATCAAGAATCAATAATAGTAAAAGTATTAAAGTAAATTGGATATTTGTCGAAAAGGGAAAGTGACAGGTTTGTGCAAACATGCAGATCAAATTCTGTAAATAAAGCATTACCTTCATAAAGTTCAAAATACCAAAACCAAAGAAGACCCTCATTTTTTTAACTAAGGAGGAATAAGCTCTAATATAAAACATACCTATCGACAGTCTTTACATACCGATATCATTACCCATTGTCTATATGTATTTTATACTTTGAAGGATTCTGTCGATAGGATTTAAATAGGGATATGTCAGCAATATTAAAAGAATAATGAGAGTAAATACAAGAATATGAACAATATGTACAATTTCAGTTTCATTTGTGAAAAACATGATTAAGATAGAGAAAATGAATGGTAGGTTCAAAAACATTCAGGAAAAGTGTTTTAGTTTTGTACGAAAGTCAGAAAGATAAATTTTAGTCTCTGAAGATATAAATTTCTTAACATTTGATATTATATTTATAAAAAAGAAAAAAAACAAAAACAAAAACAAATTTTCTATAAAATAAAATAATATATATATATATATAGTAAAGTAGAATAGTACTATTTTTTCCAACAGAATGCATGAAGTTAAACAAATTCTATGTGTAAACTGTGTTTTGTGTAATTGTGCATGTTTTGAGCACAATAGTTATAAACCCATTTTTTTATATTCAGGTTGCCATGATATATTAAATACTGATGAACAGCTTGATCTGAGGTATATCCTGTATTTCAAGACCTTTGCACCCCAGTGTGAGGTAAAGATAATTGTTTTTATAATTTTGCTTATTGATGCTAATTATGCTACTTTTTATTTTACTCTATTATAATGTTGAGCTTATGCTTATTTTTGCTTCGCTTATGTTTATGTTTTGTTATTATTTTGTTTCGTATTACAATGTTTAGTTTATTCTTATTTTTGTTATTATTTTGTTTGGTTCTTGTGAAACCATTATTGTACATGTAATACCACTTGTTTAATGTTTGTAAATGTCCATGAGAACCATGAGCAGGTATATAAATCATTTGTAAAGAATAAATATTTTGTTAGAATAATGGAATAGAAACTTGTCATATTTGTAATTTACTTTATTCCAATGCATAAATTATCAAGAGTTATCTTTCTTGATCCATTATTTATATATTTTATATTGTCATTACATGGTCTATTTTATATGGAAATATGAATTCCAACTGCAATAAATGTTAGAACTCACTACGTCTTGTTATAATATTCCACTCAGAATCGACCCGACGACATATTCTCAAAATGTTTATCATAGAAAATTATTTGAAATTATACAGTAAAACTACATACAATTCTGTTTTTATTGATATAAAAATTATCGAAATCGGGTGTGAATTGACTTCAGGATAAGCTTCTGAAATATTGTAGTTTTATATGAAATATATAGGGAAAATTGGAAGTATGCGAATACTTTTGTCCATTGTCTGTACATTTGTATATATTGCCTTATACATCACGTTCTACTAAGTTCAGTTGAAAGGAGAACGATTAACGATCAAGAGGCCACCTTTGTCTTTGTCTTTGCCACCGATTCGATCCTCGTACATGGCGTTTTTATTATGTTTTTTTTTATTGCTATTGATATACAACTATAGCCAGTTGTATCATCTTAACGCAAAAATGTAGCTAAATAGCAACACAACTTAGTCACATTTTTACTGATGAACCAGGAAATGCAAAAAGTCCCTATCAACCATGCATTTTTGGAATCAGGAGATCAACTACTATCAAATTCAAAGTCATATCTATTATCTAGGGAATACCTTCCAATTTGAACAATTCACTTTTTAATTAAGATCCTTTCCCTTTTCCAGTGAAATACCTTAATGATTTATCTTTATATTAAAATACGGTTGTCTGACAACGACTTGCATATAAAATATATCCTGAAATACGTTACCAGGACGTAAAAATTACGTTTGAGCTTTTACGTTAACATCAAGACCATATCCGTACGTAACAAAAACGTTCAAACTACAGTGTCACAATGACTTGCATATAACGTATTCTGAATACGTTACCAGGACGTAATAATTACGTTTGAGTTTTTACGTTAGCATCAAAACCATATCCGTACGTAACAAAAACGTTGGAAAGTACGTTGTCACAACATCTTGCACATAACGTATTCTGAATACGTTACCAGGACGTACTAATTACGTTTGAGTTTTTACGTTAGTATCAAGACCATATCCGTACGTAACAAAAACGTTGGAAAGTACGTTGTCACAACGTCTTGCATATAACGTATTCTGAATAAGTTACCAGGACGTACACATTACGTTTGAGCTTTTACGTTAGCATCAAGACCATATCCGTACGTAACAAAAACGTTGGAAAATACGTTGTCACAACGACTTGCATATCACCTATCTAAAATACGTTGTGGCAACGTAATTTTCACGTGACCAAACAGCAACCAAACTGCAACGTTGTGAATACGTAGTGTGCTAGCTGGGTATGCAATATCAATCTAGGTTTTGGTATACGATATAAATCTAGGTTTTGGTAAAGGATATAAATCTAGGTTTTGGTATGCGATATAAATCTAGGTTTTGGTGTACGATATTAAAATCTAGGTTTTGCATTACAATCTAGGTTTTGATGTACGGTATTAAAATCTAGGTATTGGTATACGGTATAAATCTAGGTTTTGTTATTCTGTATACATCTAGGTTTTGGTATATGATATAAATCTAGGTTTTGGTATACTATATAAATCTAGGTTTTGGTATGCGATATAAATCCAGGTTTTGGTATACGATAAATCTAGGTTTTGGTATTCGATATAAATCTAGGTTTTGGCAAACGATATAAATCTAGGTTTTTGTATACGATATAAATGTAGGTTTTTGTATACGATATAAATCTAGGCTTTGGTATGCGATATCAATCTAGGTATTGGTATATGGTATAAATCTAGGTTTTGGTAAAGGATATAAATCTAGGTTTTGGTATGCGATATAAATCTAGATTTTGGTGTACGATATTAAAATCTAGGTTTTGCATTACAATCTAGGTTTTGGTGTACGGTATTAAAATCTAGGTTTTGGTATACGGTATAAATCTAGGTTGTGTTATTCTGTATACATCTAGGTTGTTTTTTTGTTTTTTTTTTCTCAACTGCAAAATACATCAATACAGAATAGAGTACACTAATATAATAACATCATACAATCTATATAGTAAAGTACAATTAAATCTTCTTACAATCTTTTCCAATATATAATCATATGTATATTGCAGTGGAGTTTTTTTTTTTTTTTTTTAGAATATAAAAGATGAGAAAAGGGGTATTTTGCAGAGTTTAAAATTGTTTACTATTTGATATATGTGATAAATATTTTTTTGTATAATTAGGAAAAAAAGTAGATAAGAATTATAGTGTATTTTTAAAAAGAAAAAAAAAGACATTGAGAAGATGAGATTGTACTTTATATTGGCATTTATATATAAAACTTTTATGGTCTGGCCTGGTGCAAACAATCAATTGAACTATAACACTGTACCAGATATACAAAAGTATCATTTGGATGGATCAAACATTCATATTGTTTTAATTATCCCGTAATGAGTATACTATAAAGTATACTATAGTATAGTAAATATAAACAAGAAAAGTATATTTAGATGGACTATATCAGTTAGTATTTAGTGGTGTCTCTATGGAAAGGGAATTTACATAAGAATAAAAACTATGTCAACAATCCTCAAACAGTTTTTCAAAAGTACTCCAATGTAATTGAAATTCTGCAATTCTTTGATTTCGGACAGCAATCATTTTTTCAGTTTTATATAAATTTATCAAACAGGCTTTAAGCGAATGAAAGGATAATTTTTTCTTCAGACATCTGTTTGTATATATATAGTATTTTATGTTTAGTAAAATGGCATTGTATGCATCATCTTTATATACTTTATCAACATCCCCAAAAATTAGAGTCTTCTTTAAAAATATTTGGTTTATGTCTTTGTCACTGAACCAAGAATTTACTTGCCCTAGAAGATTTTGTACATTTTCACAATCCCCAAAAATGTGTTCAATGGTTTCATTTTCCTTTTGGCAAAAATTACAATTTGCATCATCAATAATTTTAATTTTTTTCAGGAAATAATTAGTAGCCAGAATATTGTGGTTTATTCTAAATTGAAAACAATGTAATTTTGTACATGCTGTAGCTTTAAATGGGAGTATATAAATTTGTTTCCACTCATTTGAATTAATATCGAAAACTGTATTCCATTTTCTTTGAGCTGTAGTAACACTACTGTTTTTATTTAGAATTGTGTACATATCTTTTGAACCTTTAGAACTTCGAAAAATATTTTGTAGAGATGATGGGACAAAAGGAGTCTGTAAATTAGATGATTTGTCTCCATATGGATATAATTTTAGCATTTGTCGTAAAGAACTAATAACCCCATTATATTGCAGAAAATTTACACAAAATCCAAATTTGTTTGAAAACTGATCTAAAGTCAGAAAAGAACCATCATCATTGACAAAATCGTTAACAAACTTTACATCCCTGTTGAACCACTCTGGATAAAAGATAGTTCTTTTGTCAATTTTTACCTGTTTATTCAACCAAACTGTATTGGCAAGAAAGTTTGTCCAATCTTTGTTTCGTCTTTTTTCAATAACAGATTTCCAAGCATATAATACATCCTTCCAAAATTGATTTTTTACACTTTCTATTACTTGTTCTATATATCCACTACCGCCACATGATAGTTTATTTATATCAATTGATGACATAAAAATATTCTGCCATTTACAATTGTTGAAAAAGAGTCTCCTGATCCATGTGGACTTCAAAGCCAAAATAAAAGAATGTATATTAATCATCTTAAGTCCCCCCTCTTGATACTCATTTTGCATGATATCCTTTTTCACTCTATTAACAGATGATTTCCAAATAAATGTATATAACATATCTTCAATATCTTTAATAATTTCTATACTAGGGTTTGGAAGTGCAATAAAAAGATGGTTAAGTACTGGCAGAATTAGTGATTTAAACACAGTAATCTTACCTATAGGAGTTAAATTTCTTTTGTTCCACTGTTTAAAGAGTCCTTTCATTTTTTTTTTAAATATTTTTCATGATTGATCTTTGTAATTTTAGAAATATCAATATCGAAATTTATTCCCAGAACAGTAAACGTAGTTTTTCCCCAGGAGAGATTCCAGTTTTCAAATAGTTTATCTCTGCTGTATTTTTTGCTTCCTATCCAAATAACTTGTGTTTTTGAAAAATTTATTTTAAGGCCTGATATCTTTTTGAACCATTCCAATTCCAAAAGTGTTTCATTTAATGATTCTTCTGATCCATCCAAAATTACTGATGTATCATCAGCGAATTGAGAAATTTCATGTTCTGAGTGCAAGACTTTAATTCCTTTTATTTTAGGGTTTTCTCTTATTTTTATAGCCATTATTTCAGCACATAGTATGAATAAATAAGGGGACAATGGATCCCCTTGGCTACAGTCTCTCTCTATACGAAAAAACTCAGATAAATTCCCTCCCTGATTGACTGCAGATTTAATGTTGTTATAAAACGTTTTAACCCATTTTTGAATAGATTCCCCAAAATTGAAAATTTTTTAAATGTTATTAAGAAAGTTCCATGATATTGAGTCAAAAGCCTTCTCAAAATCTATTAACAAAAATAAATCAGGTATATCATTCTCCTCTGCATATTCCATTATATCAAACAAAAGCCTAATATTTTCCCCTATGTACCTACCTGCAATAAAACCAGTCTGATCATTATTAATTAATGTGGGGAGAACTTTTTTAATTCTATTTGCTATCACCCCAGACCCTACCTTATATACTGTATTCAACAATGAGATTGGCCGCCAATTTTTTAGATTTGTCTCCCTTTGGTAAACATGTGATTATACCTTGTTTTTGTGTAACAGATAAACTTCCTAAACTATACCCATAATTTAAAGAACCAATAACAAAAACTTTCAGATCTTTCCAAAAAAACTTTAAAAACTCTGATGTAAACCCATCTGATCCAGGACTTTTGTTATTTTTCATCTTTTTCAAAATTTCCCCAGCTTCAAAGCTCCCAATTTCCCCTTCTAAATTATCTTTTTCTTCTTCTGTGAGTTTTCTTATACTTGCCCCCTTCTAACCCTCCACTATATCTTTAAGACTACAACCTTTATCTTCATCTTTATTTTTGCACAATTTTTCATAAAAATAGTGTACTTCTTTTAATATCTCCTTCTGATCTGTAACAATTTCCCCATTATCTTTTTCAACTTTTGGAATTATCTTACTGGTATAATTTTTAGACTCTAGCCCACAAAAATATTTTGTTGGCTTTTCTCCTTCATCTACCCATTGAGCTCTTGATCTTAGTAACTTACCTTTCATTTTTTCATTTCTAAGAGATTCCAATTCATGCTATTTTGTTTCTAAATTTTTAATTGAGTTTTCAGTAACATTTTTTTCAAGGGTAGCAATTTCTTCTTGAAGATCTCTAAATCTCTGTTCCTTAATTTTTTTTATATAGCTTGCAAATGAAATTGTTTTTCCTCGTATTTCTAAAAGTAACATTTCCAAAAACAGTTGAACGTTAATAGTAAGTTGCAGTTCATTATCATCAATTTCTTGAATTTTATCCCTATTATAGATTAATGCTGCATATTGTTTTTTTCAGATCAATGATTTTTTCCCTTACAATTTTGCTATAGTCCTTTTCGTATAATAGTGAGTTGTTAAACTTCCACAAGCCTTTACCTTTATTGAAGGGATTAAACACAAGGCTTGAAATAATCATTGAATGATCAGATCTGTAACTTGGATCAATAGTACAATTTTTTAAATTAGTAAGCATACTTTCTGTAAAAAGGAAAAAATCCAATCTAGCCTGTCTAAATGGATTTGTTTCCCTCCAAGTATAACGAAAACTATCTGGATGTTACAGTAATCTAACTCTGGACATAATACAAGATTGAAATCACCACAAATTATAAAATTTTCATTTCCAAATTCCTCAACTATTGACATGATATTCTCATAAAATTGAGGATTATCATCATTATCATAAATAGAAACAAGTGTAAAGTTAATTTTGTCAACATTAATATCTAAAACAAGATAATTCCCATTTATGTCTCTTTTCTCTTTAAGAATATTAAATTCAAAATTATTGTTAAAAAGAATAGCAGTACCCCTGGCATTTGATGTAAATGAGCTAAAATAACATTCATAATCCCAACTTGATCGTATGCTCTTTTCATTTTCACAAGTAAAATGAGTATCTTGTAGACAGTAGATGTTGCACTGCTTTTTTTTAGATAATTAAAGACATTTGTTCTTTTTACAATGTTACCGAGTCCCTGACAGCTTACTGAAAGAATTCTTACACTAGCCATTAAGTAATCTTATAACATAACACACTGATTGATTATCATAGATAAACAGACAATATACATAAATTCTGCACCAGACCAACCAATATAATAATAAGTACACAAAAATGAAATTAAAAGTAGTACAAAAAGAAAGAAGACAACAGAAAAAATATAATGAACAGTAGTACAAAGAGAAAGAAGACAAAAGAAAGAGACAATAAAAACAATGATTGTAATCAAACATGGCTACAAAAAGCTAAACAACATAATATATTGCAATTTTTACAGTTATAAATTATATCCTTTTAATTTCATATAGTATCAGCAAAATCAAAATCATACACATCAATATTCTGTTTCATTCTGTTAAAATGTAACTGGTAAACAAAACAAAAATTAAATAAGTTATCAGTATTATACGTATCATTTCTATTATATTTATCAATTAAGATACAAGACCAACATTGAATTCATACCCACTCTACTCACTGTTGTCCCAAACAATAGATACGGCCATACCCTGAGCTAGTCACACATGCAGAAAATCTACTACTTCAATTCAAGATTCAAAGATTCAAGGTGGCAAACAACTAGAGAAGGCCACATTTAATTATATGAACTATAACATGTAGGTTGTTCACCCATGTACAATGTACCATTAGTGTTTCAGTTGTGGGAAAATCCACAAAAAATCACCTATGAAAAGGAGGTGTGCAATTGTTTCATGCAGCCAGAATATAAACTACATCAATTCTAGATCACAAAAACCAGTTACTGCCCTTGTTCCAGACAACAAACCAATAACTATGTTCAACATGCTGGAAATACCCCCCCCCCCCCCCCCCTTTTCCAATGCACATCTTGAATCTATCCACAAATACATGAGTGGGTAACACTGGGTACATTAGAAAAGTGATGAACAAAACTAAAGGATCGTTAACAATTACACAAACTAATGTTTCAGTGAACAAACCAACAAGTTTAATACACATAATTATACGGAAAGTTCATGATAAAAATTTTCCAATACTTATGAATACAGGAGGTACACACCATTATTCTGCCTCATAGACATGGGTCAAATCTAAGACATGTTATACCAAAAACTCAGAGTTCCAGATTACATAACCTACCCAGGTACATGTATATATATATTTGGGCAAACAGGTGGAGTCATATGGCACCTAAGCCTATGTCCACTGTTGGTAGCGCAGGTAATAGTATATATTATCTTCAATATGCAAATGTAAATAATTAAAATTTTGTGCTAAGACAGTTGCAAGTAGTCACAATATGTATTTCTGAAAAAACCAAAGAATCCATACAGAATCAAATACAGGGTACTACATGTATACGGTAATACAAATCATAAATGAAATGTAATGTATGTCAATAATCATGACAGTATGTTTTCTGGTACCGGTATGTAGATATCATCTTATGTACATTCTATATAATCTTTTTTACTCTGTATTCAATATGCATATCATACCAGGTAAAGACAAATTAAATATAAAGTTAAATAGATATCGACAGTTAATGTATGGTAAAAAAGTAAGCATTTACCTTCTCTGTCTGATTTTAATGTCAATGTCATCATACAAACCAAATTTGAATTGTTTATCATCAGATGTTCTTCCATATATGCCACAATTGTAGAACCACACAGAGTCAAATCTATTGGAATCACCCATCCTTTTCATTAGTTCATGATTTTGTTTTGTAATGTCGTCTACAAAACGAACATTGTTTTTCAAGTTTTTCTTTGCACGCATGACATTCCTTTTGGCATCACTGTTAAATAGTCTGACAATAATTGGTTTTTCTCCTGGTCGATCTGAAGGTAAACGGTGTATGGCTACAACATCCCTTAGTTCTAAATCCACATTAAGGACTTTCTTGACAAGATCAATGAAATCCTCTCTCAGGTTTTGTTTGTCTCTTTTTTTCATGTTAAACACTTTTATATTGTTTTTCCTCGAAAATTGTTCATTGTAGTTACTTTGTATGGTAGCATCTTTGGTCAGTATAACATTCCTATTAAGAGTTGTCTTTACATTTCCAAGTACAATTTTTGTGGCATCTAGTTGGCCTTTCAAGTTTTCACTTTCCAATGATAATGCATCTATTTTTTCCTACATATTGTTTGTAACTTGTGTAAGTTTAGTTTCAAATTTTGTTTCCAATTTACTTTCAAAATTGTTGAGTAATTTGTTAACTATAACAGTACACAAAAACCTAGAATTATATCGTTTGCCAAAACCTAGATTTATATCGAATACCAAAACTTTGATTTATTTCACATACAAAAACCTAGATTTATATCGTACACCAAACCCTAGATTTATATGGTTTTACCAAACCTAGATTTATATTTTACACCAAAAGGTAGATTTATATCGCATACTAAAGCCTACATTCATATCGTATGCTAAATCCTAGAATGATATCGTATACCAAAACCTAGATTTATATCGTTTGCCAAAACCTAGATATATATCGAATACCAAAACCTAGATTTATATCGTATGCCAAAACCTAGATTTATCTTGTATACCAAAACCTAGATTTATATCGTATACCAAACCCTAGATTTATATGGCAGGCCAAAACCTAGAATTATACTGTATACCAAAGCCTAGATTGATATCGTATACCAAAACCTAGATTTATATCGCATACCAAAACCTTGATTTATATCGTATACAAAAACCTAGATTTGATATCGTTTGCCAAAACCTAGATTTATATCGTATACCAAAACTTATATTTATATCGCATACCAAAACCTAGATTTATACCGTATACCAAAAACTAGATTTATACCGCATACCAAACCCTAGATTTATATCGCATACCAAAACATAAATTTATATTGTATACCAAAACCTTGATTTATATCGTATACCAAAACTTATATTTATATCGTATACCAAAACCTGTATTTATATCGTATACCAAACCCTAGATTTATATCGCATACCAAAGCCTAAATTTATATCGTATACCAAAACCTTGATTTATTTCGTATACCAAAACCTATATTTGATATCGTTTGCCAAAACCTAGATTTATATCGTATACCAAAACTTATATTTATATCGCATACCAAAACCTAGATTTATACCGTATACCAAAAACTAGATTTATACCGCATACCAAACCCTAGATTTATATCGCATACCAAAACATAAATTTATATTGTATACCAAAACCTTGATTTATATCGTATACCAAAACTTATATTTATATCGTATACCAAAACCTATATTTATATCGTATACCAAACCCTAGATTTATATCGCATACCAAAGCCTAAATTTATATCGTATACCAAAACCTTGATTTATATCGTATACCAAAACCTTGATTTATATCGTATACCAAAACCTATATTTATATTATATACCAAAAACTAAATTTATACGGTATAAACGAAACCTAGATTTATATACCTTACACCAAAACCTAGATTTTAATGCTAAACCTAGATTTTAATATCATACACCAAAATCTATCGTATTCCAAAACCTAGATTTATACGGTATACCAAAAGCTAGATTTTAATACCGTACACCAAAACCTAGATCTTAATATCGTAAATCAAAACCTAGATTGATATCGCATACCAAAACCTAGATTGATATCACATACCAAAACCTATATTTATATCGAATTCAAAAACCTAGATTAATATCGTAGACCAAAGCCTAGATTTATATCGTTTGCAAAAACCTAGATTTATACCGAATACCAAAACCTAGATTTTTATCGCTTTCCAAAACCTAGATTTATATCGTATATCAAAACCTAGATGTATACAGTCTAACAAAACATAGATTTATCTCGTATACCAAAGCCTAGATTTATACCGTATACCAATACCAATATTAATATCATATACCAAAACATAGATTTATACCATATACCAAAATCTAGATTCATATCTTTTACCAAAACCTAGAATTATATCGCATACCAAAACCTAGATTTATATCGTATACAAAAACTTATATTTATACCGCTAACCAAAACCTAGATTTATATCGTATACCAAAACCTAGATTTATATCGTATACCAACACCTAGATTTATATCGTATACCAAACCCTAGATTTATATCGCATAACAAAGCCTAAATTTATATCGTATACCAAAACCTTGATTTATTTCGTATACCAAAACCTATATTTATATCGTATACCAAAACCTATATTTATATCATATACCAAAACCTAGATTTATACAGTATAAACGAAACCTAGATTTATACCGCATACCAAAACCTAGATTTTGATATCTTACACCAAAACCTAGATTTTAATGCTAAACCTAGATTTTAATATCATACACCAAAATCTAGATTTATATAGCATACCAAAACCTAGATTTATATCCTTTACCAAATTATAGATTTATATCCTATACCAAAACCTAGATTTATATTGCATACCAAAACCTATATTTATATCGCATATCAAACCCTTAGATTTATATCGTATACCAAAACCTGGATTTAGATCGTCTGCCAAAGCCTAGAATTATATCGCATACCAAAACCAAGATTTATATCGTATTCCAAAACCTAGATTTATACCGTATACCAAATCCTAGATTCATATCTTTTATCAAAACCTAGAATTATATCGCATACCAAAACCGAGATTTATATCGTATACCAAAACCTAAAATTATATCGAATATCAAAACCCAGATTTATATCGCATACCAAAACCTAGAATTATATCGTATACCAAATCCTAGATATATATCGCAGACCAAAACCTAGAATTATACTGTATACCAAAACCTAGATTGATATCGTATACCAAAACCTACATTTATATCGAATACCAAAACCCAGATTTATATCGTATACCAAAACTTAGATTTATATCGTATACCAAAACCTTGATTTATATCGTATACCAAAACCTATATTTATATTATATACCAAAACCTAAATTTATACAGTATAAACGAAAACTAGATTTATACCACATACCAAAACTTAGATTTTGATACCTTACACCAAAACCTAGATTTTAATGCTAAACCTAGATTTTAATATCATACACCAAAATCTAGATTTATATAGCATACCAAAACCTAGATTTATATCCTTTACCAAATTATAGATTTATATCCTATACCAAAACCTTGATTTATATTGCATACCAAAACCTATATTTATATCGCATACCAAACTCTTAGATTTATATCGTATACCAAAATCTGGATTTAGATCGTCTGCCAAAGCCTAGAATTATATCGCATACCAAAACCTACATTTATATCGAATACCAAAACCCAGATTTATATCGTATACCAAAACCTAGATTTATATCGTATACCAAAACCTAGATTTATATCGTATACCAAAACCTATATTTATATTGTATCCCAAATCTTAGATTTATCTCGCTGGCCAAAACCTAGAATTATACTGTATACCAAAGCCTAGATTTATATCGAATACCAAAACCCAGATTTATATCGTATACCAAAACGTAGATTTATATTGTATACCAAAACCTAGATTTTTATCGTATACCAAAACCCATATTTATATCGTATACCAAACCCTAAATTTATACCGCATACCAAAACCTAGATTCATATCGTATACAAAAACCTAGATTTGTAACTTTTTCCAAAACCTAGATTTATATCGAATACCAAAACCTAGGTTTATATGGTATACGAAAACCTAGATTTATATCATATACCAAAAGCTATATTTATACCGCATAACAAAACCTACATTTTCACAGTCTAACAAAACCTAAATTTTTTCGTATACCAAAGCCTAGATTTATATCGTATACCAAAACCTAGAATAATATCGCATACCAAAGCCTTGATTTATACCGTATGCCAATACCTAGATTTATATCATATACCAAAATCTTCATTTAAATCGTTTGCAAAAACCAAGATTTTTATATCGAATAACAAAACCTAGATTTATATCGCATACCAAAACCTAGATTTATATCGCATACCTAGAATAATATCGCATACCAAAACCTAGATTTATATCGCATACCTAGAATAATATCGCATACCAAAACCTAGATTTATATCATATACCAAAACCTAGATTTATATCATATACCAAAACCTAGATTTATATTGTATACCAAAGCCTAGATTTATATCGTATACCCAAACCTATATTTATATCGTATGCCTACACCTAGATTTATATCGTATACCAAAACCTATATTTATATCATATACCAAAACCTATATTTATATTGTATACCAAAACCTTGATTTATATCGTATACAAAACCTAGATTTATATCATATACCAAAACCTAGATTTTGATACCTTACACCAAAACCTAGATTTTAATGCAAAACCTAGATTTTAATATCACACACCAAAATCTAGATATATATCGCATACCAAAACCTAGATTTATATCGTATATCAAAACCTAGATGTATACAGTCTAACAAAACATATATTTATCTCGTATACCAAAGCCTAGATTTATACCGTATACCAATACCAATATTTATATCATATACCAAAAAATAGATTTATACCGTATACCAAAACCTAGATTCATATCTTTTACCAAAACCTAGAATTATATCGCATACCAAAACCTAGATTTATATCGTTTCCCAAAACCTAGATTTATATCGTATGCCAAAACTTATATTTATATTGTATCCCAAATCCTAGATTTATATCGCAGGCCAAAATCTAGAATCATACTGTATACCAAAACCTAGATTGATATCGTATACCAAGACCTAGATTTATATCGAATACCAAAACCCAGATTTATATCGCATACCAAAACCTAGAATTATATCGTATACCAAAACCTAGATTTATATCGTATACCAAAACCTATATTTATATTGTATCCCAAATCCTAGATTTATATCGCAGGCCAAAACCTAGAATTATACTGTATACCAAAACCTAGATTTATATCGAATATCAAAACACAGATTTATATCGAAAACCAAAACGAAGATTTATATCGTATACCAAAACCTAGATTTATATCGTATACCAAATCCTAAATTTATACCGCATACCAAAACCTAGATTTAAATCGTATACCAAAACCTAGATTTATATCGCATACCAAAACCTAGAATAATATTGCATACCAAAGCCTTGATTTATACCGCATACCAATACCTAGATTTATATCATATACCAAAATCTTCATTTAAATCGTTTGCAAAAACCAAGATTTTTATATCGAATAACAAAACCTAGATTTATATCGCATACCAAAACCTAGATTTATATCGCATACCTAGAATAATTTCGCATACCAAAACTTAGATTTATATCGTATACCAACACCTAGATTTATATCGTATACCAAAACCTATATTTATATCGTATACCAAAACCTATATTTATATCGTATACCAAAACCTTGATTTATATCGTATACAAAACCTAGATTTATATCATATACTAAAACCTAGATTTTGATACTTTACACCAAAACCTAGATTTTAATGCAAAACCTAGATTTTAATATCATACACCAAAATCTAGATATATATCGCATACCAAAACCTAGATTTATATCGTATATCAAAACCTAGATGTATAAAGTCTCACAAAACATAGATTTATCTTGTATACCAAAGCCTAGATTTATACCGTATACCAATACCAATATTTATATCATATACCAAAAAATAGATTTATACCGTATACCAAAACCTAGATTCATATCTTTTACCAAAACCTGGAATTATATCGCATACCAAAACCGAGATTTATATCATATATCAAAACCTAGATTTATATCGTATACAAAAACCTAGATTTATATCGTTTCCCAAAACCTAGATTTATATCGTATGCCAAAACTTATATTTATATTGTATCCCAAATCCTAGATTTATATCGCAGGCCAAAATCTAGAATTATACTGTATACCAAAACCTAGATTGATATCGAATACCAAAACCCAGATTTATATCGCATACCAAAACCTAGAATTATATCATATACCAAAACCTAGATTTATATCGTATACCAAAACCTATATTTATATTGTATCCTAAATCCTAGATTTATATCGCAGGCCAAAACCTAGAATTATACTGTATACCAAAACCTAGATTTATATCGAATATCAAAGCACAGATTTATATCGTAAACCAAAACGAAGATTTATATCGTATTCCAAAATCTAGATTTATATCATATACCAAACCCTAAATTTATACCACATACCAAATCTTAGATTCATATCGTATGTTAAATCCTAGAATGATATCGTATACCAAAACCTAGTATTATATCGTTTGCCAAAACCTAGATTTATATCGAATAACAAAACTTTGATTTATTTCATATACAAAAACCTAGATTTATATGGTATTACCAAACCTAGATTTATATTTTACACCAAAAGGTAGATTTATATCGCATACCAAAGCCTAGATTGATATCGTATGCTAAATCCTAGAATGATGTCGTATACCAAAACCTAGATTTATACAGTATTCCAATACCTAGATTTATATCATATACCAAAACCTAGATTTATATCGTATACAAAAACCTAGATTTGATATCGTTTGCCAAAACCTAGATTTAGATCGAATACCAAAACCTAAATTTATATCGTATACCAAAACTTATATTTATATCGAATACCAAAACATAGATTTATACCGCATACCAAAAACTAGATTTATACCGCATACCAAAGCCTAGATTTATATCGAATACCAAAACCCAGATTTATAACGTATACCAAAACGAAGATTTATATCGTATACCAAAACCTAGATTTATATCGTATACCAAACCCTAAATTTATACCGCATACCAAAACCTAGATTTAAATCGCATACCAAAACCTAGATTTATATCGTATACCAAACCCTAAACTTATACCGCATACCAAATCCTAGATTCATATCGTATGTTAAATCCTAGAATGATATCGTATACCAAAACCTAGATTTATACAGTATAACAAAACATAGATTTATCTCATATACCAAAGCCTAGATTTATGCCGTATAGCAATACCTAGATTTATATCATATACTAAAACTTAGATTTATATCGTATACAAAAACCTAGATTTGATATCGTTTGCCAAAACCTAGATTTATACCGCATACCAAAACATAGATTTATATCGTTTGCAAAACCTAGATTTATATCGAATACCAAAACCTAGATTTATATCGTATGCCAAAACCTAGATTTATCTTGTATACCAAAACCTAGATTTATATCGTATACCAAACCCTAGATTTATATCGCAGGCCAAAACCTAGAATCATACTGCATACCAAAGCCTAGATTCATATCGTATGTTAAATCCTAGAATGATATCGTATACCAAAACCTAGATTTATACAGTATAACAAAACATAGATTTATCTCATATACCAAAGCCTAGATTTATGCCGTATACCAATACCTAGATTTATATCATATACCAAAACTTAGATTTATATCGTATACCAAAACCTAGATTTATATCGTACACAAAAACCTAGATTTATATCGTACACCAAACCCTAGATTTATATGGTATTACCAAACCTAGATTTATATTTTACACCAAAAGGTAGATTTATATCGCATACCAAAGCCTAGATTCATATCGTATGCTAAATCCTAGAATGATATTGTATACCAAAACCTAGATTTATACAGTATTCCAATACCTAGATTTATATCATATACCAAAACCTAGATTTATATCGTATACAAAAACCTATATTTGATATCGTTTGCCAAAACCTAGATTTAAATCGAATACCAAAACCTAGATTTATATCGCATACCAAAACCTAGATTTATACCGTATACCAAAAACTAGATTTATACTGCATACTAAAACCTAGATTTATATCGTATACCAAAATCTAGATTTATATCGTATACCAACACCTAGATTTATATCGTATACCAAACCCTAGATTTATATCGCATTCCAAAACCTAAATTTATAGCGTATACCAAAACCTTGATTTATATCGTATACCAAAACCTATATTTATATCGTATACCAAAACCTTGATTTATATCGTATACCAAAACCTAGATTTATACAGTATAAAGAAAACCTAGATTTTTACCGCATACCAAAACCTAGATTTATACAGTATAAACAAAACCTAGATTTTTACCGCATACCAAAACCTAGATTTTGATACCTTACACCAAAACCTAGATTTTAATATCATACACCAAAATCTAGATTTATATAGCATACCAAAACCTAGATTTATATCCTTTATCAAATTATAGATTTATATCCTATACCAAAACCTACATTTATATTGGATACCAAAACCTATATTTATATCGCATACCAAACCCTTAGATTTATATCGTATACCAAAACCTGGATTTAGATCATATGCCAAAGCCTAGATTTATATCGCATACCAAAACCTATATTTATATCGTATTCCAAAACCTAGATTTATACCGTATATCAAAAGCTAGATTTTAATACCGTACACCAAAACCTAGATCTTAATATCGTAAATCAAAACCTAGATTGATATCGCATACCAAAACCTAGATTTATATTCTTTCCCAAAACCTAGATTGATATCACATACCAAAACCTATATTTATATCGAATACCAAAACCTAGATTAATATCGTAGACCAAAGCCTAGATTTATATCGTTTGCAAAAACCTAGATTTATATCGAATAACAAAACCTAAAATTATACCGTATGCTAAAACCTAGATATATATCGCATACCAAAACCTAGATTTATATCGTATATCAAAACCTAGATGTATACAGTCTAACAAAACATAGATTTATCTCGTATACCAAAGCCTAGATTAATACCGTATACCAATACCAATATTTATATCATATACCAAAACATAGATTTATACCGTATACCAAAACCTAGATTCATATCTTTTACCAAAACCTAGAATTATATCGCATACCAAAACCGAGATTTATATCGTCTACCAAAACCTAGCTTTATATCGTATACCAAAACCTATATTTATATTGTATCCCAAATCCTAGATATATATCGCAGACCAAAACCTAGAATTATACTGTATACCAAAACCTAGATTGATATCGTATACCAAAACCTATATTTATATCGAATACCAAAACCCAGATTTATATCGTATACCAAAACCTAGATTTATATCGTATACCAAAACCTATATTTATATCGTATACCAAAACCTATATTTATATTGTATCCCAAATCCTAGATTTATATCGCAGACCAAAACCTAGAATTATACTGTATGCCAAAACCTAGATTTATATCGAATACCAAAACCCAGATTTATATCGTATACCAAAACGTAGATTTATATTGTATACCAAAACCTAGATTTATATCATATACCAAAACCCAGATTTATATCATATACCAAACCCTCAATTTATACTGCATACCAAAACCCAGATTTATATCGTATAGCAAAACATAAATTTATATCGTATAGCAAAACATAAATTTATATCGTATACCAAAAGCTAGAGCTATATCGTATACCAAACCCTAGATTTATATCGCAGGCCAAAACCTAGAATCATACTGCATACCAAAGCCTAGATTCATATCGTATGTTAAATCCTAGAATGATATCGTATACCAAAACCTAGATTTATACAGTATAACAAAACATAGATTTATCTCATATACCAAAGCCTAGATTTATGCCTTATACCAATACCTAGATTTATATCATATACCAAAACTTAGATTTATATCATATACCAAAACCTAGATTTATATCGAATACCAAAACCCAGATTTATATCGTATACCAAAACCTAGATTTATATCGTACACAAAAACCTAGATTTATATCGTACACCAAACCCTAGATTTATATGGCATTACCAAACCTAGATTTATATTTTACACCAAAAGGTAGATTTATATCGCATACCAAAGCCTAGATTCATATCGTATGCTAAATCCTAGAATGATATCGTATACCAAAACCTAGATTTATACAGTATTCCAATACCTAGATTTATATCATATACTAAAACCTAGATTTATATCGTATACAAAAACCTATATGTGATATCGTTTGCCAAAATCTAGATTTAAATCGAATACCAAAACCTAGATCTATATCGTATACCAAAACTTATATTCATATCGCATACCAAAACCTAGATTTATACCGTATACCAAAAACTAGATTTATACCGCATACCAAAACCTAGATTTATAACGTATACCAAAACCTAGATCTATATCGCATACCAAAACTTATATTTATATCGTATACCAAAACCTTGATTTATATCCTATACCAAAACCTATATTTATATCATATACCAAAACCTAGATTTATACAGTATAAACAAAACCTAGATTTATACCGCATACCAAAACCGAGATTTATATCGTCTACCAAAACCTAGCTTTATATCGTATACCAAAACCTATATTTATATTGTATCCCAAATCCTAGATATATATCGCAGACCAAAACCTAGATTTATATCGTATATCAAAACCTAGATGTATACAGTCTAACAAAACATAGATTTATCTCGTATACCAAAGCCTAGATTAATACCGTATACCAATACCAATATTTATATCATATACCAAAACATAGATTTATACCGTATACCAAAACCTAGATTCATATCTTTTACCAAAACCTAGAATTATATCGCATACCAAAACCGAGATTTATATCGTCTACCAAAACCTAGCTTTATATCGTATACCAAAACCTATATTTATATTGTATCCCAAATCCTAGATATATATCGCAGACCAAAACCTAGAATTATACTGTATACCAAAACCTAGATTGATATCGTATACCAAAACCTATATTTATATCGAATACCAAAACCCAGATTTATATCGTATACCAAAACCTAGATTTATATCGTATACCAAAACCTATATTTATATCGTATACCAAAACCTATATTTATATTGTATCCCAAATCCTAGATTTATATCGCAGACCAAAACCTAGAATTATACTGTATGCCAAAACCTAGATTTATATCGAATACCAAAACCCAGATTTATATCGTATACCAAAACGTAGATTTATATTGTATACCAAAACCTAGATTTATATCATATACCAAAACCCAGATTTATATCATATACCAAACCCTCAATTTATACTGCATACCAAAACCCAGATTTATATCGTATAGCAAAACATAAATTTATATCGTATAGCAAAACATAAATTTATATCGTATACCAAAAGCTAGAGCTATATCGTATACCAAACCCTAGATTTATATCGCAGGCCAAAACCTAGAATCATACTGCATACCAAAGCCTAGATTCATATCGTATGTTAAATCCTAGAATGATATCGTATACCAAAACCTAGATTTATACAGTATAACAAAACATAGATTTATCTCATATACCAAAGCCTAGATTTATGCCTTATACCAATACCTAGATTTATATCATATACCAAAACTTAGATTTATATCATATACCAAAACCTAGATTTATATCGAATACCAAAACCCAGATTTATATCGTATACCAAAACCTAGATTTATATCGTACACAAAAACCTAGATTTATATCGTACACCAAACCCTAGATTTATATGGCATTACCAAACCTAGATTTATATTTTACACCAAAAGGTAGATTTATATCGCATACCAAAGCCTAGATTCATATCGTATGCTAAATCCTAGAATGATATCGTATACCAAAACCTAGATTTATACAGTATTCCAATACCTAGATTTATATCATATACTAAAACCTAGATTTATATCGTATACAAAAACCTATATGTGATATCGTTTGCCAAAATCTAGATTTAAATCGAATACCAAAACCTAGATCTATATCGTATACCAAAACTTATATTCATATCGCATACCAAAACCTAGATTTATACCGTATACCAAAAACTAGATTTATACCGCATACCAAAACCTAGATTTATAACGTATACCAAAACCTAGATCTATATCGCATACCAAAACTTATATTTATATCGTATACCAAAACCTTGATTTATATCCTATACCAAAACCTATATTTATATCATATACCAAAACCTAGATTTATACAGTATAAACAAAACCTAGATTTATACCGCATACCAAAACCTAGATTTTGATACCTTACACCAAAACCTAGATTTTAATGCAAAACCTAGATTTTAATATCATACACCAAAATCTAGATTTATATAGCATACCAAAACCTAGATTTATATCCTTTACCAAATTATAGATTTATATCCTATACCAAAACCTACATTTATATTGGATACCAAAACCTATATTTATATCGCATACCAAACCCTTAGATTTATATCGTATACCAAAACCTGGATTTAGATCATATGCCAAAGCCTAGATTTATATCGCATACCAAAACCTATATTTATATCGTATTCCAAAACCTAGATTTATACCGTTTATCAAAAGCTAGATTTTAATACCGTACACCAAAACCTAGATCTTAATATCGTAAATCAAAACCTAGATTGATATCGCATACCAAAACCTAGATTTATATTCTTTCCCAAAACCTAGATTGATATCACATACCAAAACCTATATTTATATCGAATACCAAAACCTAGATTAATATCGTAGACCAAAGCCTAGATTTATATCGTTTGCCAAAACCTAGATTTATATCGAATACCAAAACCCAGATTTATATCATATAGCAAAACATAAATTTAT
The DNA here is from genome assembly GCA_963680875.1 of Bathymodiolus brooksi. Lineage (NCBI taxonomy): Eukaryota > Metazoa > Mollusca > Bivalvia > Mytilida > Modiolidae > Bathymodiolus > Bathymodiolus brooksi. The sequence goes on from OY804576.1 coordinate 90,761,952, forward strand.
ATCATATACCAAAAGCTAGATTTATATCGTATACCAATCCCTAAATTCATATCGTATACAAAAACCTAGATTTGTAACTTTTTCCAAAACCTCGATTTATATCGAATATCAAAACCTAGATTTATAACGTATACCAAAACTTAGATTTATATTGTATACCAAAACCTAGATTTATATTGTAACCCAAATCCTAGATTTATATCGCATACCAAATCCTAGATTTATATCGTACACAAAAACCTAGAATTATATCGTTTGCCAAAACCTAGATTTATATCGAATACCAAAACTTTGATTTATTTCATATACAAAAACCTAGATTTATATCGTACACCAAACCCTAGATTTATATGGTATTACCAAACCTAGATTTATATTTTACACCAAAAGGTAGATTTATATCGCATACCAAAGCCTAGATTCATATCGCATGCTAAATCCTAGAATGATATCGTATACCAAAACCTAGATTTATACAGTATTCCAATACCTAGATGTATATCATATACCAAAACCTAGATTTATATCGTATACAAAAACCTAGATTTTATATCGTTTGCCAAAACCTAGATTTAAATTGAATACCAAAATCTAGATTTATATCGTATACCAAAACTTATATTTATATCGCATACCAAAACCTAGATTATTACCGTATACCAAAAACTAGATTTATACCGCATACCAAAACCTTGATTTATATCGTATACCAAAACCTAGAATTATATCGTATACGAACACCTAGATTTATATCGTATACCAAACCCTAGATTTATATCGCATACCAAAACCTAAATGTATATCGTATACCAAAACCTTGATTTATTTCGCATACCAAAACCTATATTTATATCGTATACTAAAACCCAGATTTATACCGTATACCAAAAACTAGATTTATACCGCATACCAAACCCTAGATTTATATCGCATACCAAAACTTAAATTTATATCGTATACCAAAACCTTGATTTATATCGTATACAAAACCCTAAATTTATACCGCATACCAAATCCTAGATTCATATCGTATGTTAAATCCTAGAATGATATCGCATACCAAAACCTAGATTTATACAGTATAACAAAACATAGATTTATCTCATATACCAAAGCCTAGATTTATGCCGTATACCAATACCTAGATTTATATCATATACCAAAACCTAGATTTATATCGAATACCAAAACCCAGATTTATATCGTATACCAAAACCTAGATTTATATCGTACACAAAAACCTAGATTTATATCGTACACCAAACCCTAGATTTATATGGCATTACCAAACCTAGATTTATATTTTACACCAAAAGGTAGATTTATATCGCATACCAAAGCCTAGATTCATATCGTATGCTAAATCCTAGAATGATATCGTATACCAAAACCTAGATTTATACAGTATTCCAATACCTAGATTTATATCATATACCAAAACCTAGATTTATATCGTATACAAAAACCTATATGTGATATCGTTTGCCAAAATCTAGATTTAAATCGAATACCAAAGCCTAGATCTATATCGTATACCAAAACTTATATTTATATCGCATACCAAAACCTAGATTATTACCGTATACCAAAAACTAGATTTATACCGCATACCAAAACCTTGATTTATATCGTATACCAAAACCTAGAATTATATCGTATACGAACACCTAGATTTATATCGTATACCAAACCCTAGATTTATATCGCATACCAAAACCTAAATGTATATCGTATACCAAAACCTTGATTTATTTCGCATACCAAAACCTATATTTATATCGTATACTAAAACCCAGATTTATACCGTATACCAAAAACTAGATTTATACCGCATACCAAACCCTAGATTTATATCGCATACCAAAACTTAAATTTATATCGTATACCAAAACCTTGATTTATATCGTATACAAAACCCTAAATTTATACCGCATACCAAATCCTAGATTCATATCGTATGTTAAATCCTAGAATGATATCGCATACCAAAACCTAGATTTATACAGTATAACAAAACATAGATTTATCTCATATACCAAAGCCTAGATTTATGCCGTATACCAATACCTAGATTTATATCATATACCAAAACCTAGATTTATATCGAATACCAAAACCCAGATTTATATCGTATACCAAAACCTAGATTTATATCGTACACAAAAACCTAGATTTATATCGTACACCAAACCCTAGATTTATATGGCATTACCAAACCTAGATTTATATTTTACACCAAAAGGTAGATTTATATCGCATACCAAAGCCTAGATTCATATCGTATGCTAAATCCTAGAATGATATCGTATACCAAAACCTAGATTTATACAGTATTCCAATACCTAGATTTATATCATATACCAAAACCTAGATTTATATCGTATACAAAAACCTATATGTGATATCGTTTGCCAAAATCTAGATTTAAATCGAATACCAAAGCCTAGATCTATATCGTATACCAAAACTTATATTTATATCGCATACCAAAACCTAGATTTATACCGTATACCAAAAACTAGATTTATACCGCATACCAAAACCTAGATTTATATCGTATACCAAAACCTAGATCTATATCGCATACCAAAACCTATATTTATATTGTATCCCAAATCCTAGATTTATATCGCAGGCCAAAACCTAGAATTATACTGTATACCAAAACCTAGATTTATATCGAATATCAAAACACAGATTTATATCGAAAACCAAAACGAAGATTTATATCGTATACTAAAACCTAGATTTATATCGTATACCAAATCCTAAATTTATACCGCATACCAAAACCTAGATTTAAATCGTATACCAAAACCTAGATTTATATCGCATACCAAAACCTAGAATAATATTGCATACCAAAGCCTTGATTTATACCGCATACCAATACCTAGATTTATATCATATACCAAAATCTTCATTTAAATCGTTTGCAAAAACCAAGATTTTTATATCGAATAACAAAACCTAGATTTATATCGCATACCAAAACCTAGATTTATATCGCATACCTAGAATAATTTCGCATACCAAAACTTAGATTTATATCGTATACCAACACCTAGATTTATATCGTATACCAAAACCTATATTTATATCGTATACCAAAACCTATATTTATATCGTATACCAAAACCTTGATTTATATCGTATACAAAACCTAGATTTATATCATATACTAAAACCTAGATTTTGATACTTTACACCAAAACCTAGATTTTAATGCAAAACCTAGATTTTAATATCATACACCAAAATCTAGATATATATCGCATACCAAAACCTAGATTTATATCGTATATCAAAACCTAGATGTATAAAGTCTCACAAAACATAGATTTATCTTGTATACCAAAGCCTAGATTTATACCGTATACCAATACCAATATTTATATCATATACCAAAAAATAGATTTATACCGTATACCAAAACCTAGATTCATATCTTTTACCAAAACCTGGAATTATATCGCATACCAAAACCGAGATTTATATCATATATCAAAACCTAGATTTATATCGTATACAAAAACCTAGATTTATATCGTTTCCCAAAACCTAGATTTATATCGTATGCCAAAACTTATATTTATATTGTATCCCAAATCCTAGATTTATATCGCAGGCCAAAATCTAGAATTATACTGTATACCAAAACCTAGATTGATATCGAATACCAAAACCCAGATTTATATCGCATACCAAAACCTAGAATTATATCATATACCAAAACCTAGATTTATATCGTATACCAAAACCTATATTTATATTGTATCCTAAATCCTAGATTTATATCGCAGGCCAAAACCTAGAATTATACTGTATACCAAAACCTAGATTTATATCGAATATCAAAGCACAGATTTATATCGTAAACCAAAACGAAGATTTATATCGTATTCCAAAATCTAGATTTATATCATATACCAAACCCTAAATTTATACCACATACCAAATCTTAGATTCATATCGTATGTTAAATCCTAGAATGATATCGTATACCAAAACCTAGTATTATATCGTTTGCCAAAACCTAGATTTATATCGAATAACAAAACTTTGATTTATTTCATATACAAAAACCTAGATTTATATGGTATTACCAAACCTAGATTTATATTTTACACCAAAAGGTAGATTTATATCGCATACCAAAGCCTAGATTGATATCGTATGCTAAATCCTAGAATGATGTCGTATACCAAAACCTAGATTTATACAGTATTCCAATACCTAGATTTATATCATATACCAAAACCTAGATTTATATCGTATACAAAAACCTAGATTTGATATCGTTTGCCAAAACCTAGATTTAGATCGAATACCAAAACCTAAATTTATATCGTATACCAAAACTTATATTTATATCGAATACCAAAACATAGATTTATACCGCATACCAAAAACTAGATTTATACCGCATACCAAAGCCTAGATTTATATCGAATACCAAAACCCAGATTTATAACGTATACCAAAACGAAGATTTATATCGTATACCAAAACCTAGATTTATATCGTATACCAAACCCTAAATTTATACCGCATACCAAAACCTAGATTTAAATCGCATACCAAAACCTAGATTTATATCGTATACCAAACCCTAAACTTATACCGCATACCAAATCCTAGATTCATATCGTATGTTAAATCCTAGAATGATATCGTATACCAAAACCTAGATTTATACAGTATAACAAAACATAGATTTATCTCATATACCAAAGCCTAGATTTATGCCGTATAGCAATACCTAGATTTATATCATATACTAAAACTTAGATTTATATCGTATACAAAAACCTAGATTTGATATCGTTTGCCAAAACCTAGATTTATACCGCATACCAAAACATAGATTTATATCGTTTGCAAAACCTAGATTTATATCGAATACCAAAACCTAGATTTATATCGTATGCCAAAACCTAGATTTATCTTGTATACCAAAACCTAGATTTATATCGTATACCAAACCCTAGATTTATATCGCAGGCCAAAACCTAGAATCATACTGCATACCAAAGCCTAGATTCATATCGTATGTTAAATCCTAGAATGATATCGTATACCAAAACCTAGATTTATACAGTATAACAAAACATAGATTTATCTCATATACCAAAGCCTAGATTTATGCCGTATACCAATACCTAGATTTATATCATATACCAAAACTTAGATTTATATCGTATACCAAAACCTAGATTTATATCGTACACAAAAACCTAGATTTATATCGTACACCAAACCCTAGATTTATATGGTATTACCAAACCTAGATTTATATTTTACACCAAAAGGTAGATTTATATCGCATACCAAAGCCTAGATTCATATCGTATGCTAAATCCTAGAATGATATTGTATACCAAAACCTAGATTTATACAGTATTCCAATACCTAGATTTATATCATATACCAAAACCTAGATTTATATCGTATACAAAAACCTATATTTGATATCGTTTGCGAAAACCTAGATTTAAATCGAATACCAAAACCTAGATTTATATCGCATACCAAAACCTAGATTTATACCGTATACCAAAAACTAGATTTATACTGCATACCAAAACCTAGATTTATATCGTATACCAAAATCTAGATTTATATCGTATACCAACACCTAGATTTATATCGTATACCAAAACCTATATTTATATCGTATACCAAAACCTTGATTTATATCGTATACCAAAACCTAGATTTATACAGTATAAAGAAAACCTAGATTTTTACCGCATACCAAAACCTAGATTTATACAGTATAAACAAAACCTAGATTTTTACCGCATACCAAAACCTAGATTTTGATACCTTACACCAAAACCTAGATTTTAATATCATACACCAAAATCTAGATTTATATAGCATACCAAAACCTAGATTTATATCCTTTATCAAATTATAGATTTATATCCTATACCAAAACCTACATTTATATTGGATACCAAAACCTATATTTATATCGCATACCAAACCCTTAGATTTATATCGTATACCAAAACCTGGATTTAGATCATATGCCAAAGCCTAGATTTATATCGCATACCAAAACCTATATTTATATCGTATTCCAAAACCTAGATTTATACCGTATATCAAAAGCTAGATTTTAATACCGTACACCAAAACCTAGATCTTAATATCGTAAATCAAAACCTAGATTGATATCGCATACCAAAACCTAGATTTATATTCTTTCCCAAAACCTAGATTGATATCACATACCAAAACCTATATTTATATCGAATACCAAAACCTAGATTAATATCGTAGACCAAAGCCTAGATTTATATCGTTTGCAAAAACCTAGATTTATATCGAATAACAAAACCTAAAATTATACCGTATGCTAAAACCTAGATATATATCGCATACCAAAACCTAGATTTATATCGTATATCAAAATATAGATGTATACAGTCTAACAAAACATAGATTTATCTCGTATACCAAAGCCTAGATTAATACCGTATACCAATACCAATATTTATATCATATACCAAAACATAGATTTATACCGTATACCAAAACCTAGATTCATATCTTTTACCAAAACCTAGAATTATATCGCATACCAAAACCGAGATTTATATCGTCTACCAAAACCTAGCTTTATATCGTATACCAAAACCTATATTTATATTGTATCCCAAATCCTAGATATATATCGCAGACCAAAACCTAGAATTATACTGTATACCAAAACCTAGATTGATATCGTATACCAAAACCTATATTTATATCGAATACCAAAACCCAGATTTATATCGTATACCAAAACCTAGATTTATATCGTATACCAAAACCTATATTTATATCGTATACCAAAACCTATATTTATATTGTATCCCAAATCCTAGATTTATATCGCAGACCAAAACCTAGAATTATACTGTATGCCAAAACCTAGATTTATATCGAATACCAAAACCCAGATATATATCGTATACCAAAACGTAGATTTATATTGTATACCAAAACCTAGATTTATATCATATACCAAAACCCAGATTTATATCATATACCAAACCCTCAATTTATACTGCATACCAAAACCCAGATTTATATCGTATAGCAAAACATAAATTTATATCGTATAGCAAAACATAAATTTATATCGTATACCAAAAGCTAGAGCTATATCGTATACCAAACCCTAGATTTATATCGCAGGCCAAAACCTAGAATCATACTGCATACCAAAGCCTAGATTCATATCGTATGTTAAATCCTAGAATGATATCGTATACCAAAACCTAGATTTATACAGTATAACAAAACATAGATTTATCTCATATACCAAAGCCTAGATTTATGCCTTATACCAATACCTAGATTTATATCATATACCAAAACTTAGATTTATATCATATACCAAAACCTAGATTTATATCGAATACCAAAACCCAGATTTATATCGTATACCAAAACCTAGATTTATATCGTACACAAAAACCTAGATTTATATCGTACACCAAACCCTAGATTTATATGGCATTACCAAACCTAGATTTATATTTTACACCAAAAGGTAGATTTATATCGCATACCAAAGCCTAGATTCATATCGTATGCTAAATCCTAGAATGATATCGTATACCAAAACCTAGATTTATACAGTATTCCAATACCTAGATTTATATCATATACTAAAACCTAGATTTATATCGTATACAAAAACCTATATGTGATATCGTTTGCCAAAATCTAGATTTAAATCGAATACCAAAACCTAGATCTATATCGTATACCAAAACTTATATTCATATCGCATACCAAAACCTAGATTTATACCGTATACCAAAAACTAGATTTATACCGCATACCAAAACCTAGATTTATAACGTATACCAAAACCTAGATCTATATCGCATACCAAAACTTATATTTATATCGTATACCAAAACCTTGATTTATATCCTATACCAAAACCTATATTTATATCATATACCAAAACCTAGATTTATACAGTATAAACAAAACCTAGATTTATACCACATACCAAAACCTAGATTTTGATACCTTACACCAAAACCTAGATTTTAATGCAAAACCTAGATTTTAATATCATACACCAAAATCTAGATTTATATAGCATACCAAAACCTAGATTTATATCCTTTACCAAATTATAGATTTATATCCTATACCAAAACCTACATTTATATTGGATACCAAAACCTATATTTATATCGCATACCAAACCCTTAGATTTATATCGTATACCAAAACCTGGATTTAGATCATATGCCAAAGCCTAGATTTATATCGCATACCAAAACCTATATTTATATCGTATTCCAAAACCTAGATTTATACCGTTTATCAAAAGCTAGATTTTAATACCGTACACCAAAACCTAGATCTTAATATCGTAAATCAAAACCTAGATTGATATCGCATACCAAAACCTAGATTTATATTCTTTCCCAAAACCTAGATTGATATCACATACCAAAACCTATATTTATATCGAATACCAAAACCTAGATTAATATCGTAGACCAAAGCCTAGATTTATATCGTTTGCCAAAACCTAGATTTATATCGAATACCAAAACCCAGATTTATATCATATAGCAAAACATAAATTTATATCATATACCAAAAGCTAGATTTATATCGTATACCAATCCCTAAATTCATATCGTATACAAAAACCTAGATTTGTAACTTTTTCCAAAACCTCGATTTATATCGAATATCAAAACCTAGATTTATAACGTATACCAAAACTTAGATTTATATTGTATACCAAAACCTAGATTTATATTGTATCCCAAATCCTAGATTTATATCGCATACCAAATCCTAGATTTATATCGTACACAAAAACCTAGAATTATATCGTTTACCAAAACCTAGATTTATATCGAATACCAAAACTTTGATTTATTTCATATACAAAAACCTAGATTTATATCGTACACCAAACCCTAGATTTATATGGTATTACCAAACCTAGATTTATATTTTACACCAAAAGGTAGATTTATATCGCATACCAAAGCCTAGATTCATATCGCATGCTAAATCCTAGAATGATATCGTATACCAAAACCTAGATTTATACAGTATTCCAATACCTAGATGTATATCATATACCAAAACCTAGATTTATATCGTATACAAAAACCTAGATTTTATATCGTTTGCCAAAACCTAGATTTAAATTGAATACCAAAATCTAGATTTATATCGTATACCAAAACTTATATTTATATCGCATACCAAAACCTAGATTATTACCGTATACCAAAAACTAGATTTATACCGCATACCAAAACCTTGATTTATATCGTATACCAAAACCTAGAATTATATCGTATACGAACACCTAGATTTATATCGTATACCAAACCCTAGATTTATATCGCATACCAAAACCTAAATGTATATCGTATACCAAAACCTTGATTTATTTCGCATACCAAAACCTATATTTATATCGTATACTAAAACCCAGATTTATACCGTATACCAAAAACTAGATTTATACCGCATACCAAACCCTAGATTTATATCGCATACCAAAACTTAAATTTATATCGTATACCAAAACCTTGATTTATATTGTATACAAAACCCTAAATTTATACCGCATACCAAATCCTAGATTCATATCGTATGTTAAATCCTAGAATGATATCGCATACCAAAACCTAGATTTATACAATATAACAAAACATAGATTTATCTCATATACCAAAGCCTAGATTTATGCCGTATACCAATACCTAGATTTATATCATATACCAAAAACCTAGATTTATATCGAATACCAAAACCCAGATTTATATCGTATACCAAAACCTAGATTTATATCGTACACAAAAACCTAGATTTATATCGTACACCAAACCCTAGATTTATATGGCATTACCAAACCTAGATTTATATTTTACACCAAAAGGTAGATTTATATCGCATACTAAAGCCTAGATTCATATCGTATGCTAAATCCTAGAATGATATCGTATACCAAAACCTAGATTTATACAGTATTCCAATACCTAGATTTATATCATATACCAAAACCTAGATTTATATCGTATACAAAAACCTATATGTGATATCGTTTGCCAAAATCTAGATTTAAATCGAATACCAAAGACTAGATCTATATCGTATACCAAAACTTATATTTATATCGCATACCAAAACCTAGATTTATACCGTATACCAAAAACTAGATTTATACCGCATACCAAAACCTAGATTTATATCGTATACCAAAACCTAGATCTATATCGCATACTAAAACTTATATTTATATCGTATACCAAAACCTTGATTTATATCCTATACCAAAACCTATATTTATATCATATACCAAAACCTAGATTTATACAGTATAAACCAGAGGCTCTCAAGAGCCTGTATCGTTCACCTGGTAATAAAAAAAAACAATTGGTCCTATGTAAAAACTATGTACTGCAGTGGTAGTCATCTTGGAATTACGATCAACATAAAAAACACCAAGTTTGTAAAGGACCTTCCAATGATTGATGCACAGTTTAGGTTCAATCAGTGCAATAGCTTCAGAGAAGAATATATTTCTGTATTTTCCCCATATGGTTCTGTGTTAATACTATGACCTGTGGTGGCAGCCATCTTGGATTTCCGATCGGCATAAAAAACACACACCTTGTAGAGGACCTTCCAATGATCATTCCTGGGCAGTTTGGTTTCAACTGTCCAAGTGGTTTCAGAGAAGAAGCATTTTGAAACATTTTTCCCATAGGGTCCAATGTTAAACTAAGTCCTGCCGTAGCCGCCATTTTGAATTTCATATCAGAATAAAAAACGTAAATTTTGTAGAGGACCATTCAATGAACATTCATGTACAGTTTGGCTTTAATCATATTTGTAGTTTCTGAGAAGAAGGCATTTGAACATTTTCCCATAGGGTCCAATGTTAATCTATGTCCTGCGGTGGTGGCCATCTTGGATTTCCGATCGGCATAAAAAAACACACACCTTGTAGAGGACCTTCCAATGATCATTCCTGGGCAGTTTGGTTTCAATTATCCAAGTGGTTTCAGAGAAGAAGCGTTTTGAAACATTTTCCCCATAGGGTCCAATGTTAAACTAAGTCCTGCCGTAGCCGCCATTTTGAATTTCATACCGGAACAAAAAACGTAAATTTGTAGAGGACCATCCAATGAACGTTCATGTACAGTTTGGCTTTAATCATATTTGTAGTTTCTGAGAAGAAGGCATTTGAATATTTTCCCATAGGGTCCAATGTTAATCTATGTCCTGCGGTGGCGGCCATCTTGGATTTCCGACCGGCATAAAAAACAGAAAATTTGTAGAGGACCTTCCAATGATCATTCCTGGGCAGTTTGGTTTCAACTGTCCAAGTGGTTTCAGAGAAGAAGCATTTTGAAACATTTTTCCCATAGGGTCCAATGTTAAACTAAGTCCTGCCGTAGCCGCCATTTTGAATTTCATATCGGAACAAAAAACCTTAAGATTGTAGAGGACCATCCAATGAACATTCATGTACAGTTTGGCTTTAATCATATTTGTAGTTTCTGAGAAGAAGGCATTTGAACATTTTCCCATAGGGTCCAATGTTAATCTATGTATTGCGGTGGCGGCCATCTTGGATTTCCGATCGGCATAAAAAACATAAAATTTGTAGAGGACCTTCCAATGATCATTCCTAGGCAGTTTGGTTTCAATTATCCAAGTGGTTTCAGAGAAGAAGTGTTTTGAAACATTTTTCCCATAGGGTCCAATGTTAAACTAAGTCCTGCCGTAGCCGCCATTTTGAATTTCATACCGGAACAAAAAACGTAAAGTTTGTAGAGGACCATCTAATGAACATTCATGTACAGTTTGGCTTTAATCATATTTGTAGTTTCTGAGTAGAAGGCATTTGAATATTTTCCCATAGGGTCCAATGTTAATCTATGTCCTGCGGTGGCGGCCATCTTGGATTTCCGACCGGCATAAAAAACAGATAATTTGTAGAGGACCTTCCAATGATCATTCCTGGGCAGTTTGGTTTCAACTGTCCAAGTGGTTTCAGAGAAGAAGCATTTTGAAACATTTTTCCCATAGGGTCCAATGTTAAACTAAGTCCTGCCGTAGCCGCCATTTTGAATTTCATATCGGAACAAAAAACCTTTAGATTGTAGAGGACCATCCAATGAACATTCATGTACAGTTTGGCTTTAATCATATTTGTAGTTTCTGAGTAGAAGGCATTTGAACATTTTCCCATAGGGTCCAATGTTAATCTATGTATTGCGGTGGCGGCCATCTTGGATTTCCGATCGGCATAAAAAACATAAAATTTGTAGAGGACCTTCCAATGATCATTCCTAGGCAGTTTGGTTTCAATTATCCAAGTGGTTTCAGAGAAGAAGCGTTTTGAAACATTTTCCCCATAGGGTCCAATGTTAAACTAAGTCCTGCCGTAGCCGCCATTTTGAATTTCATACCGGAACAAAAAACGTAAAGTTTGTAGAGGACCATCTAATGAACATTCATGTACAGTTTGGCTTTAATCATATTTGTAGTTTCTGAGTAGAAGGCATTTGAATATTTTCCCATAGGGTCCAATGTTAATCTATGTATTGCGGTGGCGGCCATCTTGGATTTCCGATCGGCATAAAAAACATAAAATTTGTAGAGGACCTTCCAATGATCATTCCTATGCAGTTTGGTTTCAATTATCCAAGTGGTTTCAGAGAAGAAGCGTTTTGAAACATTTTTCCCATAGGGTCCAATGTTAAACTAAGTCCTGCCGTAGCCGCCATTTTGAATTTCATACCGGAACAAAAAACGTAAAGTTTGTAGAGGACCATCTAATGAACATTCATGTACAGTTTGGCTTTAATCATATTTGTAGTTTCTGAGAAGAAGGCATTTGAATATTTTCCCATAGGGTCCAATGTTAATCTATGTCCTGCGGTGGCGGCCATCTTGGATTTCCGATCGGCATAAAAAACAGAAAATTTGTAGAGGACCTTCCAATGATCATTCCTGGGCAGTTTGGTTTCAACTGTCCAAGTGGTTTCAGAGAAGAAGCATTTTGAAACATTTTTCCCATAGGGTCCAATGTTAAACTAAGTCCTGCCGTAGCCGCCATTTTGAATTTCATATCGGAACAAAAAACCTTAAGATTGTAGAGGACCATCCAATGAACATTCATGTACAGTTTGGCTTTAATCATATTTGTAGTTTCTGAGAAGAAGGCATTTGAACATTTTCCCATAGGGTACAATGTTAATCTATGTCCTGCGATGGCGGCCATCTTGGATTTCCGATCGGCATAAAAAACAGTAACTTGGTAAAGGACATTCCAATGATCATTCCTTTACAGTTTGGGTTCAGTCAGTTCATTAGTTTCAGAGAAGAAGATCTTTGAAATTTCAGCCAATCAGAGCATATTATTGGCCCTGGCAGCCATATTGAATATTCGACTGGAACGAAAAACAGTAACTTTGTAGAGGACCATCCAAGGAACATTCCTGCTAAGTTCGGTTCCAATCGGCCAAGTGGTTTCGGAGAAGAAGCTTGAAATGTGAAAAGTTTACAGACGACAGACGACAGACGACAGACGACGGACGCCAAGTGATGGCAATAGTTCACCTGGACCTTTGGTCCAGGTGAACTAACAAAACCTAGATTTATACCGCATACCAAAACCTAGATTTTGATACCTTACACCAAAACCTAGATTTTAATGCAAAACCTAGATTTTAATATCATACACCAAAATCTAGATTTATATAGCATACCAAAACCTAGATTTATATCCTTTACCAAATTATAGATTTATATCCTATACCAAAACCTACATTTATATTGGATACCAAAACCTATATTTATATCGCATACCAAACCCTTAGATTTATATCGTATACCAAAACCTGGATTTAGATCATATGCCAAAGCCTAGATTTATATCGCATACCAAAACCTATATTTATATCGTATTCCAAAACCTAGATTTATACCGTTTATCAAAAGCTAGATTTTAATACCGTACACCAAAACCTAGATCTTAATATCGTTAATCAAAACCTAGATTGATATCGCATACCAAAACCTAGATTTATATTCTTTCCCAAAACCTAGATTGATATCACATACCAAAACCTATATTTATATCGAATACCAAAACCTAGATTAATATCGTAGACCAAAGCCTAGATTTATATCGTTTGCCAAAACCTAGATTTATATCGAATACCAAAACCCAGATTTATATCATATAGCAAAACATAAATTTATATCATATACCAAAAGCTAGATTTATATCGTATACCAATCCCTAAATTCATATCGTATACAAAAACCTAGATTTGTAACTTTTTCCAAAACCTAGATTTATATCGAATATCAAAACCTAGATTTATATCGTATACCAAAACCTAGATTTATATTGTATACCAAAACCTAGATTTATATTGTATCCCAAATCCTAGATTTATATCGCATACCAAATCCTAGATTTATATCGTACACAAAAACCTAGAATTATATCGTTTGCCAAAACCTAGATTTATATCGAATACCAAAACTTTGATTTATTTCATATACAAAAACCTAGATTTATATCGTACACCAAACCCTAGATTTATATGGTATTACCAAACCTAGATTTATATTTTACACCAAAAGGTAGATTTATATCGCATACCAAAGCCTAGATTCATATCGCATGCTAAATCCTAGAATGATATCGTATACCAAAACCTAGATTTATACAGTATTCCAATACCTAGATGTATATCATATACCAAAACCTAGATTTATATCGTATACAAAAACCTAGATTTTATATCGTTTGCCAAAACCTAGATTTAAATCGAATACCAAAATCTAGATTTATATCGTATACCAAAACTTATATTTATATCGCATACCAAAACCTAGATTATTACCGTATACCAAAAACTAGATTTATACCGCATACCAAAACCTTGATTTATATCGTATACCAAAACCTAGAATTATATCGTATACGAACACCTAGATTTATATCGTATACCAAACCCTAGATTTATATCGCATACCAAAACCTAAATGTATATCGTATACCAAAACCTTGATTTATTTCGCATACCAAAACCTATATTTATATCGTATACCAAAACCTAGATTTATACCGTATACCAAAAACTAGATTTATACCGCATACCAAACCCTAGATTTATATCGCATACCAAAACTTAAATTTATATCGTATACCAAAACCTTGATTTATATCGTATACAAAACCCTAAATTTATAACGCATACCAAATCCTAGATTCATATCGTATGTTAAATCCTAGAATGATATCGCATACCAAAACCTAGATTTATACAGTATAACAAAACATAGATTTATCTCATATACCAAAGCCTAGATTTATGCCGTATACCAATACCTAGATTTATATCATATACCAAAACCTAGATTTATATCGAATACCAAAACCCAGATTTATATCGAATACCAAAACCTAGATTTATATCGTACACAAAAACCTAGATTTATATCGTACACCAAACCCTAGATTTATATGGCATTACCAAACCTAGATTTATATTTTACACCAAAAGGTAGATTTATATCGCATACCAAAGCCTAGATTCATATCGTATGCTAAATCCTAGAATGATATAGTATACCAAAACCTAGATTTATACAGTATTCCAATACCTAGATTTATATCATATACCAAAACCTAGATTTATATCGTATACAAAAACCTATATGTGATATCGTTTGCCAAAATCTAGATTTAAATCGAATACCAATACCTAGATTTATATCGTATACCAATCCCTAAATTCATATCGTATACCAAAACCTAGATTTATATCGTACACAAAAACCTAGATTTATATCGTACACCAAACCCTAGATTTATATGGTATTACCAAACCTAGATTTATATTTTACACCAAAAGGTAGATTTATATCGCATACCAAAGCCTAGATTGATATCGTATGCTAAATCCTAGAATGATGTCGTATACCAAAACCTAGATTTATACAGTATTCCAATACCTAGATTTATATCATATACCAAAACCTAGATTTATATCGTATACAAAAACCTAGATTTGATATCGTTTGCCAAAACCTAGATTTAGATCGAATACCAAAACCTAAATTTATATCGTATACCAAAACTTATATTTATATCGAATACCAAAACATAGATTTATACCGCATACCAAAAACTAGATTTATACCGCATACCAAAGCCTAGATTTATATCGAATACCAAAACCCAGATTTATAACGTATACCAAAACGAAGATTTATATCGTATACCAAAACCTAGATTTATATCGTATACCAAACCCTAAATTTATACCGCATACCAAAACCTAGATTTAAATCGCATACCAAAACCTAGATTTATATCGTATACCAAACCCTAAACTTATACCGCATACCAAATCCTAGATTCATATCGTATGTTAAATCCTAGAATGATATCGTATACCAAAACCTAGATTTATACAGTATAACAAAACATAGATTTATCTCATATACCAAAGCCTAGATTTATGCCATATAGCAATACCTAGATTTATATCATATACTAAAACTTAGATTTATATCGTATACAAAAACCTAGATTTGATATCGTTTGCCAAAACCTAGATTTATACCGCATACCAAAACATAGATTTATATCGTTTGCAAAACCTAGATTTATATCGAATACCAAAACCTAGATTTATATCGTATGCCAAAACCTAGATTTATCTTGTATACCAAAACCTAGATTTATATCGTATACCAAACCCTAGATTTATATCGCAGGCCAAAACCTAGAATCATACTGCATACCAAAGCCTAGATTCATATCGTATGTTAAATCCTAGAATGATATCGTATACCAAAACCTAGATTTATACAGTATAACAAAACATAGATTTATCTCATATACCAAAGCCTAGATTTATGCCGTATACCAATACCTAGATTTATATCATATACCAAAACTTAGATTTATATCGTATACCAAAACCTAGATTTATATCGTACACAAAAACCTAGATTTATATCGTACACCAAACCCTAGATTTATATGGTATTACCAAACCTAGATTTATATTTTACACCAAAAGGTAGATTTATATCGCATACCAAAGCCTAGATTCATATCGTATGCTAAATCCTAGAATGATATTGTATACCAAAACCTAGATTTATACAGTATTCCAATACCTAGATTTATATCATATACCAAAACCTAGATTTATATCGTATACAAAAACCTATATTTGATATCGTTTGCGAAAACCTAGATTTAAATCGAATACCAAAACCTAGATTTATATCGCATACCAAAACCTAGATTTATACCGTATACCAAAAACTAGATTTATACTGCATACCAAAACCTAGATTTATATCGTATACCAAAATCTAGATTTATATCGTATACCAACACCTAGATTTATATCGTATACCAAAACCTATATTTATATCGTATACCAAAACCTTGATTTATATCGTATACCAAAACCTAGATTTATACAGTATAAAGAAAACCTAGATTTTTACCGCATACCAAAACCTAGATTTATACAGTATAAACAAAACCTAGATTTTTACCGCATACCAAAACCTAGATTTTGATACCTTACACCAAAACCTAGATTTTAATATCATACACCAAAATCTAGATTTATATAGCATACCAAAACCTAGATTTATATCCTTTATCAAATTATAGATTTATATCCTATACCAAAACCTACATTTATATTGGATACCAAAACCTATATTTATATCGCATACCAAACCCTTAGATTTATATCGTATACCAAAACCTGGATTTAGATCATATGCCAAAGCCTAGATTTATATCGCATACCAAAACCTATATTTATATCGTATTCCAAAACCTAGATTTATACCGTATATCAAAAGCTAGATTTTAATACCGTACACCAAAACCTAGATCTTAATATCGTAAATCAAAACCTAGATTGATATCGCATACCAAAACCTAGATTTATATTCTTTCCCAAAACCTAGATTGATATCACATACCAAAACCTATATTTATATCGAATACCAAAACCTAGATTAATATCGTAGACCAAAGCCTAGATTTATATCGTTTGCAAAAACCTAGATTTATATCGAATAACAAAACCTAAAATTATACCGTATGCTAAAACCTAGATATATATCGCATACCAAAACCTAGATTTATATCGCATATCAAAATATAGATGTATACAGTCTAACAAAACATAGATTTATCTCGTATACCAAAGCCTAGATTAATACCGTATACCAATACCAATATTTATATCATATACCAAAACATAGATTTATACCGTATACCAAAACCTAGATTCATATCTTTTACCAAAACCTAGAATTATATCGCATACCAAAACCGAGATTTATATCGTCTACCAAAACCTAGCTTTATATCGTATACCAAAACCTATATTTATATTGTATCCCAAATCCTAGATATATATCGCAGACCAAAACCTAGAATTATACTGTATACCAAAACCTAGATTGATATCGTATACCAAAACCTATATTTATATCGAATACCAAAACCCAGATTTATATCGTATACCAAAACCTAGATTTATATCGTATACCAAAACCTATATTTATATCGTATACCAAAACCTATATTTATATTGTATCCCAAATCCTAGATTTATATCGCAGACCAAAACCTAGAATTATACTGTATGCCAAAACCTAGATTTATATCGAATACCAAAACCCAGATTTATATCGTATACCAAAACGTAGATTTATATTGTATACCAAAACCTAGATTTATATCATATACCAAAACCCAGATTTATATCATATACCAAACCCTCAATTTATACTGCATACCAAAACCCAGATTTATATCGTATAGCAAAACATAAATTTATATCGTATAGCAAAACATAAATTTATATCGTATACCAAAAGCTAGAGCTATATCGTATACCAAACCCTAGATTTATATCGCAGGCCAAAACCTAGAATCATACTGCATACCAAAGCCTAGATTCATATCGTATGTTAAATCCTAGAATGATATCGTATACCAAAACCTAGATTTATACAGTATAACAAAACATAGATTTATCTCATATACCAAAGCCTAGATTTATGCCTTATACCAATACCTAGATTTATATCATATACCAAAACTTAGATTTATATCATATACCAAAACCTAGATTTATATCGAATACCAAAACCCAGATTTATATCGTATACCAAAACCTAGATTTATATCGTACACAAAAACCTAGATTTATATCGTACACCAAACCCTAGATTTATATGGCATTACCAAACCTAGATTTATATTTTACACCAAAAGGTAGATTTATATCGCATACCAAAGCCTAGATTCATATCGTATGCTAAATCCTAGAATGATATCGTATACCAAAACCTAGATTTATACAGTATTCCAATACCTAGATTTATATCATATACTAAAACCTAGATTTATATCGTATACAAAAACCTATATGTGATATCGTTTGCCAAAATCTAGATTTAAATCGAATACCAAAACCTAGATCTATATCGTATACCAAAACTTATATTCATATCGCATACCAAAACCTAGATTTATACCGTATACCAAAAACTAGATTTATACCGCATACCAAAACCTAGATTTATAACGTATACCAAAACCTAGATCTATATCGCATACCAAAACTTATATTTATATCGTATACCAAAACCTTGATTTATATCCTATACCAAAACCTATATTTATATCATATACCAAAACCTAGATTTATACAGTATAAACAAAACCTAGATTTATACCGCATACCAAAACCTAGATTTTGATACCTTACACCAAAACCTAGATTTTAATGCAAAACCTAGATTTTAATATCATACACCAAAATCTAGATTTATATAGCATACCAAAACCTAGATTTATATCCTTTACCAAATTATAGATTTATATCCTATACCAAAACCTACATTTATATTGGATACCAAAACCTATATTTATATCGCATACCAAACCCTTAGATTTATATCGTATACCAAAACCTGGATTTAGATCATATGCCAAAGCCTAGATTTATATCGCATACCAAAACCTATATTTATATCGTATTCCAAAACCTAGATTTATACCGTTTATCAAAAGCTAGATTTTAATACCGTACACCAAAACCTAGATCTTAATATCGTAAATCAAAACCTAGATTGATATCGCATACCAAAACCTAGATTTATATTCTTTCCCAAAACCTAGATTGATATCACATACCAAAACCTATATTTATATCGAATACCAAAACCTAGATTAATATCGTAGACCAAAGCCTAGATTTATATCGTTTGCCAAAACCTAGATTTATATCGAATACCAAAACCCAGATTTATATCATATAGCAAAACATAAATTTATATCATATACCAAAAGCTAGATTTATATCGTATACCAATCCCTAAATTCATATCGTATACAAAAACCTAGATTTGTAACTTTTTCCAAAACCTCGATTTATATCGAATATCAAAACCTAGATTTATAACGTATACCAAAACTTAGATTTATATTGTATACCAAAACCTAGATTTATATTGTATCCCAAATCCTAGATTTATATCGCATACCAAATCCTAGATTTATATCGTACACAAAAACCTAGAATTATATCGTTTACCAAAACCTAGATTTATATCGAATACCAAAACTTTGATTTATTTCATATACAAAAACCTAGATTTATATCGTACACCAAACCCTAGATTTATATGGTATTACCAAACCTAGATTTATATTTTACACCAAAAGGTAGATTTATATCGCATACCAAAGCCTAGATTCATATCGCATGCTAAATCCTAGAATGATATCGTATACCAAAACCTAGATTTATACAGTATTCCAATACCTAGATGTATATCATATACCAAAACCTAGATTTATATCGTATACAAAAACCTAGATTTTATATCGTTTGCCAAAACCTAGATTTAAATTGAATACCAAAATCTAGATTTATATCGTATACCAAAACTTATATTTATATCGCATACCAAAACCTAGATTATTACCGTATACCAAAAACTAGATTTATACCGCATACCAAAACCTTGATTTATATCGTATACCAAAACCTAGAATTATATCGTATACGAACACCTAGATTTATATCGTATACCAAACCCTAGATTTATATCGCATACCAAAACCTAAATGTATATCGTATACCAAAACCTTGATTTATTTCGCATACCAAAACCTATATTTATATCGTATACTAAAACCCAGATTTATACCGTATACCAAAAACTAGATTTATACCGCATACCAAACCCTAGATTTATATCGCATACCAAAACTTAAATTTATATCGTATACCAAAACCTTGATTTATATTGTATACAAAACCCTAAATTTATACCGCATACCAAATCCTAGATTCATATCGTATGTTAAATCCTAGAATGATATCGCATACCAAAACCTAGATTTATACAATATAACAAAACATAGATTTATCTCATATACCAAAGCCTAGATTTATGCCGTATACCAATACCTAGATTTATATCATATACCAAAACCTAGATTTATATCGAATACCAAAACCCAGATTTATATCGTATACCAAAACCTAGATTTATATCGTACACAAAAACCTAGATTTATATCGTACACCAAACCCTAGATTTATATGGCATTACCAAACCTAGATTTATATTTTACACCAAAAGGTAGATTTATATCGCATACTAAAGCCTAGATTCATATCGTATGCTAAATCCTAGAATGATATCGTATACCAAAACCTAGATTTATACAGTATTCCAATACCTAGATTTATATCATATACCAAAACCTAGATTTATATCGTATACAAAAACCTATATGTGATATCGTTTGCCAAAATCTAGATTTAAATCGAATACCAAAGACTAGATCTATATCGTATACCAAAACTTATATTTATATCGCATACCAAAACCTAGATTTATACCGTATACCAAAAACTAGATTTATACCGCATACCAAAACCTAGATTTATATCGTATACCAAAACCTAGATCTATATCGCATACTAAAACTTATATTTATATCGTATACCAAAACCTTGATTTATATCCTATACCAAAACCTATATTTATATCATATACCAAAACCTAGATTTATACAGTATAAACCAGAGGCTCTCAAGAGCCTGTATCGTTCACCTGGTAATAAAAAAAAACAATTGGTCCTATGTAAAAACTATGTACTGCAGTGGTAGTCATCTTGGAATTACGATCAACATAAAAAACACCAAGTTTGTAAAGGACCTTCCAATGATTGATGCACAGTTTAGGTTCAATCAGTGCAATAGCTTCAGAGAAGAATATATTTCTGTATTTTCCCCATATGGTTCTGTGTTAATACTATGACCTGTGGTGGCAGCCATCTTGGATTTCCGATCGGCATAAAAAACACACACCTTGTAGAGGACCTTCCAATGATCATTCCTGGGCAGTTTGGTTTCAACTGTCCAAGTGGTTTCAGAGAAGAAGCATTTTGAAACATTTTTCCCATAGGGTCCAATGTTAAACTAAGTCCTGCCGTAGCCGCCATTTTGAATTTCATATCAGAATAAAAAACGTAAATTTTGTAGAGGACCATTCAATGAACATTCATGTACAGTTTGGCTTTAATCATATTTGTAGTTTCTGAGAAGAAGGCATTTGAACATTTTCCCATAGGGTCCAATGTTAATCTATGTCCTGCGGTGGTGGCCATCTTGGATTTCCGATCGGCATAAAAAAACACACACCTTGTAGAGGACCTTCCAATGATCATTCCTGGGCAGTTTGGTTTCAATTATCCAAGTGGTTTCAGAGAAGAAGCGTTTTGAAACATTTTCCCCATAGGGTCCAATGTTAAACTAAGTCCTGCCGTAGCCGCCATTTTGAATTTCATACCGGAACAAAAAACGTAAATTTGTAGAGGACCATCCAATGAACGTTCATGTACAGTTTGGCTTTAATCATATTTGTAGTTTCTGAGAAGAAGGCATTTGAATATTTTCCCATAGGGTCCAATGTTAATCTATGTCCTGCGGTGGCGGCCATCTTGGATTTCCGACCGGCATAAAAAACAGAAAATTTGTAGAGGACCTTCCAATGATCATTCCTGGGCAGTTTGGTTTCAACTGTCCAAGTGGTTTCAGAGAAGAAGCATTTTGAAACATTTTTCCCATAGGGTCCAATGTTAAACTAAGTCCTGCCGTAGCCGCCATTTTGAATTTCATATCGGAACAAAAAACCTTAAGATTGTAGAGGACCATCCAATGAACATTCATGTACAGTTTGGCTTTAATCATATTTGTAGTTTCTGAGAAGAAGGCATTTGAACATTTTCCCATAGGGTCCAATGTTAATCTATGTATTGCGGTGGCGGCCATCTTGGATTTCCGATCGGCATAAAAAACATAAAATTTGTAGAGGACCTTCCAATGATCATTCCTAGGCAGTTTGGTTTCAATTATCCAAGTGGTTTCAGAGAAGAAGTGTTTTGAAACATTTTTCCCATAGGGTCCAATGTTAAACTAAGTCCTGCCGTAGCCGCCATTTTGAATTTCATACCGGAACAAAAAACGTAAAGTTTGTAGAGGACCATCTAATGAACATTCATGTACAGTTTGGCTTTAATCATATTTGTAGTTTCTGAGTAGAAGGCATTTGAATATTTTCCCATAGGGTCCAATGTTAATCTATGTCCTGCGGTGGCGGCCATCTTGGATTTCCGACCGGCATAAAAAACAGATAATTTGTAGAGGACCTTCCAATGATCATTCCTGGGCAGTTTGGTTTCAACTGTCCAAGTGGTTTCAGAGAAGAAGCATTTTGAAACATTTTTCCCATAGGGTCCAATGTTAAACTAAGTCCTGCCGTAGCCGCCATTTTGAATTTCATATCGGAACAAAAAACCTTTAGATTGTAGAGGACCATCCAATGAACATTCATGTACAGTTTGGCTTTAATCATATTTGTAGTTTCTGAGTAGAAGGCATTTGAACATTTTCCCATAGGGTCCAATGTTAATCTATGTATTGCGGTGGCGGCCATCTTGGATTTCCGATCGGCATAAAAAACATAAAATTTGTAGAGGACCTTCCAATGATCATTCCTAGGCAGTTTGGTTTCAATTATCCAAGTGGTTTCAGAGAAGAAGCGTTTTGAAACATTTTCCCCATAGGGTCCAATGTTAAACTAAGTCCTGCCGTAGCCGCCATTTTGAATTTCATACCGGAACAAAAAACGTAAAGTTTGTAGAGGACCATCTAATGAACATTCATGTACAGTTTGGCTTTAATCATATTTGTAGTTTCTGAGTAGAAGGCATTTGAATATTTTCCCATAGGGTCCAATGTTAATCTATGTATTGCGGTGGCGGCCATCTTGGATTTCCGATCGGCATAAAAAACATAAAATTTGTAGAGGACCTTCCAATGATCATTCCTATGCAGTTTGGTTTCAATTATCCAAGTGGTTTCAGAGAAGAAGCGTTTTGAAACATTTTCTCCATAGGGTCCAATGTTAAACTAAGTCCTGCCGTAGCCGCCATTTTGAATTTCATACCGGAACAAAAAACGTAAAGTTTGTAGAGGACCATCTAATGAACATTCATGTACAGTTTGGCTTTAATCATATTTGTAGTTTCTGAGAAGAAGGCATTTGAATATTTTCCCATAGGGTCCAATGTTAATCTATGTCCTGCGGTGGCGGCCATCTTGGATTTCCGATCGGCATAAAAAACAGAAAATTTGTAGAGGACCTTCCAATGATCATTCCTGGGCAGTTTGGTTTCAACTGTCCAAGTGGTTTCAGAGAAGAAGCATTTTGAAACATTTTTCCCATAGGGTCCAATGTTAAACTAAGTCCTGCCGTAGCCGCCATTTTGAATTTCATATCAGAACAAAAAACCTTAAGATTGTAGAGGACCATCCAATGAACATTCATGTACAGTTTGGCTTTAATCATATTTGTAGTTTCTGAGAAGAAGGCATTTGAACATTTTCCCATAGGGTACAATGTTAATCTATGTCCTGCGATGGCGGCCATCTTGGATTTCCGATCGGCATAAAAAACAGTAACTTGGTAAAGGACATTCCAATGATCATTCCTTTACAGTTTGGGTTCAGTCAGTTCATTAGTTTCAGAGAAGAAGATCTTTGAAATTTCAGCCAATCAGAGCATATTATTGGCCCTGGCAGCCATATTGAATATTCGACTGGAACGAAAAACAGTAACTTTGTAGAGGACCATCCAAGGAACATTCCTGCTAAGTTCGGTTCCAATCGGCCAAGTGGTTTCGGAGAAGAAGCTTGAAATGTGAAAAGTTTACAGACGACAGACGACAGACGACGGACGCCAAGTGATGGCAATAGTTCACCTGGACCTTTGGTCCAGGTGAACTAACAAAACCTAGATTTATACCGCATACCAAAACCTAGATTTTGATACCTTACACCAAAACCTAGATTTTAATGCAAAACCTAGATTTTAATATCATACACCAAAATCTAGATTTATATAGCATACCAAAACCTAGATTTATATCCTTTACCAAATTATAGATTTATATCCTATACCAAAACCTACATTTATATTGGATACCAAAACCTATATTTATATCGCATACCAAACCCTTAGATTTATATCGTATACCAAAACCTGGATTTAGATCATATGCCAAAGCCTAGATTTATATCGCATACCAAAACCTATATTTATATCGTATTCCAAAACCTAGATTTATACCGTTTATCAAAAGCTAGATTTTAATACCGTACACCAAAACCTAGATCTTAATATCGTTAATCAAAACCTAGATTGATATCGCATACCAAAACCTAGATTTATATTCTTTCCCAAAACCTAGATTGATATCACATACCAAAACCTATATTTATATCGAATACCAAAACCTAGATTAATATCGTAGACCAAAGCCTAGATTTATATCGTTTGCCAAAACCTAGATTTATATCGAATACCAAAACCCAGATTTATATCATATAGCAAAACATAAATTTATATCATATACCAAAAGCTAGATTTATATCGTATACCAATCCCTAAATTCATATCGTATACAAAAACCTAGATTTGTAACTTTTTCCAAAACCTAGATTTATATCGAATATCAAAACCTAGATTTATATCGTATACCAAAACCTAGATTTATATTGTATACCAAAACCTAGATTTATATTGTATCCCAAATCCTAGATTTATATCGCATACCAAATCCTAGATTTATATCGTACACAAAAACCTAGAATTATATCGTTTGCCAAAACCTAGATTTATATCGAATACCAAAACTTTGATTTATTTCATATACAAAAACCTAGATTTATATCGTACACCAAACCCTAGATTTATATGGTATTACCAAACCTAGATTTATATTTTACACCAAAAGGTAGATTTATATCGCATACCAAAGCCTAGATTCATATCGCATGCTAAATCCTAGAATGATATCGTATACCAAAACCTAGATTTATACAGTATTCCAATACCTAGATGTATATCATATACCAAAACCTAGATTTATATCGTATACAAAAACCTAGATTTTATATCGTTTGCCAAAACCTAGATTTAAATCGAATACCAAAATCTAGATTTATATCGTATACCAAAACTTATATTTATATCGCATACCAAAACCTAGATTATTACCGTATACCAAAAACTAGATTTATACCGCATACCAAAACCTTGATTTATATCGTATACCAAAACCTAGAATTATATCGTATACGAACACCTAGATTTATATCGTATACCAAACCCTAGATTTATATCGCATACCAAAACCTAAATGTATATCGTATACCAAAACCTTGATTTATTTCGCATACCAAAACCTATATTTATATCGTATACCAAAACCTAGATTTATACCGTATACCAAAAACTAGATTTATACCGCATACCAAACCCTAGATTTATATCGCATACCAAAACTTAAATTTATATCGTATACCAAAACCTTGATTTATATCGTATACAAAACCCTAAATTTATAACGCATACCAAATCCTAGATTCATATCGTATGTTAAATCCTAGAATGATATCGCATACCAAAACCTAGATTTATACAGTATAACAAAACATAGATTTATCTCATATACCAAAGCCTAGATTTATGCCGTATACCAATACCTAGATTTATATCATATACCAAAACCTAGATTTATATCGAATACCAAAACCCAGATTTATATCGAATACCAAAACCTAGATTTATATCGTACACAAAAACCTAGATTTATATCGTACACCAAACCCTAGATTTATATGGCATTACCAAACCTAGATTTATATTTTACACCAAAAGGTAGATTTATATCGCATACCAAAGCCTAGATTCATATCGTATGCTAAATCCTAGAATGATATAGTATACCAAAACCTAGATTTATACAGTATTCCAATACCTAGATTTATATCATATACCAAAACCTAGATTTATATCGTATACAAAAACCTATATGTGATATCGTTTGCCAAAATCTAGATTTAAATCGAATACCAAAACCTAGATCTATATCGTATACCAAAACTTATATTTATATCGCATACCAAAACCTAGATTTATACCGTATACCAAAAACTAGATTTATACCGCATACCAAAACCTAGATTTATATCGTATACCAAAACCTAGATCTATATCGCATACTAAAACTTATATTTATATCGTATACCAAAACCTAGATTTATATCCTATACCAAAACCTATATTTATATCATATACCAAAACCTAGATTTATACAGTATAAACAAAACCTAGATTTATACCGCATACCAAAACCTAGATTTTGATACCTTACACCAAAACCTAGATTTTAATGCAAAACCTAGATTTTAATATCATACACCAAAATCTAGATTTATATAGCATACCAAAACCTAGATTTATATCCTTTACCAAATTATAGATTTATATCCTATACCAAAACCTACATTTATATTGGATACCAAAACCTATATTTATATCGCATACCAAACCCTTAGATTTATATCGTATACCAAAACCTGGATTTAGATCATATGCCAAAGCCTAGATTTATATCGCATACCAAAACCTATATTTATATCGTATTCCAAAACCTAGATTTATACCGTTTATCAAAAGCTAGATTTTAATACCGTACACCAAAACCTAGATCTTAATATCGTAAATCAAAACCTAGATTGATATCGCATACCAAAACCTAGATTTATATTCTTTCCCAAAACCTAGATTGATATCACATACCAAAACCTATATTTATATCGAATACCAAAACCTAGATTAATATCGTAGACCAAAGCCTAGATTTATATCGTTTGCCAAAACCTAGATTTATATCGAATACCAAAACCCAGATTTATATCATATAGCAAAACATAAATTTATATCATATACCAAAAGCTAGATTTATATCGTATACCAATCCCTAAATTCATATCGTATACAAAAACCTAGATTTGTAACTTTTTCCAAAACCTAGATTTATATCGAATATCAAAACCTAGATTTATATCGTATACCAAAACCTAGATTTATATTGTATACCAAAACCTAGATTTATATTGTATCCCAAATCCTAGATTTATATCGCATACCAAATCCTAGATTTATATCGTACACAAAAACCTAGAATTATATCGTTTGCCAAAACCTAGATTTATATCGAATACCAAAACTTTGATTTATTTCATATACAAAAACCTAGATTTATATCGTACACCAAACCCTAGATTTATATGGTATTACCAAACCTAGATTTATATTTTACACCAAAAGGTAGATTTATATCGCATACCAAAGCCTAGATTCATATCGCATGCTAAATCCTAGAATGATATCGTATACCAAAACCTAGATTTATACAGTATTCCAATACCTAGATGTATATCATATACCAAAACCTAGATTTATATCGTATACAAAAACCTAGATTTTATATCGTTTGCCAAAACCTAGATTTAAATCGAATACCAAAATCTAGATTTATATCGTATACCAAAACTTATATTTATATCGCATACCAAAACCTAGATTATTACCGTATACCAAAAACTAGATTTATACCGCATACCAAAACCTTGATTTATATCGTATACCAAAACCTAGAATTATATCGTATACGAACACCTAGATTTATATCGTATACCAAACCCTAGATTTATATCGCATACCAAAACCTAAATGTATATCGTATACCAAAACCTTGATTTATTTCGCATACCAAAACCTATATTTATATCGTATACCAAAACCTAGATTTATACCGTATACCAAAAACTAGATTTATACCGCATACCAAACCCTAGATTTATATCGCATACCAAAACTTAAATTTATATCGTATACCAAAACCTTGATTTATATCGTATACAAAACCCTAAATTTATACCGCATACCAAATCCTAGATTCATATCGTATGTTAAATCCTAGAATGATATCGCATACCAAAACCTAGATTTATACAGTATAACAAAACATAGATTTATCTCATATACCAAAGCCTAGATTTATGCCGTATACCAATACCTAGATTTATATCATATACCAAAACTTAGATTTATATCGTATACAAAAACCTAGATTTGATATCGTTTGCCAAAACCTAGATTTATATCGTATTCCAAAACTTATATTTATATCGCATACCAAAACCTAGATTTATACCGGATACTAAAAACTAGATTTATACCGCATACCAAAACCTAGATTTATATCGTTTGCAAAACCTAGATTTATATCGAATACCAAAACCTAGATTTATATTGTATGCCAAAACCTAGATTTATATCGTATACCAAACCCTAGATTTATATCGCAGGCCAAAACCTAGAATCATACTGCATACCAAAACCTAGATCGATATCATATACCAAAACCTAGATTTATATCATACATGTATACCAAAAGCTATATTTATACCGCATACCAAAACCTAGATTTATATCGCATACCAAAACCTAGATTTATATCGCATACCAAAAACTAGATTTTCACATTCTAACAAAACCTAGATTTTCTCGTGTACCAAAGCCTAGATTTATATCGTATACCAGAACCTATATTTATATCGCATACCAAAGCCTTGATTTATACCGTATACCAATACCTAGATTTATATCGTATACCAAAACCTAGATTTATATCTTATACCAAAACCTAGATTTATATCGTATACCAAAACCTTGATTTATATCATATACCAAAACCTTTATTTCTATCGTATACCAAAACCTTGATTTATATCGTATGACAAAACCTAGATTTATATCATATACCAAAACCTAGATTTTGATACCTTACACCAAAACCTAGATTTTAATATCATACACCAAAATCTAGATTTATATAGCATACCAAAACCTAGATTTATATCCTTTACCAAATTATAGATTTATATCCTATACCAAAACCTACATTTATATTGGATACCAAAACCTATATTTATATCGCATACCAAACCCTTAGATTTATATCGTATACCAAAACCTGGATTTAGATCATATGCCAAAGCCTAGATTTATATCGCATACCAAAACCTATATTTATATCGTATTCCAAAACCTAGATTTATACCGTTTATCAAAAGCTAGATTTTAATACCGTACACCAAAACCTAGATCTTAATATCGTAAATCAAAACCTAGATTGATATCGCATACCAAAACCTAGATTTATATTCTTTCCCAAAACCTAGATTGATATCACATACCAAAACCTATATTTATATCGAATACCAAAACCTAGATTAATATCGTAGACCAAAGCCTAGATTTATATCGTTTGCCAAAACCTAGATTTATATCGAATACCAAAACCCAGATTTATATCATATAGCAAAACATAAATTTATATCATATACCAAAAGCTAGATTTATATCGTATACCAATCCCTAAATTCATATCGTATACAAAAACCTAGATTTGTAACTTTTTCCAAAACCTAGATTTATATCGAATATCAAAACCTAGATTTATATCGTATACCAAAACCTAGATTTATATTGTATACCAAAACCTAGATTTATATTGTATCCCAAATCCTAGATTTATATCGCATACCAAATCCTAGATTTATATCGTACACAAAAACCTAGAATTATATCGTTTGCCAAAACCTAGATTTATATCGAATACCAAAACTTTGATTTATTTCATATACAAAAACCTAGATTTATATCGTACACCAAACCCTAGATTTATATGGTATTACCAAACCTAGATTTATATTTTACACCAAAAGGTAGATTTATATCGCATACCAAAGCCTAGATTCATATCGCATGCTAAATCCTAGAATGATATCGTATACCAAAACCTAGATTTATACAGTATTCCAATACCTAGATGTATATCATATACCAAAACCTAGATTTATATCGTATACAAAAACCTAGATTTTATATCGTTTGCCAAAACCTAGATTTAAATCGAATACCAAAATCTAGATTTATATCGTATACCAAAACTTATATTTATATCGCATACCAAAACCTAGATTATTACCGTATACCAAAAACTAGATTTATACCGCATACCAAAACCTTGATTTATATCGTATACCAAAACCTAGAATTATATCGTATACGAACACCTAGATTTATATCGTATACCAAACCCTAGATTTATATCGCATACCAAAACCTAAATGTATATCGTATACCAAAACCTTGATTTATTTCGCATACCAAAACCTATATTTATATCGTATACCAAAACCTAGATTTATACCGTATACCAAAAACTAGATTTATACCGCATACCAAACCCTAGATTTATATCGCATACCAAAACTTAAATTTATATCGTATACCAAAACCTTGATTTATATCGTATACAAAACCCTAAATTTATACCGCATACCAAATCCTAGATTCATATCGTATGTTAAATCCTAGAATGATATCGCATACCAAAACCTAGATTTATACAGTATAACAAAACATAGATTTATCTCATATACCAAAGCCTAGATTTATGCCGTATACCAATACCTAGATTTATATCATATACCAAAACTTAGATTTATATCGTATACAAAAACCTAGATTTGATATCGTTTGCCAAAACCTAGATTTATATCGTATTCCAAAACTTATATTTATATCGCATACCAAAACCTAGATTTATACCGGATACTAAAAACTAGATTTATACCGCATACCAAAACCTAGATTTATATCGTTTGCAAAACCTAGATTTATATCGAATACCAAAACCTAGATTTATATTGTATGCCAAAACCTAGATTTATATCGTATACCAAACCCTAGATTTATATCGCAGGCCAAAACCTAGAATCATACTGCATACCAAAACCTAGATCGATATCATATACCAAAACCTAGATTTATATCATACATGTATACCAAAAGCTATATTTATACCGCATACCAAAACCTAGATTTATATCGCATACCAAAACCTAGATTTATATCGCATACCAAAAACTAGATTTTCACATTCTAACAAAACCTAGATTTTCTCGTGTACCAAAGCCTAGATTTATATCGTATACCAGAACCTATATTTATATCGCATACCAAAGCCTTGATTTATACCGTATACCAATACCTAGATTTATATCGTATACCAAAACCTAGATTTATATCTTATACCAAAACCTAGATTTATATCGTATACCAAAACCTTGATTTATATCATATACCAAAACCTTTATTTCTATCGTATACCAAAACCTTGATTTATATCGTATGACAAAACCTAGATTTATATCATATACCAAAACCTAGATTTTGATACCTTACACCAAAACCTAGATTTTAATATCATACACCAAAATCTAGATATATATCGCATACCAAAACCTAGATTTATATCGTATATCAAAACCTAGATGTATACAGTCTAACAAAACATAGATTTATCTTGTATACCAAAACATAGATTTATACCGTATACCAAAACCTAGATTCATATCTTTTACCAAAACCTAGAATTATATCGCATACCAAAACCGAGATTTAAATCGTATACCAAAACCTAGATTTATATCGTATAAAAAAACCTAGATATATATCGTTTCTAAAAAACCTAGATTTATATCGTATACCAAAACCTAGATTTATATTGTATACCAAAACCTAGATTTATATTGTATCCCAAATCCTAGATTTATATCGCATACCAAATCCTAGATTTATATCGTACACAAAAACCTAGAATTATATCGTTTGCCAAAACCTAGATTTATATCGAATACCAAAACTTTGATTTATTTCATATACAAAAACCTAGATTTATATCGTACACCAAACCCTAGATTTATATGGTATTACCAAACCTAGATTTATATTTTACACCAAAAGGTAGATTTATATCGCATACCAAAGCCTAGATTCATATCGCATGCTAAATCCTAGAATGATATCGTATACCAAAACCTAGATTTATACAGTATTCCAATACCTAGATGTATATCATATACCAAAACCTAGATTTATATCGTATACAAAAACCTAGATTTTATATCGTTTGCCAAAACCTAGATTTAAATCGAATACCAAAATCTAGATTTATATCGTATACCAAAACTTATATTTATATCGCATACCAAAACCTAGATTATTACCGTATACCAAAAACTAGATTTATACCGCATACCAAAACCTTGATTTATATCGTATACCAAAACCTAGAATTATATCGTATACGAACACCTAGATTTATATCGTATACCAAACCCTAGATTTATATCGCATACCAAAACCTAAATGTATATCGTATACCAAAACCTTGATTTATTTCGCATACCAAAACCTATATTAATATCGTATACCAAAACCTAGATTTATACCGTATACCAAAAACTAGATTTATACCGCATACCAAACCCTAGATTTATATCGCATACCAAAACTTAAATTTATATCGTATACCAAAACCTTGATTTATATCGTATACAAAACCCTAAATTTATACCGCATACCAAATCCTAGATTCATATCGTATGTTAAATCCTAGAATGATATCGCATACCAAAACCTAGATTTATACAGTATAACAAAACATAGATTTATCTCATATACCAAAGCCTAGATTTATGCCGTATACCAATACCTAGATTTATATCATATACCAAAACTTAGATTTATATCGTATACAAAAACCTAGATTTGATATCGTTTGCCAAAACCTAGATTTATATCGTATTCCAAAACTTATATTTATATCGCATACCAAAACCTAGATTTATACCGGATACTAAAAACTAGATTTATACCGCATACCAAAACCTAGATTTATATCGTTTGCAAAACCTAGATTTATATCGAATACCAAAACCTAGATTTATATTGTATGCCAAAACCTAGATTTATATCGTATACCAAACCCTAGATTTATATCGCAGGCCAAAACCTAGAATCATACTGCATACCAAAACCTAGATCGATATCATATACCAAAACCTAGATTTATATCATACATGTATACCAAAAGCTATATTTATACCGCATACCAAAACCTAGATTTATATCGCATACCAAAACCTAGATTTATATCGCATACCAAAAACTAGATTTTCACATTCTAACAAAACCTAGATTTTCTCGTGTACCAAAGCCTAGATTTATATCGTATACCAGAACCTATATTTATATCGCATACCAAAGCCTTGATTTATACCGTATACCAATACCTAGATTTATATCGTATACCAAAACCTAGATTTATATCTTATACCAAAACCTAGATTTATATCGTATACCAAAACCTTGATTTATATCATATACCAAAACCTTTATTTCTATCGTATACCAAAACCTTGATTTATATCGTATGACAAAACCTAGATTTATATCATATACCAAAACCTAGATTTTGATACCTTACACCAAAACCTAGATTTTAATATCATACACCAAAATCTAGATATATATCGCATACCAAAACCTAGATTTATATCGTATATCAAAACCTAGATGTATACAGTCTAACAAAACATAGATTTATCTTGTATACCAAAACATAGATTTATACCGTATACCAAAACCTAGATTCATATCTTTTACCAAAACCTAGAATTATATCGCATACCAAAACCGAGATTTAAATCGTATACCAAAACCTAGATTTATATCGTATAAAAAAACCTAGATATATATCGTTTCTAAAAAACCTAGATTTATATCGTATACCAAAACCTAGATTTATATTGTATACCAAAACCTAGATTTATATTGTATCCCAAATCCTAGATTTATATCGCATACCAAATCCTAGATTTATATCGTACACAAAAACCTAGAATTATATCGTTTGCCAAAACCTAGATTTATATCGAATACCAAAACTTTGATTTATTTCATATACAAAAACCTAGATTTATATCGTACACCAAACCCTAGATTTATATGGTATTACCAAACCTAGATTTATATTTTACACCAAAAGGTAGATTTATATCGCATACCAAAGCCTAGATTCATATCGCATGCTAAATCCTAGAATGATATCGTATACCAAAACCTAGATTTATACAGTATTCCAATACCTAGATGTATATCATATACCAAAACCTAGATTTATATCGTATACAAAAACCTAGATTTTATATCGTTTGCCAAAACCTAGATTTAAATCGAATACCAAAATCTAGATTTATATCGTATACCAAAACTTATATTTATATCGCATACCAAAACCTAGATTATTACCGTATACCAAAAACTAGATTTATACCGCATACCAAAACCTTGATTTATATCGTATACCAAAACCTAGAATTATATCGTATACGAACACCTAGATTTATATCGTATACCAAACCCTAGATTTATATCGCATACCAAAACCTAAATGTATATCGTATACCAAAACCTTGATTTATTTCGCATACCAAAACCTATATTTATATCGTATACCAAAACCTAGATTTATACCGTATACCAAAAACTAGATTTATACCGCATACCAAACCCTAGATTTATATCGCATACCAAAACTTAAATTTATATCGTATACCAAAACCTTGATTTATATCGTATACAAAACCCTAAATTTATAACGCATACCAAATCCTAGATTCATATCGTATGTTAAATCCTAGAATGATATCGCATACCAAAACCTAGATTTATACAGTATAACAAAACATAGATTTATCTCATATACCAAAGCCTAGATTTATGCCGTATACCAATACCTAGATTTATATCATATACCAAAACCTAGATTTATATCGAATACCAAAACCCAGATTTATATCGTATACCAAAACCTAGATTTATATCGTACACAAAAACCTAGATTTATATCGTACACCAAACCCTAGATTTATATGGCATTACCAAACCTAGATTTATATTTTACACCAAAAGGTAGATTTATATCGCATACCAAAGCCTAGATTC
Source organism: Bathymodiolus brooksi (assembly GCA_963680875.1). NCBI lineage: Eukaryota > Metazoa > Mollusca > Bivalvia > Mytilida > Modiolidae > Bathymodiolus > Bathymodiolus brooksi. The sequence goes on from OY804576.1 coordinate 90,798,384, forward strand.
ATATCGTATGCTAAATCCTAGAATGATATAGTATACCAAAACCTAGATTTATACAGTATTCCAATACCTAGATTTATATCATATACCAAAACCTAGATTTATATCGTATACAAAAACCTATATGTGATATCGTTTGCCAAAATCTAGATTTAAATCGAATACCAAAACCTAGATCTATATCGTATACCAAAACTTATATTTATATCGCATACCAAAACCTAGATTTATACCGTATACCAAAAACTAGATTTATACCGCATACCAAAACCTAGATTTATATCGTATACCAAAACCTAGATCTATATCGCATACTAAAACTTATATTTATATCGTATACCAAAACCTAGATTTATATCCTATACCAAAACCTATATTTATATCATATACCAAAACCTAGATTTATACAGTATAAACAAAACCTAGATTTATACCGCATACCAAAACCTAGATTTTGATACCTTACACCAAAACCTAGATTTTAATGCAAAACCTAGATTTTAATATCATACACCAAAATCTAGATTTATATAGCATACCAAAACCTAGATTTATATCCTTTACCAAATTATAGATTTATATCCTATACCAAAACCTACATTTATATTGGATACCAAAACCTATATTTATATCGCATACCAAACCCTTAGATTTATATCGTATACCAAAACCTGGATTTAGATCATATGCCAAAGCCTAGATTTATATCGCATACCAAAACCTATATTTATATCGTATTCCAAAACCTAGATTTATACCGTTTATCAAAAGCTAGATTTTAATACCGTACACCAAAACCTAGATCTTAATATCGTAAATCAAAACCTAGATTGATATCGCATACCAAAACCTAGATTTATATTCTTTCCCAAAACCTAGATTGATATCACATACCAAAACCTATATTTATATCGAATACCAAAACCTAGATTAATATCGTAGACCAAAGCCTAGATTTATATCGTTTGCCAAAACCTAGATTTATATCGAATACCAAAACCCAGATTTATATCATATAGCAAAACATAAATTTATATCATATACCAAAAGCTAGATTTATATCGTATACCAATCCCTAAATTCATATCGTATACAAAAACCTAGATTTGTAACTTTTTCCAAAACCTAGATTTATATCGAATATCAAAACCTAGATTTATATCGTATACCAAAACCTAGATTTATATTGTATACCAAAACCTAGATTTATATTGTATCCCAAATCCTAGATTTATATCGCATACCAAATCCTAGATTTATGTCGTACACAAAAACCTAGAATTATATCGTTTGCCAAAACCTAGATTTATATCGAATACCAAAACTTTGATTTATTTCATATACAAAAACCTAGATTTATATCGTACACCAAACCCTAGATTTATATGGTATTACCAAACCTAGATTTATATTTTACACCAAAAGGTAGATTTATATCGCATACCAAAGCCTAGATTCATATCGCATGCTAAATCCTAGAATGATATCGCATACCAAAACCTAGATTTATACAGTATTCCAATACCTAGATGTATATCATATACCAAAACCTAGATTTATATCGTATACAAAAACCTAGATTTTATATCGTTTGCCAAAACCTAGATTTAAATCGAATACCAAAATCTAGATTTATATCGTATACCAAAACTTATATTTATATCGCATACCAAAACCTAGATTATTACCGTATACCAAAAACTAGATTTATACCGCATACCAAAACCTTGATTTATATCGTATACCAAAACCTAGAATTATATCGTATACGAACACCTAGATTTATATCGTATACCAAACCCTAGATTTATATCGCATACCAAAACCTAAATGTATATCGTATACCAAAACCTTGATTTATTTCGCATACCAAAACCTATATTTATATCGTATACCAAAACCTAGATTTATACCGTATACCAAAAACTAGATTTATACCGCATACCAAACCCTAGATTTATATCGCATACCAAAACTTAAATTTATATCGTATACCAAAACCTTGATTTATATCGTATACAAAACCCTAAATTTATACCGCATACCAAATCCTAGATTCATATCGTATGTTAAATCCTAGAATGATATCGCATACCAAAACCTAGATTTATACAGTATAACAAAACATAGATTTATCTCATATACCAAAGCCTAGATTTATGCCGTATACCAATACCTAGATTTATATCATATACCAAAACTTAGATTTATATCGTATACAAAAACCTAGATTTGATATCGTTTGCCAAAACCTAGATTTATATCGTATTCCAAAACTTAGATTTATATCGCATACCAAAACCTAGATTTATACCGGATACTAAAAACTAGATTTATACCGCATACCAAAACCTAGATTTATATCGTTTGCAAAACCTAGATTTATATCGAATACCAAAACCTAGATTTATATTGTATGCCAAAACCTAGATTTATATCGTATACCAAACCCTAGATTTATATCGCAGGCCAAAACCTAGAATCATACTGCATACCAAAACCTAGATCGATATCATATACCAAAACCTAGATTTATATCATACATGTATACCAAAAGCTATATTTATACCGCATACCAAAACCTAGATTTATATCGCATACCAAAACCTAGATTTATATCGCATACCAAAAACTAGATTTTCACATTCTAACAAAACCTAGATTTTCTCGTGTACCAAAGCCTAGATTTATATCGTATACCAGAACCTATATTTATATCGCATACCAAAGCCTTGATTTATACCGTATACCAATACCTAGATTTATATCGTATACCAAAACCTAGATTTATATCTTATACCAAAACCTAGATTTATATCGTATACCAAAACCTTGATTTATATCATATACCAAAACCTTTATTTCTATCGTATACCAAAACCTTGATTTATATCGTATGACAAAACCTAGATTTATATCATATACCAAAACCTAGATTTTGATACCTTACACCAAAACCTAGATTTTAATATCATACACCAAAATCTAGATATATATCGCATACCAAAACCTAGATTTATATCGTATATCAAAACCTAGATGTATACAGTCTAACAAAACATAGATTTATCTTGTATACCAAAACATAGATTTATACCGTATACCAAAACCTAGATTCATATCTTTTACCAAAACCTAGAATTATATCGCATACCAAAACCGAGATTTATATCTTATACAAAAACCTAGATATATATCGCTTCCCAAAACCTAGATTTATATCGTATACCAAAACCTATATTTATATTGTATCCCAAATCCTAGATTTATATCGCAGGCCAAAACCTAGAATTATACTGTATACCAAAACCTAGATTGATATCGTATACCAAAACCTAGATTTATATCGAATACCAAAACCCAGATTTATATCGCATACCAAAACCTAGAATTATATCGTATACCAAAACCTAGATTTTCACATTCTAACAAAACCTAGATTTTCACGTATACCAAAGCCTAGATTTATTTCGTATACCAAAACCTAGATTTATATCGCATACCAAAGCCTTGATTTATACCGTATACCAATAACTAGATTTATATCATATACCAAAATCTTCATTTAAATCGTTTGCAAAAACAAAGATTTTTATATCGAATAACAAAACCTAGATTTATATCGCATACCAAAACCTAGATTTATATCGCATACCTAGAATAATATCGCATACCAAGACCTAGATTTATATCATATACCAAAACCTAGATTTATATCGCATACCGAAACCTAGATTTATATCGTATACCAATACCTAGATTTATATCTTATACCAAAACCTAGATTTATATCGTATACCAACACCTAGATTTATATCGTATACCAAAACCTTGATTTATATCGTATACCAAAACCTTCATTTATATCGTATACCAAAACCTAGATTTATATCATATACCAAAACCTAGATTTTGATACCTTACACCAAAACCTAGATTTTAATATCATACACCAAAATCTAGATATATATCGCATACCAAAACCTAGATTTATATTGTATATCAAAACCTAGATGAATACAGTCTAACAAAACATAGATTTATCACGTATACCAAAACATAGATTTATACCGTATACCAAAACCTAGATTCATATCTTTTACCAAAACCTAGAATTATATCGCATACCAAAACCGAGATTTAAATCGTATACCAAAACCTAGATTTATATCGTATACAAAAACCTAGATATATATCGTTTCTAAAAAACCTAGATTTATATCGTATACCAAAACCTATATTTATATTGTATCCCAAATCCTAGATTTATATCGCATACCTAGAATAATATCGCATACCAAAACCTAGATTTATATCATATACCAAAACCTAGATTTATATCGCATACCTAGAATAATATCGCATACCAAAACCGAGATTTAAATCGTATACCAAAACCTAGATTTATATCATATACAAAAACCTAGATATATATCGCTTCCCAAAACCTAGATTTATATCATATACCAAAACCTATATTTATATTGTATCCCAAATCCTAGATTTATATCGCAGGCCAAAACCTAGAATTATACTGTATACCAAAACCTAGATTGATATTTTCTGTGGACTTTGAACCACATTTTTACAAGTAATCATGTCAAAATTTAACGTTATGAACTTTCATCATCACGATTTAAAAACCTTGATTTATATCGTATACCAAAACCTTTATTTATATCGTATACCAAAACCTTCATTTATATCGTATACCAAAACCTAGATTTATATCATATACAAAAACCTAGATTTTGATACCTTACACCAAAACATAGATTTTAATATCATACACCAAAATCTAGATATATATCGCATACCAAAACCTAGATTTATATCGTATATCAAAACCTAGATGAATACAGTCTAACAAAACATAGATTTATCTCGTATATCAAAGCCTAGATTTATACCGTATACCAATACCAATATTTATATCATATATCAAAACATAGATTTATACCTTATATCAAAACCTAGATTCATATCTTTTACCAAAACCTAGAATTATATCACATACCAAAACCTTCATTTATATCGTATACCAAAACCTAGATTTATATCATATACAAAAACCTAGATTTTGATACCTTACACCAAAACATAGATTTTAATATCATACACCAAAATCTAGATATATATCGCATACCAAAACCTAGATTTATCTCGTATACCAAAACATAGATTTATACCGTATACCAAAACCTAGATTCATATCTTTTACCAAAACCTAGAATTATATCGCATACCAAAACCGAGATTTAAATCGTATACCAAAACCTAGATTTATATCGTATACAAAAACCTAGATATATATCGTTTCCCAAAACCTAGATTTATATCGTATACCAAAACCTATATTTATATTGTATCCCAAATCCTAGATTTTTATCGCAGGCCAAAACCTAGAATTATATCGTATACCAAAACCTAGATTGATATTGTATACCAAAACCTATATTTATATTGTATCCTAAATCCTAGATTTATATCGCGGGCCAAAACCTAGAATTATACTGTATACCAAAACCTAGATTTATTTCGCATACCAAAACCTATATTTATATCGTACACAAAAACCTAGAATTATATCGTTTGCCAAAACCTAGATTTATATGGTATTACCAAAACCTAGATTTATATTTTACACCAAAAGGTAGATTTATATCGCATACCAAAGCCTAGATTCATATCGTATGCTAAATCCTAGAATGATATCGTATACCAAAATCTAGATTTATATCGTTTACCAAAACCTAGATTGATATCGAATACCAAAACCTAGATTTATATCGTATATCAAAACCTAGATTTATATCGTATACAAAAACCTAGATATATATCGTTTCCCAAAACCTAGATTTATATCGTATACCAAAACTTATATTTATATTGTATCCCAAATCCTAGATTTATATCGCAGGCCAAAACCTAGAATTATACTGTATACCAAAACCTTGATTGATATTTTATACCAAAACCTAGATTTATATCGAATACCAAAACCCAGATTTATATCGCATACCAAAACCTAGAATTATATCGTATACCAAAACCTAGATTGATATCATATACCAAAACCTAGATTTATATTGTATCCTAAATCCTAGATTTATATCGCATACCAAAACCTAGATTTATATCGTACACAAAAACCTAGAATTATATCGTTTGCCAAAACCTAGATTTATATGGTATTACCAAAACCTAGATTTATATTTTACACCAAAAGGTAGATTTATATCGCATACCAAAGCCTAGATTCATATCGTATGCTAAATCCTAGAATGATATCGTATACCAAAATCTAGATTTATATCGTTTACCAAAACCTAGATTGATATCGAATACCAAAACCTAGATTTATATCGTATGCCAAAACCTAGATTTATCGTGTATACCAAAACCTAGATTTATATCGTATACCAAACCCTAGATTTATATCGCAAGCCAAAACCTAGAATTATACTGTATACCAAAGCCTAGATTGATATCGTATACCAAAACCTAGATTTATATCGAATACCAAAACCCAGATTTATATCGTATACGAAAACCTAGATTTATATCGTATACCAAAACCTAGATTTATATCGCATACCAAAACCTATATTTATATTGTATCCCAAATCCTAGATTTATATCGCATACCAAAACCTAGATTTATATCGTACACAAAAACCTAGAATTATATCGTTTTTCAAAACCTAGATTTATATCGAATACCAAAACTTTGATTTAATTCACATACAAAAACCTAGATTTATATCGTACACCAACCCTAGATTTATATGGTATTACCAAACCTAGATTTATATTTTACACCAAAAGGTAGATTTATATCGAATACCAAAGCCTAGATTCATATCGTATGCTAAATCCTAGAATGATATTGTATACCAAAACCTAGATTTATACAGTATTACAATACCTAGATTTATATCATATACCAAAACCTAGATTTATATCGTATACAAAAACCTAGATTTGATATCGTTTGCCAAAAGCTAGATTTAGATCGAATACCAAAACCTAGATTTATATCGTATACCAAAAACTAGATTTATACCGCATGCCAAACCCTAGATTTATATCGCATACCAAAACTTAAATATATATCGTATACCAAAACCTTGATTTATATCGCATACCAAAACCTAGATTTATAACGCATACCAAAACCTTGATTTATATCGTATACCAAAACCTATATTTATATCATATACCAAAACCTAGATTGATACAGTATAAACAAAACCTAGATTTATACCGCATACCAAAACCTAGATTTTGATACCTTACACCAAAACCTAGATTTTAATGCAAAACCTAGATTTTAATATCATACACCAAAATCTAGATTTATATAGCATACCACAACCTAGATTTATATCCTTTACCAAATTATAGATTTATATCCTATACCAAAACCCAGATTTATATTGCATACCAAAACCTAGATTTATATCGAATACCAAAACCCAGATTTATATCGCATACCAAAACCTAGAATTATATCATATACCAAAACCTAGATTGATATCGTATACCAAAACCTTTATTTATATTGTATCCTAAATCCTAGATTTATATCGCAGGCCAAAACCTAGAATTATACTGTATACCAAAACCTAGATTCATATTGCATACCAAAACCTAGATTTATATCGTACACAAAAACCTAGAATTATATCGTTTGCCAAAACCTAGATTTATATGGTATTACCAAAACCTAGATTTATATTTTACACCAAAAGGTAGATTTATATCGCATACCAAAGCCTAGATTCATATCGTATGCTAAATCCTAGAATGATATCGTATACCAAAATCTAGATTTATATCGTTTGCCAAAACCTAGATTGATATCGAATACCAAAACCTACATTTATATCGTATGCCAAAACCTAGATTTATCTTGTATACCAAAACCTAGATTTATATCGTATACCAAACCCTAGATTTATATCGCAGGCCAAAACCTAGAATTATACTGCATACCAAAGCCTAGATTGATATCGTATACCAAAACCTAGATTTATATCGAATACCAAAACCCAGATTTATATCGTATACGAAAACCTAGATTTATATCGTATACCAAAACCTAGATTTATATCTCATACCAAAACCTAAATTTATATTGTATCCCAAATCCTAGATTTATATCGCATACCAAAACCTAGATTTATATCGTACACAAAAACCTAGAATTATATCGTTTGCCAAAACCTAGATTTATATCGAATACCAAAACTTTGATTTATTTCATATACAAAAACCTAGATTTATATCGTACACCAAACCCTAGATTTATATGGTATTACCAAACCTAGATTTATATTTTACACCAAAAGGTAGATTTATATCGCATACCAAAGCCTAGATTCATATCGCATGCTAAATCCTAGAATGATATCGTATACCAAAACCTAGATTTATACAGTATTCCAATACCTAGATGTATATCATATACCAAAACCTAGATTTATATCGTATACAAAAACCTAGATTTTATATCGTTTGCCAAAACCTAGATTTAAATCGAATACCAAAATCTAGAATTATATCGTATACCAAAACTTATATTTATATCGCATACCAAAACCTAGATTATTACCGTATACCAAAAACTAGATTTATACCGCATACCAAAACCTTGATTTATATCGTATACCAAAACCTAGAATTATATCGTATACGAACACCTAGATTTATATCGTATACCAAACCCTAGATTTATATCGCATACCAAAACCTAAATGTATATCGTATACCAAAACCTTGATTTATTTCGCATACCAAAACCTATATTTATATCGTATACCAAAACCTAGATTCATACCGTATACCAAAAACTAGATTTATACCGCATACCAAACCCTAGATTTATATCGCATACCAAAACTTAAATTTATATCGTATACCAAAACCTTGATTTATATCGTATACAAAACCCTAAATTTATACCGCATACCAAATCCTAGATTCATATCGTATGTTAAATCCTAGAATGATATCGCATACCAAAACCTAGATTTATACAGTATAACAAAACATAGATTTATCTCATATACCAAAGCCTAGATTTATGCCGTATACCAATACCTAGATTTATATCATATACCAAAACTTAGATTTATATCGTATACAAAAACCTAGATTTGATATCGTTTGCCAAAACCTAGATTTATATCGTATTCCAAAACTTATATTTATATCGCATACCAAAACCTAGATTTATACCGGATACTAAAAACTAGATTTTATATCGTTTGCCAAAACCTAGATTTAAATCGAATACCAAAATCTAGAATTATATCGTATACCAAAACTTATATTTATATCGCATACCAAAACCTAGATTATTACCGTATACCAAAAACTAGATTTATACCGCATACCAAAACCTTGATTTATATCGTATACCAAAACCTAGAATTATATCGTATACGAACACCTAGATTTATATCGTATACCAAACCCTAGATTTATATCGCATACCAAAACCTAAATGTATATCGTATACCAAAACCTTGATTTATTTCGCATACCAAAACCTATATTTATATCGTATACCAAAACCTAGATTTATACCGTATACCAAAAACTAGATTTATACCGCATACCAAACCCTAGATTTATATCGCATACCAAAACTTAAATTTATATCGTATACCAAAACCTTGATTTATATCGTATACAAAACCCTAAATTTATACCGCATACCAAATCCTAGATTCATATCGTATGTTAAATCCTAGAATGATATCGCATACCAAAACCTAGATTTATACAGTATAACAAAACATAGATTTATCTCATATACCAAAGCCTAGATTTATGCCGTATACCAATACCTAGATTTATATCATATACCAAAACTTAGATTTATATCGTATACAAAAACCTAGATTTGATATCGTTTGCCAAAACCTAGATTTATATCGTATTCCAAAACTTATATTTATATCGCATACCAAAACCTAGATTTATACCGGATACTAAAAACTAGATTTATACCGCATACCAAAACCTAGATTTATATCGTTTGCAAAACCTAGATTTATATCGAATACCAAAACCTAGATTTATATTGTATGCCAAAACCTAGATTTATATCGTATACCAAACCCTAGATTTATATCGCAGGCCAAAACCTAGAATCATACTGCATACCAAAACCTAGATCGATATCATATACCAAAACCTAGATTTATATCATACATGTATACCAAAAGCTATATTTATACCGCATACCAAAACCTAGATTTATATCGCATACCAAAACCTAGATTTATATCGCATACCAAAAACTAGATTTTCACATTCTAACAAAACCTAGATTTTCTCGTGTACCAAAGCCTAGATTTATATCGTATACCAGAACCTATATTTATATCGCATACCAAAGCCTTGATTTATACCGTATACCAATACCTAGATTTATATCGTATACCAAAACCTAGATTTATATCTTATACCAAAACCTAGATTTATATCGTATACCAAAACCTTGATTTATATCATATACCAAAACCTTTATTTCTATCGTATACCAAAACCTTGATTTATATCGTATGACAAAACCTAGATTTATATCATATAACAAAACCTAGATTTTGATACCTTACACCAAAACCTAGATTTTAATATCATACACCAAAATCTAGATATATATCGCATACCAAAACCTAGATTTATATCGTATATCAAAACCTAGATGTATACAGTCTAACAAAACATAGATTTATCTTGTATACCAAAACATAGATTTATACCGCATACCAAAACCTAGATTCATATCTTTTACCAAAACCTAGAATTATATCGCATACCAAAACCGAGATTTAAATCGTATACCAAAACCTAGATTTATATCGTATACAAAAACCTAGATATATATCGTTTCTAAAAAACCTAGATTTATATCGTATACCAAAACCTAGATTTATATTGTATACCAAAACCTAGATTTATATTGTATCCCAAATCCTAGATTTATATCGCATACCAAATCCTAGATTTATATCGTACACAAAAACCTAGAATTATATCGTTTGCCAAAACCTAGATTTATATCGAATACCAAAACTTTGATTTATTTCATATACAAAAACCTAGATTTATATCGTACACCAAACCCTAGATTTATATGGTATTACCAAACCTAGATTTATATTTTACACCAAAAGGTAGATTTATATCGCATACCAAAGCCTAGATTCATATCGCATGCTAAATCCTAGAATGATATCGTATACCAAAACCTAGATTTATACAGTATTCCAATACCTAGATGTATATCATATACCAAAACCTAGATTTATATCGTATACAAAAACCTAGATTTTATATCGTTTGCCAAAACCTAGATTTAAATCGAATACCAAAATCTAGATTTATATCGTATACCAAAACTTATATTTATATCGCATACCAAAACCTAGATTATTACCGTATACCAAAAACTAGATTTATACCGCATACCAAAACCTTGATTTATATCGTATACCAAAACCTAGAATTATATCGTATACGAACACCTAGATTTATATCGTATACCAAACCCTAGATTTATATCGCATACCAAAACCTAAATGTATATCGTATACCAAAACCTTGATTTATTTCGCATACCAAAACCTATATTTATATCGTATACCAAAACCTAGATTTATACCGTATACCAAAAACTAGATTTATACCGCATACCAAACCCTAGATTTATATCGCATACCAAAACTTAAATTTATATCGTATACCAAAACCTTGATTTATATCGTATACAAAACCCTAAATTTATAACGCATACCAAATCCTAGATTCATATCGTATGTTAAATCCTAGAATGATATCGCATACCAAAACCTAGATTTATACAGTATAACAAAACATAGATTTATCTCATATACCAAAGCCTAGATTTATGCCGTATACCAATACCTAGATTTATATCATATACCAAAACCTAGATTTATATCGAATACCAAAACCCAGATTTATATCGTATACCAAAACCTAGATTTATATCGTACACAAAAACCTAGATTTATATCGTACACCAAACCCTAGATTTATATGGCATTACCAAACCTAGATTTATATTTTACACCAAAAGGTAGATTTATATCGCATACCAAAGCCTAGATTCATATCGTATGCTAAATCCTAGAATGATATAGTATACCAAAACCTAGATTTATACAGTATTCCAATACCTAGATTTATATCATATACCAAAACCTAGATTTATATCGTATACAAAAACCTATATGTGATATCGTTTGCCAAAATCTAGATTTAAATCGAATACCAAAACCTAGATCTATATCGTATACCAAAACTTATATTTATATCGCATACCAAAACCTAGATTTATACCGTATACCAAAAACTAGATTTATACCGCATACCAAAACCTAGATTTATATCGTATACCAAAACCTAGATCTATATCGCATACTAAAACTTATATTTATATCGTATACCAAAACCTAGATTTATATCCTATACCAAAACCTATATTTATATCATATACCAAAACCTAGATTTATACAGTATAAACAAAACCTAGATTTATACCGCATACCAAAACCTAGATTTTGATACCTTACACCAAAACCTAGATTTTAATGCAAAACCTAGATTTTAATATCATACACCAAAATCTAGATTTATATAGCATACCAAAACCTAGATTTATATCCTTTACCAAATTATAGATTTATATCCTATACCAAAACCTACATTTATATTGGATACCAAAACCTATATTTATATCGCATACCAAACCCTTAGATTTATATCGTATACCAAAACCTGGATTTAGATCATATGCCAAAGCCTAGATTTATATCGCATACCAAAACCTATATTTATATCGTATTCCAAAACCTAGATTTATACCGTTTATCAAAAGCTAGATTTTAATACCGTACACCAAAACCTAGATCTTAATATCGTAAATCAAAACCTAGATTGATATCGCATACCAAAACCTAGATTTATATTCTTTCCCAAAACCTAGATTGATATCACATACCAAAACCTATATTTATATCGAATACCAAAACCTAGATTAATATCGTAGACCAAAGCCTAGATTTATATCGTTTGCCAAAACCTAGATTTATATCGAATACCAAAACCCAGATTTATATCATATAGCAAAACATAAATTTATATCATATACCAAAAGCTAGATTTATATCGTATACCAATCCCTAAATTCATATCGCATACAAAAACCTAGATTTGTAACTTTTTCCAAAACCTAGATTTATATCGAATATCAAAACCTAGATTTATATCGTATACCAAAACCTAGATTTATATTGTATACCAAAACCTAGATTTATATTGTATCCCAAATCCTAGATTTATATCGCATACCAAATCCTAGATTTATATCGTACACAAAAACCTAGAATTATATCGTTTGCCAAAACCTAGATTTATATCGAATACCAAAACTTTGATTTATTTCATATACAAAAACCTAGATTTATATCGTACACCAAACCCTAGATTTATATGGTATTACCAAACCTAGATTTATATTTTACACCAAAAGGTAGATTTATATCGCATACCAAAGCCTAGATTCATATCGCATGCTAAATCCTAGAATGATATCGTATACCAAAACCTAGATTTATACAGTATTCCAATACCTAGATGTATATCATATACCAAAACCTAGATTTATATCGTATACAAAAACCTAGATTTTATATCGTTTGCCAAAACCTAGATTTAAATCGAATACCAAAATCTAGATTTATATCGTATACCAAAACTTATATTTATATCGCATACCAAAACCTAGATTATTACCGTATACCAAAAACTAGATTTATACCGCATACCAAAACCTTGATTTATATCGTATACCAAAACCTAGAATTATATCGTATACGAACACCTAGATTTATATCGTATACCAAACCCTAGATTTATATCGCATACCAAAACCTAAATGTATATCGTATACCAAAACCTTGATTTATTTCGCATACCAAAACCTATATTTATATCGTATACCAAAACCTAGATTTATACCGTATACCAAAAACTAGATTTATACCGCATACCAAACCCTAGATTTATATCGCATACCAAAACTTAAATTTATATCGTATACCAAAACCTTGATTTATATCGTATACAAAACCCTAAATTTATACCGCATACCAAATCCTAGATTCATATCGTATGTTAAATCCTAGAATGATATCGCATACCAAAACCTAGATTTATACAGTATAACAAAACATAGATTTATCTCATATACCAAAGCCTAGATTTATGCCGTATACCAATACCTAGATTTATATCATATACCAAAACTTAGATTTATATCGTATACAAAAACCTAGATTTGATATCGTTTGCCAAAACCTAGATTTATATCGTATTCCAAAACTTATATTTATATCGCATACCAAAACCTAGATTTATACCGGATACTAAAAACTAGATTTATACCGCATACCAAAACCTAGATTTATATCGTTTGCAAAACCTAGATTTATATCGAATACCAAAACCTAGATTTATATTGTATGCCAAAACCTAGATTTATATCGTATACCAAACCCTAGATTTATATCGCAGGCCAAAACCTAGAATCATACTGCATACCAAAACCTAGATCGATATCATATACCAAAACCTAGATTTATATCATACATGTATACCAAAAGCTATATTTATACCGCATACCAAAACCTAGATTTATATCGCATACCAAAACCTAGATTTATATCGCATACCAAAAACTAGATTTTCACATTCTAACAAAACCTAGATTTTCTCGTGTACCAAAGCCTAGATTTATATCGTATACCAGAACCTATATTTATATCGCATACCAAAGCCTTGATTTATACCGTATACCAATACCTAGATTTATATCGTATACCAAAACCTAGATTTATATCTTATACCAAAACCTAGATTTATATCGTATACCAAAACCTTGATTTATATCATATACCAAAACCTTTATTTCTATCGTATACCAAAACCTTGATTTATATCGTATGACAAAACCTAGATTTATATCATATACCAAAACCTAGATTTTGATACCTTACACCAAAACCTAGATTTTAATATCATACACCAAAATCTAGATATATATCGCATACCAAAACCTAGATTTATATCGTATATCAAAACCTAGATGTATACAGTCTAACAAAACATAGATTTATCTTGTATACCAAAACATAGATTTATACCGTATACCAAAACCTAGATTCATATCTTTTACCAAAACCTAGAATTATATCGCATACCAAAACCGAGATTTATATCTTATACAAAAACCTAGATATATATCGCTTCCCAAAACCTAGATTTATATCGTATACCAAAACCTATATTTATATTGTATCCCAAATCCTAGATTTATATCGCAGGCCAAAACCTAGAATTATACTGTATACCAAAACCTAGATTGATATCGTATACCAAAACCTAGATTTATATCGAATACCAAAACCCAGATTTATATCGCATACCAAAACCTAGAATTATATCGTATACCAAAACCTAGATTTTCACATTCTAACAAAACCTAGATTTTCACGTATACCAAAGCCTAGATTTATTTCGTATACCAAAACCTAGATTTATATCGCATACCAAAGCCTTGATTTATACCGTATACCAATAACTAGATTTATATCATATACCAAAATCTTCATTTAAATCGTTTGCAAAAACAAAGATTTTTATATCGAATAACAAAACCTAGATTTATATCGCATACCAAAACCTAGATTTATATCGCATACCTAGAATAATATCGCATACCAAGACCTAGATTTATATCATATACCAAAACCTAGATTTATATCGCATACCGAAACCTAGATTTATATCGTATACCAATACCTAGATTTATATCTTATACCAAAACCTAGATTTATATCGTATACCAACACCTAGATTTATATCGTATACCAAAACCTTGATTTATATCGTATACCAAAACCTTCATTTATATCGTATACCAAAACCTAGATTTATATCATATACCAAAACCTAGATTTTGATACCTTACACCAAAACCTAGATTTTAATATCATACACCAAAATCTAGATATATATCGCATACCAAAACCTAGATTTATATTGTATATCAAAACCTAGATGAATACAGTCTAACAAAACATAGATTTATCACGTATACCAAAACATAGATTTATACCGTATACCAAAACCTAGATTCATATCTTTTACCAAAACCTAGAATTATATCGCATACCAAAACCGAGATTTAAATCGTATACCAAAACCTAGATTTATATCGTATACAAAAACCTAGATATATATCGTTTCTAAAAAACCTAGATTTATATCGTATACCAAAACCTATATTTATATTGTATCCCAAATCCTAGATTTATATCGCATACCTAGAATAATATCGCATACCAAAACCTAGATTTATATCATATACCAAAACCTAGATTTATATCGCATACCTAGAATAATATCGCATACCAAAACCGAGATTTAAATCGTATACCAAAACCTAGATTTATATCATATACAAAAACCTAGATATATATCGCTTCCCAAAACCTAGATTTATATCATATACCAAAACCTATATTTATATTGTATCCCAAATCCTAGATTTATATCGCAGGCCAAAACCTAGAATTATACTGTATACCAAAACCTAGATTGATATTTTCTGTGGACTTTGAACCACATTTTTACAAGTAATCATGTCAAAATTTAACGTTATGAACTTTCATCATCACGATTTAAAAACCTTGATTTATATCGTATACCAAAACCTTTATTTATATCGTATACCAAAACCTTCATTTATATCGTATACCAAAACCTAGATTTATATCATATACAAAAACCTAGATTTTGATACCTTACACCAAAACATAGATTTTAATATCATACACCAAAATCTAGATATATATCGCATACCAAAACCTAGATTTATATCGTATATCAAAACCTAGATGAATACAGTCTAACAAAACATAGATTTATCTCGTATATCAAAGCCTAGATTTATACCGTATACCAATACCAATATTTATATCATATATCAAAACATAGATTTATACCTTATATCAAAACCTAGATTCATATCTTTTACCAAAACCTAGAATTATATCGCATACCAAAACCTTCATTTATATCGCATACCAAAACCTAGATTTATATCATATACAAAAACCTAGATTTTGATACCTTACACCAAAACATAGATTTTAATATCATACACCAAAATCTAGATATATATCGCATACCAAAACCTAGATTTATCTCGTATACCAAAACCTAGATTTATACCGTATACCAAAACCTAGATTCATATCTTTTACCAAAACCTAGAATTATATCGCATACCAAAACCGAGATTTAAATCGTATACCAAAACCTAGATTTATATCGCATACAAAAACCTAGATATATATCGTTTCCCAAAACCTAGATTTATATCGTATACCAAAACCTATATTTATATTGTATCCCAAATCCTAGATTTTTATCGCAGGCCAAAACCTAGAATTATATCGTATACCAAAACCTAGATTGATATTGTATACCAAAACCTATATTTATATTGTATCCTAAATCCTAGATTTATATCGCGGGCCAAAACCTAGAATTATACTGTATACCAAAACCTAGATTTATTTCGCATACCAAAACCTATATTTATATCGTACACAAAAACCTAGAATTATATCGTTTGCCAAAACCTAGATTTATATGGTATTACCAAAACCTAGATTTATATTTTACACCAAAAGGTAGATTTATATCGCATACCAAAGCCTAGATTCATATCGTATGCTAAATCCTAGAATGATATCGTATACCAAAATCTAGATTTATATCGTTTACCAAAACCTAGATTGATATCGAATACCAAAACCTAGATTTATATCGTATATCAAAACCTAGATTTATATCGTATACAAAAACCTAGATATATATCGTTTCCCAAAACCTAGATTTATATCGTATACCAAAACTTATATTTATATTGTATCCCAAATCCTAGATTTATATCGCAGGCCAAAACCTAGAATTATACTGTATACCAAAACCTTGATTGATATTTTATACCAAAACCTAGATTTATATCGAATACCAAAACCCAGATTTATATCGCATACCAAAACCTAGAATTATATCGTATACCAAAACCTAGATTGATATCATATACCAAAACCTAGATTTATATTGTATCCTAAATCCTAGATTTATATCGCATACCAAAACCTAGATTTATATCGTACACAAAAACCTAGAATTATATCGTTTGCCAAAACCTAGATTTATATGGTATTACCAAAACCTAGATTTATATTTTACACCAAAAGGTAGATTTATATCGCATACCAAAGCCTAGATTCATATCGTATGCTAAATCCTAGAATGATATCGTATACCAAAATCTAGATTTATATCGTTTACCAAAACCTAGATTGATATCGAATACCAAAACCTAGATTTATATCGTATGCCAAAACCTAGATTTATCGTGTATACCAAAACCTAGATTTATATCGTATACCAAACCCTAGATTTATATCGCAAGCCAAAACCTAGAATTATACTGTATACCAAAGCCTAGATTGATATCGTATACCAAAACCTAGATTTATATCGAATACCAAAACCCAGATTTATATCGTATACGAAAACCTAGATTTATATCGTATACCAAAACCTAGATTTATATCGCATACCAAAACCTATATTTATATTGTATCCCAAATCCTAGATTTATATCGCATACCAAAACCTAGATTTATATCGTACACAAAAACCTAGAATTATATCGTTTTTCAAAACCTAGATTTATATCGAATACCAAAACTTTGATTTAATTCACATACAAAAACCTAGATTTATATCGTACACCAACCCTAGATTTATATGGTATTACCAAACCTAGATTTATATTTTACACCAAAAGGTAGATTTATATCGAATACCAAAGCCTAGATTCATATCGTATGCTAAATCCTAGAATGATATTGTATACCAAAACCTAGATTTATACAGTATTCCAATACCTAGATGTATATCATATACCAAAACCTAGATTTATATCGTATACAAAAACCTAGATTTTATATCGTTTGCCAAAACCTAGATTTAAATCGAATACCAAAATCTAGAATTATATCGTATACCAAAACTTATATTTATATCGCATACCAAAACCTAGATTATTACCGTATACCAAAAACTAGATTTATACCGCATACCAAAACCTTGATTTATATCGTATACCAAAACCTAGAATTATATCGTATACGAACACCTAGATTTATATCGTATACCAAACCCTAGATTTATATCGCATACCAAAACCTAAATGTATATCGTATACCAAAACCTTGATTTATTTCGCATACCAAAACCTATATTTATATCGTATACCAAAACCTAGATTTATACCGTATACCAAAAACTAGATTTATACCGCATACCAAACCCTAGATTTATATCGCATACCAAAACTTAAATTTATATCGTATACCAAAACCTTGATTTATATCGTATACAAAACCCTAAATTTATACCGCATACCAAATCCTAGATTCATATCGTATGTTAAATCCTAGAATGATATCGCATACCAAAACCTAGATTTATACAGTATAACAAAACATAGATTTATCTCATATACCAAAGCCTAGATTTATGCCGTATACCAATACCTAGATTTATATCATATACCAAAACTTAGATTTATATCGTATACAAAAACCTAGATTTGATATCGTTTGCCAAAACCTAGATTTATATCGTATTCCAAAACTTATATTTATATCGCATACCAAAACCTAGATTTATACCGGATACTAAAAACTAGATTTTATATCGTTTGCCAAAACCTAGATTTAAATCGAATACCAAAATCTAGAATTATATCGTATACCAAAACTTATATTTATATCGCATACCAAAACCTAGATTATTACCGTATACCAAAAACTAGATTTATACCGCATACCAAAACCTTGATTTATATCGTATACCAAAACCTAGAATTATATCGTATACGAACACCTAGATTTATATCGTATACCAAACCCTAGATTTATATCGCATACCAAAACCTAAATGTATATCGTATACCAAAACCTTGATTTATTTCGCATACCAAAACCTATATTTATATCGTATACCAAAACCTAGATTTATACCGTATACCAAAAACTAGATTTATACCGCATACCAAACCCTAGATTTATATCGCATACCAAAACTTAAATTTATATCGTATACCAAAACCTTGATTTATATCGTATACAAAACCCTAAATTTATACCGCATACCAAATCCTAGATTCATATCGTATGTTAAATCCTAGAATGATATCGCATACCAAAACCTAGATTTATACAGTATAACAAAACATAGATTTATCTCATATACCAAAGCCTAGATTTATGCCGTATACCAATACCTAGATTTATATCATATACCAAAACTTAGATTTATATCGTATACAAAAACCTAGATTTGATATCGTTTGCCAAAACCTAGATTTATATCGTATTCCAAAACTTATATTTATATCGCATACCAAAACCTAGATTTATACCGGATACTAAAAACTAGATTTATACCGCATACCAAAACCTAGATTTATATCGTTTGCAAAACCTAGATTTATATCGAATACCAAAACCTAGATTTATATTGTATGCCAAAACCTAGATTTATATCGTATACCAAACCCTAGATTTATATCGCAGGCCAAAACCTAGAATCATACTGCATACCAAAACCTAGATCGATATCATATACCAAAACCTAGATTTATATCATACATGTATACCAAAAGCTATATTTATACCGCATACCAAAACCTAGATTTATATCGCATACCAAAACCTAGATTTATATCGCATACCAAAAACTAGATTTTCACATTCTAACAAAACCTAGATTTTCTCGTGTACCAAAGCCTAGATTTATATCGTATACCAGAACCTATATTTATATCGCATACCAAAGCCTTGATTTATACCGTATACCAATACCTAGATTTATATCGTATACCAAAACCTAGATTTATATCTTATACCAAAACCTAGATTTATATCGTATACCAAAACCTTGATTTATATCATATACCAAAACCTTTATTTCTATCGTATACCAAAACCTTGATTTATATCGTATGACAAAACCTAGATTTATATCATATAACAAAACCTAGATTTTGATACCTTACACCAAAACCTAGATTTTAATATCATACACCAAAATCTAGATATATATCGCATACCAAAACCTAGATTTATATCGTATATCAAAACCTAGATGTATACAGTCTAACAAAACATAGATTTATCTTGTATACCAAAACATAGATTTATACCGCATACCAAAACCTAGATTCATATCTTTTACCAAAACCTAGAATTATATCGCATACCAAAACCGAGATTTAAATCGTATACCAAAACCTAGATTTATATCGTATACAAAAACCTAGATATATATCGTTTCTAAAAAACCTAGATTTATATCGTATACCAAAACCTAGATTTATATTGTATACCAAAACCTAGATTTATATTGTATCCCAAATCCTAGATTTATATCGCATACCAAATCCTAGATTTATATCGTACACAAAAACCTAGAATTATATCGTTTGCCAAAACCTAGATTTATATCGAATACCAAAACTTTGATTTATTTCATATACAAAAACCTAGATTTATATCGTACACCAAACCCTAGATTTATATGGTATTACCAAACCTAGATTTATATTTTACACCAAAAGGTAGATTTATATCGCATACCAAAGCCTAGATTCATATCGCATGCTAAATCCTAGAATGATATCGTATACCAAAACCTAGATTTATACAGTATTCCAATACCTAGATGTATATCATATACCAAAACCTAGATTTATATCGTATACAAAAACCTAGATTTTATATCGTTTGCCAAAACCTAGATTTAAATCGAATACCAAAATCTAGATTTATATCGTATACCAAAACTTATATTTATATCGCATACCAAAACCTAGATTATTACCGTATACCAAAAACTAGATTTATACCGCATACCAAAACCTTGATTTATATCGTATACCAAAACCTAGAATTATATCGTATACGAACACCTAGATTTATATCGTATACCAAACCCTAGATTTATATCGCATACCAAAACCTAAATGTATATCGTATACCAAAACCTTGATTTATTTCGCATACCAAAACCTATATTTATATCGTATACCAAAACCTAGATTTATACCGTATACCAAAAACTAGATTTATACCGCATACCAAACCCTAGATTTATATCGCATACCAAAACTTAAATTTATATCGTATACCAAAACCTTGATTTATATCGTATACAAAACCCTAAATTTATAACGCATACCAAATCCTAGATTCATATCGTATGTTAAATCCTAGAATGATATCGCATACCAAAACCTAGATTTATACAGTATAACAAAACATAGATTTATCTCATATACCAAAGCCTAGATTTATGCCGTATACCAATACCTAGATTTATATCATATACCAAAACCTAGATTTATATCGAATACCAAAACCCAGATTTATATCGTATACCAAAACCTAGATTTATATCGTACACAAAAACCTAGATTTATATCGTACACCAAACCCTAGATTTATATGGCATTACCAAACCTAGATTTATATTTTACACCAAAAGGTAGATTTATATCGCATACCAAAGCCTAGATTCATATCGTATGCTAAATCCTAGAATGATATAGTATACCAAAACCTAGATTTATACAGTATTCCAATACCTAGATTTATATCATATACCAAAACCTAGATTTATATCGTATACAAAAACCTATATGTGATATCGTTTGCCAAAATCTAGATTTAAATCGAATACCAAAACCTAGATCTATATCGTATACCAAAACTTATATTTATATCGCATACCAAAACCTAGATTTATACCGTATACCAAAAACTAGATTTATACCGCATACCAAAACCTAGATTTATATCGTATACCAAAACCTAGATCTATATCGCATACTAAAACTTATATTTATATCGTATACCAAAACCTAGATTTATATCCTATACCAAAACCTATATTTATATCATATACCAAAACCTAGATTTATACAGTATAAACAAAACCTAGATTTATACCGCATACCAAAACCTAGATTTTGATACCTTACACCAAAACCTAGATTTTAATGCAAAACCTAGATTTTAATATCATACACCAAAATCTAGATTTATATAGCATACCAAAACCTAGATTTATATCCTTTACCAAATTATAGATTTATATCCTATACCAAAACCTACATTTATATTGGATACCAAAACCTATATTTATATCGCATACCAAACCCTTAGATTTATATCGTATACCAAAACCTGGATTTAGATCATATGCCAAAGCCTAGATTTATATCGCATACCAAAACCTATATTTATATCGTATTCCAAAACCTAGATTTATACCGTTTATCAAAAGCTAGATTTTAATACCGTACACCAAAACCTAGATCTTAATATCGTAAATCAAAACCTAGATTGATATCGCATACCAAAACCTAGATTTATATTCTTTCCCAAAACCTAGATTGATATCACATACCAAAACCTATATTTATATCGAATACCAAAACCTAGATTAATATCGTAGACCAAAGCCTAGATTTATATCGTTTGCCAAAACCTAGATTTATATCGAATACCAAAACCCAGATTTATATCATATAGCAAAACATAAATTTATATCATATACCAAAAGCTAGATTTATATCGTATACCAATCCCTAAATTCATATCGCATACAAAAACCTAGATTTGTAACTTTTTCCAAAACCTAGATTTATATCGAATATCAAAACCTAGATTTATATCGTATACCAAAACCTAGATTTATATTGTATACCAAAACCTAGATTTATATTGTATCCCAAATCCTAGATTTATATCGCATACCAAATCCTAGATTTATATCGTACACAAAAACCTAGAATTATATCGTTTGCCAAAACCTAGATTTATATCGAATACCAAAACTTTGATTTATTTCATATACAAAAACCTAGATTTATATCGTACACCAAACCCTAGATTTATATGGTATTACCAAACCTAGATTTATATTTTACACCAAAAGGTAGATTTATATCGCATACCAAAGCCTAGATTCATATCGCATGCTAAATCCTAGAATGATATCGTATACCAAAACCTAGATTTATACAGTATTCCAATACCTAGATGTATATCATATACCAAAACCTAGATTTATATCGTATACAAAAACCTAGATTTTATATCGTTTGCCAAAACCTAGATTTAAATCGAATACCAAAATCTAGATTTATATCGTATACCAAAACTTATATTTATATCGCATACCAAAACCTAGATTATTACCGTATACCAAAAACTAGATTTATACCGCATACCAAAACCTTGATTTATATCGTATACCAAAACCTAGAATTATATCGTATACGAACACCTAGATTTATATCGTATACCAAACCCTAGATTTATATCGCATACCAAAACCTAAATGTATATCGTATACCAAAACCTTGATTTATTTCGCATACCAAAACCTATATTTATATCGTATACCAAAACCTAGATTTATACCGTATACCAAAAACTAGATTTATACCGCATACCAAACCCTAGATTTATATCGCATACCAAAACTTAAATTTATATCGTATACCAAAACCTTGATTTATATCGTATACAAAACCCTAAATTTATACCGCATACCAAATCCTAGATTCATATCGTATGTTAAATCCTAGAATGATATCGCATACCAAAACCTAGATTTATACAGTATAAC
Source organism: Bathymodiolus brooksi (assembly GCA_963680875.1). Taxonomy (NCBI): domain Eukaryota; kingdom Metazoa; phylum Mollusca; class Bivalvia; order Mytilida; family Modiolidae; genus Bathymodiolus; species Bathymodiolus brooksi. Next base: position 90,823,272 of record OY804576.1, read on the forward strand.
AAAACATAGATTTATCTCATATACCAAAGCCTAGATTTATGCCGTATACCAATACCTAGATTTATATCATATACCAAAACTTAGATTTATATCGTATACAAAAACCTAGATTTGATATCGTTTGCCAAAACCTAGATTTATATCGTATTCCAAAACTTATATTTATATCGCATACCAAAACCTAGATTTATACCGGATACTAAAAACTAGATTTATACCGCATACCAAAACCTAGATTTATATCGTTTGCAAAACCTAGATTTATATCGAATACCAAAACCTAGATTTATATTGTATGCCAAAACCTAGATTTATATCGTATACCAAACCCTAGATTTATATCGCAGGCCAAAACCTAGAATCATACTGCATACCAAAACCTAGATCGATATCATATACCAAAACCTAGATTTATATCATACATGTATACCAAAAGCTATATTTATACCGCATACCAAAACCTAGATTTATATCGCATACCAAAACCTAGATTTATATCGCATACCAAAAACTAGATTTTCACATTCTAACAAAACCTAGATTTTCTCGTGTACCAAAGCCTAGATTTATATCGTATACCAGAACCTATATTTATATCGCATACCAAAGCCTTGATTTATACCGTATACCAATACCTAGATTTATATCGTATACCAAAACCTAGATTTATATCTTATACCAAAACCTAGATTTATATCGTATACCAAAACCTTGATTTATATCATATACCAAAACCTTTATTTCTATCGTATACCAAAACCTTGATTTATATCGTATGACAAAACCTAGATTTATATCATATACCAAAACCTAGATTTTGATACCTTACACCAAAACCTAGATTTTAATATCATACACCAAAATCTAGATATATATCGCATACCAAAACCTAGATTTATATCGTATATCAAAACCTAGATGTATACAGTCTAACAAAACATAGATTTATCTTGTATACCAAAACATAGATTTATACCGTATACCAAAACCTAGATTCATATCTTTTACCAAAACCTAGAATTATATCGCATACCAAAACCGAGATTTATATCTTATACAAAAACCTAGATATATATCGCTTCCCAAAACCTAGATTTATATCGTATACCAAAACCTATATTTATATTGTATCCCAAATCCTAGATTTATATCGCAGGCCAAAACCTAGAATTATACTGTATACCAAAACCTAGATTGATATCGTATACCAAAACCTAGATTTATATCGAATACCAAAACCCAGATTTATATCGCATACCAAAACCTAGAATTATATCGTATACCAAAACCTAGATTTTCACATTCTAACAAAACCTAGATTTTCACGTATACCAAAGCCTAGATTTATTTCGTATACCAAAACCTAGATTTATATCGCATACCAAAGCCTTGATTTATACCGTATACCAATAACTAGATTTATATCATATACCAAAATCTTCATTTAAATCGTTTGCAAAAACAAAGATTTTTATATCGAATAACAAAACCTAGATTTATATCGCATACCAAAACCTAGATTTATATCGCATACCTAGAATAATATCGCATACCAAGACCTAGATTTATATCATATACCAAAACCTAGATTTATATCGCATACCGAAACCTAGATTTATATCGTATACCAATACCTAGATTTATATCTTATACCAAAACCTAGATTTATATCGTATACCAACACCTAGATTTATATCGTATACCAAAACCTTGATTTATTCGTATACCAAAACCTTCATTTATATCGTATACCAAAACCTAGATTTATATCATATACCAAAACCTAGATTTTGATACCTTACACCAAAAACCTAGATTTTAATAATCATACACCAAAATCTAGATATATATCGCATACCAAAACCTAGATTTATATTGTATTATCAAAACCTAGATGAATACAGTCTAACAAAACATAGATTTATCACGGTATACCAAAACATAGATTTATACCGTATACCAAAACCTAGATTCATATCTTTTACCAAAACGAATTATATCGCATACCAAAACCGAGATTTAAATCGTATACCAAAACCTAGATTTATATCGTATACAAAAACCTAGATATATATCGTTTCTAAAAAACCTAGATTTATATCGTATACCAAAACCTATATTTATATTGTATCCCAAATCCTAGATTTATATCGCATACCTAGAATAATATCGCATACCAAAACCTAGATTTATATCATATACCAAAACCTAGATTTATATCGCATACCTAGAATAATATCGCATACCAAAACCGAGATTTAAATCGTATACCAAAACCTAGATTTATATCATATACAAAAACCTAGATATATATCGCTTCCCAAAACCTAGATTTATATCATATACCAAAACCTATATTTATATTGTATCCCAAATCCTAGATTTATATCGCAGGCCAAAACCTAGAATTATACTGTATACCAAAACCTAGATTGATATTTTCTGTGGACTTTGAACCACATTTTTACAAGTAATCATGTCAAAATTTAACGTTATGAACTTTCATCATCACGATTTAAAAACCTTGATTTATATCGTATACCAAAACCTTTATTTATATCGTATACCAAAACCTTCATTTATATCGTATACCAAAACCTAGATTTATATCATATACAAAAACCTAGATTTTGATACCTTACACCAAAACATAGATTTTAATATCATACACCAAAATCTAGATATATATCGCATACCAAAACCTAGATTTATATCGTATATCAAAACCTAGATGAATACAGTCTAACAAAACATAGATTTATCTCGTATATCAAAGCCTAGATTTATACCGTATACCAATACCAATATTTATATCATATATCAAAACATAGATTTATACCTTATATCAAAACCTAGATTCATATCTTTTACCAAAACCTAGAATTATATCGCATACCAAAACCTTCATTTATATCGCATACCAAAACCTAGATTTATATCATATACAAAAACCTAGATTTTGATACCTTACACCAAAACATAGATTTTAATATCATACACCAAAATCTAGATATATATCGCATACCAAAACCTAGATTTATCTCGTATACCAAAACCTAGATTTATACCGTATACCAAAACCTAGATTCATATCTTTTACCAAAACCTAGAATTATATCGCATACCAAAACCGAGATTTAAATCGTATACCAAAACCTAGATTTATATCGCATACAAAAACCTAGATATATATCGTTTCCCAAAACCTAGATTTATATCGTATACCAAAACCTATATTTATATTGTATCCCAAATCCTAGATTTTTATCGCAGGCCAAAACCTAGAATTATATCGTATACCAAAACCTAGATTGATATTGTATACCAAAACCTATATTTATATTGTATCCTAAATCCTAGATTTATATCGCGGGCCAAAACCTAGAATTATACTGTATACCAAAACCTAGATTTATTTCGCATACCAAAACCTATATTTATATCGTACACAAAAACCTAGAATTATATCGTTTGCCAAAACCTAGATTTATATGGTATTACCAAAACCTAGATTTATATTTTACACCAAAAGGTAGATTTATATCGCATACCAAAGCCTAGATTCATATCGTATGCTAAATCCTAGAATGATATCGTATACCAAAATCTAGATTTATATCGTTTACCAAAACCTAGATTGATATCGAATACCAAAACCTAGATTTATATCGTATATCAAAACCTAGATTTATATCGTATACAAAAACCTAGATATATATCGTTTCCCAAAACCTAGATTTATATCGTATACCAAAACTTATATTTATATTGTATCCCAAATCCTAGATTTATATCGCAGGCCAAAACCTAGAATTATACTGTATACCAAAACCTTGATTGATATTTTATACCAAAACCTAGATTTATATCGAATACCAAAACCCAGATTTATATCGCATACCAAAACCTAGAATTATATCGTATACCAAAACCTAGATTGATATCATATACCAAAACCTAGATTTATATTGTATCCTAAATCCTAGATTTATATCGCATACCAAAACCTAGATTTATATCGTACACAAAAACCTAGAATTATATCGTTTGCCAAAACCTAGATTTATATGGTATTACCAAAACCTAGATTTATATTTTACACCAAAAGGTAGATTTATATCGCATACCAAAGCCTAGATTCATATCGTATGCTAAATCCTAGAATGATATCGTATACCAAAATCTAGATTTATATCGTTTACCAAAACCTAGATTGATATCGAATACCAAAACCTAGATTTATATCGTATGCCAAAACCTAGATTTATCGTGTATACCAAAACCTAGATTTATATCGTATACCAAACCCTAGATTTATATCGCAAGCCAAAACCTAGAATTATACTGTATACCAAAGCCTAGATTGATATCGTATACCAAAACCTAGATTTATATCGAATACCAAAACCCAGATTTATATCGTATACGAAAACCTAGATTTATATCGTATACCAAAACCTAGATTTATATCGCATACCAAAACCTATATTTATATTGTATCCCAAATCCTAGATTTATATCGCATACCAAAACCTAGATTTATATCGTACACAAAAACCTAGAATTATATCGTTTTTCAAAACCTAGATTTATATCGAATACCAAAACTTTGATTTAATTCACATACAAAAACCTAGATTTATATCGTACACCAACCCTAGATTTATATGGTATTACCAAACCTAGATTTATATTTTACACCAAAAGGTAGATTTATATCGAATACCAAAGCCTAGATTCATATCGTATGCTAAATCCTAGAATGATATTGTATACCAAAACCTAGATTTATACAGTATTACAATACCTAGATTTATATCATATACCAAAACCTAGATTTATATCGTATACAAAAACCTAGATTTGATATCGTTTGCCAAAAGCTAGATTTAGATCGAATACCAAAACCTAGATTTATATCGTATACCAAAAACTAGATTTATACCGCATGCCAAACCCTAGATTTATATCGCATACCAAAACTTAAATATATATCGTATACCAAAACCTTGATTTATATCGCATACCAAAACCTAGATTTATAACGCATACCAAAACCTTGATTTATATCGTATACCAAAACCTATATTTATATCATATACCAAAACCTAGATTGATACAGTATAAACAAAACCTAGATTTATACCGCATACCAAAACCTAGATTTTGATACCTTACACCAAAACCTAGATTTTAATGCAAAACCTAGATTTTAATATCATACACCAAAATCTAGATTTATATAGCATACCACAACCTAGATTTATATCCTTTACCAAATTATAGATTTATATCCTATACCAAAACCCAGATTTATATTGCATACCAAAACCTAGATTTATATCGAATACCAAAACCCAGATTTATATCGCATACCAAAACCTAGAATTATATCATATACCAAAACCTAGATTGATATCGTATACCAAAACCTTTATTTATATTGTATCCTAAATCCTAGATTTATATCGCAGGCCAAAACCTAGAATTATACTGTATACCAAAACCTAGATTCATATTGCATACCAAAACCTAGATTTATATCGTACACAAAAACCTAGAATTATATCGTTTGCCAAAACCTAGATTTATATGGTATTACCAAAACCTAGATTTATATTTTACACCAAAAGGTAGATTTATATCGCATACCAAAGCCTAGATTCATATCGTATGCTAAATCCTAGAATGATATCGTATACCAAAATCTAGATTTATATCGTTTGCCAAAACCTAGATTGATATCGAATACCAAAACCTACATTTATATCGTATGCCAAAACCTAGATTTATCTTGTATACCAAAACCTAGATTTATATCGTATACCAAACCCTAGATTTATATCGCAGGCCAAAACCTAGAATTATACTGCATACCAAAGCCTAGATTGATATCGTATACCAAAACCTAGATTTATATCGAATACCAAAACCCAGATTTATATCGTATACGAAAACCTAGATTTATATCGTATACCAAAACCTAGATTTATATCTCATACCAAAACCTAAATTTATATTGTATCCCAAATCCTAGATTTATATCGCATACCAAAACCTAGATTTATATCGTACACAAAAACCTAGAATTATATCGTTTGCCAAAACCTAGATTTATATCGAATACCAAAACTTTGATTATATTTTGGCTATGAAACAGGCCATTTCTCTCAATTTCAGACTCAAGGAGTTATTACTTGTATTCCTAAGGAGAATAAAGATAGGCGATATATGAGCAACTGGCGTCCAATCAGTTTACTAAATACAGATTTAAAAATAGCCTCTGCAGCAATTGCAAATAGATTTAAACAAGTTTTAGGTGGTATTATTAGTGATACTCAAAAAGGTTTTATGAAAGACAGATTCATGGGTGAAAATACTCGTCTTCTCTATGACTTAATGCACTATTTAGAAGAAAATGATATGGATGGGTTATTATTATTAGTTGATTTCGAAAAAGCTTTTGATTCTATTGAATGGAAATTTTTACAGAAAGCTTTAAATAGTTTTAATTTTGGTCCTTCTATTTGCAAATGGTTTGAAACTTTTTATGTAGACTCTAAAAGTTGTGTGATAAATAATGGACATATATCAAACTTTTTCAATCTGGAAAGAGGCTGTCGTCAAGGCGATCCACTATCTCCCTATTTATTTATTATTGGTGTTGAGTTGCTTTCCCTACAAATTAAATCAAATCTCAAAATAAAAGGAGCATTGGTGAATGATACTGAATCACTCATTAGTCAATATGCAGATGATACATTCCTTGTACTTGATGGTTGTGAGACATCACTTAGGGAGACCCTGATTTGTTTTGAAAACTTTTATAAAGCTTCAGGTCTGAAAATTAATACATCTAAAACAAGGGTAGTATGGGTGGGAAATAAAAGGTATTCCAATCAAATTCTTTGTCCAGATTTCAAATTGAACTGGTCTGTATCCAATTTCAAACTACTTGGTATAGATTTTTCTCTTGATCTCAGTTCTATGCCTGACCTAAATTTTAGAAAGAAAATTATAGATGTTTCAAAAATATTAAAAAGCTGGCAACATAGAAAACTCACCCTTCTTGGGAAGGTAAACGTGATAAAAACACTTGCACTTCCAAAACTTATTCATTTACTTACCTCACTGCCAAATTTAAAACAATCACTGTTTAATGATCTAAATAAACTATTTTTTAATTTTATATGGGATGGAAAACCAGAAAAAATCAAACGAAATACACTCATAGCTGATTTTGAAGATGGAGGGTTAAAAATGATACATTTACAACAGTTCAATGCCTATTTCAAAATAAGCTGGATAAAAAGATTCTTTTCCAATTTGAAAGGTGGCTGGCAAAAAATCATGGCAAAGAATATAAAATATTATGGGGGTGAAAGAATTTTTTCCTTACAAAAGGAAAAGATCCTTGAAATTTCTAAAATATTCAGTAACCCATTTTGGAAAGATATCTTTTATAGCTTGTATTTAGCAAAGCCACTTGTAAAATTGAATATAAAGGAGTGTTTATCTCTTGATCTACTTAACTTTGTATCGATTGATGATTTCCCTTTTTATATGAGATGGGAAAATGCAGGTGTAACAAACTTAAATCATATGATGGATACTGTTACAAAAAATTTCTTGACTTTTGAAAAGATTAAAACATTAATTAAAAGTAACAACTTCATTCGATATTACACATTAATCTCAAACATTCCTACTGATATTAAAAAGTGCTTAAAGGATAACATTGATAATATCAATACAGAAAATTTTCATCCAAAAGATGACTTTTTAGACAGACTAATATATACAAAAAGTTTAAAGTTTGTATATATTACTTTACTGCAGACATTAACTCATCTTCCCATTCAAAAATTTTTGAAATGGGAAGAAATACTTGGGATTGACATTGCAGACTGGTCTATATATTTTCGAATTTTTAAAAAGTGTTGTAGGAATACATATCTGATCAATTTTCAGTATAAGTTTTTACATAGAGTTATACCTACTAATACCTTTTTATTCAAAATTCATATTAAAGACACAAAATTGTGCTCATTTTGCAATGTTGAAGACGAAACGGTTGAACATTTATTTTTTAATTGTCCTTTGTTATTTCCTTTCCTGAGAGCTCTCTATGACTGTCTTAAACGCTATTTTCACAATATTGAATTTCACAAAGAACAATTTTTGCTTGGATTTAAAGAAGAAAGTTTAACTCTTAACTTGCTGATCCTTATAGCTAAAAATTATATATATAAATGTAAACTAAAAGAAAAAATTCCAAATATCATAGAATTGAAGTATCGAATTAAAAATTACTATTCACTTGAACAATATATAGCCATAAAGAACAACAACTTAAAAGGTTTTGAAAAATACTGGACCCCAGTGAAACATGTTTTTCCAGATTTTTAACTATGGATAGGTACCTGGGTACACTACGTTATTTATGTTTATGTATTTATTTGTATCAATTAGGAGTAAGTTACTAAAGTCACAAAATAATAGAAGACAGATATTGTAAAGGAATGGGTGTTTTGTTTATGAAAGGGAGAGAGAGAATGTGAAAGAATGAATGTGTCGCAATTGATTTATTTATTCATGTCATATTTTGCTTATTAATTAACTTTAAAAAAATGCAATAGTCACATAATAATTATGTTGTAAATCCTTGTACATCCATGTCAGGTGGTAATGTATGGGCTTTTATATGAATGTAAATTCCTGACTATTGAAGAAACAAATAAAAAAAAAAACTTTGATTTATTTCACATACAAAAACCTAGATTTATATCGTACACCAACCCTAGATTTATATGGTATTACCAAACCTAGATTTATATTTTACACCAAAAGGTAGATTTATATCGCATACCAAAGCCTAGATTCATATCGTATGCTAAATCCTTTTGTATACCAAAACCTAGATTTATACAGTATTACAATACCTAGATTTATATCATATACCAACACCTAGATTTATATCGTATACAAAAACCTAGATTTGATATCGTTTGCCAAAAGCTAGATTTAGATCGAATTCCAAAACCTAGATTTATATCATATACCAAAAACTAGATTTATACCGCATACCAAACCCTAGATTTATATCGCATACCAAAACTTAAATATATATCGTATACCAAAACCTTGATTTATATCGCATACCAAAACCTATATTTATATCGCATACCAAAACCTTGATTTATAACGTATACCAAAACCTATATTTATATCATATACCAAAACCTAGATTGATACAGTATAAACAAAACCTAGATTTATACCGCATACCAAAACCTAAATTTTGATATCTTACACCAAAACCTAGATTTTAATGCAAAAACCTAGATTTTAATATCATACACCAAAATCTAGATTTATATAGCATACCACAACCTAGATTTATATCCTTTACCAAATTATAGATTTATATCCTATACCAAAACCCAGATTTATATTGCATACCAAAACCTATATTTATATCGCATACCAAACCCTTAGATTTATATCGTATACCAAAACCTGGATTTAGATCGTATGCCAAAGCCTAGATTTATATCGTATACCAAAACCTATATTTATATCGTATTCCAAAACCTAGGTTTATACCGTATACCAAAAGCTAGATTTAAATACCATACACCAAAACCTAGATCTTAATATCGTAAATCAAAACCTAGATTGATATCGCATACTAAAACCTAGATTTATATTCTTTCCCAAAACCTAGATTGATATCACATACCAAAACATATATTTATATCGAATACCAAAACCTAGATTAATATCGTAGACCAAAGCCTAGATTTATATCGTTTGCAAAAACCTAGATTTATATCGAATACCAAAACCTAGGTTTATATCGCATACCAAAACCTAGATTTATATTGAATACCAAAACCTAGATTTATATGGAATACCAAAACTAATATTTATATCGCATAACAAAGCCTAGAATTATATCGTATGCTAAAACCTAGATATATATCGCATACCAAAACCTAGATCTATATCGTATATCAAAACCTAGATGTATACAGTCTAACAAAACATAGATTTATCTCGTATATCAAAGCCTAGATTTATACCGTATACCAATACCAATATTTATATCATATATCAAAACATAGATTTATACCTTATATCAAAACCTAGATTCATATCTTTTACCAAAACCTAGAATTATATCGCATACCAAAACCTAGATTTATATCGTATACAAAAACTAGATTTATATTGTTTCCCAAAACCTAGATGTATATCGTATACCAAAACTTATATTTATATTGTATCCCAAACCCTAGATTTATATCGCAGGCCAAAACCTAGAATAATACTGTATACCAAAACCTTGATTGATATCGTATACCAAAACCTAGATTTATATCGAATACCAAAACCCAGATTTATATCACATACCAAAACCTAGAATTATATCGTATACCAAAACCTAGATTTATATCGTATACCAAAACCTATATTTATATTGTATCCCAAATCCTAGATTTATATCGCAGGCCAAAACCTAGAATTATACTGTATACCAAACCCTAGATTTATATCGAATACTAAAACGAAGATTTTTATCGTATACTAAAACCTAGATTTATATCGTATACCAAACACTAAATTTATACCGCATACCAAAACCTAGATTTAAATCGCATACCAAAACCTAGATTTATATTGTATACCAAACCCTACATTTATACCGCATACCAAATCCTAGATTCTTATCGTATGTAAAATCCTACAATGATATCGTATACCAAAACCTAGATTTATACAGTATAACAAAACATAGATTTATCTCATATACCAAAGCCTAGATTTATGCCGTATACCAATACCTAGATTTATATCATATACCAAAACTTAGATTTATATCACATACCAAAACCTAGATTTATACAGGATACTAAAAACTAGATTTATACCGCATACCAAAACCTAGATTTATATCGTTTGCCAAAACCTAGATTTATATCGAATACCAAAACATAGATTTATATCGTATGCCAAAACCTAGATTTATCTTGTATACCAAAACCTAGATTTATATCGTATACCAAACCCTATATTTATATCGCAGGCCAAAACCTAGAATCATACTGTATACCAAAGCCTAGATTGATATTGTATACCAAAACCTAGATTTATATCGAATACCAAAACCCAGATTTATATCGTTTACCAAAATCTAGATTTATATCGTATACCAAAATCTGGATTTATATCGTATACCAAAACCTATATTTATATTGTATCCCAAATCCTAGATTTATATCGGATACCAAAGCCTAAATTTATATCGTACACAAAAACCTAGAATTATATCGTTTGCCAAAACCTAGATTTATATGGAATACCAAAACTTTGATTTATTTCACATAAAAAAACCTAGATTTATATCGTACACCAAACCCTAGATTCATATGGTATTACCAAACCTACATTTATATTTTACACCAAAAGGTAGATTTATATCGCATACCAAAGCCTAGATTCATATTGCATGCTAAATCCTAGAATGATATCGTATACCAAAACCTAGATTTATACAGTATTCCAATACCTAGATTTATATCATATACCAAAACCTAGATTTATATCGTATACAAAAACCTAGATTTGATATCGTTTGCCAAAACCTAGATTTAGATGGAATACCAAAACCTAGATTTATATCGTATACCAAAACATATTTATATCGCATACCAAAACCTAGATTATTACCGTATACCAAAAACTAGATTTATACCGCATACCAAAACCTAGATTTATATCGTATACCAAAACCTAGAATTATATCGTATACCAACACCTAGATTTATATCGTATACCAAACCTAGATTTATATCGCATACCAAAACCTAAATGTATATCGTATAACAAAACCTTGATTTATTTCGAATACCAAAACCTATATGTATATCGTATACCAAAACCTAGATTTATACCGTATACCAAAAACTAGATTTATACCGCATACCAAACCCTAGATTTATATCGCATACCAAAGCTTAAATTTATATCGTATACCAAAACCTTGATTTATATCGTATACCAAAACCTATATTTATATCGCATACCAAAACCTTGATTTATATCGTATACCAAAACCTATATTTATATCATATACCAAAACCTAGATTGATACAGTATAAACAAAACCTAGATATATACCGCATACCAAAACCTAGATTTTGATACCTTACACCAAAACCTAGATTTTAATATCATACACCAAAATCTAGATTTATATAGCATACCACAACCTAGTTTTATATCCTTTACCAAATTATAGATTTATATCCTATACCAAAACCCAGATTTATATTGCATACCAAAATCTATATTTATATCGCATACCAAACCCTTAGATTTATATCGTATACCAAAACCTGGATTTAGATCGTATGCCAAAGCCTAGATTTATATCGTATACCAAAACCTATATTTATATCGTATTCCAAAACCTAGGTTTATACCGTATACCAAAAGCTAGATTTTAATACCGTACACCAAAACCTAGATCTTAATATCGTAAATCAAAACCTAGATTGATATTGCATACCAAAACCTAGATTTATATTCTTTCCCAAAACCTAGATTGATATCACATACCAAAACATATATTTATATCGAATACCAAAACCTAGATTTATATGGAATACCAAAACTTATATTTATATCGCATAACAAAGCCTAGAATTATATCGTATGCTAAAACCTAGATATATATCGCATACCAAAACCTAGATTTATATCGTATATCAAAACCTAGATGTATACAGTCTAACAAAACATACATTTATCTCGTATACCAAAGCCTAGATTTATACCGTATACCAATACCAATATTTATATCATATACCAAAACATAGATTTATACCGTATACCAAAACCTAGATTCATATCTTTTACCAAAACCTAGAATTATATCGCATACCAAAACCGAGATTTATATCGTATACCAAAACCTAGATTTATATCGTATACAAAAACTTATATTTATATTGTATCCCAAATCCTATATTTATATCGCAGGCCAAAACCTAGAATTATACTGTATACCAAAACCTAGATTGATATCGTATACCAAAACCTAGATTTTTATCGAATACCAAAACCCAGATTTATATCGCATACCAAAACCTAGAATTATATCGTATACCAAAACCTAGATTTATATCGCATACCAAAACCTATATTTATATTGTATCCCAAATCCTAGATTTATATCGCAGGTCAAAACCTAGAATTATACTGTATACCAAACCCTAGATTTATATCGAACAAAACCCAGATTTATATCGCATATCAAAACGAAGATTTATATCGTATACCAAACACTAAATTTATACCGCATACCAAAACCTAGATTTAAATCGCATACCAAAACCTAGATTTATATTGTATACCAAACCCTACATTTATACCGCATACCAAATCCTAGATTCTTATCGTATGTAAAATCCTACAATGATATCGTATACCAAAACCTAGATTTATACAGTATAACAAAACATAGATTTATCTCATATACCAAAGCCTAGATTTATGCCGTATACCAATACCTAGATTTATATCATATACCAAAACTTAGATTTATATCACATACCAAAACCTAGATTTATACAGGATACTAAAAACTAGATTTATACCGCATACCAAAACCTAGATTTATATCGTTTGCCAAAACCTAGATTTATATCGAATACCAAAACATAGATTTATATCGTATGCCAAAACCTAGATTTATCTTGTATACCAAAACCTAGATTTATATCGTATACCAAACCCTATATTTATATCGCAGGCCAAAACCTAGAATCATACTGTATACCAAAGCCTAGATTGATATTGTATACCAAAACCTAGATTTATATCGAATACCAAAACCCAGATTTATATCGTTTACCAAAATCTAGATTTATATCGTATACCAAAATCTGGATTTATATCGTATACCAAAACCTATATTTATATTGTATCCCAAATCCTAGATTTATATCGGATACCAAAGCCTAAATTTATATCGTACACAAAAACCTAGAATTATATCGTTTGCCAAAACCTAGATTTATATGGAATACCAAAACTTTGATTTATTTCACATAAAAAAACCTAGATTTATATCGTACACCAAACCCTAGATTCATATGGTATTACCAAACCTACATTTATATTTTACACCAAAAGGTAGATTTATATCGCATACCAAAGCCTAGATTCATATTGCATGCTAAATCCTAGAATGATATCGTATACCAAAACCTAGATTTATACAGTATTCCAATACCTAGATTTATATCATATACCAAAACCTAGATTTATATCGTATACAAAAACCTAGATTTGATATCGTTTGCCAAAACCTAGATTTAGATGGAATACCAAAACCTAGATTTATATCGTATACCAAAACATATTTATATCGCATACCAAAACCTAGATTATTACCGTATACCAAAAACTAGATTTATACCGCATACCAAAACCTAGATTTATATCGTATACCAAAACCTAGAATTATATCGTATACCAACACCTAGATTTATATCGTATACCAAACCTAGATTTATATCGCATACCAAAACCTAAATGTATATCGTATACCAAAACCTTGATTTATTTCGAATACCAAAACCTATATGTATATCGTATACCAAAACCTAGATTTATACCGTATACCAAAAACTAGATTTATACCGCATACCAAACCCTAGATTTATATCGCATACCAAAGCTTAAATTTATATCGCATACCAAAACCTTGATTTATATCGTATACCAAAACCTATATTTATATCGCATACCAAAACCTTGATTTATATCGTATACCAAAACCTATATTTATATCATATACCAAAACCTAGATTGATACAGTATAAACAAAACCTAGATTTATACCGCATACCAAAACCTAGATTTTGATACCTTACACCAAAACCTAGATTTTAATATCATACACCAAAATCTAGATTTATATAGCATACCACAACCTAGTTTTATATCCTTTACCAAATTATAGATTTATATCCTATACCAAAACCCAGATTTATATTGCATACCAAAATCTATATTTATATCGCATACCAAACCCTTAGATTTATATCGTATACCAAAACCTGGATTTAGATCGTATGCCAAAGCCTAGATTTATATCGTATACCAAAACCTATATTTATATCGTATTCCAAAACCTAGGTTTATACCGTATACCAAAAGCTAGATTTTAATACCGTACACCAAAACCTAGATCTTAATATCGTAAATCAAAACCTAGATTGATATCGCATACCAAAACCTAGATTTATATTCTTTCCCAAAACCTAGATTGATATCACATACCAAAACATATATTTATATCGAATACCAAAACCTAGATTTATATGGAATACCAAAACTTATATTTATATCGCATAACAAAGCCTAGAATTATATCGTATGCTAAAACCTAGATATATATCGCATACCAAAACCTAGATTTATATCGTATATCAAAACCTAGATGTATACAGTCTAACAAAACATACATTTATCTCGTATACCAAAGCCTAGATTTATACCGTATACCAATACCAATATTTATATCATATACCAAAACATAGATTTATACCGTATACCAAAACCTAGATTCATATCTTTTACCAAAACCTAGAATTATATCGCATACCAAAACCGAGATTTATATCGTATACCAAAACCTAGATTTATATCGTATACAAAAACTTATATTTATATTGTATCCCAAATCCTAGATTTATATCGCAGGCCAAAACCTAGAATTATACTGTATACCAAAACCTAGATTGATATCGTATACCAAAACCTAGATTTTTATCGAATACCAAAACCCAGATTTATATCGCATACCAAAACCTAGAATTATATCGTATACCAAAACCTAGATTTATATCGCATACCAAAACCTATATTTATATTGTATCCCAAATCCTAGATTTATATCGCAGGTCAAAACCTAGAATTATACTGTATACCAAACCCTAGATTTATATCGAACAAAACCCAGATTTATATCGCATATCAAAACGAAGATTTATATCGTTTGCCAAAACCTAGATTTATATCGAATACCAAAACCTAGATTTATATCGTATGGCAAAACCGAGATTTATATCGTATACCAAAACCTAGATTTATATCGTATACAAAAACTAGATTTATATCGTTTCCCAAAACCTAAATTTATATCGTACACAAAAACCTAGAATTATATCGTTTGCCAAAACCTAGATTTATATCGAATACCAAAACTTATATTTATATTGTATCCCAAACCCTAGATTTATATCGCAGGCCAAAACCTAGAATTATACTGTATACCAAAACCTAGATTGATATCGTATACCAAAACCTAGATTTATATCGAATACCAAAACCCAGATTTATATCGCATACCAAAACCTAGAATTATATCGTATACCAAAACCTAGATTTATATCGCATACCAAAACCTATATTTATATTGTATCCCAAATCCTAGATTTATATCGCAGGTCAAAACCTAGAATTATACTGTATACCAAACTCTAGATTTATATCGAACAAAACCCAGATTTATATCGCATACCAAAACGAAGATTTATATCGTATACCAAAACCTAGATTTATATCGTATACCAAACCCTAAATTTATACCGCATACCAAAACCTAGATTTAAATCGTATACCAAAACCTAGATTTATATTGTATACCAAACCCTAAATTTATACCGCATACCAAATCCTAGATTCTTATCGTATGTTAAATCCTAGAATGATATCGCATACCAAAACCTAGATTTATACAATATAACAAAACATAGATTTATCTCATATACCAAAACCTAGATTTATACCATATACTAAAAACT
Organism: Bathymodiolus brooksi; assembly: GCA_963680875.1. Lineage (NCBI taxonomy): Eukaryota > Metazoa > Mollusca > Bivalvia > Mytilida > Modiolidae > Bathymodiolus > Bathymodiolus brooksi. The sequence goes on from OY804576.1 coordinate 90,840,152, forward strand.
AGATTTATACCGCATACCAAAGCCTAGATTTATATCGTTTGCCAAAACCTAGATTTATATCGAATACCAAAACCTAGATTTATATCGTATGGCAAAACCGAGATTTATATCGTATACCAAAACCTAGATTTATATCGTATACAAAAACTAGATTTATATCGTTTCCCAAAACCTAGATTTATATCGTACACAAAAACCTAGAATTATATCGTTTGCCAAAACCTAGATTTATATCGAATACCAAAACTTTGATTTATTTCACATACAAAAACCTAGATTTATATCGTACACCAAACCCTAGATTTATATGGTATTACCAAACCTAGATTTATATTTTGCACCAAAAGGTAGATTTATATCGCATACCAAAGCCTAGATTCATATCGCATGCTAAATCCTAGAATGATATCGTATACCAAAACCTAGATTTATACAGTATTCCAATACCTAGATTTATATCATATACCAAAACCTAGATTTATATCGTATACCAAACCCTAAATTTATACCGCATACCAAAACCTAGATTTAAATTGTATACCAAAACCTAGATTTATATCGTATAACAAACCCTAAATTTATACCGCATACCAAATCCTAGATTCATATCGTATGTTAAATACTTGAATGTTATCGTATACCAAAACCTAGATTTATACAGTATAAAAAAACATAGATTTATCTCATATACCAAAGCCTAGATTTATGCCGTATACCAATACCTAGATTTATATCATATACCAAAACTTAGATTTATATCGTATACAAAAACCTAGATTTGATATCGTTTGCCAAAACCTAGATTTATATCATATTCCAAAACTTATATTTATATAGCATACCAAAACCTAGATTTATACCGTATGCTAAAAACCAGATTTATACCGCATACCAAAACCTAGATTTATATCGTTTGCCAAAATCTAGATTTATATCGAATACCAAAATCTAGATTTATATCGTATGCCAAAACCTAGATTTATCTTGTATACCAAAACCTAGATTTATATCGTAAACCAAACCCTATATTTATTTCGCAGGCCAAAACCTAGAATCATACTGTATACCAAAGCCTATATTGATATCGTATACCAAAACCTAGATTTATATCGAATACCAAAACCCAGATTTATATCGCATACCAAAACTAGATTTATATCATACACAAAAACCTAGAATTATATCGTTTGCCAAAACCTAGATTTATATCGAATACCAAAACTTTGATTTATTTCACATACAAAAACCTAGATTTATATCGTACACCAAACCCTAGATTTATATGGTATTACCAAACCTAGATTTATATTTTACACCAAAAGGTAGATTTATATCGCATACCAAAGCCTAGATTCATATCGTATGCTAAATCCTAGAATGATATCGTATACCAAAACCTAGATTTATACAGTATTCCAATACCTAGATTTATATCATATACCAAAACCTAGATTTATATCGTATACAAAAACCTAGATTTGATATCGTTTGCCAAAACCTAGATTTAGATCGAATAGCAAAACCTAGATTTATACAGTATAACAAAACATAGATTTATCTCATATACCAAAGCCTAGATTTATGCCGTATACCAATACCTAGATTTATATCATATACCAAAACTTAGATTTATATCGCATACCAAAACCTAGATTTATATCGTTTGTCAAAACCTAGATTTATATCGAATACCAAAACCTAGAATTATATCGTATGCCAAAACCTAGATTTATATCGAATACCAAAACTTATATTTATATTGTATCCCAAACCCTAGATTTATATCGCAGGCCAAAACCTAGAATTATACTGTATACCAAAACCTAGATTGATATCGTATACCAAAACCTAGATTTATATCGAATACCAAAACCCAGATTTATATCGCATACCAAAACCTAGAATTATATCGTATACCAAAACCTAGATTTATATCGCATACCAAAACCTATATTTATATTGTATCCCAAATCCTAGATTTATATCGCAGGTCAAAACCTAGAATTATACTGTATACCAAACTCTAGATTTATATCGAACAAAACCCAGATTTATATCGCATACCAAAACGAAGATTTATATCGTATACCAAAACCTAGATTTATATCGTATACCAAACCCTAAATTTATACCGCATACCAAAACCTAGATTTAAATCGTATACCAAAACCTAGATTTATATTGTATACCAAACCCTAAATTTATACCGCATACCAAATCCTAGATTCTTATCGTATGTTAAATCCTAGAATGATATCGCATACCAAAACCTAGATTTATACAATATAACAAAACATAGATTTATCTCATATACCAAAACCTAGATTTATACCATATACTAAAAACTAGATTTATACCGCATACCAAAGCCTAGATTTATATCGTTTGCCAAAACCTAGATTTATATCGAATACCAAAACCTAGATTTATATCGTATGGCAAAACCGAGATTTATATCGTATACCAAAACCTAGATTTATATCGTATACAAAAACTAGATTTATATCGTTTCCCAAAACCTAGATTTATATCGTACACAAAAACCTAGAATTATATCGTTTGCCAAAACCTAGATTTATATCGAATACCAAAACTTTGATTTATTTCACATACAAAAACCTAGATTTATATCGTACACCAAACCCTAGATTTATATGGTATTACCAAACCTAGATTTATATTTTGCACCAAAAGGTAGATTTATATCGCATACCAAAGCCTAGATTCATATCGCATGCTAAATCCTAGAATGATATCGTATACCAAAACCTAGATTTATACAGTATTCCAATACCTAGATTTATATCATATACCAAAACCTAGATTTATATCGTATACCAAACCCTAAATTTATACCGCATACCAAAACCTAGATTTAAATTGTATACCAAAACCTAGATTTATATCGTATAACAAACCCTAAATTTATACCGCATACCAAATCCTAGATTCATATCGTATGTTAAATACTTGAATGTTATCGTATACCAAAACCTAGATTTATACAGTATAAAAAAACATAGATTTATCTCATATACCAAAGCCTAGATTTATGCCGTATACCAATACCTAGATTTATATCATATACCAAAACTTAGATTTATATCGTATACAAAAACCTAGATTTGATATCGTTTGCCAAAACCTAGATTTATATCATATTCCAAAACTTATATTTATATAGCATACCAAAACCTAGATTTATACCGTATGCTAAAAACCAGATTTATACCGCATACCAAAACCTAGATTTATATCGTTTGCCAAAATCTAGATTTATATCGAATACCAAAATCTAGATTTATATCGTATGCCAAAACCTAGATTTATCTTGTATACCAAAACCTAGATTTATATCGTAAACCAAACCCTATATTTATTTCGCAGGCCAAAACCTAGAATCATACTGTATACCAAAGCCTATATTGATATCGTATACCAAAACCTAGATTTATATCGAATACCAAAACCCAGATTTATATCGCATACCAAAACTAGATTTATATCATACACAAAAACCTAGAATTATATCGTTTGCCAAAACCTAGATTTATATCGAATACCAAAACTTTGATTTATTTCACATACAAAAACCTAGATTTATATCGTACACCAAACCCTAGATTTATATGGTATTACCAAACCTAGATTTATATTTTACACCAAAAGGTAGATTTATATCGCATACCAAAGCCTAGATTCATATCGTATGCTAAATCCTAGAATGATATCGTATACCAAAACCTAGATTTATACAGTATTCCAATACCTAGATTTATATCATATACCAAAACCTAGATTTATATCGTATACAAAAACCTAGATTTGATATCGTTTGCCAAAACCTAGATTTAGATCGAATAGCAAAACCTAGATTTATACAGTATAACAAAACATAGATTTATCTCATATACCAAAGCCTAGATTTATGCCGTATACCAATACCTAGATTTATATCATATACCAAAACTTAGATTTATATCGCATACCAAAACCTAGATTTATATCGTTTGTCAAAACCTAGATTTATATCGAATACCAAAACCTAGATTTATATCGTATGCCAAAACCTAGATTTATCTTGTATACCAAAACCTAGATTTATATCGTATACCAAACCCTATATTTATATCGCAGGCCAAAACCTAGAATCATACTGTATACCAAAGCCTAGATTGATATCGTATACCAAAACCTAGATTTATATCGAATACCAAAACCCAGATTTATATCGCATACCAAAACCTAGAATTATATCGTATACCAAAACCTAGATTTATATCGCATACCAAAACCTATATTTATATTGTATCCCAAATCCTAGATTTATATCGCAGGTCAAAACCTAGAATTATACTGTATACCAAACTCTAGATTTATATCGAACAAAACCCAGATTTATATCGCATACCAAAACGAAGATTTATATCGTATACCAAAACCTAGATTTATATCGTATACCAAACCCTAAATTTATACCGCATACCAAAACCTAGATTTAAATCGTATACCAAAACCTAGATTTATATTGTATACCAAACCCTAAATTTATACCGCATACCAAATCCTAGATTCTTATCGTATGTTAAATCCTAGAATGATATCGCATACCAAAACCTAGATTTATACAATATAACAAAACATAGATTTATCTCATATACCAAAACCTAGATTTATACCATATACTAAAAACTAGATTTATACCGCATACCAAAGCCTAGATTTATATCGTTTGCCAAAACCTAGATTTATATCGAATACCAAAACCTAGATTTATATCGTATGGCAAAACCGAGATTTATATCGTATACCAAAACCTAGATTTATATCGTATACAAAAACTAGATTTATATCGTTTCCCAAAACCTAGATTTATATCGTACACAAAAACCTAGAATTATATCGTTTGCCAAAACCTAGATTTATATCGAATACCAAAACTTTGATTTATTTCACATACAAAAACCTAGATTTATATCGTACACCAAACCCTAGATTTATATGGTATTACCAAACCTAGATTTATATTTTGCACCAAAAGGTAGATTTATATCGCATACCAAAGCCTAGATTCATATCGCATGCTAAATCCTAGAATGATATCGTATACCAAAACCTAGATTTATACAGTATTCCAATACCTAGATTTATATCATATACCAAAACCTAGATTTATATCGTATACCAAACCCTAAATTTATACCGCATACCAAAACCTAGATTCAAATTGTATACCAAAACCTAGATTTATATCGTATAACAAACCCTAAATTTATACCGCATACCAAATCCTAGATTCATATCGTATGTTAAATACTTGAATGTTATCGTATACCAAAACCTAGATTTATACAGTATAAAAAAACATAGATTTATCTCATATACCAAAGCCTAGATTTATGCCGTATACCAATACCTAGATTTATATCATATACCAAAACTTAGATTTATATCGTATACAAAAACCTAGATTTGATATCGTTTGCCAAAACCTAGATTTATATCATATTCCAAAACTTATATTTATATAGCATACCAAAACCTAGATTTATACCGTATGCTAAAAACCAGATTTATACCGCATACCAAAACCTAGATTTATATCGTTTGCCAAAATCTAGATTTATATCGAATACCAAAATCTAGATTTATATCGTATGCCAAAACCTAGATTTATCTTGTATACCAAAACCTAGATTTATATCGTAAACCAAACCCTATATTTATTTCGCAGGCCAAAACCTAGAATCATACTGTATACCAAAGCCTATATTGATATCGTATACCAAAACCTAGATTTATATCGAATACCAAAACCCAGATTTATATCGCATACCAAAACTAGATTTATATCATACACAAAAACCTAGAATTATATCGTTTGCCAAAACCTAGATTTATATCGAATACCAAAACTTTGATTTATTTCACATACAAAAACCTAGATTTATATCGTACACCAAACCCTAGATTTATATGGTATTACCAAACCTAGATTTATATTTTACACCAAAAGGTAGATTTATATCGCATACCAAAGCCTAGATTCATATCGTATGCTAAATCCTAGAATGATATCGTATACCAAAACCTAGATTTATACAGTATTCCAATACCTAGATTTATATCATATACCAAAACCTAGATTTATATCGTATACAAAAACCTAGATTTGATATCGTTTGCCAAAACCTAGATTTAGATCGAATAGCAAAACCTAGATTTATACAGTATAACAAAACATAGATTTATCTCATATACCAAAGCCTAGATTTATGCCGTATACCAATACCTAGATTTATATCATATACCAAAACTTAGATTTATATCGCATACCAAAACCTAGATTTATATCGTTTGTCAAAACCTAGATTTATATCGAATACCAAAACCTAGATTTATATCGTATGCCAAAACCTAGATTTATCTTGTATACCAAAACCTAGATTTATATCGTATACCAAACCCTATATTTATATCGCAGGCCAAAACCTAGAATCATACTGTATACCAAAGCCTAGATTGATATCGTATACCAAAACCTAGATTTATATCGAATACCAAAACCCAGATTTATATCGCATACCAAAACCTAGAATTATATCGTATACCAAAACCTAGATTTATATCGCATACCAAAACCTATATTTATATTGTATCCCAAATCCTAGATTTATATCGCAGGTCAAAACCTAGAATTATACTGTATACCAAACTCTAGATTTATATCGAACAAAACCCAGATTTATATCGCATACCAAAACGAAGATTTATATCGTATACCAAAACCTAGATTTATATCGTATACCAAACCCTAAATTTATACCGCATACCAAAACCTAGATTTAAATCGTATACCAAAACCTAGATTTATATTGTATACCAAACCCTAAATTTATACCGCATACCAAATCCTAGATTCTTATCGTATGTTAAATCCTAGAATGATATCGCATACCAAAACCTAGATTTATACAATATAACAAAACATAGATTTATCTCATATACCAAAACCTAGATTTATACCATATACTAAAAACTAGATTTATACCGCATACCAAAGCCTAGATTTATATCGTTTGCCAAAACCTAGATTTATATCGAATACCAAAACCTAGATTTATATCGTATGGCAAAACCGAGATTTATATCGTATACCAAAACCTAGATTTATATCGTATACAAAAACTAGATTTATATCGTTTCCCAAAACCTAGATTTATATCGTACACAAAAACCTAGAATTATATCGTTTGCCAAAACCTAGATTTATATCGAATACCAAAACTTTGATTTATTTCACATACAAAAACCTAGATTTATATCGTACACCAAACCCTAGATTTATATGGTATTACCAAACCTAGATTTATATTTTGCACCAAAAGGTAGATTTATATCGCATACCAAAGCCTAGATTCATATCGCATGCTAAATCCTAGAATGATATCGTATACCAAAACCTAGATTTATACAGTATTCCAATACCTAGATTTATATCATATACCAAAACCTAGATTTATATCGTATACCAAACCCTAAATTTATACCGCATACCAAAACCTAGATTCAAATTGTATACCAAAACCTAGATTTATATCGTATAACAAACCCTAAATTTATACCGCATACCAAATCCTAGATTCATATCGTATGTTAAATACTTGAATGTTATCGTATACCAAAACCTAGATTTATACAGTATAAAAAAACATAGATTTATCTCATATACCAAAGCCTAGATTTATGCCGTATACCAATACCTAGATTTATATCATATACCAAAACTTAGATTTATATCGTATACAAAAACCTAGATTTGATATCGTTTGCCAAAACCTAGATTTATATCATATTCCAAAACTTATATTTATATAGCATACCAAAACCTAGATTTATACCGTATGCTAAAAACCAGATTTATACCGCATACCAAAACCTAGATTTATATCGTTTGCCAAAATCTAGATTTATATCGAATACCAAAATCTAGATTTATATCGTATGCCAAAACCTAGATTTATCTTGTATACCAAAACCTAGATTTATATCGTAAACCAAACCCTATATTTATTTCGCAGGCCAAAACCTAGAATCATACTGTATACCAAAGCCTATATTGATATCGTATACCAAAACCTAGATTTATATCGAATACCAAAACCCAGATTTATATCGCATACCAAAACTAGATTTATATCATACACAAAAACCTAGAATTATATCGTTTGCCAAAACCTAGATTTATATCGAATACCAAAACTTTGATTTATTTCACATACAAAAACCTAGATTTATATCGTACACCAAACCCTAGATTTATATGGTATTACCAAACCTAGATTTATATTTTACACCAAAAGGTAGATTTATATCGCATACCAAAGCCTAGATTCATATCGTATGCTAAATCCTAGAATGATATCGTATACCAAAACCTAGATTTATACAGTATTCCAATACCTAGATTTATATCATATACCAAAACCTAGATTTATATCGTATACAAAAACCTAGATTTGATATCGTTTGCCAAAACCTAGATTTAGATCGAATAGCAAAACCTAGATTTATACAGTATAACAAAACATAGATTTATCTCATATACCAAAGCCTAGATTTATGCCATATACCAATACCTAGATTTATATCATATACCAAAACTTAGATTTATATCGCATACCAAAACCTAGATTTATATCGTTTGTCAAAACCTAGATTTATATCGAATACCAAAACCTAGATTTATATCGTATGCCAAAACCTAGATTTATCTTGTATACCAAAACCTAGATTTATATCGTATACCAAACCCTATATTTATATCGCAGGCCAAAACCTAGAATCATACTGTATACCAAAGCCTAGATTGATATCGTATACCAAAACCTAGATTTATATCGAATACCAAAACCCAGATTTATATCGTATACCAAAACCTAGATTTATATCGTATACCAAAACCTAGATTTATATCGTATACCAAAACCTATATTTATATTGTATCCCAAATCCTAGATTTATATCGCATACCAAAACCTAGATTTATATCGTACACAAAAACCTAGTATTATATCGTTTGCCAAAACCTAGATTTATATCGAATACCAAAACTTTGATTTATTTCACATACAAAAACCTAGATTTATATGGTATTACCAAACCTAGATTTATATTTTACACCAAAAGGTAGATTTATATCGTATACCAAAGCCTAGATTGATATCTTATACTAAATCCTAGAATGATATCGTATACCAAAACCTAGATTTATACAGTATTCCAATACCTAGATTTATATCATATACCAAAACCTAGATTTATAACGTATACAAAAACCTAGATTTGATATCGTTTGCCAAAACCTAGATTTAGATCGAATACCGAAACCTAGATTTATATCGTATACCAAAGCTTATATTTATATCGAATACCAAAACCCAGATTTATATCGTATACCAAAACGAAGATTTATATCGTATACCAAAACCTAGATTTATATCGTATACCAAACCCTAAATTTATACCGCATACCAAAACATAGATTTAAATCGTATACCAAAACCTAGATTTATATCGTATACCAAACCCTAAATTTATACCACATACCAAATCCTAGATTCATATCGTATGTTAAATCCTAGAACGATATCGTATACCAAAACCTAGATTTATACAGTATAACAAAACATAGATTTATCTCATATACCAAAGCCTAGATTTATGCCGTATACCAATACCTAGATTTATATCATATACCAAAACTTAGATTTATATCGTATACAAAAACCTAGATTTGATATCGTTTGCCAAATCCTAGATTTATACCGTATGCTAAAAACTAGATTTATACCGCATACCAAAACCTAGATTTATATCATTTGCCAAAACCTAGATTTATATCGAATACCAAAACCTAGATTTATATCGTATGCCAAAACCTAGATTTATCTTGTATACCAAAACCTAGTTATATATCGTATACCAAACCCTAGATTTATATCGCAGGCCAAAACCTAGAATTATACTGTATACCAAAGCCTAGTTTGATATCGTATACAAAAACCTAGATTTATATCGAATACCAAAACCCAGATTTATATCGTATACCAAAACCTAGATTTATATCGTATACCAAAACCTATATTTATATTGTATCCCAAATCCTAGATTTATATTGCATACCAAAACCTAGATTTATATCGTACACAAAAACCTAGAATTATATCGTTTGCCAAAACATAGATTTATATCGAATACCAAAACTTTCATTTATTTCACATACAAAAACCTAGATTTATATCGTACACCAAACCCTAGATTTATATGGTATTACCAAACCTAGATTTATATTTTACACCAAAAGGTAGATTTATATCGCATACCAAAGCCTAGATTCATATCGTATGCTAAATCCTAGAATGATATCATATACCAAAACCTAGATTTATATCGTATACCAAACCCTAGATTTATATGGCAGGCCAAAACCTAGAATTATACTGTATACCAAAGCCTTGATTAATATCGTATACCAAAACCTAGATTTATATCGAATACCAAAACCCAGATTTATATCGTATACCAAAACCTAGATTTATATCATATACCAAAACCTAGATTTATATCGTATACCAAAACCTATATTTATATTGTATCCCAAATCCTAGATTTATATTGCATACCAAAACCTAGATTTATATCGTACACAAAAACCTAGAATTATATCGTTTGCCAAAACATAGATTTATATCGAATACCAAAACTTTGATTTATTTCACATACAAAAACCTAGATTTATATCGTACACCAAACCCTAGATTTATATGGTATTACCAAGCCTAGATTTATATTTTACACCAAAAGGTAGATTTATATCGCATACCAAAGCCTAGATTCATATCGTATGCTAAATCCTAGAATGATATCGTATACCAAAACCTTGATTTATACAGTATTCCAATACTAGATTTATATCATATACCAAAACCTAGATTTATATCGTATACAAAAACCTAGAATTGATATTGTTTGCCAAAACTTAGATTTCGATCGAATACCAAAACCTAGATTTATATCGTATACCAAAACTTATATTTATATCGCATACCAAAACCTAGATTTATACCGCATACCAAAAACTAGATTTATACCGCATACCAAACCCTAGATTTATATCGCATAACAAAACTTAAATCTATATCGTATACCAAAACCTTGATTTATATCGTATACCAAAACCAATATTTATATCGCATACCCAAAACCTTGATTTATATCGTATACCAAAACCTAGATTGATACAGTATAAACAAAACCTAGATTTATACCGCATACCAAAACCTAGATTTTGTTACCTTACACCAAAACCTAGATTTATATCGTATACCAAAACTTATATTTATATCGCATACCAAAACCTAGATTTATACCGTATACCAAAAACCAGATTTATACCGCATACCAAACCCTAGATTTATATCGCATACCAAAACTGTAATGCAAAACCTAGATTTTAATATCATACAGCAAAATCTAGATTTATATAGCATACCACAACCTAAATGTATATCCTTTACCAAATTATAGATTTATATCCTATACCAAAACCCAGATTTATATTGCATACCAAAACCTATATTTATATCGAATACCAAACCCTTAGATTTATATCGTATACCAAAACCTGGATTTAGATCGTATGCCAAAACCTATATTTATATCGTATTCCAAAACCTAGGTTTATACCGTATACCAAAAGCTAGATTTTAATACCGTACACCAAAACCTAGATCTTAATATCGTAAATCAAAACCTAGATTGATATCGCATACCAAAACCTAGATTTATATTCTTTCCCAAAACCTAGATTGATATCACATACCAAAACATATATTTATATTGTATCCCAAAACCTAGATTTATACCGTATACCAAAAACTAGATTTATACCGCATACCAAACCCTAGATTTATATCGCATACCAAAACTTAAATTTATATCGTATACCAAAACCTTGATTTATATCGTATACCAAAACCTATATTTATATCGCATACCAAAACCTTGATTTATATTGTATACCAAAACCTATATTTATATCATATACAAAAACCTAGATTGATACAGTATAAACAAAACCTAGATTTATACCGCATACCAAAACCTAGATTGTGATACCTTACACCAAAACCTAGATTGTAATGCAAAACCTAGATTTTAATATCATACACCAAAATCTAGATTTATATAGCATACCACAACCTAGATTTATATCCTTTACCAAATTATAGATTTATATCCCATACCAAAACCCAGATTTATATTGCATACCAAAACCTATATTTATATCGCATACCAAACCCTTAGATTTATATCGTATACCAAAACCTGGATTTAGATCGTATGCCAAAACCTATATTATATCGTATTCCAAAACCTAGGTTTATATCGTATACCAAAAGCTAGATTTCAATACTGTACACCAAAACCTAGATCTTAATAATGTAAATCAAAACCTAGATTGATTTCGCATACCAAAACCTAGATTTATATTCTTTCCCAAAACCTAGATTGATATCACATACCAAAACATATATTTATATCGAATACCAAAACCTAGATTAATATCGTAGACCAAAGCCTAGATTTATATCATTTGCAAAAACCTAGATTTATATCGAATACCAAAACCTAGATTTATATCGCTTACCAAAACCTAGATTTATATCGAATACCAAAACCTAGATTTATATGGAATACCAAAACTTATATTTATATCGCATAACAAAGCCTAGAATTATATCGTATGCTAAAACCTAGATATATATCGCATACCAAAACCTAGATTTATATCGTATATCAAAACCTAGAGGTATACAGTCTAACAAAACATAGATTTATCTTGTATACCAAAGCCTAGATTTATACCGTATACCAATACCAATATTTATATCATATACCAAAACATAGATTTATACCGTATACCAAAATCTAGATTCATATCTTTTACCAAAACCTAGAATTATATCGCATACCAAAACCGAGATTTATATCGTAAACCAAAACCTAGATTTATATCACATACCAAAACCTTGATTTATATCGTTTACCAAAACCTATATTTATATCATATACCAAAACCTAGATTGATACAATATAAACAAAACCTAGATTTATACCGCATACCAAAACCTAGATTTTGATACCTTACACCAAAACCTAGATTGTAATGCAAAACCTAGATTTTAATATCATACACCAAAATCTAGATTTATATAGCATACCACAACCTAGATTTATATCCTTTACCAAATTATAGATTTATATCCTATACCAAAACCCAGATTTATATTGCATACCAAAACCTATATTTATATCGCATACCAAACCCTTAGATTTATATCGTATACCAAAACCTGGATTTAGATCGTATGCCAAAACCTATATTTATATCGTATTCCAAAACCTAGGTTTATACCGTATACCAAAAGCTAGATTTTAATACCGTACACCAAAACCTAGATCTTAATATCGTAAATCAAAACCTAGATTGACATCGCATACCAAAACCTAGATTTATATTCTTTCCCAAAACCTAGATTGATATCACATACCAAAACATATATTTATATCGAATACCAAAACCTAGATTAATATCGTAGACCAAAGCCTAGATTTATATAGATTTATATCGAATACCAAAACCTTGATTTATATCGCTTACCAAAACCTAGATTTATATCGAATACCAAAACCTAGAATTATATGGAATACCAAAACTTATATTTATATCGCATAACAAAGCCTAGAATTATATCGTATGCTAAAACCTAGATATATATCGCATACCAAAACCTAGATTTATATCGTATATCAAAACTTAGAGGTATACAGTCTAACAAAACATAGATTTATCTCGTATACCAAAGCCTAGATTTATACCGTATACCAATACCAATATTTATATCATATACCAAAACATAGATTTATACCGTATACCAAAATCTAGATTCATATCTTTTACCAAAACCTAGAATTATATCGCATACCAAAACCGAGATTGATATCGTAAACCAAAACCTAGATTTATATCACATACCAAAACCTTGATTTATATCGTTTACCAAAACCTATATTTATATCATATACCAAAACCTAGATTGATACAATATAAACAAAACCTAGATTTATACCGCATACCAAAACCTAGATTTTGATACCTTACACCAAAACCTAGATTGTAATGCAAAACCTAGATTTTAATATCATACACCAAAATCTAGATTTATATAGCATACCACAACCTAGATTTATATCCTTTACCAAATTATAGATTTATATCCTATACCAAAACCCAGATTTATATTGCATACCAAAACCTATATTTATATCGCATACCAAACCCTTAGATTTATATCGTATACCAAAACCTGGATTTAGATCGTATGCCAAAACCTATATTTATATCGTATTCCAAAACCTAGGTTTATACCGTATACCAAAAGCTAGATTTTAATACCGTACACCAAAACCTAGATCTTAATATCGTAAATCAAAACCTAGATTGACATCGCATACCAAAACCTAGATTTATATTCTTTCCCAAAACCTAGATTGATATCACATACCAAAACATATATTTATATCGAATACCAAAACCTAGATTAATATCGTAGACCAAAGCCTAGATTTATATAGATTTATATCGAATACCAAAACCTTGATTTATATCGCTTACCAAAACCTAGATTTATATCGAATACCAAAACCTAGAATTATATGGAATACCAAAACTTATATTTATATCGCATAACAAAGCCTAGAATTATATCGTATGCTAAAACCTAGATATATATCGCATACCAAAACCTAGATTTATATCGTATATCAAAACCTAGAGGTATACAGTCTAACAAAACATAGATTTATCTCGTATACCAAAGCCTAGATTTATACCGTATACCAATACCAATATTTATATCATATACCAAAACATAGATTTATACCGTATACCAAAATCTAGATTCATATCTTTTACCAAAACCTAGAATTATATCGCATACCAAAACCGAGATTTATATCGTATACCAAAACCTAGATTTATATCGCATACCAAAACCTTAATTTATATCGTATACCAAAACCTATATGTATATAAAGGATAAAGGTAATAACAAAATTACCGAACTCCGAACAATCTTACAAAGGGAAAGTCAAAACTCATAATTATATAAACAGACAAAATCAGTCAACAACCGGAAAACTGTGAAAACCGTAATGACCCTGACTTGGTACAGGCATTTCTAAAGAAATGGTGGGTTGAATCAGATTTTAAGGCGCCAAACCTCCCGCTCTCATTACGGTTGAAAGGTTCCGGCTGTCACTGTAACAGTATTTAAATACAGGAACAAAATAGGTAAAATAGTTGTCAAAGCAGTACCATATTCGGTGACGTAAATGTCAAAAATACTTTTACGTCACACATTGACAAAAAAATTCTTGACATTTGTGACTTCTTTATCTTTATACATTTTCACTATATGAAAATGCATCGCTTATAATTTTTTCTGCAGAGACGGAATATATTTCGACAAGATATTGGTATCGGAATATAAACTTTTTAAGAGATCGAATAAGGCGAATCTTTTTATAGCCCTGGTCCAGTAGCCTGTTTCTCAGATGAAGATGACGTTTCAGGAAATCAGAATAATTGCTACTGGCCCTTGCATAGCGAATCAATTGCGAGATGTAAACACCATATGCAGGAGAAGCTGGTATATTGCTGCACATGTTTGGAAAATTTATGATTTTAAAATTGAAGTCGTCCCGCTTATCATAAATTTTAGTACTGAGTTGACCACTGTGGTCAAATTCGAGGTATAAGTCCAAAAATGATGCGGACGAAGCTGTATCGGTGGTCTCTTTAACTTCCAGCTCTGGAGGATATATCAATGGAAGAAATTCTACAAATCTAGAATTATTGATAGATAAAACGTCATCAATATACCTGTATGTGAAATTAAAGGCTCTAGCCTCATGAATCTTCTTATCTTTTACAAGCTTTTGAAGAAACTCCGACTCATATGAGTATAAAAATAAATCGGCTAGAAGAGGGGCACAATTCGTACCCATTGGTATGCCGACGACCTGCTGAAACAGTGTCCCTCCAAAGGAGACAAATATGTTATCGATGAGGAACTCCAGCATACTGATCACTTGTTCCTCGGAGTAGCATGCTTTACCTTTATGAATTTTGTTTGAAAAATATGTGGAATTGTAGCCTAACACAACAAATTTTGAGCCATAGTTTCTATGACTAAAAGCTTTATGAATTGTTTCTTTTAAGCGGGTTTTTAATTTGTCATGCGGTAGGGTGGTATATAGAGTTGAAAAATCAAAAGTTTTGATGGAGAAAGATCTTGATTTCAGGTTATCCAAAAGATCTTTAGAGTTTTTCAAAATCCACATGTGATTTATGCCACTACGCGAGTAAACAGTTTCACAATATTTCTGTTGTCCCTCTTTTACTGCAGACAGAATCTTTGTCAGGTGAATAGACAATTCTTTCGTCGAACAAGTTGATGATCCCGCTATGTACCTTTCTTTGTATGGTGTCTTATGGAGTTTAGGTATCCAATATAAATAGGGTAAATCCTCAGACTCTTTACCAGAGGGAATGTTTAAAGAGGTCATGAATGATCTGTGGTTAGCTAGGATTTCATCTTTGTCGAACGAAGTTGGTTTGTATGTGATATTACTAGAGGTGTTGCTATTTATGCCTAATTCCTTGATTAGGCATTCGAAGTAATATGATTTACATACAAACACGATATTGTTGGAAGCCTTGTCAGCAGGAATGATAACATATTTGTCATGAAGAGAGGAAAGACACTTAACAGCTTCTTGGTCTTTAAATACAGACTTAGGTCGACTATTAACACAATTTTTGAGTTTGTGAATCCGACCTTGTACTAGAGACCTAATTGTTCTAACCCAGTCTGACAAGGACTCTAACTCAGGATCTTGGTCTACTTCTCTCTTTATCCACCTTCTGGCATAATCTTCAACAGCATCCATAATTATATTGAAATTATGTTTCCAATTGATGTGTTGAGGTTCTCTGAATTTTGGACCATGAGAAATCACCTTTCGGAGACTCTCATGTTGAATGATATTCAGATCACCAGTGATTACATGTCCAGATGGGTTGTATTGAA
Organism: Bathymodiolus brooksi; assembly: GCA_963680875.1. Taxonomy (NCBI): domain Eukaryota; kingdom Metazoa; phylum Mollusca; class Bivalvia; order Mytilida; family Modiolidae; genus Bathymodiolus; species Bathymodiolus brooksi. The sequence goes on from OY804576.1 coordinate 90,857,371, forward strand.
AAGGAGAGTGGGAGCAGTCACAAGTCAGAGGGTTCTTAAGGTACTCTTCTATGTTAATATCTTGCAATGCTTCTTTGTAGTTGAAAATTTTACGGCCAATGCTGTTAGTGTAGCTATAGGAGACAATGGGAACAGATTGATTTTTGAAATATGGTGGAATTTCTTTTACGACCTCTTTTCTATTAAGAATGTTGCTGATGTTAATAGCATCGATATATCATATACCAAAACCTAGATTTATACCGCATACCAAAACCTAGAATTTGATACCTTACACCAAAACCTAGATTGTAATGCAAAACCTAGATTTTAATATCATACACCAAAATCTAGATTTATATAGCATACCACAACCTAGATTTATATCCTTTACCAAATTATAGATTTATATCCTATACCAAAACCCAGATTTATATTGCATACCAAAACCTATATTTATATCGCATACCAAACCCTTAGATTTATATCGTATACCAAAACCTGGATTTAGATCGCATGCCAAAACCTATATTTATATCGTATTCTAAAACCTAGGTTTATACCGTATACCAAAAGCTAGAATTTAATACCGTACACCAAAACCTAGATCTTAATATCGTAAATCAAAACCTAGATTGACATCGCATACCAAAACCTAGATTTATATTCTTTCCCAAAACCTAGATTGATATCACATACCAAAACATATATTTATATCGAATACCAAAACCTAGATTAATATCGTAGACCAAAGCCTAGATTTATATCATTTGCAAAAACCTAGATTTATATCGAATACCAAAACCTAGATTTATATCGCTTACCAAAACCTAGATTTATATCGAATACAAAAACCTAGATTTATATGGAATACCAAAACTTATATTTATATCGCATAACAAAGCCTAGAATTATATCGTATGCTAAAACCTAGATATATATCGCATACCAAAACCTAGATTTATATCGTATATCAAAACCTAGAGGTATACAGTCTAACAAAACATAGATTTATCTCGTATACCAAACCTAGATTTATACCGTATACCAATACCAATATTTATATCATATACCACAACATAAATTTATACCGTATACCAAAATCTAGATTCATATCATTTACCAAAACCTAGAATTATATCGCATACCAAAACCGAGATTTATATCGTATACCAAAACCTAGATTTATATCGCATACCAAAACCTTGATTTATATCGTTTACCAAAACCTATATTTATATCATATACCAAAACCTAGATTGATACAGTATAAACAAAACCTAGATTTATACCGCATACCAAAACCTAGATTTTGATACCTTACACCAAAACCTAGATTGTAATGCAAAACCTAGATTTTAATATCATACACCAAAATCTAGATTTATATAGCATACCACAACCTAGATTTATATCCTTTACCAAATTATATATTTATATCCTATACCAAAACCCAGATTTATATTGCATACCAAAACCTATATTTATATCGCATACCAAACCCTTAGATTTATATCGTATACCAAAACCTGGATTTAGATCGTATGCCAAAACCTATATTTATATCGTATTCAAAAACCTAGGTTTATACCGTATACCAAAAGCTAGATTTTAATACCGTACACCAAAACCTAGATCTTAATATCGTAAATCAAAACCTAGATTGATATCGCATACCAAAACCTAGATTTATATTCTTTCCCAAAACCTAGATTGATATCACATACCAAAACATATATCTATATCGAATACCAAAACTTAGATTAATATCGTAGACCAAAGCCTAGATTTATATCATTTGCAAAAACCTAGATTTATATCGAATACCAAAACCTAGATTTATATCGAATACCAAAACCTAGATTTATGTGGAATACCAAAACTTATATTTATATCGCATAACAAAGCCTAGAATTATATCGTATGCTAAAACCTAGATATATATCGCATACCAAAACCTAGATTTATATCGTATATCAAAACCTAGAGGTATACAGTCTAACAAAACATAGATTTATCTCGTATACCAAAGCCTAGATTTATACCGTATACTAATACCAATATTTATATCATATACCACAACATAAATTTATACCGTATACCAAAATCTAGATTCATATCTTTTACCAAAACCTAGAATTATATCGCATACCAAAACCGAGATTTATATCGTATACCAAAACCTAGATTTATATCGCATACCAAAACCTTTATTTATATCGTATACCAAAACCTATATTTATATCATATACAAAAACCTAGATTGATACAGTATAAACAAAACCTAGATTTATACCGCATACCAAAACCTAGATTTTGATACCTTACACCAAAACCTAGATTTATATTGCATACCAAAACCTATATTTATATCGCATACCAAACCCTTAGATTTATATCGTATACCAAAACCTGGATTTAGATCGTATGCCAAAACCTATATTTATATCGTATTCCAAAACCTAGGTTTATACCGTATACCAAAAGCTAGATTTTAATACCGTACACCAAAACCTAGATCTTAATATCGTAAATCAAAACCTAGATTGATATCGCATACCAAAACCTAGATTTATATTCTTTCCCAAAACCTAGATTGATATCACATACCAAAACATATATTTATATCGAATACCAAAACCTAGATTAATATCGTAAACCAAAGCCTAGATTTATATCATTTGCAAAAACCTAGATTTATATCGAATACCAAAACCTAGATTTATATCGCTTACCAAAACCTAGATTTATATCGAATACCAAAACCTAGATTTATATGGAATACCAAAACTTATATTTATATCGCATAACAAAGCCTAGAATTATATCGTATGCTAAAACCTAGATATATATCGCATACCAAAACCTAGATTTATATCGTATATCAAAACCTAGAGGTATACAGTCTAACAAAACATAGATTTATCTCGTATACCAAAGCCTAGATTTATACCGTATACCAATACCAATATTTATATCATATACCAAAACATAGATTTATACCGTATACCAAAATCTAGATTCATATCTTTTACCAAAACCTAGAATTATATCACATACCAAAACCGAGATTTATATCGTATACCAAAACCTAGATTTATATCGTATACAAAAACCTAGATTTATATCGTATACCAAACCCTAAATTTATACCGCATACCAAAACCTAGATTTAAATCGTATAGGCGAGTTGTCTAGAACGTTTCGGCGAATTGTCTAGAACGATTTGGCGAGTTGTCTAGAAACATTCGGCGACTTGTCTAGAACGATTCGGTGAGCTATCGTATACCAAAACCTAGATTTATACCGCATACCAAAACCTAGATTTTAATACCTTACACCAAAACCTAGATTTTAATATCATACACCAAAATCTAGATTTATATAGCATACCAAAACCTAGATTTATATTGTATACCAAAAAGCTATATTTATATTGCATACCAAAATCTAGATTTATATCGTATACCAAAGCCCAGATTTATATCGTATGCCAAAACCTAGATTTATATCGCATACCAAAACCTAGATTTATGCAGTATAACAAAACCTAGATTTACCTTGTATACCAAATACTAGATTTATACTGCATACCAAAATATAGATTTATACCATATACCAATACCTAGATTTATATCGTATACCAGAACCTAGAATTATATCGTATGCAAAAACCTGGATTTATATCGTTTGCCAAAATCTAAATTTATATCGAATACCAAAACCTAGATTTATATCGTATGCCTAAACCTAGATTTATATCGTTTACCAAAACCTAGATCTATATCGTATACCAAAACCTAGATTTATATTGTATACCAAAAAGATATATTTATATTGCATACCAAAACCTAGATTGATATCGCATACCAAAACTTAGATTTATATCGTATACCAAAGTCCAGATTTATATCGTATGCCAAAACCTAGATTTATATCGCATACCAAAACCTAGATTTATATCGCATACCAAAACCTAGATTTATGCAGTATAACAAAACCTAGATTTACCTTGTATACCAAAGACTAGATTTATACTGTATACCAAAATCTAGATTGATACAATATACCAAAACCTGGATTTTAATACCGTACACCAAAACCTAGATTGTAATGCAAAACCTAGATTTTAATATCGTACACCAAAACTTAGATTTATATCGCATACCAGAACCTAGATTTAGATCCTTTACCAAAGCCTAGATTAATATCCTATACCAAAACCTAGATTGATATTGCATACCAAAACCTATATTTATATTGTATACCAAAACCTAGATTTATACCATGTATGAATACCTAGATTTATATCGTATACTAAAACCTAGATTTATATCGTATTCAAAAACCTAGATTTATATTGTTTGCCAAAGCCTAGATTTATATCGAGTATAAAACCTAGAATTATATCGTATACCAAAACCTAGATTTATACCATATAACAAAACCGAGATTTATATCGCATACCAAAACCTAGATTTATATCGTATACCAAAACCTAGATTTATATCGCATACCAAAACCTAGATTGATATCGTATTCCAAAAAGCTATATTTATATTGCATACCAAAACCTAGATTGATATCGTATACCAAAACCTAGATTTATATCGTATGCCAAAACCTAGATTTATATCGTATACCAAAACCTAGATTGATATCGTATACCAAAACCTAGATTTATATCGTATGCCAAAACCTAGATTTATATCGTATACCAAAACATAGATTTATGCAGTATAACAAAGCCGGGACTTTTCCTTGTATACCAAAGACTAGATATATACCATATACCAATACCTAGATTTATATCGTAAACCAGAACCTAGAATTATATCGCATACCAAAATCTAGATTTATGCAGTATAACAAAACCGAGATTTACCTTGTATACCAAAGACTAGATATATACCATATACACTGTATCAACCAACATATTAATTTTGTCAGGGCTGGCGGCATTGATTGAATGGAAATAGAAAGAGAACAATCAGACGATGTTGGGTAGAAATCATTGTTTATGTCAAGACTGTGTATATCCCGCCTTAAAATATTTGCAGCGGAGTGCAAAATCTGCTCTTCAGAAAGAGTATCTTTCGTATCACTAATTTCTAAATCTATCTGAGCTATCTTCAAATCAGATTTCAGCTTATTTGCAGATTTAATTGCATCACCGATAGAAATAGAACTGCTAAGCACGATGTTAGATTTGCCATGACCTTGTTGTGGTTGTATTACAATTGAATCACTGTAATGATTCAGCAACTTATTTTGTAATTTATACGTTGTGTATTTGTCGGCACGCTCTTTTGGTAAGAAGGTGCGAAATCTTTCCAATAATGTCGACATCAGGAAAGCCTTACGCTCTACCATTAGATCGGAATCAATTTTAGATACAAATCTGAGGAATGCAGTTTCGTGGTCAGAAGTTTCTAAATTTAATCTTTCTTTGGGGGTTTTCAATAAATAATTCGTCATACAACTTACAAGCAAGAATGGTAAAGAGCATTATCATAAAAATGTTCATGTAAAACCTTAAACTCAATTTCATGATCTAATTTGTGTCTTGCTGCTTCGAGTATGTTTTTCATTCTTTCTTCTGACTCGACTTTGTGTAGTTTTCCATCCTTTTTGTATGTTTTATTCGTACAGAATATACAAGATTGCCAGTATGATCGAGTTGTGATAACCGATGAGGTAGCTGGTGAATTCATACAAGCACTATCTGTACTTTCTTGTTTTGAAACTGTTTCGTGAGAATAACGAGTAAGATTTTGTTTACTTGTGTATGATTTACAACACGATCTATGGTATTTTACCTTAATATTTTCAGATATGATATGATCAACAAACGACAGTTCTTCTACAATTCGTCTATATACCTCATCCTTTCGCACTTCAGTGGCTTGAACGAAACTTAATTTGCCCTTGTCCGTGAATATATATAACGTTTCACGGCTTTTGCTTTGACAAATAACGCATTCTTGACAATCTAAAGAAGCCTTGTCTCTCGTTGCGCTAGTTGGAACAAGTTTCAATGGACTACTAAACTGATATTTTCCGGAAATTTTACACAACAGATCCGGAATTGTTCACAACTAATATATGAACACAATTTAAACAATAATAGAAAAACAATATTTATAACCTTTCTGGTTAATCTATACGACAACAACAATTAAATTCACAACAAATCATATTAACAGCAAAGACTGAATACAAGAAAATGTATGAAAGCGAAGTAAAATATAGAATTTTCATAAAGCACTAAGAATCGAATTTTGGTCTCAATGTAATAGAATTGATCGGACTGAGGAATAAATCACAGTATAAACTTCGGACTGAATTCCGGATGTAAATTTATTTTGTCACGGGTTAGCATGCCTTATTTAAATAATCAATTTCCCAAAAAGCTATCATAATTGGATTTTAATGGGATATGTTTTGTGTAAACAATGTTTCAGAGTGTAATCAGATGGAAAATGAAATATTTTAATCGTGTTGTTTTCGCTTGGTATCAAACGAAATCAGTGAAATTTCGTGTTCACCATGCCTCTTGAATTCAAAGAGATTTAAGAATTAATAATACACATCCGAACAAAAACAGATTGTTAGTTTTGTTCAATTATGTCTTATTTATATATTTGGATATGAAAATGTGACTGGAAAACTACGAATCATTTAAAATATTTAGACTTTTGTGTATACGTGTAAATTTTCAAAAACCACAAAAACACTAAAAATCCAGTTTTTTACAGAAATCAGACCATACGATTTTCTTACGGCATGTAGAATATTTTAGTTTAATGTATAGTCTTTCATTTTAAAGCGTTTCCAGGTGTGTGTTCTGTGGGTGCATTAATCTCCTTAAATAAGCGTCTTTTCATATTTCGCCGCTGTACGGTTTTAGGCGCACACCCGGTCTAGATTGTTTTAGTAATTCAGATACACGAAAGTAAACAATTCCATTTATGATATTCATATCCGATAACTTCAACACACTCAAAGTTTGACATCTTTGACCAGTACACAAAGCAATCAAAGTCACTAATGTGTAAGATAGTTCTCTAAGTGAAATGACATCAAAGGAATTCATGTTTTTCAAAAAATTTAACACAATATTTACATCCCAAGTATTTACATATCTTGGCAAAGAAGGCTTTATATTGAAAACACCTCTCAAAAATCTTTTGACTAAACTATGATTGCCAACCGGCATATTATTTACAAAAAATATTGTCGACAAAGCAGAACGAGCAGTGTTTATCGCACTATAACCACAACCTTGATCTAGTAACGTAACAAAAAATTCTAGAATATGAGAAATATCTCAGTGGATTCCAAACATTAACATTATTTTGTAAAGCAAAAATTTTCCATTTACGCAAATAAGTACTATACTGTTTAGACGTAGCATCTCTCCAAGATTTCTTAATAATAGAAATTGATCTCTCTGATAAATTATGTTGTTGAAGTGTTGTCCTGATACATGACAGACGAGAAGGTGCAGGTTTTTGTGTAACGCATAGCGAGAAATCATGGGTGATTTTGCTCATGAATATTCATAAACCAAATCGCGTCATGTATGACGTCGGCAAATAAACGTTGAACCATATTTGGAAGACGCTGATGAAAACTCGTATCTATTTTTTTTAAATAATATTTCATCACAGTTTTGATCACATAAATAACTTCATAATTATTTGTGATCGTATCAAAATTAATTGTCACCATATGTTCATTAGGAATCCGATGTTGTGTGTAAAAGATCGAAAATATATTTAATGCACTGCCCCCCCCCCCCCCCCCCCCCCCCCCCCCTTTTTTTCCCACGAAATAAAAATATATAAATAAAAAATATATTGTGCATTTTTGTTCAATTTCTGCCCCACATTTATAAGTATAAGTATGTCATTGAAATCGTTTAGTATAGGATATATATTGTTAAATTTTTTGAACTTTATATATCAGCAGTATTGTTACCAATTGTATTATAGCTACTTGTTCTGTTGTTTTGTCGAAATAAAAAAATAGCCTTGTGGAAACCCTTTTTAATTGTTTATTTACATTTACAATGGAATGCGGTGCTTACTCAAATAATGCTATGTCTAGCAGAAGCAGTTTTACGAAATAGTAGATTTTTTTTGCGTGAACCCCTATTGAATCTCTACTAGAAAGGTAAAAAAAAACTTGTGAAGCCCTCTTTTAAATTATCGTGGGAACCTTTAATTTTTCAGCAAAATATTTATCGAAGAAAGATTCCTCAACAATGTTACCGGAACTGACCGAATTTGTCCCGGCAACTAGAATGGGGATTGTAAGAAAAGTGCTTTTAGGTCTTGAAAACCGTGCAGGATGCATTTTTTCACTTCTTCTCAATGCTTTTGAATGGCGCTTACGCTTCAAAATTTGAAACTGGATAGGAACCTTGAGGTTTCATGGTACAGCTGTAATATTTTGAGATATTGTTCAGACCGGTGCATAGTTTGATTTTTTATCCCGGAAAATTGTACGGCCCAAGCTAACAGAAAGTTTCCCGTTCACCTATATGTTAAAATCCAAATTCTCTTTGAGCCGTCATTTTGAATATGCAAATGAGCAAATCACCTATCATTTCTGGCTATGGGATGAGGTGTTCCTGGTTTGTTGTTCAGTATCAAAACATCCTTCCCTGGTTTCATTAAATATGGAGGCTTCAAACATACCTTCACAACTAATGGGTACCAATTCTGTGTTGGCCAAGATGGCGCAATCAGTACTCCTTCTGCTCTGTCCACCATAATATTTTGACACACTGTCTATAATGCTAAAAGGAGGGAAAGCATAAAACATAAAGTTATTCCTAGTCAAAGTAAATGCATCCACAGCCCATGCTAAAGGATCCGCTTTCCAACTAGCAAATTTATCAATCTTAAAATTCAGTCTAGATGCAAACAGATCAATATTCAAATTAATTCCTATTTTTTTAATTTTGTGGAAAAAATTTGAGTTTAAACTCCATTCGGTTTCATCTCGAACAATTCTACTCTCTTTATCTGCAGTAACATTATCAACACCAGGTAAGTGCACTGCAGTAATCCATATATGTTTACTAATAACCATTTCCCATATTTGTCTGGCTTTAAAATTACACAACATAGATTTAGTTCCTCCAAAATTATTAATATACGCAACTGCTGTCGAATTGTCAGAAAATATCTTCACATGTTTAACTGAAAGTTCTTCTCAAAAACAACCTAATTCTAAATAAACAGCTTGGAGTTCAAGAAAATTAATATTAGCACTCTCTAATTCTGACAGTGACCAATTACCACCAGTAGACTGTCCATTAAATTCTGCAAATCCAACAAAAGATGCATCAGTTGTTAAAGTTACGGAAGGAGTTCCCCTATTCACAGGAGAGGACTTATATAAATTTAATTTCCACCAATTAATATCCTCAAAAGCTGTATCATATAACTATCAAAATTCCAAGCATTCGCTTTATTACGTTCAATAACTCTAGTGTAAAGCATACCTAGAGGAATCGCTACACTGTAGGCTATTAACATACCTACTAATTTCGCGACTTGTCTGATAGTGTATTTCTTTGCTAGTTTAAACTGTTTTTCAAACTCCAAAAATTTATTAATTTTTTCAGGAGTGAGCGATATTGTCATTGTCAATGAGTTTAACAAAAAGCCTAAAAATACTATTTCATGTTGTGGTATGAATACAGATTTATCAGGATGCACTAAGAATCCTAAATCTGAAAAAAGTATGTGTGTTACTTCAACGGTATTCCGACAATCCTCGCAAGTCATGCCTTGTAAGTAACAGTCATCTATATAAGCTACTGATAACAAACATTTTGATCGTAAATAATGATAAGCTGGTTTCATCAATTTTGTAAAAAGCCGAGGAGCAGAAGACAATCCATTAGGACAAGCTGTAAATTGGTATTATTGTCCTCTCCAAATGAACCTTAAATATTTTCTATCATTTTCACAAATATTAACCGAGTAGTAAGCATCAGATAAATCTATGGAAGCCATAAAACAACCTTTGGTCATTAATCTGCAAGCAGCTTCTAGTCTTTCCATTTTAAAGTGATTATATTCCACTGATAAATTTAAATCGCTCAAATTTAAAATCATTCTATGACCACCTGTCTTTTTGGGTCTCAAAAACACAGTAGAAATAAATTCATCGGGAGAATGTGAAGTCAATTCAATAACTCCTTTTTTCCTTAATTTAATTATGTCTTCATCTAATAGGTCACCTTCATGTTTACACAACCTAGTTTCTCTAGCAGTGTACTGTACAGGTAATATAGAAAATTCTATCTGATAACCTTTAACAATGTTAAGAATATTTACATCACTGGTTATTTGTTTCCAATTCTCTATATAATATCTTATGCGTCCTGCTATGACAGTATCTACATGAATGTTACTATCTTTTACATATCTTTCTTCAACTTGTCCTTTCGACCGCCGTAGTTTTTTCTCTGAGGCTGATCGACACTTTCATCCTAAAACATTACGGCCTCTAGCTGCTAGTCTAGCTCTAAAACCACCATGACGTCTGTGCTTGTTTCCCCCTCTCCCTCTGCTAGTATAGCCAGAGCCTAAATAGTTGTTCTCTGAACTCACTAATGCTGCCACTTTCTGACCTTTAGTGAGACTGTCAATCTTTTCACACACATTGTCTCCAAAAAGCATGTCAGTAAGAGGGGTCTGTGTTTAACATAATGATGCATATTGCTCATTTAGAAATTGTTTTATATTCATCCTCCTATGCATAGACAGACCGTGGCTAACATTGCTACTCCATCTAAAAGAGTAACAATTTGCCTCTTGTTTGTGTTTACTTCCCATTATCGTCAGGGTTCTCTAGGGTAGTTAAGTGTACAATTCTCTGGACGAAGGTATTTGTCCATCAACTCGGTCTTTTTAGTCGAATCCATTGGCGTAGTGAGTAAAGAATTCACCATTTTTGCCAGACTGTCTTTTACTTTCGGTCTCGTTTCCTCCTCCGAACTAAATTCGTTCAATTTCTTGGAAATCAGATTGTCAAAAACAGCCTCCTGGGCGCATCCATCTTTGTTTACATTCAAAACGTCACTTCCGGAACCGTCACTTCCGCCCAGCCTCGTAATTTGAACTGCGCTGTCAACATTCTCAACACGGGGAAGAAAAACTAGAAAGACTGATCTGATCAATTCTAGATCGTGTCCGCGGTATAATCTCCTCTTCTTCCTCAGAAAAGTAGTCATCCTCCCTTTCAGAAACTTCCTCATAATAAAGAGAATTTTGCAAATCTTAACGATTTCTGCACAGACTCCATTTGTTTGTTGTGTGCGTCCATAAAAGCCTTGAACATGTCCGATGTAATGTACTCCGAACTTGTATATGAATTATTGTTTCCTGCCTTGTTTGACACACTAGCAGTACAAGTAAAGCTCTGCTTTGTTGAGCGAGAGTCTTGTTAAGCCACTGTTAGTTCTATTTCTTGCAGATTACGCACAGCTCTATCGTGAAGAGAATCATTGCGAGCTAGGCCCCTCTCCCTAGAAACGTCTTGTCTGGGAGGAGAGTTCTGTATAACGGGGCTCTCTGACAACAAATTGTCAGGATCTGCATTAACAGAGTTGCTAAGAGGAATATAATTCGAAAAAATATCCTCGGACGCCATTATTTAATCCTCAAAAGAAAGGAAAACAACGAAAATTTTTCAAAACAACAATAAACACACAACAAAATGTTCTAAATTTCCATAATACGCAGGAAAATGTCTACATGAAAAAAGTTCATTCCAAGATTAAATCAAATCTATGAACCATTAAACGGTTAAACAAGATTAAAATTTACTAATTATTTTGCTGCTGAAGCTATATCTGGGATAAGGTCATACTGAGGCATTATGGGAATTAGGTTGTAATCTCACAGGGTCACATTTGACACTGCCTTGAAAGAGAATTTAAATTACCAGTTTCACCAATGTTCAGATTTCTGCAGCTTAGCAAGAATGTAAATTGCTATAATGGCTAAACTGAATAGAAACAAACTATTGTTTTCATTTGGATAACTTTATACAAGAAAAAACAATGTCAGTTTATTAATTATATTCTTACTTTGTAAAACTTTGATACATAGCAAATGATGTAAATAGAACTCCTAAAATAAGTCTGTAGATAATATATCAATAATATATTACAAAGCAAGCAGTTTTATAAATTATTGATCTTTTATTCATCCATATTATTCTTCCCTGAAACCGCTAGGCCAAATTAACTGAAACTTGGTAGGAAGCATCTATGCCAGGTCCTCTATACAGATTGCACATTTTGTCCCGATCTGTTAATAAACATGGCCGCCACAGGCTATTATTGTTTCTGATTGGTCGATTTCTTAAAAATCTTCTCCTCTGTAACCGCTTTGTCAAATGAACCGAAACTTGGTAGGAAGCATCTATGGAATGTCCTCTATAAAGAATTCTCCTTTTGTCCCGATCCGTTAGCAAACATGGCCGCCACAGGCAATGCTTGTTTCTGATTTGTCAATTTGTTTTAAATTCTTCTCCTCTGAAACCGCTTTGCCAAATGAACCGAAACTTTGTAGGAAGCATCTATGGAAGGTCCTCTATAAAGATTGCTCATTTCGTCCCGATCCGTTAACAAATATGGCCGCCACTGGCAATTCTTGTTTCTGATTGAGCATTTTTTTTAAATTCTTCTCCTCTGAAACCGCTTTGCCAAATGAACCGAAACTGTGTAGGAAGCATATATGGACAGTCCTCTATAGAGATCGCTCATTTCGTCGCGATCCGTTAACAGACATGGCCGCCACAAGCAATTCTTGTTTCTCATTGGTCAATTTCTAAAAAATCTTCTTCTCTGTAACCACATGGCCAAATGAAACGAAACATGGCAGTAAGCATCTATGAAAGGTCCTCTATAAAGATTGCCCATTTGTCTCAATCCGTTAACAAACATGGCCGCCACTGGCAATTATTATTTCTGATTGGTCGAGTTCTAAAAAATCTTCTCTGTACCCGCTTGGCCAACTGAACCGAAACTTGGTAGGAAGCATCTATGGAAGATCATTTATAAAGATTGCTCATTTCGTCCCGATCTGTTAACAAACATGGCCACCATAGGCAATTCTTTTTTCTGGTTATTTCTAAAAAATCTTCCCCTCTGAAACCGAGTAGCCAAATGAACCGAAATGTTTTAGGAAGCACCTATGGTAGGTTCGGTATAAAGTTTTCTCAAAGCAGAATGAAAGGTGAGTGACACAGGCTCAGCCCACTGAGCCTCTAGTTTACTTTTTACAAAGTGTTCATCTTTATGGACTATTGATGGGCCATAAGAATGTTTATGGTATTTTATTTCGAATATGTGTCTATAAGGGGCACAAATTCTGAAATTCGCATATTTGAAAGCTGTATATAATTTTTGTTGTTGAATGGATTGTGTTAAGAGCTTTCAGTAGTATGTTGACGAATTTCCTCCATCTTTTATAGTTTCCGTGATAAACCTGACCGAAAGAGGCAGAAATTGCCATTTTCTCAGTTCATCCAATTTCAATGCATTTTTAGCTCACCTTGACAAAGGCAAGGTGAGCTCTTACCATCACTTGGCGTCCGTCGTCCATTAACTTTTCACATTTTAATCTTCTTCTCTAAAACCCCTTAGCCAAATGAACTGAAACTTGATAGGAAGCATCTATGAAAGGTCCTCTATAAACATTGTTCATTTCGTCCCCATCCGTTAACAGATATGGCCGCCACAGGCAATTCTTGTTTCTGATTGGCCGATTTTTTTAAATCTTCTCCTCTGAAACCGCTTAGCCAAATGAACCGAAACTTAATAGGAAGCATCTATGGAAAGTCCTCTATAAAGACTGCTCATTTCGTTCCGATCGGTTATCAAATATGGCCGCCACAGGCAAGTCTTGTTTCTGATTGGCCGATTTAAAAAAAATTTCTCTTCTGAAACCACTTGGCCAAATGAACCGAAACATGGTAGGAAACATCTATGGAAGGGCCTCTATAAAGATTGCTCATTTCATCCCGATCCATTAACAAACATGGCCGCCATAGGTAATTCTTGTTTCTGATTAGTTGATTTCTAAAAAATATTGTCCTCTGAAACGCTTAGCCACATGAACTGAAACATGGTAGGAAGCAGCATCTATGTAAGGTCCTCTATGAAATTGCTCATTTCGTTCCGATCAGATAACAAATATGGGCGCCACAGGTAATTCTTGTATCTGAGTGGCCGATTTTTTAAAATCTTCTCCTCTAAAACCTCTTGGCCAAATGAACCAAAACATGGTAGGAAGCATCTATGGAAGGTCCTCTATAAAGAATGCTCATTTCGTCCCGATCCGTTAACAAACATGGCCACCACAGGCAATTCTTGTTTCTGATTGGTTGATTTCTTAAAATAATTCTCCTCTGAAACCGTTTTGCCAAATGAATCGGAATTTGGTAGGAATCATCCTTGGAAGGTCCTCTATAAAGAATGCTCATTTCGTCCCGATCCGTTAACAAACATGGCTGCCACAGGCATTTCTTATTTCTGAATGGTTGTTTTCTAAAAAAAAATCTTCTACTTTGAAACCCCTCAGCCAAATGAACTGAAAATTGGTAGGAAAGGTTCTGTATTAAGTTTCCTCAAAGCAGAATGAAAGGTGAGCGAAACAGGCTTTGTACAAAGTGTTCATTTTAATAGGATATTGATGCATCAATAAAAAAGAACAATTTGATATTTCATTTCCGAAATTTCGCATAGTAAAACCTGTATATTAAGGGCACTCTTAGGGAACATGAAAATGTGTCCTTTATTAGTAGTTGCCCTTTATATACATGTACAGGTTAAAATTATATGTGCTATTCATTAATGGCGAAAATGAGGTTGCCCTTTATAGACAATGATTTGTTATGTAGAGAGGCCCTTTAAGACAGGTTTGACTGCAATTTTAATGGATTTTTTGTTGTTGTTGAATGAATTGTGTTGAGAGCTTTCGGTAGTATGTTGGTGGATTTCCTCTATCTTAAATACTTTGAGATAACTCCACCAAAAGAGTCTGAAAAGTGCAAATTTCCAAAATTTGATTTTTTTCCCCCATCCAATTTTAATGCAAATTTTGCAAAGTTTTCAACTAAAGCCATGTTCATGTGCCCAAATGTACTCAATGTACCTAAATTGCATGTTGTGGAGATTTATTCATATATGTAAAAGTAAATTTACATTGCGTTCATCTGAAAAATCAATCACCTATGTAAATTTGTCAACTGAAGTTGAAATTCAAGTGCATAGCCGTAGCTGTAATCGAACGCGATGATAGTCCGATCGTCCGTTAGTCGGACAGTACGTTAGTCCGATGGTTCGTTGAGCTACTAGGATATATCTCGCTGATTTACATTGAGGTGGATTCTTAAATCAATGCACAGGGCGAAGAAAGACAATACAATTGGGCATTAGAAATATTATAATATGGCAGATATTTCAGATATATTAATGAGTAAAATGGGCAGAATTATAGGGCTTCAGAGACATTTAGTTCATACAATAATACATTTATTTAGAAAAACATAGGCATCACATTAAAACACTTTCTTCAATATCAAATTGTCCTTTTCTAAACAATATCACTTTGGGCACGAAACTTGAATGAAATGCTCTTAACAAAGTCAAATCATGCAAGAGATTTCCTTTGTCTTTCAATTTTTGTGTTTGTTGCATTAACAACTCCAGTTTCGCAAGTTCTGTATTTGAGAACAAGACTATAGTCTTATCGGTTGGTCTCAAGTTTTCTTCATCCATGTCAACCAATTCACTACTTATTATTTTTGAAGGTCTAGTCAAAACATTCTCGTGAGCCTTCTTATTTACCCGTACGCTCAATACTTTCATGTCTATTTGGCGAGAGTCAGACTCGTGATTATGTTCCATGTTTCCTGCAGTAACTTTAGAAACATCAATGTCAGTTCGCAGCTTTGCCTTGCATTTTTTCTTGTTTGACGAGCATCTCCATGAAATTTCATAATATTTAAATACTGTCTTTGGTAAATAAATATCCATGAACAATGATAGACTCCTTACCCATATAATTTGTTTCTGGTTCTGTAATGTTAAAATCCATCCTTGTGCTTTTTGCAATTTCTACATGTATGGCAGTTTAATTACAAATCACGGTGAGTAGATTTAAGGGGGACAAGCCAATAGGAATACAAAGTGTCATTAATAGATTATTTTAATAAAAAAAATATTTGCAGGTGACTACAGTTAAATATATACGGTAAGTAAAAATGCCATTGTACATTTTTGTTCCGCCCCATTGTAAACTTTTTTTTCATTGCAAATTCGCCCGAATAAATTCTCGCAATATATCCGATAGTCCGACAAAAATCATTCTTCACAAAGTTTTGCTGAATAATATGACATCATTACGTGCTGATGTCCGTATTGGCCTTGTTATTAGTCCGAGTGTATCTGGGGCCGGTAACAAGAAGCATTCTTAGGGCTTAAAATACTCTTTAGCTACCCTTATCCTTTACGAGTGTAACAAGAAGCACTATTGCACCATTCTTAGAATGATTGACAGCCCTTAGCTTTTTGAAAACCGCCACGATTTAAGATGCTTTCTTGACACTCTCGTAAATTACTCTTAATAATTCGGGTAACACGAAACCATCTTTATTTTTTGAAGCATTATTAAGAACTCTTTGCATAATCTTTAGGCTTTAAAGGTGTATCACTAACAAGTTTTTATATCCCATATTCTAAGAGTGGTCCTGACTACTCTTAGCATTGGATTTATAGTTGTACTTTTGCTACAAGCAATGGCGTTGCTGCTTCATTTGCAAAATCGACAAAGACAACGACAACAACAATTTACGAGGCGATTATTCAGAGACCGTATAAATCCCTTAGACGTCTTGTCTGACCAACAAATTATAAGAAACTATCGCTTTGACAGGGAGGGCATATATACATTATGTGACGAGCTTTAGGAGGATTTGGAAAAATCAACCAAGAGATCCCGATCACTTCCCGTGTCTCTTCAAATCGTGATAGCTTTACGATATTATGTCAATGGAAGTCACATGAACGTAGTCGGTGATTGCCCATGGAGTCAGCAAGATGTCCGTTTCTCGTTGTATCAACATTTTCTCGAAATGTATTGCAAATAATATTAAAAACTACTTAAAATTCCCTATATCCGCAGGAGAAAGACAACAAGTTATGTATATTTCTATGACATAAAGGAATTTCCTTTGGTACTAGGGGCAGTCGATGGAACTTTAATTTCCATCTAGGCACCATCTGTAGACGAACTATTGTACGTATGTAGGAAAGGATATACAACTTGAGGGCAAATGGACACAGATCTTGACACACGAACAGTTCTTATTCGCAGACGACGGCAACGCAGATAAAATGCTCATGTTTACTACAGCTCGCAACCTCACCAACCTTGTATCAGCAGACATCATCTATGGAGACGGCACTTTCTACACTTCACCAACTCAATTTACTCAACTTTACACACTACACGCAATGGTCGACGATGTCATGTACCTACTCGTCTTTGGACTACTACCCAGTAAAAGTGAAGAAATATACGACTGTTACTTCAACTTACTCAAGACAACTTGTCAACAACATCAACTTCACAGACATTCTTCACCGACTTCGAGACAGCTACACGTAATTCCGCACAACGAGCATTCACACAAGCCACTCTGAAAAGCTGATTCTTCTACCTATATACCAAAAAATCAAAAGTGGGAGAAACGTGAGCACACCTTTCACTTAGTATCTGAGATTTGAAATTGGACGTAAAATTTAATTAGTCATTATATATAAAGCTTAAAATGTAGGTCAATAATGGACAAGTTAGGGACGAATGCTATCAAGCTCCCAAAAGATGAACAACATTAAAGGAAACAAAATATCTGAGAAATTTAACGTCGATACACGACAATGTCTCGCCTGCTGATGCAATATCTTAATATGCAATCATTATCATATGAAATGTATTTGTTTACAGTAATAAAATCAAATCAAATATCAAGTTGTCTTAGTTGAGCCCTTAAAACTTATAACATGATCACTTGACTGTGAAATTGAGGTCAAGTATATAAGCCATCTTCCAGACAGACATGTACACCTTGCTAGGAATATATATACACAATATCATTGCCCTACCATGTATAGGGACTGAGAAACTGAGCTAAACCTAAAAACTTAACATTGTCACTCAACCGTGAAATAGAGATCAAGGTCAAGTGAAAAGTGGCAGACAGGTACATCATGTCCTTGCACCTGTCCCAAGTCGGGAGTGCTATGGTCAGTAGTTTATGGGTCTTCATTTGACCTTTTAATTAACTCGCATACACTGATATTGTGTGGTTTCGCCAGGGCAATTCAGAGCTCGCTACATGGTGTGGATTTCCACTGTATTGAAGACCTTGTTTCGACCTCTGGGTCATTTGTTGTTTTGTTGAGAGAGGGTTTTGTCGCTGTCAAAACATACATCTCTTCTCTCCCATAAGCTACCTATGCACCAAGTTTGCTATGTCAAAAGATGCTTGCTGTATGTGGGTGTTAATTCTGCCGCCGGAAAAGCAATACCTTATGTCTCGCCTTCAGCGACTATTCGTCGCAGGCGGGACAACAACAAACCAAAGTCAATGAACGTGAATGTAGGTCAAAGTTACCTATTTAGGTTTAAATGCTCCAAGAATGCTAATAGGCTTTCCCACGCCTTCATACATGAAAGTATGCCATAAGTACTGTAATAATGAACTAGAACATAACAAGAGTGGACACTAAAATAGGTCTTGCCTGTTCTATGCTCTATTATATATATCTCTGTAAACATGTTTTAATATTTATCTCTGACAATGGTATTAAAGGGGGGCTGAGCACTCATAGAACTGGCTTAAGCCTGCAACTTTTAAATGTGCCGGTCTTAAGCGAGGAACCGTATGCCAGAGTCTTTGTTTGTTTGTTTCTAACTTTTGTTTTTTTTTTTGTCAGAATGAAGTCTTCCCTTGAATATTTTCTAGTGGTTTTTGTGTATTCACATTCATTCATTTTTGCTTTGTCTAGGGGCACATGCAGATTGCTGTGCAGTATGGGCATTTCCCCTTCTTTTGTAATAACCATTGTATGAACAAATCTACAAGCATATCTTAAATGAGGGAGACCATTCCGAAACAAAAAAGACCACTCCTTTACTTGAAAGTCCAATCCTACACCCATAAAATGAGACCATTCCCATACATTTTTGTCATGGTTTTGTCGTGACCGTTCCGTGACGTAAACAAAATTTTCCTACACGTTTTAAGAGGGATACAAGGCTTGTCAAAGGCTGAAATGACATTTGTTGGACAATTCACATGTTTGAATAATTTTGGCATCAACATATTAATATAAAAAGTCACTAGGCGGTAGGAATTGGTGAAATAAATTGGATTCTACGCCTCGATATCTTTGTCGCTGCATTGATCAACTTGCGATGGCAGTTTACGATAAAAACAAAAGTATCGAGCTTTACTGACTTAATGGTGAAGTAGAAAAAAGACTGCCCTATCTAAACGTGTAACTCATAGACACTAAGATAACCTATAAAGAACGATAATAGTCAAAATCTTCACACCTACCTGTTTGACGATGCACAATCCGCCATCTTGAAATGACCATTCCGTATCGGGTACACGACAGTGAAATTACAATGTTTTATTCTTGGTCATGTTACTCATTTAGAAAACAATACTTGTGTGGTAATACATCATGCATTAAAACGTCTGAGTGATCGCATGGACAATCTTAAGGGGAGAGACTAATTTCTAAGAGTGGATCCAATAACGGAAACCCCGTAAAACGATTAAGGGTTCTTAACTATAATGTTAGTACGGCATCATCTTAGAGGAAGATGTGGACATGTAAAGGATAGGCTAAGAACGTTCTGTGTTACACCCTTTTGTCAATCTTAGCTTCCCCTTTTCTTCCCCTTAAATGACGATTTACGACCACTCTTATTGAATTTTCTTGTTACCGGCCCCCTGTATTGTATCAATACAGCTACCCATGGACAAATGACTAGGTCAATACGGAAATCATCACGTAATGATATATTTAAGAAATAATTCTCGGATGCCGGGCTCTATGCTTATTTTAACATGGGTAGGCATTATATTTGTCATTATTTTACACAGAGCGACAGCAAATATAATGCCTACCCATGTTAAAATAAGCATAGAGCCCGGCACCCGAGAATTATTTCGATTCTAACAGGGCATTTACTGTAATTTTATGCATTCAAGCGTACCTTGTAATTTATATCTTAAAATGCATGTCGGTTTAAAAAGCTCACGAGAGCTTATGTTGTACTGTTTGTAAATGTACCGACTTTTTGATTTGTACCTAGAAAGAGGTTATTTTTGGGAGCTGTTCCAATTATCTCCCGCTATTATTTACAAGAATATATAACGCCACAGAAGCTGTTTCAATTACCTCCCGCTATATTTACAGAAACGTTATAAAAATTGATAACGATCAAAATTTAGTTTCATCTGATTTTTATTTTGTATATTTATTATTTTTATTCTTTTAATTTAACATACATAAAGTACAAATATGCAAAATACGCTGTCGATTAGATATGCCTTCTGCGCATGTGCTAGGGTGTTCTGAGCTATTTAGAGCCCTCTGTTGTTTTCAAAGGGAAAGTAGCACGCCATGTTAGAATTATTAATTAAAAGAGTTCAACATTTTAATAAATTCACAACAATAACGTGTTAGAATTTTTTAGCATGAACAATGATTTTTCAATGACTTTACTCTTGAGATGAAACTATTGCATTTGTTTATTTTCTTTCGCTTCCTTTCCATTTGGTCTCATCAGATTATTAGGTGTTTCTCTGTATTTTCAATCTCTTCCACAGATAACCGGGCCTTACAACTCTGTGGAAGAGATTACAGTGACAGAGCGTCTCTATTTGATCGTTGATACGTATGTCGAATCTAAAGAGAATCCGGAACGCCACTATTAGCCGGATCAAAGTCGGCCGAATACGAGAAAAAAATCCGTATTGGCCGACTTTGTCCCATTTTGGCCGAGTTGTACTATCTGTATCACAGGGGCATCATCTTATTTTTACCTATTATTACGTGATGATTTCCGTATTGGCCTAGTTATTAGTCCGAGGGTAGCTGTATTGGCCTTATAGACCTTCGGACTAATAACTAGGCCAATACGGAAATCATCACGTAATGAAATATCTATTAATTAACCATACAATTTTTATCTTATAATGGGTATTTATAAAATTGATATATTTATTAATTAACCATAAAATTTTATCTTATAATGGGTATTATAAAATCATAAACTCGGCCAATATAAAAAAAAACTAAGCCAATATCGGAAAAACTAAGCCAATATCGATATTGGCTTAGTTTTTTTTTATATTGGTCGAGTTTATGATTTTATATAGTAAAGACAGTTTAGGTTGTATTGACAACAATAACATAGAGTTAATTAATAAATGTAAATATAACAGTAATTTATTAATAAAACGTGATAATTGCGATTGTGAATTTGCGCATATTTGCATCTTCCAATGCTGAGATGCAATGAACTGTTATAACAATGTTCTGACCGCCCTTACGCGAATTTCCGTAATCATAGCAACAATTTTAATATTAAGGGTCTTCCTATTGGATCATTGAGCATTTTTCCGGTAAAAGGACATATATATTCAGGGTCGGCGGATCCATAATTTTTTTTACCAGTGCGGTTCCAGAGGATTTCGAAACAATTTTAGCCGATTTTCACGCAATTTTTTAAATAATTTCCAGGAAGATAGGAGTTCCAACCAATGAATCCCGGATCCGCCATTGATATTATTTTCGGATGCATAATTAAACTAAGAATACATTGTGTTCAGCGAGTTCACATGGCAGATTATGCAAATGTTCGTCGATTAAGTTAACTTTCGATCAACAAGGAAATAACAGAGAAATAAATTCAGAGTAAAATTTAGAAAAAAAGGTTGGAAGATACTAGTTCTAATAATACAACCCTAAATGCTCGCTTACTCGCAAGGGTTATAACGGGGTGCCATTACACGTAATGGAGCAGCCGCCGAGATTTTTTGCGCTTGCTTACAGAGTTTCTGACGCTTGCATTTATCAATAATAAGACATAACCTTTCCTTTTGTCCATTATTATAACAAGTTTTTATCACCTACCAGTATTTTAGAATGTAATTCCCACAAAATCAAAATCCATGTTTACTTTCTCTCTGAGCATTTTGAATTTCGTCATTTCCGGCATCACTATTTGGATGTCGATACCATATTTGGCGATTTGAGGCGTGAATGTTTACATCAGCCGTTTACTACGTGTAGTAAGAAATACCATATTTAGAAAAGTTCCGCCTTCCGTAGTTTCCGGTTATGGCAAACGATCGATAAATTTGAACAAGGTTGTTGCTACCTTTAAAAAGCATATATTTCTCAGCCAAACCGATTTAACAAGGACTGGGATCATCAGCAATAGTTATAATGAAATGTTTGAAGCGTAAATAGTGAGTTTTTATGTTTCAACTGCAACTTTTTTTTTTGCTCCATTGTGACGAATGGGACCGCGTTGTAGCTCTGCCGAGACACAAGTTTGTCACAGTAGCTACATTATTGCAGCTAGAAAATACCAAAGGGATGAGCAGAAGACACAAATCGAAGAACAGATAGTGACCAAAAGGCAAACATCGATCTACAAAACATTTCACAGAAAACTAAAGATCGAGCAACACGGATCCCACTAAAAATTGG
The DNA here is from genome assembly GCA_963680875.1 of Bathymodiolus brooksi. Classification (NCBI taxonomy): domain Eukaryota; kingdom Metazoa; phylum Mollusca; class Bivalvia; order Mytilida; family Modiolidae; genus Bathymodiolus; species Bathymodiolus brooksi. The sequence goes on from OY804576.1 coordinate 90,880,187, forward strand.
GAGTGACCTCAGGTGCTCCGGAAGGGTTAGTCGTTCCTGCTCCACCAGGGACATCGTCGTGTTCCTGTTAAACGACACGAAGATCATTTGATACGGAAATCGTGTTGGACACCACAATATGTAAATAAATACAAATAACAGATAAAACGTCAATCTCCTACAGAACAAATAGGAGACCAGACGTTTTTACGCGGTATCACAACACGGAACGAAAAACATGAACAACACACATTCCATTAAGACAAGTAAAATACTGGGGCGAACTCGTGTTATTCGGAAGGGTAAACAGTTCCTGCTCCACACAGTGGTAGATCTACTATGAAACTAGTGAAACCTAAGCTTCAGTGCCCTAATCCAGGAGGGGCCCCTAAATAGTAACATTTTTTAATGAGTGAAATTTTTGTTAAGTGTAGGTTGTAAAAATAAGACTATTTTAGTGATATAATCATAAGTACTTTAAAATATTGACCTTAAAATATGCTCCAATACCATTTTTCTATGGCCTCAAAATTTCCCTGTAATTGGTAAAATTTCAAAATTTTTCTTCAAAACTTCCAACACCTGTTTGAGTCCACCAGGCTCAAGCTAGCGACCAATTTCTAGCGACCACTAAGCTAGCGACCAATAAGACGATATGTCTCAAAACCAAAAAAATAAATAAGAGCAAAATGTAATTTTAAAGATTTCTAGCGACCAATAATAAATACATTGAATCGACATACAGGAAATGTTTCTGGACCCGCCCCACCCCCCCTCCCCCTTTCACAATTGTTCATGAGATATGTATAGGGTCGCCCCCGAAATCCAAATATCAAAGTTGATATTTGACACCCTGCTGTAGGCTTGAGGTGCATTATCCCACCTAGGCACTTAAGTCAGTTAAAGGCCCGGGCAATACCTTTGACCTAAGCCCCAAGTGGCAAAGAACTTTGCCGTCCTTCTGTAATTGTTCATGGGATATGTATAGGGCCCCCAAATCCAAGTATCAAAGTTGATATTTGACACCCTGTTATGGGCTTGAGGTGTATTATCCCACCTAGGCACTCAAGTCAGTTAAAAACCCGGGCAATACCTTTGATTTAATCCCCAAGTGGCAAAGAATTTGCGTTCTTCGGTAATTGTTCATGGGATATGCATAGGGTCCCACCCCCCAAATCCAAATATCAAAGTTGATATTTGACACCCTGCTGTGGGTTTCAGGTGCATTATTCCACCTAGGTCCTTAAGACAGTTAAAGACCCGGGCAATACCTTTGATTTAATGCTCAAGTGGCAAAGAACTTTGCCGTCCTTCGGTAATTTTTCATTGGATATGAATAGGGTCGCCCCCGAAATCCAAATATCAAAGTTGATATTTGACACCCTGCTGTAGGCTTGAGTTGCATTATCCCACCTAGGCACTTAAGTCAGTTAAAGGCCCGGGCAATACCTTTCACCTAAGCCCCAAGTGGCAAAGAACTTTGCCGTCCTTCTGTAATTGTTCATGGGATATGTATAGGGCCCCCAAATCCAAGTATCAAAGTTGATATTTGACACCCTGTTATGGGCTTGAGGTGTATTATCCCACCTAGGCACTCAAGTCAGTTAAAAACCCGGGCAATACCTTTGATTTAATCCCCAAGTGGCAAAGAATTTGCGTTCTTCGGTAATTGTTCATGGGATATGCATAGGGTCCCACCCCCCAAATCCAAATATCAAAGTTGATATTTGACACCCTGCTGTGGGTTTCAGGTGCATTATTCCACCTAGGTCCTTAAGACAGTTAAAGACCCGGGCAATACCTTTGATTTAATGCTCAAGTGGCAAAGAACTTTGCCGTCCTTCGGTAATTTTTCATGGGATATGAATAGGGTCGCCCCCGAAATCCAAATATCAAAGTTGATATTTGACACCCTGCTGTAGGCTTGAGGTGCATTATCCCACCTAGGCACTTAAGTCAGTTAAAGGCTCGGGCAATACCTTTGACCTAAGCCCCAGGTGGCAAAGAACTTTGCCGTCTTTCTGTAATTGTTCATAGGATATATATAGGGCCCCCCCAAATCCAAGTATCAAAGTTGATATTTGACACCCTGTTATGGGCTTGAGGTGGATTATCACACCTAGGCGCTTAAGTCAGTTAAAAACCCGGACAATACCTTTGAATTAAGCTCTGAGTGGCAAAGAACTTTGGCGTCCTTCGGTAATTTTTCATGGGATATGCATAGGGTCGCCCCCGAAATCCAAATATCAAAGTTGATATTTGACACCCTCCTGTGGGCTTAATGTGCATTATCCCACCTAGGCAATTAAGTCAGTTAAAGGCCCGGGTAATACCTTTGACCTAAGCCGAAAGTGACAAAGAACTTAACCGTCCTTCTGAATGTGTTCATGGGATATGCATAGCCCCCCCCCAAATCCAAGTATCAAAGTTGATATTTGACACCGTGCTATGGGATTGGGGTGCATTATCCCACTTAGGCACTTCAGTCAGATAAAGAACAGGGCAATATCTTTGACGTAAAACCCAAGTGGCAAAGAACTTTGCCGTCCTTCGGTAATTTTTCATGGGATATGTATAGGTCCCCCCCCCCAAATCCAAGTATCAAAGTCGATATTTGACGCCCTGCTGTGGACTTGAGGTACATTATCCCACCTAGGCACTTAAGTCAGTTAAAGGCCCGGGCAATACCTTTGACCTAAGCCCCAGGTGGCAAAGAACTTTGCCGTCCTGTAATTGTTCATAGGATATATATAGGGCCCCCCAAATCCAAGTATCAAAGTTGATATTTGACACCCTGTTATGGGCTTGAGGTGCATTATCACACCTAGGCACTTAAGTCAGTTAAAGGCCCGGGCAATACCTTTGACCTAAGCCCCAAGTGGCAAAGAACTTTGCCGTCCTTCTGTAATTGTTCATGGGATATGTATAGGGCCCCCAAATCCAAGTATCAAAGTTGATATTTGACACCCTGTTATGGGCTTGAGGTGTATTATCCCACCTAGGCACTCAAGTCAGTTAAAAACCCGGGCAATACCTTTGATTTAATCCCCAAGTGGCAAAGAATTTGCCGTTCTTCGGTAATTGTTCATCGTATATGCATAGGGTCCCACCCCCCAAATCCAAATATCAAAGTTGATATTTGACACCCTGCTGTGGGTTTCAGGTGCATTATTCCACCTAGGCCCTTAAGTCAGTTAAAGACCCGGGCAATACCTTTGATTTAATGCTCAAGTGGCAAAGAACTTTGCCGTCCTTCGGTAATTTTTCATGGGATATGAATAGGGTCGCCCCCGAAATCCAAATATCAAAGTTGATATTTGACACCCTGCTGTAGGCTTGAGTTGCATTATCCCACCTAGGCACTTAAGTCAGTTAAAGGCCCAGGCAATACCTTTGACCAAAGCCCCAGGAGGCAAAGAACTTTGCCGTCTTTCTGTAATTGTTCATAGGATATGTATAGGGCCCCCCAAATCCAAGTATCAAAGTTGATATTTAACACCCTGTTATGGGCTTGAGGTGCATTATCACACCTAGGCACTTAAGTCAGTTAAAAACCCGGACAATACCTTTGAATTAAGCTCTGAGTGGCAAAGAACTTTGGCGTCCTTCGGTAATTTTCATGGGATATGCATAGGGTCGCCCCCGAAATCCAAATATCAAAGTTGATATTTGCCACCCTCCTGTGGGCTTAAGGTGCATTATCCCACCTAGGCAATTAAGTCAGTTAAAGGCCCGGGTAATACCTTTGACCTAAGCCGAAAGTGGCAAAGAACTTAACCGTCCTTCTGAATGTGTTCATGGGATATGTATAGCCTCCCCCCCCCCCCAAATCCAAGTATCAAAGTTGATATTTGACACCCTGCTATGGGATTGAGGTGCATTATCCCACTTAGGCACTTCAGTCAGATAAAGAACAGGGCAATATCTTTGACGTAAAACCCAAGTGGCAAAGAACTTTGCCGTCCTTCGGTAATTTTTCATGGGATATGTATAGGTACCCCCCCCCCCCCAAATCCAAATATCAAAGTCGATATTTGACGCCCTGCTGTGGACTTGAGGTACATTATCCCACCTAGGCACTTAAGTCAGTTAAAGGCCCGGGCAATACCTTTGACTTAAGCTCCAAGTGGCAAAGAACTTTGCCGTCCTGTAATTTGTCATAGGATATGTATAGGGTCCCCCCAAATGCAAATATCAAAGTTGATATTTGACACCCTACCGTAGGCTTGAGGTGCATTATCCCACCTAGACACTTAAGTCAGTTAAAGACCCGTGCAATACCTTTAATCTAAACCCCAAGTGGCAAAGAACTTTGCCGTCCTTCGGTAATTTTTCATGGGATATGTATAGGGTCCCACCCCCCAAATCCAAATATCAAAGTTGATATTTGACACCCTGCTGTGGGCTTCAGGTGCATTATTCCATCTAGGCCCTTAAGTCAGTTAAAGACCCAGGCAATACCTTTGATTTAATCCCCAAGTGGCAAAGGACTTTGCCGTCCTTCGGTAATTTTTCATGGGATATGTATAGGGCCGCCCCAGAAATCCAAATATGAAAGTTGATATTTGAGACCCTGCTGTGGACTTGAGATTCATTATTCCACCTAGGCACTTAAGTCAGTTAAAGGCCCGGGCAATACCTTCTACCTAAGCCCCAAGTGGCAAAGAACTTTGCCGTCCTTCGGTTATTTTTCATGGGATATGTATAGTGTCGCCCCCGAAATCTAAATATCAAAGTTGATATTTGACAACCCTACTGTGGGCCTGAGGTGCATTATCCCAGCTATGCACTTCAGTCAGTTAAAGGCCCAGGCAATACCTTTGACATAAACACCAAGTGGCAAAGAACTTTGCCGTTCTTCGGTAATTTTTTATGGGATATGTATAGGGTCCCCCTCAAATTCAAATATCAAAGTTGATATTTGGCACCCTACTGTGGGCTTGAGGTGCATTATCCCACCTATGCATTTCAGTCAGTTAAAGGCCCGGGCAATATCTTTGACATAAACCCCAAGTGGCAAAGAACTTTGCCGTTCTTCGGTAATTTTTCTTGGGATATCTACAAGGTCGCCCCCGAAATCCAAATATCAAAGTTGATATTTGACACCCTGCTGTGGGCTTGAGGTGCATTATCCCACCTAGGTCGGGCAATACCTTTTACCTAAGCCCCAAGTGGCAAAGAACTTTGCCGTTTTTCGGTATTTTTTCATGGTATATGTATAGGGTTCCCGCAAATCCAAGTATCAAAGTTGATATTTGACACCCTGCTGTGGGCTTGAGGTGCATTATCCCACCTAGGCACTTAAGTCAGTTAAAGGCCTGGGCAATATCTTTGACATAAACCGAAAGTGGCAAAGAACTTTGTTGTTCTTCCTTAATTTTTCATGGGATATGTATAGCCCCCCACCCCCCTCAAATCCAAATATCAAAGTTGATATGTGACATCCTGCTGTGGGCTTGAGGTGCATTATCCCACCTAGGCACTTCAGCCAGTTAAAGGCCCGGGCAATACATTTGACATAAACCCCAAGTGGCAAAGAACTTTACCGTTCTTCGGTAATGTTTTATCGGATATGTATAGGGTCCCCCCCAATACAAATATCAAAGTTGATATTTGACACCCTGCTGTGGGCTTGAGGTGCATTATTCCACCTAGGCCCTTAAGTCAGTTAAAGACCCGGGCAATACCTTTGATTTAATCCTCATGTGGCAAAGAACTTTGCCGTCCTTCGGTAATTTTTCATGGAATATGAATAGGGTCGCACCCGAAATCCAAATATCAAAGTTGATATTTGACACCCTGCTGTAGGCTTGAGGTGCATTATCCCACCTAGGCACTTAAGTCAGTTAAAGGCCCGGGCAATACCTTTGACCTAAGCCCCAGGTGGCAAAGAACTTTGCCGTCCTTCTGTAATTGTTCATAGGATATGTATAGGGCCCCCCAAATCCAAGTATCAAAGTTGATATTTGACACCCTGTTATGGGCTTGAGGTGCATTATCACACCTAGGCACTTAAGTCAGATAAAAACCCGGACAATACCTTTGATTTAAGCTTTGAGTGACAAAGAACTTTGCCGTCCTTCGGTTATTTTTCATGGGATATGCGTAGGCCCCCCCCCCCCAAATCCAAATATCAAAGTTGATATTTGACACCCTGCTGTGGGCTGGAGGTGCATTATTCCACCTAGGCCCTTACGTCAGCTAAAGACGGGGGCAATACCTTTGATTTAATCCCCTAGTGGCAAAGAACTTTGCCGTCCTTCGGTTATTTTTCATGGGATATGTATAGTGTCGCCCCCGAAATCCAAATAACAAAGTTGATATTTGGCACCCTGCTGTGGGCTTGAGGTACATTATCCCATATAGGCACTTCAGTCAGTTAAAGGCCCAGGCAATACCTTTGACATAAAAACCAAGTGGCAAAGAACTTTGCCGTTCTTCGGTAATTTTTTATGGGATATGTATAGGGTCCCCCTCAAATTCAAATATCAAAGTTGATATTTGGCACCCTGCTGTGGGCTTGAGGTACATTATCCCACCTATGCATTTCAGTCAGTTAAAGGCCCGGGCAATATCTTTGACATAAACCCCAAGTGGCAAAGAACTTTGCCGTTCTTCGGTAATTTTTCATGGGATATCTACAGGGTCGCCCCCGAAATCCAAATATCAAAGTTGATATTTGACACCCTCCTGTGGGCTTGAGGTGCATTTTCCCACCTAGGTCGGGCAATACCTTTTACCTAAGCCCCAAGTGGCAAAGAACTTTGCCGTACTTCGGTAATTTTTCATGGGATATCTACAGGGTCGCCCCCGAAATCCAAATATCAAAGTTGATATTTGACACCCTCCTTTGGGCTTGAGGTGCATTATCCCACCTAGGTCGGGCAATACCTTTTACCTAAGCCCCAAGTGGCAAAGAACTTTGCCGTTTTTCGGTAATTTTTCATGGTATATGTATAGGTTCCTCCCCAAATCCAAGTATCAAAGTTGATAATTGACACCCTGCTGTGGGCTTGAGGTGCATTATCCCACCTAGGCACTTAAGTCAGTTAAAGGGCCGGGCAATATCTTTGACATAAACCGCGAGTGGCAAAGAACTTTGCCGTTCTTCGGTAAATTTTCATAGGATATCTATAGGGTCGCCCCCGAAATCCAAATATCAAAGTTGATATTTGACACTCTGCTGTTGACTTGAGATGCATTATTCCACCTAGGCACTTAAGTCAGCTACAGTCCCGGGCAATACCTTTGACGTACACCTCAAGTGGCAAAGAACTTTGCTGTTCTTCGGTAATTTTTCATGGGATATCTACAGGGACGCCCCCGAAATCCAAATATCAAAGTTGATATTTGACACTCTACTGTTGGCTTGACATGCATTATCCCACCTAGGCACATAAGTCAGTTACAGTCCCGGGCAATACCTTTGACGTACACCCCAAGTGGCAAAGATCTTTGCCGTCCTTCGGTAATTATTCATGGGATATGTATATCATCCCCCCCCTCCCAAATCCAAATTCAAAGTTGATATTTGTCACCCTGCGTGGGCTTGAGGTGAATTATAGCACTTAGGCACTTAAGTCAGTTAAAGGCCTGGTCAATACCTTTGACTTAAACCCCAAGTGGCAAAGAACTTTGCCGTTCTTCGGTAATTTTTCATGGGATATCTACAGGGTCGCCCCCGAAATCCAAATATCAAAGTTGATATTTGACACCCTGCTGTGGGCTTGAGGTACATTATCCCACCTAGGCCGGGCAATGCCTTTTACCTAAGCCCCAAGTGGCAAAGAACTTTGCCGTTTTTCGGTAATTTTCCATGGTATATGTATAGGGTCCCCCCCAAATCCAAGTATTAAAGTTGATATTTGACACCCTGCTGTGGGCTTGAGGTGCATTATACCACATAGCCACTTAAGTCAGTTAAAGGCCCGGGCAATATCTTTGACATAAACCGCAAGTGGCAAAGAACTTTGCCGTTCTTCGGTAAATTTTCATAGGATATCTATAGGGTCGCCCTCGAAATCCAAATATCAATGTTGATATTTGACACCCTGCTGTGGGCTTGAGGTGCATTATCGCACTTAGGCACTTAAGTCAGTTAAAGACCCGGGCAATACCTTTGACTTAAACCCCAAGTGGCAAAGAACTTTGCCGTCCTTCGATAATTATTCATGGGATATGTATAAGGTCCCTCCCCCCAAATCCAAATATCAAAGTTGATATTTGACACCCTGCTGTGGGCTTGAGGTGCATTATCCCACCTAGGTACTTAAGTCAATTAAAGGCCCGGGCAATACCTTTAATCTAATCCCCAAGTGGCAAAGAACTTTGCCGTTCTTCGGTAATTTTTCATGGGATATGCATAACCCCCCCCCCTCTCAAATCCAAATATCAAAGTTGATATGTGACACCCTGCTGTGGGCTTGAGGTACATTATCCCACCTAGGCACTTCAGCCAGTTAAAGGCCCGGGCAATACCTTTGACATAAACCCCAAGTGGCAAAGAACTTTCCCGTTCTTCGGTAATGTTTTATCGGATATGTATAGGGTCCCCCCACATCCAAATATCAAAGTTGATATTTGGCACCCTGCTGGGGGCTTGAGGTGCATTAACCCACCTAGGCACTTAAGTCAGTTAAAGGCCCGGGCAATACCTTTGACTTAAGCTTCAAGTGGCAAAGAACTTTGCCGTCCTGTAATTTGTCATGGGATATATATAGGGTCCCCCCCAATACAAATATCAAAGTTGATATTAGACACCCTGCTGTGGGCTTCAGGTGCATTATTCCACCTAGGCCCTAAAGTCAGTTAAAAACCCGGGCAATACCTTTGATTTAATCCCCAAGTGGCAAAGAACTTTGCCGTCCTTCGGTTATTTTTCATGGGATATGTCTAGGGTCCCCCCAAATCCAAATATCAAAGTTGATATTTGACACCCTGCTGTGGGCTTGAGGTGCATTATCCCACCAAGGCCTGGCAATACCTTTTACCTAAGCCCCAAGTGGCAAAGAACTTTGCCGTTTTTCGGTAATTGTTCATGGTATATGTATAGGGTCGCCCCCAAATCCAAGTATCAAAGTTGATATTTGACACCCTGCTGTGGGCTTGAGGTGCATTATCACACCTAGGCACTTAAGTCAGTCAAAGGCCCGGGCAATATCTTTGACATAAACCGCAAGTGGCAAAGAACTTTGCCGTTCTTCGGTAAATTTTCATAGGATATCTATAGGGTCGCCCCTGAAATCCAAATATCAAAGTTGATATTTGACACTCTACTGTTGGCTTGAGATGCATTATCCCACCTAGGCACATAAGTCAGTTACAGTCCCGGGCAATACCTTTGACGTACACCCCAAGTGGCAAAGAACTTTGCCGTCCTACGGTAATTATTCATGGGATATGTATATCACCCCCCCCCCCCCCGCCCCGAATCCAAATTCAAAGTTGATATTTGACACCCTGTCGTGGGCTTGAGGTGAGTTATCGCACTTGGGCACTTAAGTCAGTTAAAGGCCTGGTCAATACCTTTGACTTAAACCCCAAGTGGCAAAGAACTTTGCCGTTCTTCGGTAATTTTTTATGGGATATCTACAGGGTCGCCCCCGAAATCCAAATATCAAAGTTGATATTTGACACCCTGCTGTGGGCTTGAGCTACATTATCCCACCTAGGCCGGGCAATGCCTTTTACCTAAGCCCCAAGTGGCAAAGAACTTTGCCGTTTTTCGGTAATTTTCTATGGTATATGTATAGGGTCCCCCCCCCCCCAAATCCAAGTATCAAAGTTAATATTTGACACCCTGCTGTGGGCTTGAGGTGCATTATCCCACCTAGGCACTTAAGTCAGTTAAAGGCCCGGGAAATATCTTTGACATAAACCGCAAGTGGCAAAGAACTTTGCCGTTCTTCGGTAAATTTTCATAGGATATCTATAGGGTCGCCCTCGAAATCCTATTATCAATGTTGATATTTGACACCCTGCTGTGGGCTTGAGGTGCATTATCGCATTTAGGCACTTAATTCGGTTAAAGACCCGGGCAATACCTTTGACTTAACCCCCAAGTGGCAAAGAACTTTGCCGTTCTTCGGTAATTTTTCATGGGATATCTACAGGCTCGCCTCCGAAATCCAAATATCAAAGTTGATATTTAACACCCTGCTGTGGGCTTGAGGTGCATTATCCCACCTAGGCAGTTAAGTCAGTTAAAGTCCCCGGTAATATCTTTGACATAAACCGCAAGTGGCAAAGAACTTTGCCGTTCTTCGGTAAATTTCATAGGATATCTATAGGGTCGCCCCCGAAATCCAAATATCAAAGTTGATATTTGACACTCTGCTGTTGGCTTGAGATGCATTATCCCACCACCTAGGCACTTAAGTCAGTTACAGTCCCGGGCAATACCTTTGACGTACACCCCAAGTGGCAAAGAACTTTGCCGTCCTTCGGTAATTATTCATGGGATTTGTATAGCACCCCCCAAATCCAAATTCAAAGTTGTTATTTGACACCCTGCTGTGGGCTTGAGGTGCATTATCCCACCTAGGTACTTAAGTCAGTTAATGGCCCGGACAATACCTTTAATCTAAGCCCAAGTGGCAAAGAACTTTGCCGTCCTTCGGTAATTTTTCATTGGATGTGTATAGGCCCCCCCTCAAATCCAAATATCAAAGTTGATATGTGACACCCTGCTGTGGGCTTGAGGTGCATTATCCCACCTAGGCACTTCAGCCAGTTAAAGGCCCGGGCAATACCTCTGACATAAACCCCAAGTGGCAAAGAACTTTGCCGTCCTTCGGTTATTTTTCATGGGATATGTGTAGGGTCCCCCCAAATCCAAATATCAAAGTTGATATTTGACACCCTGCTGTGCTCTTGAGGTGCATTATTCCACCTAGGCCCTTAAGTCAGCTAAAGACGCGGGCTATACCTTTGATTTAATCCCCTAGTGGCAAAGAACTTTGCCGTCCATCGGTTATTTTTCATGGGATATGTATAGTGTCGCCCCCGAAATCCAAATATCAAAGTTGATATTTGACACCCTGCTGTGGGCTTGAGGTGCATTATTCCACCAAGGCCTGGCAATACCTTTTACCTAAGCCCCAACTGGCAAAGAACTTTGCCGTCCTTCGGTTATTTTTCATGGGATATGTTATCAAAGTTGATATTTGGCACCCTGCTATGGGCTTGAGGTGCATTATCCCACCTAGGCATTTCAGTCAGTTAAAGTCCCGGGCAATATCTTTGACATAAACCCCAAGTGGCAAAGAACTTTGCCGTTCTTCGGTAATTTTTCATGGGATATCTACAGGCTCGCCTCCGAAATCCAAATATCAAAGTTGATATTTGACACCCTGCTGTGGGCTTGAGGTGCATTATCCCACCTTGGCACTTAAGTCAGTTAAAGGCCCCGCAATATCTTTGACATAAACCGCAAGTGGCAAAGAACTTTGTCGTTCTTCGGTAAATTTCATAGGATATCTATAGGGTCGCACCCGAAATCCAAATATCAAAGTTGATATTTGACACTCTGCTGTTGGCTTGAGATGCATTATCCCACCTAGGCACTTAAGTCAGTTACAGTCCCGGGCAATACCTTTGACGTACACCCCAAGTGGCAAAGAACTTTGCCGTCCTTCTGTAATTATTCATGGGATTTGTATAGTACCCCCCCAAATCCAAATTCAAAGTTGATATTTGACAACCTGCTGTGGGCTTGAGGTGCATTATCGCACTTAGGCATTTAAGTCAGTTAAAGTCCCGGGCTATACCTTTGACTTAAACTCTAAGTGGCAAAGAACTTTGCCGTCCTTCGATAATTATTCATGGGATATGTATAATGTCCCCCGCCCAAATCCAAATATCAAAGTTGATATTTGACACCCTGCTGTGGGCTTGAGGTGCATTATCCCACCTAGGTACTTAAGTCAGTTAAAGGCCCAGGCAATACCTTTGAAATAAACACCAAGTGGCAAAGAACTTTGCTGTTCTTCGGAAATTTTTTATGGGATATGTATAGGGTCCCCCCCAAATTCAAATATCAAAGTTGATATTTGGCACCCTGCTGTGGGCTTGAGATGCATTATCCCACCTAGGCATTTCAGTCAGTTAAAGGCCCGGGCAATATCTTTGACATAAACCCCAAGTGGCAAAGAACTTTGCCGTTCTTCGGTAATTTTTCATGGGATATCTACAGGCTCGCCTCCGAAATCCAAATATCAAAGTTGATATTTGACACCCTCCTGTGGGCTTGAGGTGCATTATCCCACCTAGGCACTTAAGTCAGTTAAAGGCCCCGGCAATATCTTTGACATAAACCGCAAGTGGCAAAGAACTTTGCCGTTCTTCGGTAAATTTCATAGGATATCTATAGGGTCGCCCCCGAAATCCAAATATCAAAGTTGATATTTGACACTCTGCTGTTGGCTTGAGATGCATTATCCCACCTAGGCACTTAAGTCAGTTACAGTCCCGGGCAATACCTTTGACGTACACCCCAAGTGGCAAAGAACTTTGCCGTCCTTCTGTAATTATTCATGGGATTTGTATAGCACCCCCCCCCAAATCCAAATTCAAAGTTGATATTTGACACCCTGCTGTGGGCTTGAGGTGCATTATCGCACTTAGGCATATAAGTCAGTTAAAGGCCCGGGCAATACCTTTGACGTAAACCCTAAGTGGCAAAGAACTTTGCCGTCCTTCGATAATTATTCATGGGATATGTATAAGGTCCCACGCCCAAATCCAAATATCAAAGTTGATATTTGACACCCTGCTGTGGGCTTGAGGTGCATTATCCCACCTAGGTACTTAAGTCAGTTAAAGGCCCGGACAATACCTTTAATCTAAGCCCAAGTGGCAAAGAACTTTGCCGTCCTTCGGTAATTTTTCATTGGATGTGTATAGGGCCCCTCCCCCTCAAATCCAAATATCAAAGTTGATATTTGACACTCTGCTGTTGGCTTGAGATGCATTATCCCACCTAGGCACTTAAGTCAGTTACAGTCCCGGGCAATACCTTTGACGTACACCCCAAGTGGCAAAGAACTTTGCCGTCCTTCGGTAATTATTCATGGGATTTGTATAGTACCCCCCCAAATCCAAATTCAAAGTTGATATTTGACAACCTGCTGTGGGCTTGAGGTGCATTATCGCACTTAGGCATTTAAGTCAGTTAAAGTCCCGGGCTATACCTTTGACTTAAACTCTAAGTGGCAAAGAACTTTGCCGTCCTTCGATAATTATTCATGGGATATGTATAATGTCCCCCGCCCAAATCCAAATATCAAAGTTGATATTTGACACCCTGCTGTGGGCTTGAGGTGCATTATCCCACCTAGGTACTTAAGTCAGTTAAAGGCCCAGGCAATACCTTTGAAATAAACACCAAGTGGCAAAGAACTTTGCCGTTCTTCGGAAATTTTTTATGGGATATGTATAGGGTCCCCCCCAAATTCAAATATCAAAGTTGATATTTGGCACCCTCCTGTGGGCTTGAGATGCATTATCCCACCTAGGCATTTCAGTCAGTTAAAGGCCCGGGCAATATCTTTGACATAAACCCCAAGTGGCAAAGAACTTTGCCGTTCTTCGGTAATTTTTCATGGGATATCTACAGGCTCGCCTCCGAAATCCAAATATCAAAGTTGATATTTGACACCCTCCTGTGGGCTTGAGGTGCATTATCCCACCTAGGCACTTAAGTCAGTTAAAGGCCCCGGCAATATCTTTGACATAAACCGCAAGTGGCAAAGAACTTTGCCGTTCTTCGGTAAATTTCATAGGATATCTATAGGGTCGCCCCCGAAATCCAAATATCAAAGTTGATATTTGACACTCTGCTGTTGGCTTGAGATGCATTATCCCACCTAGGCACTTAAGTCAGTTACAGTCCCGGGCAATACCTTTGACGTGCACCCCAAGTGGCAAAGAACTTTGCCGTCCTTCTGTAATTATTCATGGGATTTGTATAGCACCCCCCCAAATCCAAATTCAAAGTTGATATTTGACACCCTGCTGTGGGCTTGAGGTGCATTATCGCACTTAGGCATATAAGTCAGTTAAAGGCCCGGGCAATACCTTTGACTTAAACCCTAAGTGGCAAAGAACTTTGCCGTCCTTCGATAATTATTCATGGGATATGTATAAGGTCCCACGCCCAAATCCAAATATCAAAGTTGATATTTGACACCCTGCTGTGGGCTTGAGGTGCATTATCCCACCTAGGTACTTAAGTCAGTTAAAGGCCCGGACAATACCTTTGACGTACACCCCAAGTGGCAAAGAACTTTGCCGTCCTTCGGTAATTATTCATGGGATTTGTATAGTACCCCCCTAAATCCAAATTCAAAGTTGATATTTGACAACCTGCTGTGGGCTTGAGGTGCATTATCGCACTTAGGCATTTAAGTCAGTTAAAGTCCCGGGCTATACCTTTGACTTAAACTCTAAGTGGCAAAGAACTTTGCCGTCCTTCGATAATTATTCATGGGATATGTATAATGTCCCCCGCCCAAATGCCAGAAGGTGGATAAAGAGAGAAGTAGACCAAGATCCTGAGTTAGAGTCCTTGTCAGACTGGGTTAGAACAATTAGGTCTCTAGTACAAGGTCGGATTCACAAACTCAAAAATTGTGTTAATAGTCGACCTAAGTCTGTATTTAAAGACCAAGAAGCTGTTAAGTGTCTTTCCTCTCTTCATGACAAATATGTTATCGTTCCTGCGGACAAGGCTTCCAACAATATCGTGTTTGTATGTAAATCTTATTACTTCGAATGCCTAATCAAGGAATTAGGTATAAATAGCAACACCTCTAGTAATACCACATACAAACCAACTTCGTTCGACAAAGATGAAATCCTAGCTAACCACAGATCATTCATGACCTCTTTAAACATTCCCTCTGGTAAAAAGTCTGAGGATTTACCCTATTTATATTGGATACCTAAACTCCATAAGACACCATACAAAGAAAGGTACATAGCGGGATCATCAACTTGTTCGACGAAAGAATTGTCTATTCACCTAACAAAGATTCTGTCTGCAGTAAAAGAGGGACAACAGAAATATTGTGAAACTGTTTACTCGCGTAGTGGCATAAATCACATGTGGATTTTGAAAAACTCTAAAGATCTTTTGGATAACCTGAAATCAAGATCTTTCTCTCAGGTATCCTCCATCAAAACCTTTGATTTTTCAACTCTATATACCACCCTACCGCATGACAAATTAAAAACCCGCTTAAAAGAAACAATTCATAAAGCTTTTAGTCATAGAAACTATGGCTCAAAATTTGTTGTGTTAGGCTACAATTCCACATATTTTTCAAACAAAATTCATAAAGGTTAAACATGCTACTCCGAGGAACAAGTGATCAGTATGCTGGAGTTCCTCATCGATAACATATTTGTCTCCTTTGGAGGGACACTGTTTCAGCAGGTCGTCGGCATACCAATGGGTACGAATTGTGCCCCTCTTCTAGCCGATTTATTTTTATACTCATATGAGTCGGAGTTTCTTCAAAAGCTTGTAAAAGATAAGAAGATTCATGAGGCTAGAGCCTTTAATTTCACATACAGGTATATTGATGACGTTTTATCTATCAATAATTCTAGATTTGCAGAATTTCTTCCATTGATATATCCTCCAGAGCTGGAAGTTAAAGAGACCACCGATACAGCTTCGTCCGCATCATTTTTGGACTTATACCTCGAATTTGACGACAGTGGTCAACTCAGTACTAAAATTTATGATAAGCGGGACGACTTCAATTTTAAAATCATAAATTTTCCAAATATGTGCAGCAATATACCAGCTTCTCCTGCATATGGTGTTTACATCTCGCAATTGATTCGCTATGCAAGGGGCAGTAGCAATTATTCTGATTTCCTGAAACGTCATCTTCATCTAAGAAACAGGCTACTGGACCAGGGCTATAAAAAGATTCGCCTTATTCGATCTCTTAAAAAGTTTATATTCCGATACCAATATCTTGTCGAAATATATTCCGTCTCTGCAGAAAAAATTATAAGCGATGCATTTTCATATAGTGAAAATGTATACAGATAAAGAGTCAAATATGTCAAGAAAATTTTTTTTTGTCAATGTGTGACGTAAAAATATTTTTGACATTTACGTCACCGAATATGGTACTGCTTTGACAACTATTTTACCTATTTTGTTCCTGTATTTAAATACTGTTACAGTGACAGCCGGAACCTTTGAACCGTAATGAGAGCGGGAGTTTGGCGCCTTAAAATCTGATTCAACCCACCATTTCTTTAGAAATGCCTGTACCAAGTCAGGGTCATTACGGTTTTCACAGTTTTCCGGTTGTTGACTGATTTTGTCTGTTTATATAATTATGAGTTTTGACTTTCCCTTTGTAAGATTGTTCGGAGTTCGGTAATTTTGTTATTACCTTTATTTACTATAACCATGCCCAATGTCACTGCTGGTGGAATTTTTTTTCCCCGAGGTCATTGCAACTTGGTAGCTTCACTTAAGCAATTATGAATAACGAAATTAACGACAACATACCGGCTAGGACGTCACCCGGGTTAACAAGGTCCTCATTTGCTACTACACGGAACAGGGTAGCAAATGATATATGCGTTCCACGGAATATCCTACGGGATACCCCCGATTTGTCTTACGTTCAGCCAGAGGGTAATTATTATTTCAAAACTTCAGATTCGTATCAAATTTTAAAATCTTGTTCTATTAATATTTCGGACTGTCTTAAATCTCCAGGTACTTGTGACTCTTCTCCATGCATTACTACTTGCAAAATAAAAACTGACAAAAATAATACTTGTAAAACATGCGTCATGCTAATAACTTCTCCTGAATTTACAAGTAATTTAACTGGAAAAACGTACTACACCAAATCGTTTGAACCTCTGGACTGTTCTACTAAAAATGTCATTTACGGCATAGAATGTACACTCTGTGGACTTTTGTATGTTGGTGAAACTCGTCAAACATTGCGAAGTAGGATGAATCAACATCGATATGATGCAAAAGATCCCAAATACAGGATTTTGTATAATCATTTCAATCAACCGGGTCATGACCGCTGTTTGACGATGAAAGTTCGAATCATCGAGAAGATTTACCATCATACAAACAGTCCTATTCTTAGTACACCTTACCGCACCGATAGAGAGTTGTTCTGGATAAAAGAATTAGGCACTGCAATGCCTTACGGTTGCAATGATAACATCAAAGGAGTGGAAAATTTGTCAAGTCCTGGATGCAACGAAATCAACGTGATGAGCCTTTTTAATACTATTCCAAGAACTAAACGTAGCCATGGTCATAAAAGAATTCAACATCCTACTGTTAAAAAGTCCTCTAAACCAAGAACGTTACAAGATACTTTTAATGATTTACTTTCTAATATACAGAAACCTCTTGGAATTCATCATATTCGTACAATCTTATTTTCACTACCTGTAAACTACCTCAAAGATCTTAGGGATTTTGGACTTGACAAAGGAGGCGTAGATCCTTTTTCTCCTAAGTACAGATTGTCTAGTATTATATGTGACGTGGCGTCCTTTCGTCTTTTTAAAGCAGTTCGATCTGAACCTCTTCATGATAACAACAGAAAATTCCTCCATATTCCGTTTGCTAACAAAGGAATCGATGCTATTAACATCAGCAACATTCTTAATAGAAAAGAGGTCGTAAAAGAAATTCCACCATATTTCAAAAATCAATCTGTTCCCATTGTCTCCTATAGTTACACTAACAGCATTGGCCGTAAAATTTTCAACTACAAAGAAGCATTGCAAGATATTAACATAGAAGAGTACCTTAAGAACCCTCTGACTTGTGACTGCTCCCACTCTCCTTTTCAATACAACCCATCTAGACATGTAATCACTGGTGATCTGAATATCATTCAACATGAGAGTCTCCGAAAGGTGATTTCTCATGGTCCTAAATTCAGAGAACCTCAACACATCAATTGGAAACATAATTTCAAGATAATTATGGATGCTGTTGAAGATTATGCCAGAAGGTGGATAAAGAGAGAAGTAGACCAAGATCCTGAGTTAGAGTCCTTGTCAGACTGGGTTAGAACAATTAGGTCTCTAGTACAAGGTCGGATTCACAAACTCAAAAATTGTGTTAATAGTCGACCTAAGTCTGTATTTAAAGACCAAGAAGCTGTTAAGTGTCTTTCCTCTCTTCATGACAAATATGTTATCGTTCCTGCGGACAAGGCTTCCAACAATATCGTGTTTGTATGTAAATCTTATTACTTCGAATGCCTAATCAAGGAATTAGGTATAAATAGCAACACCTCTAGTAATACCACATACAAACCAACTTCGTTCGACAAAGATGAAATCCTAGCTAACCACAGATCATTCATGACCTCTTTAAACATTCCCTCTGGTAAAAAGTCTGAGGATTTACCCTATTTATATTGGATACCTAAACTCCATAAGACACCATACAAAGAAAGGTACATAGCGGGATCATCAACTTGTTCGACGAAAGAATTGTCTATTCACCTAACAAAGATTCTGTCTGCAGTAAAAGAGGGACAACAGAAATATTGTGAAACTGTTTACTCGCGTAGTGGCATAAATCACATGTGGATTTTGAAAAACTCTAAAGATCTTTTGGATAACCTGAAATCAAGATCTTTCTCTCAGGTATCCTCCATCAAAACCTTTGATTTTTCAACTCTATATACCACCCTACCGCATGACAAATTAAAAACCCGCTTAAAAGAAACAATTCATAAAGCTTTTAGTCATAGAAACTATGGCTGTGCATTATCCCACCTAGGTACTTAAGTCAGTTAAAGGCCCGGGCAATATCTTTAACCAAAGAACGGCAAAGTTCTTTGCCACTTGGGTTTATGTCAAAGATATTGCCCGGGCCTTTAACTGACTTAAGTACCTAGGTGGGATAATGCACAGCCATAGTTTCTATGACTAAAAGCTTTATGAATTGTTTCTTTTAAGCGGGTTTTTAATTTGTCATGCGGTAGGGTGGTATATAGAGTTGAAAATTCAAAGGTTTTGATGGAGGATACCTGAGAGAAAGATCTTGATTTCAGGTTATCCAAAAGATCTTTAGAGTTTTTCAAAATCCACATGTGATTTATGCCACTACGCGAGTAAACAGTTTCACAATATTTCTGTTGTCCCTCTTTTACTGCAGACAGAATCTTTGTTAGGTGAATAGACAATTCTTTCGTCGAACAAGTTGATGATCCCGCTATGTACCTTTCTTTGTATGGTGTCTTATGGAGTTTAGGTATCCAATATAAATAGGGTAAATCCTCAGACTTTTTACCAGAGGGAATGTTTAAAGAGGTCATGAATGATCTGTGGTTAGCTAGGATTTCATCTTTGTCGAACGAAGTTGGTTTGTATGTGGTATTACTAGAGGTGTTGCTATTTATACCTAATTCCTTGATTAGGCATTCGAAGTAATAAGATTTACATACAAACACGATATTGTTGGAAGCCTTGTCCGCAGGAACGATAACATATTTGTCATGAAGAGAGGAAAGACACTTAACAGCTTCTTGGTCTTTAAATACAGACTTAGGTCGACTATTAACACAATTTTTGAGTTTGTGAATCCGACCTTGTACTAGAGACCTAATTGTTCTAACCCAGTCTGACAAGGACTCTAACTCAGGATCTTGGTCTACTTCTCTCTTTATCCACCTTCTGGCATAATCTTCAACAGCATCCATAATTATCTTGAAATTATGTTTCCAATTGATGTGTTGAGGTTCTCTGAATTTAGGACCATGAGAAATCACCTTTCGGAGACTCTCATGTTGAATGATATTCAGATCACCAGTGATTACATGTCCAGATGGGTTGTATTGAAAAGGAGAGTGGGAGCAGTCACAAGTCAGAGGGTTCTTAAGGTACTCTTCTATGTTAATATCTTGCAATGCTTCTTTGTAGTTGAAAATTTTACGGCCAATGCTGTTAGTGTAACTATAGGAGACAATGGGAACAGATTGATTTTTGAAATATGGTGGAATTTCTTTTACGACCTCTTTTCTATTAAGAATGTTGCTGATGTTAATAGCATCGATTCCTTTGTTAGCAAACGGAATATGGAGGAATTTTCTGTTGTTATCATGAAGAGGTTCAGATCGAACTGCTTTAAAAAGACGAAAGGACGCCACGTCACATATAATACTAGACAATCTGTACTTAGGAGAAAAAGGATCTACGCCTCCTTTGTCAAGTCCAAAATCCCTAAGATCTTTGAGGTAGTTTACAGGTAGTGAAAATAAGATTGTACGAATATGATGAATTCCAAGAGGTTTCTGTATATTAGAAAGTAAATCATTAAAAGTATCTTGTAACGTTCTTGGTTTAGAGGACTTTTTAACATTAGGATGTTGAATTCTTTTATGACCATGGCTACGTTTAGTTCTTGGAATAGTATTAAAAAGGCTCATCACGTTGATTTCGTTGCATCCAGGACTTGACAAATTTTCCACTCCTTTGATGTTATCATTGCAACCGTAAGGCATTGCAGTGCCTAATTCTTTTATCCAGAACAACTCTCTATCGGTGCGGTAAGGTGTACTAAGAATAGGACTGTTTGTATGATGGTAAATCTTCTCGATGATTCGAACTTTCATCGTCAAACAGCGGTCATGACCCGGTTGATTGAAATGATTATACAAAATCCTGTATTTGGGATCTTTTGCATCATATCGATGTTGGTTCATCCTACTTCGCAATGTTTGACGAGTTTCACCAACATACAAAAGTCCACAGAGTGTACATTCTATGCCGTAAATGACATTTTTAGTAGAACAGTCCAGAGGTTCAAACGATTTGGTGTAGTACGTTTTTCCAGTTAAATTACTTGTAAATTCAGGAGAAGTTATTAGCATGACGCATGTTTTACAAGTATTATTTTTGTCAGTTTTTATTTTGCAAGTAGTAATGCATGGAGAAGAGTCACAAGTACCTGGAGATTTAAGACAGTCCGAAATATTAATAGAACAAGATTTTAAAATTTGATACGAATCTGAAGTTTTGAAATAATAATTACCCTCTGGCTGAACGTAAGACAAATCGGGGGTATCCCGTAGGATATTCCGTGGAACGCATATATCATTTGCTACCCTGTTCCGTGTAGTAGCAAATGAGGACCTTGTTAACCCGGGTGACGTCCTAGCCGGTATGTTGTCGTTAATTTCGTTATTCATAATTGCTTAAGTGAAGCTACCAAGTTGCAATGACCTCGGGGAAAAAAAATTCCACCAGCAGTGACATTGGGCATGGTTATAGTAAATAAAGGTAATAACAAAATTACCGAACTCCGAACAATCTTACAAAGGGAAAGTCAAAACTCATAATTATATAAACAGACAAAATCAGTCAACAACCGGAAAACTGTGAAAACCGTAATGACCCTGACTTGGTACAGGCATTTCTAAAGAAATGGTGGGTTGAATCAGATTTTAAGGCGCCAAACCTCCCGCTCTCATTACGGTTCAAAGGTTCCGGCTGTCACTGTAACAGTATTTAAATACAGGAACAAAATAGGTAAAATAGTTGTCAAAGCAGTACCATATTCGGTGACGTAAATGTCAAAAATATTTTTACGTCACACATTGACAAAAAAAAATTTTCTTGACATATTTGACTCTTTATCTTTATACATTTTCACTATATGAAAATGCATCGCTTATAATTTTTTCTGCAGAGACGGAATATATTTCGACAAGATATTGGTATCGGAATATAAACTTTTTAAGAGATCGAATAAGGCGAATCTTTTTATAGCCCTGGTCCAGTAGCCTGTTTCTTAGATGAAGATGACGTTTCAGGAAATCAGAATAATTGCTACTGCCCCTTGCATAGCGAATCAATTGCGAGATGTAAACACCATATGCAGGAGAAGCTGGTATATTGCTGCACATATTTGGAAAATTTATGATTTTAAAATTGAAGTCGTCCCGCTTATCATAAATTTTAGTACTGAGTTGACCACTGTCGTCAAATTCGAGGTATAAGTCCAAAAATGATGCGGACGAAGCTGTATCGGTGGTCTCTTTAACTTCCAGCTCTGGAGGATATATCAATGGAAGAAATTCTGCAAATCTAGAATTATTGATAGATAAAACGTCATCAATATACCTGTATGTGAAATTAAAGGCTCTAGCCTCATGAATCTTCTTATCTTTTACAAGCTTTTGAAGAAACTCCGACTCATATGAGTATAAAAATAAATCGGCTAGAAGAGGGGCACAATTCGTACCCATTGGTATGCCGACGACCTGCTGAAACAGTGTCCCTCCAAAGGAGACAAATATGTTATCGATGAGGAACTCCAGCATACTGATCACTTGTTCCTCGGAGTAGCATGTTTTACCTTTATGAATTTTGTTTGAAAAATATGTGGAATTGTAGCCTAACACAACAAATTTTGAGCCATAGTTTCTATGACTAAAAGCTTTATGAATTGTTTCTTTTAAGCGGGTTTTTAATTTGTCATGCGGTAGGGTGGTATATAGAGTTGAAAAATCAAAGGTTTTGATGGAGGATACCTGAGAGAAAGATCTTGATTTCAGGTTATCCAAAAGATCTTTAGAGTTTTTCAAAATCCACATGTGATTTATGCCACTACGCGAGTAAACAGTTTCACAATATTTCTGTTGTCCCTCTTTTACTGCAGACAGAATCTTTGTTAGGTGAATAGACAATTCTTTCGTCGAACAAGTTGATGATCCCGCTATGTACCTTTCTTTGTATGGTGTCTTATGGAGTTTAGGTATCCAATATAAATAGGGTAAATCCTCAGACTTTTTACCAGAGGGAATGTTTAAAGAGGTCATGAATGATCTGTGGTTAGCTAGGATTTCATCTTTGTCGAACGAAGTTGGTTTGTATGTGGTATTACTAGAGGTGTTGCTATTTATACCTAATTCCTTGATTAGGCATTCGAAGTAATAAGATTTACATACAAACACGATATTGTTGGAAGCCTTGTCCGCAGGAACGATAACATATTTGTCATGAAGAGAGGAAAGACACTTAACAGCTTCTTGGTCTTTAAATACAGACTTAGGTCGACTATTAACACAATTTTTGAGTTTGTGAATCCGACCTTGTACTAGAGACCTAATTGTTCTAACCCAGTCTGACAAGGACTCTAACTCAGGATCTTGGTCTACTTCTCTCTTTATCCACCTTCTGGCATAATCTTCAACAGCATCCATAATTATCTTGAAATTATGTTTCCAATTGATGTGTTGAGGTTCTCTGAATTTAGGACCATGAGAAATCACCTTTCGGAGACTCTCATGTTGAATGATATTCAGATCACCAGTGATTACATGTCCAGATGGGTTGTATTGAAAAGGAGAGTGGGAGCAGTCACAAGTCAGAGGGTTCTTAAGGTACTCTTCTATGTTAATATCTTTCAATGCTTCTTTGTAGTTGAAAATTTTACGGCCAATGCTGTTAGTGTAACTATAGGAGACAATGGGAACAGATTGATTTTTGAAATATGGTGGAATTTCTTTTACGACCTCTTTTCTATTAAGAATGTTGCTGATGTTAATAGCATCGATTCCTTTGTTAGCAAACGGAATATGGAGGAATTTTCTGTTGTTATCATGAAGAGGTTCAGATCGAACTGGTTTAAAAAGACGAAAGGACGCCACGTCACATATAATGCTAGACAATCTGTACTTAGGAGAAAAAGGATCTACGCCTCCTTTGTCAAGTCCAAAATCCCTAAGATCTTTGAGGTAGTTTACAGGTAGTGAAAATAAGATTGTACGAATATGATGAATTCCAAGAGGTTTCTGTATATTAGAAAGTAAATCGTTAAAAGTATCTTGTAACGTTCTTGGTTTAGAGGACTTTTTAACATTAGGATGTTGAATTCTTTTATGACCATGGCTACGTTTAGTTCTTGGAATAGTATTAAAAAGGCTCATCACGTTGATTTCGTTGCATCCAGGACTTGACAAATTTCCCACTCCTTTGATGTTATCATTGCAACCGTAAGGCATTGCAGTGCCTAATTCTTTTATCCAGAACAACTCTCTATCGGTGCGGTAAGGTGTACTAAGAATAGGACTGTTTGTATGATGGTAAATCTTCTCGATGATTCGAACTTTCATCGTCAAACAGCGGTCATGACCCGGTTGATTGAAATGATTATACAAAATCCTGTATTTGGGATCTTTTGCATCATATCGATGTTGGTTCATCCTACTTCGCAATGTTTGACGAGTTTCACCAACATACAAAAGTCCACAGAGTGTACATTCTATGCCGTAAATGACATTTTTAGTAGAACAGTCCAGAGGTTCAAACGATTTGGTGTAGTACGTTTTTCCAGTTAAATTACTTGTAAATTCAGGAGAAGTTATTAGCATGACGCATGTTTTACAAGTATTATTTTTGTCAGTTTTTATTTTGCAAGTAGTAATGCATGGAGAAGAGTCACAAGTACCTGGAGATTTAAGACAGTCCGAAATATTAATAGAACAAGATTTTAAAATTTGATACGAATCTGAAGTTTTGAAATAATAATTACCCTCTGGCTGAACGTAAGACAAATCGGGGGTATCCCGTAGGATATTCCGTGGAACACATATATCATTTGCTACCCTGTTCCGTGTAGTAGCAAATGAGGACCTTGTTAACCCGGGTGACGTCCTAGCCGGTATGTTGTCGTTAATTTCGTTATTCATAATTGCTTAAGTGAAGCTACCAAGTTGCAATGACCTCGGGGAAAAAAAATTCCACCAGCAGTGACATTGGGCATGGTTATAGTAAATAAAGGTAATAACAAAATTACCGAACTCCGAACAATCTTACAAAGGGAAAGTCAAAACTCATAATTATATAAACAGACAAAATCAGTCAACAACCGGAAAACTGTGAAAACCGTAATGACCCTGACTTGGTACAGGCATTTCTAAAGAAATGGTGGGTTGAATCAGATTTTAAGGCGCCAAACCTCCCGCTCTCATTACGGTTCAAAGGTTCCGGCTGTCACTGTAACAGTATTTAAATACAGGAACAAAATAGGTAAAATAGTTGTCAAAGCAGTACCATATTCGGTGACGTAAATGTCAAAAATATTTTTACGTCACACATTGACAAAAAAAAATTTTCTTGACATATTTGACTCTTTATCTTTATACATTTTCACTATATGAAAATGCATCGCTTATAATTTTTTCTGCAGAGACGGAATATATTTCGACAAGATATTGGTATCGGAATATAAACTTTTTAAGAGATCGAATAAGGCGAATCTTTTTATAGCCCTGGTCCAGTAGCCTGTTTCTTAGATGAAGATGACGTTTCAGGAAATCAGAATAATTGCTACTGCCCCTTGCATAGCGAATCAATTGCGAGATGTAAACACCATATGCAGGAGAAGCTGGTATATTGCTGCACATATTTGGAAAATTTATGATTTTAAAATTGAAGTCGTCCCGCTTATCATAAATTTTAGTACTGAGTTGACCACTGTCGTCAAATTCGAGGTATAAGTCCAAAAATGATGCGGACGAAGCTGTATCGGTGGTCTCTTTAACTTCCAGCTCTGGAGGATATATCAATGGAAGAAATTCTGCAAATCTAGAATTATTGATAGATAAAACGTCATCAATATACCTGTATGTGAAATTAAAGGCTCTAGCCTCATGAATCTTCTTATCTTTTACAAGCTTTTGAAGAAACTCCGACTCATATGAGTATAAAAATAAATCGGCTAGAAGAGGGGCACAATTCGTACCCATTGGTATGCCGACGACCTGCTGAAACAGTGTCCCTCCAAAGGAGACAAATATGTTATCGATGAGGAACTCCAGCATACTGATCACTTGTTCCTCGGAGTAGCATGTTTTACCTTTATGAATTTTGTTTGAAAAATATGTGGAATTGTAGCCTAACACAACAAATTTTGAGCCATAGTTTCTATGACTAAAAGCTTTATGAATTGTTTCTTTTAAGCGGGTTTTTAATTTGTCATGCGGTAGGGTGGTATATAGAGTTGAAAAATCAAAGGTTTTGATGGAGGATACCTGAGAGAAAGATCTTGATTTCAGGTTATCCAAAAGATCTTTAGAGTTTTTCAAAATCCACATGTGATTTATGCCACTACGCGAGTAAACAGTTTCACAATATTTCTGTTGTCCCTCTTTTACTGCAGACAGAATCTTTGTTAGGTGAATAGACAATTCTTTCGTCGAACAAGTTGATGATCCCGCTATGTACCTTTCTTTGTATGGTGTCTTATGGAGTTTAGGTATCCAATATAAATAGGGTAAATCCTCAGACTTTTTACCAGAGGGAATGTTTAAAGAGGTCATGAATGATCTGTGGTTAGCTAGGATTTCATCTTTGTCGAACGAAGTTGGTTTGTATGTGGTATTACTAGAGGTGTTGCTATTTATACCTAATTCCTTGATTAGGCATTCGAAGTAATAAGATTTACATACAAACACGATATTGTTGGAAGCCTTGTCCGCAGGAACGATAACATATTTGTCATGAAGAGAGGAAAGACACTTAACAGCTTCTTGGTCTTTAAATACAGACTTAGGTCGACTATTAACACAATTTTTGAGTTTGTGAATCCGACCTTGTACTAGAGACCTAATTGTTCTAACCCAGTCTGACAAGGACTCTAACTCAGGATCTTGGTCTACTTCTCTCTTTATCCACCTTCTGGCATAATCTTCAACAGCATCCATAATTATCTTGAAATTATGTTTCCAATTGATGTGTTGAGGTTCTCTGAATTTAGGACCATGAGAAATCACCTTTCGGAGACTCTCATGTTGAATGATATTCAGATCACCAGTGATTACATGTCCAGATGGGTTGTATTGAAAAGGAGAGTGGGAGCAGTCACAAGTCAGAGGGTTCTTAAGGTACTCTTTTATGTTAATATCTTGCAATGCTTCTTTGTAGTTGAAAATTTTACGGCCAATGCTGTTAGTGTAACTATAGGAGACAATGGGAACAGATTGATTTTTGAAAAATGGTGGAATTTCTTTTACGACCTCTTTTCTATTAAGGATGTTGCTGATGTTAATAGCATCGATTCCTTTGTTAGCAAACGGAATATGGAGGAATTTTCTGTTGTTATCATGAAGAGGTTCAGATCGAACTGGTTTAAAAAGACGAAAGGACGCCACGTCACATATAATACTAGACAATCTGTACTTAGGAGAAAAAGGATCTACGCCTCCTTTGTCAAATCCAAAATCCCTTAGATCTTTGAGGTAGTTTACAGGTAGTGAAAATAAGATTGTACGAATATGATGAATTCCAAGAGGTTTCTGTATATTAGAAAGTAAATCGTTAAAAGTATCTTGTAACGTTCTTGGTTTAGAGGACTTTTTAACATTAGGATGTTGAATTCTTTTATGACCATGGCTACGTTTAGTTCTTGGAATAGTATTAAAAAGGCTCATCACGTTGATTTCGTTGCATCCAGGACTTGACAAATTTCCCACTCCTTTGATGTTATCATTGCAACCGTAAGGCATTGCAGTGCCTAATTCTTTTATCCAGAACAACTCTCTATCGGTGCGGTAAGGTGTACTAAGAATAGGACTGTTTGTATGATGGTAAATCTTCTCGATGATTCGAACTTTCATCGTCAAACAGCGGTCATGACCCGGTTGATTGAAATGATTATACAAAATCCTGTATTTGGGATCTTTTGCATCATATCGATGTTGGTTCATCCTACTTCGCAATGTTTGACGAGTTTCACCAACATACAAAAGTCCACAGAGTGTACATTCTATGCCGTAAATGACATTTTTAGTAGAACAGTCCAGAGGTTCAAACGATTTGGTGTAGTACGTTTTTCCAGTTAAATTACTTGTAAATTCAGGAGAAGTTATTAGCATGACGCATGTTTTACAAGTATTATTTTTGTCAGTTTTTATTTTGCAAGTAGTAATGCATGGAGAAGAGTCACAAGTACCTGGAGATTTAAGACAGTCCGAAATATTAATAGAACAAGATTTTAAAATTTGATACGAATCTGAAGTTTTGAAATAATAATTACCCTCTGGCTGAACGTAAGACAAATCGGGGGTATCCCGTAGGATATTCCGTGGAACGCATATATCATTTGCTACCCTGTTCCGTGTAGTAGCAAATGAGGACCTTGTTAACCCGGGTGACGTCCTAGCCGGTATGTTGTCGTTAATTTCGTTATTCATAATTGCTTAAGTGAAGCTACCAAGTTGCAATGACCTCGGGGAAAAAAAATTCCACCAGCAGTGACATTGGGCATGGTTATAGTAAATAAAGGTAATAACAAAATTACCGAACTCCGAACAATCTTACAAAGGGAAAGTCAAAACTCATAATTATATAAACAGACAAAATCAGTCAACAACCGGAAAACTGTGAAAACCGTAATGACCCTGACTTGGTACAGGCATTTCTAAAGAAATGGTGGGTTGAATCAGATTTTAAGGCGCCAAACCTCCCGCTCTCATTACGGTTCAAAGGTTCCGGCTGTCACTGTAACAGTATTTAAATACAGGAACAAAATAGGTAAAATAGTTGTCAAAGCAGTACCATATTCGGTGACGTAAATGTCAAAAATATTTTTACGTCACACATTGACAAAAAAAAAATTTCTTGACATATTTGACTCTTTATCTTTATACATTTTCACTATATGAAAATGCATCGCTTATAATTTTTTCTGCAGAGACGGAATATATTTCGACAAGATATTGGTATCGGAATATAAACTTTTTAAGAGATCGAATAAGGCGATTCTTTTTATAGCCCTGGTCCAGTAGCCTGTTTCTTAGATGAAGATGACGTTTCAGGAAATCAGAATAATTGCTACTGCCCCTTGCATAGCGAATCAATTGCGAGATGTAAACACCATATGCAGGAGAAGCTGGTATATTGCTGCACATATTTGGAAAATTTATGATTTTAAAATTGAAGTCGTCCCGCTTATCATAAATTTTAGTACTGAGTTGACCACTGTCGTCAAATTCGAGGTATAAGTCCAAAAATGATGCGGACGAAGCTGTATCGGTGGTCTCTTTAACTTCCAGCTCTGGAGGATATATCAATGGAAGAAATTCTGCAAATCTAGAATTATTGATAGATAAAACGTCATCAATATACCTGTATGTGAAATTAAAGGCTCTAGCCTCATGAATCTTCTTATCTTTTACAAGCTTTTGAAGAAACTCCGACTCATATGAGTATAAAAATAAATCGGCTAGAAGAGGGGCACAATTCGTACCCATTGGTATGCCGACGACCTGCTGAAACAGTGTCCCTCCAAAGGAGACAAATATGTTATCGATGAGGAACTCCAGCATACTGATCACTTGTTCCTCGGAGTAGCATGTTTTACCTTTATGAATTTTGTTTGAAAAATATGTGGAATTGTAGCCTAACACAACAAATTTTGAGCCATAGTTTCTATGACTAAAAGCTTTATGAATTGTTTCTTTTAAGCGGGTTTTTAATTTGTCATGCGGTAGGGTGGTATATAGAGTTGAAAAATCAAAGGTTTTGATGGAGGATACCTGAGAGAAAGATCTTGATTTCAGGTTATCCAAAAGATCTTTAGAGTTTTTCAAAATCCACATGTGATTTATGCCACTACGCGAGTAAACAGTTTCACAATATTTCTGTTGTCCCTCTTTTACTGCAGACAGAATCTTTGTTAGGTGAATAGACAATTCTTTCGTCGAACAAGTTGATGATCCCGCTATGTACCTTTCTTTGTATGGTGTCTTATGGAGTTTAGGTATCCAATATAAATAGGGTAAATCCTCAGACTTTTTACCAGAGGGAATGTTTAAAGAGGTCATGAATGATCTGTGGTTAGCTAGGATTTCATCTTTGTCGAACGAAGTTGGTTTGTATGTGGTATTACTAGAGGTGTTGCTATTTATACCTAATTCCTTGATTAGGCATTCGAAGTAATAAGATTTACATACAAACACGATATTGTTGGAAGCCTTGTCCGCAGGAACGATAACATATTTGTCATGAAGAGAGGAAAGACACTTAACAGCTTCTTGGTCTTTAAATACAGACTTAGGTCGACTATTAACACAATTTTTGAGTTTGTGAATCCGACCTTGTACTAGAGACCTAATTGTTCTAACCCAGTCTGACAAGGACTCTAACTCAGGATCTTGGTCTACTTCTCTCTTTATCCACCTTCTGGCATAATCTTCAACAGCATCCATAATTATCTTGAAATTATGTTTCCAATTGATGTGTTGAGGTTCTCTGAATTTAGGACCATGAGAAATCACCTTTCGGAGACTCTCATGTTGAATGATATTCAGATCACCAGTGATTACATGTCCAGATGGGTTGTATTGAAAAGGAGAGTGGGAGCAGTCACAAGTCAGAGGGTTCTTAAGGTACTCTTTTATGTTAATATCTTGCAATGCTTCTTTGTAGTTGAAAATTTTACGGCCAATGCTGTTAGTGTAACTATAGGAGACAATGGGAACAGATTGATTTTTGAAAAATGGTGGAATTTCTTTTACGACCTCTTTTCTATTAAGAATGTTGCTGATGTTAATAGCATCGATTCCTTTGTTAGCAAACGGAATATGGAGGAATTTTCTGTTGTTATCATGAAGAGGTTCAGATCGAACTGGTTTAAAAAGACGAAAGGACGCCACGTCACATATAATACTAGACAATCTGTACTTAGGAGAAAAAGGATCTACGCCTCCTTTGTCAAATCCAAAATCCCTAAGATCTTTGAGGTAGTTTACAGGTAGTGAAAATAAGATTGTACGAATATGATGAATTCCAAGAGGTTTCTGTATATTAGAAAGTAAATCGTTAAAAGTATCTTGTAACGTTCTTGGTTTAGAGGACTTTTTAACATTAGGATGTTGAATTCTTTTATGACCATGGCTACGTTTAGTTCTTGGAATAGTATTAAAAAGGCTCATCACGTTGATTTCGTTGCATCCAGGACTTGACAAATTTCCCACTCCTTTGATGTTATCATTGCAACCGTAAGGCATTGCAGTGCCTAATTCTTTTATCCAGAACAACTCTCTATCGGTGCGGTAAGGTGTACTAAGAATAGGACTGTTTGTATGATGGTAAATCTTCTCGATGATTCGAACTTTCATCGTCAAACAGCGGTCATGACCCGGTTGATTGAAATGATTATACAAAATCCTGTATTTGGGATCTTTTGCATCATATCGATGTTGGTTCATCCTACTTCGCAATGTTTGACGAGTTTCACCAACATACAAAAGTCCACAGAGTGTACATTCTATGCCGTAAATGACATTTTTAGTAGAACAGTCCAGAGGTTCAAACGATTTGGTGTAGTACGTTTTTCCAGTTAAATTACTTGTAAATTCAGGAGAAGTTATTAGCATGACGCATGTTTTACAAGTATTATTTTTGTCAGTTTTTATTTTGCAAGTAGTAATGCATGGAGAAGAGTCACAAGTACCTGGAGATTTAAGACAGTCCGAAATATTAATAGAACAAGATTTTAAAATTTGATACGAATCTGAAGTTTTGAAATAATAATTACCCTCTGGCTGAACGTAAGACAAATCGGGGGTATCCCGTAGGATATTCCGTGGAACGCATATATCATTTGCTACCCTGTTCCGTGTAGTAGCAAATGAGGACCTTGTTAACCCGGGTGACGTCCTAGCCGGTATGTTGTCGTTAATTTCGTTATTCATAATTGCTTAAGTGAAGCTACCAAGTTGCAATGACCTCGGGGAAAAAAAATTCCACCAGCAGTGACATTGGGCATGGTTATAGTAAATAAAGGTAATAACAAAATTACCGAACTCCGAACAATCTTACAAAGGGAAAGTCAAAACTCATAATTATATAAACAGACAAAATCAGTCAACAACCGGAAAACTGTGAAAACCGTAATGACCCTGACTTGGTACAGGCATTTCTAAAGAAATGGTGGGTTGAATCAGATTTTAAGGCGCCAAACCTCCCGCTCTCATTACGGTTCAAAGGTTCCGGCTGTCACTGTAACAGTATTTAAATACAGGAACAAAATAGGTAAAATAGTTGTCAAAGCAGTACCATATTCGGTGACGTAAATGTCAAAAATATTTTTACGTCACACATTGACAAAAAAAAAATTTCTTGACATATTTGACTCTTTATCTTTATACATTTTCACTATATGAAAATGCATCGCTTATAATTTTTTCTGCAGAGACGGAATATATTTCGACAAGATATTGGTATCGGAATATAAACTTTTTAAGAGATCGAATAAGGCGATTCTTTTTATAGCCCTGGTCCAGTAGCCTGTTTCTTAGATGAAGATGACGTTTCAGGAAATCAGAATAATTGCTACTGCCCCTTGCATAGCGAATCAATTGCGAGATGTAAACACCATATGCAGGAGAAGCTGGTATATTGCTGCACATATTTGGAAAATTTATGATTTTAAAATTGAAGTCGTCCCGCTTATCATAAATTTTAGTACTGAGTTGACCACTGTCGTCAAATTCGAGGTATAAGTCCAAAAATGATGCGGACGAAGCTGTATCGGTGGTCTCTTTAACTTCCAGCTCTGGAGGATATATCAATGGAAGAAATTCTGCAAATCTAGAATTATTGATAGATAAAACGTCATCAATATACCTGTATGTGAAATTAAAGGCTCTAGCCTCATGAATCTTCTTATCTTTTACAAGCTTTTGAAGAAACTCCGACTCATATGAGTATAAAAATAAATCGGCTAGAAGAGGGGCACAATTCGTACCCATTGGTATGCCGACGACCTGCTGAAACAGTGTCCCTCCAAAGGAGACAAATATGTTATCGATGAGGAACTCCAGCATACTGATCACTTGTTCCTCGGAGTAGCATGTTTTACCTTTATGAATTTTGTTTGAAAAATATGTGGAATTGTAGCCTAACACAACAAATTTTGAGCCATAGTTTCTATGACTAAAAGCTTTATGAATTGTTTCTTTTAAGCGGGTTTTTAATTTGTCATGCGGTAGGGTGGTATATAGAGTTGAAAAATCAAAGGTTTTGATGGAGGATACCTGAGAGAAAGATCTTGATTTCAGGTTATCCAAAAGATCTTTAGAGTTTTTCAAAATCCACATGTGATTTATGCCACTACGCGAGTAAACAGTTTCACAATATTTCTGTTGTCCCTCTTTTACTGCAGACAGAATCTTTGTTAGGTGAATAGACAATTCTTTCGTCGAACAAGTTGATGATCCCGCTATGTACCTTTCTTTGTATGGTGTCTTATGGAGTTTAGGTATCCAATATAAATAGGGTAAATCCTCAGACTTTTTACCAGAGGGAATGTTTAAAGAGGTCATGAATGATCTGTGGTTAGCTAGGATTTCATCTTTGTCGAACGAAGTTGGTTTGTATGTGGTATTACTAGAGGTGTTGCTATTTATACCTAATTCCTTGATTAGGCATTCGAAGTAATAAGATTTACATACAAACACGATATTGTTGGAAGCCTTGTCCGCAGGAACGATAACATATTTGTCATGAAGAGAGGAAAGACACTTAACAGCTTCTTGGTCTTTAAATACAGACTTAGGTCGACTATTAACACAATTTTTGAGTTTGTGAATCCGACCTTGTACTAGAGACCTAATTGTTCTAACCCAGTCTGACAAGGACTCTAACTCAGGATCTTGGTCTACTTCTCTCTTTATCCACCTTCTGGCATAATCTTCAACAGCATCCATAATTATCTTGAAATTATGTTTCCAATTGATGTGTTGAGGTTCTCTGAATTTAGGACCATGAGAAATCACCTTTCGGAGACTCTCATGTTGAATGATATTCAGATCACCAGTGATTACATGTCCAGATGGGTTGTATTGAAAAGGAGAGTGGGAGCAGTCACAAGTCAGAGGGTTCTTAAGGTACTCTTCTATGTTAATATCTTTCAATGCTTCTTTGTAGTTGAAAATTTTACGGCCAATGCTGTTAGTGTAACTATAGGAGACAATGGGAACAGATTGATTTTTGAAATATGGTGGAATTTCTTTTACGACCTCTTTTCTATTAAGAATGTTGCTGATGTTAATAGCATCGATTCCTTTGTTAGCAAACGGAATATGGAGGAATTTTCTGTTGTTATCATGAAGAGGTTCAGATCGAACTGGTTTAAAAAGACGAAAGGACGCCACGTCACATATAATGCTAGACAATCTGTACTTAGGAGAAAAAGGATCTACGCCTCCTTTGTCAAGTCCAAAATCCCTAAGATCTTTGAGGTAGTTTACAGGTAGTGAAAATAAGATTGTACGAATATGATGAATTCCAAGAGGTTTCTGTATATTAGAAAGTAAATCATTAAAAGTATCTTGTAACGTTCTTGGTTTAGAGGACTTTTTAACATTAGGATGTTGAATTCTTTTATGACCATGGCTACGTTTAGTTCTTGGAATAGTATTAAAAAGGCTCATCACGTTGATTTCGTTGCATCCAGGACTTGACAAATTTCCCACTCCTTTGATGTTATCATTGCAACCGTAAGGCATTGCAGTGCCTAATTCTTTTATCCAGAACAACTCTCTATCGGTGCGGTAAGGTGTACTAAGAATAGGACTGTTTGTATGATGGTAAATCTTCTCGATGATTCGAACTTTCATCGTCAAACAGCGGTCATGACCCGGTTGATTGAAATGATTATACAAAATCCTGTATTTGGGATCTTTTGCATCATATCGATGTTGGTTCATCCTACTTCGCAATGTTTGACGAGTTTCACCAACATACAAAAGTCCACAGAGTGTACATTCTATGCCGTAAATGACATTTTTAGTAGAACAGTCCAGAGGTTCAAACGATTTGGTGTAGTACGTTTTTCCAGTTAAATTACTTGTAAATTCAGGAGAAGTTATTAGCATGACGCATGTTTTACAAGTATTATTTTTGTCAGTTTTTATTTTGCAAGTAGTAATGCATGGAGAAGAGTCACAAGTACCTGGAGATTTAAGACAGTCCGAAATATTAATAGAACAAGATTTTAAAATTTGATACGAATCTGAAGTTTTGAAATAATAATTACCCTCTGGCTGAACGTAAGACAAATCGGGGGTATCCCGTAGGATATTCCGTGGAACGCATATATCATTTGCTACCCTGTTCCGTGTAGTAGCAAATGAGGACCTTGTTAACCCGGGTGACGTCCTAGCCGGTATGTTGTCGTTAATTTCGTTATTCATAATTGCTTAAGTGAAGCTACCAAGTTGCAATGACCTCGGGGAAAAAAAATTCCACCAGCAGTGACATTGGGCATGGTTATAGTAAATAAAGGTAATAACAAAATTACCGAACTCCGAACAATCTTACAAAGGGAAAGTCAAAACTCATAATTATATAAACAGACAAAATCAGTCAACAACCGGAAAACTGTGAAAACCGTAATGACCCTGACTTGGTACAGGCATTTCTAAAGAAATGGTGGGTTGAATCAGATTTTAAGGCGCCAAACTCCCGCTCTCATTACGGTTCAAAGGATCCGGCTGTCACTGTAACAGTATTTAAATACAGGAACAAAATAGGTAAAATAGTTGTCAAAGCAGTACCATATTCGGTGACGTAAATGTCAAAATTATTTTTACGTCACACATTGACAAAAAAAAATTTTCTTGACATATTTGACTCTTTATCTGTATACATTTTCACTATATGAAAATGCATCGCTTATAATTTTTTCTGCAGAGACGGAATATATTTCGACAAGATATTGGTATCGGAATATAAACTTTTTAAGAGATCGAATAAGGCGAATCTTTTTATAGCCCTGGTCCAGTAGCCTGTTTCTTAGATGAAGATGACGTTTCAGGAAATCAGAATAATTGCTACTGCCCCTTGCATAGCGAATCAATTGCGAGATGTAAACACCATATGCAGGAGAAGCTGGTATATTGCTGCACATATTTGGAAAATTTATGATTTTAAAATTGAAGTCGTCCCGCTTATCATAAATTTTAGTACTGAGTTGACCACTGTCGTCAAATTCGAGGTATAAGTCCAAAAATGATGCGGACGAAGCTGTATCGGTGGTCTCTTTAACTTCCAGCTCTGGAGGATATATCAATGGAAGAAATTCTGCAAATCTAGAATTATTGATAGATAAAACGTCATCAATATACCTGTATGTGAAATTAAAGGCTCTAGCCTCATGAATCTTCTTATCTTTTACAAGCTTTTGAAGAAACTCCGACTCATATGAGTATAAAAATAAATCGGCTAGAAGAGGGGCACAATTCGTACCCATTGGTATGCCGACGACCTGCTGAAACAGTGTCCCTCCAAAGGAGACAAATATGTTATCGATGAGGAACTCCAGCATACTGATCACTTGTTCCTCGGAGTAGCATGTTTTACCTTTATGAATTTTGTTTGAAAAATATGTGGAATTGTAGCCTAACACAACAAATTTTGAGCCATAGTTTCTATGACTAAAAGCTTTATGAATTGTTTCTTTTAAGCGGGTTTTTAATTTGTCATGCGGTAGGGTGGTATATAGAGTTGAAAAATCAAAGGTTTTGATGGAGGATACCTGAGAGAAAGATCTTGATTTCAGGTTATCCAAAAGATCTTTAGAGTTTTTCAAAATCCACATGTGATTTATGCCACTACGCGAGTAAACAGTTTCACAATATTTCTGTTGTCCCTCTTTTACTGCAGACAGAATCTTTGTTAGGTGAATAGACAATTCTTTCGTCGAACAAGTTGATGATCCCGCTATGTACCTTTCTTTGTATGGTGTCTTATGGAGTTTAGGTATCCAATATAAATAGGGTAAATCCTCAGACTTTTTACCAGAGGGAATGTTTAAAGAGGTCATGAATGATCTGTGGTTAGCTAGGATTTCATCTTTGTCGAACGAAGTTGGTTTGTATGTGGTATTACTAGAGGTGTTGCTATTTATACCTAATTCCTTGATTAGGCATTCGAAGTAATAAGATTTACATACAAACACGATATTGTTGGAAGCCTTGTCCGCAGGAACGATAACATATTTGTCATGAAGAGAGGAAAGACACTTAACAGCTTCTTGGTCTTTAAATACAGACTTAGGTCGACTATTAACACAATTTTTGAGTTTGTGAATCCGACCTTGTACTAGAGACCTAATTGTTCTAACCCAGTCTGACAAGGACTCTAACTCAGGATCTTGGTCTACTTCCCTCTTTATCCACCTTCTGGCATAATCTTCAACAGCATCCATAATTATCTTGAAATTATGTTTCCAATTGATGTGTTGAGGTTCTCTGAATTTAGGACCATGAGAAATCACCTTTCGGAGACTCTCATGTTGAATGATATTCAGATCACCAGTGATTACATGTCCAGATGGGTTGTATTGAAAAGGAGAGTGGGAGCAGTCACAAGTCAGAGGGTTCTTAAGGTACTCTTCTATGTTAATATCTTTCAATGCTTCTTTGTAGTTGAAAATTTTACGGCCAATGCTGTTAGTGTAACTATAGGAGACAATGGGAACAGATTGATTTTTGAAATATGGTGGAATTTCTTTTACGACCTCTTTTCTATTAAGAATGTTGCTGATGTTAATAGCATCGATTCCTTTGTTAGCAAACGGAATATGGAGGAATTTTCTGTTGTTATCATGAAGAAGTTCAGATCGAACTGGTTTAAAAAGACGAAAGGACGCCACGTCACATATAATGCTAGACAATCTGTACTTAGGAGAAAAAGGATCTACGCCTCCTTTGTCAAGTCCAAAATCCCTAAGATCTTTGAGGTAGTTTACAGGTAGTGAAAATAAGATTGTACGAATATGATGAATTCCAAGAGGTTTCTGTATATTAGAAAGTAAATCATTAAAAGTATCTTGTAACGTTCTTGGTTTAGAGGACTTTTTAACATTAGGATGTTGAATTCTTTTATGACCATGGCTACGTTTAGTTCTTGGAATAGTATTAAAAAGGCTCATCACGTTGATTTCGTTGCATCCAGGACTTGACAAATTTCCCACTCCTTTGATGTTATCATTGCAACCGTAAGGCATTGCAGTGCCTAATTCTTTTATCCAGAACAACTCTCTATCGGTGCGGTAAGGTGTACTAAGAATAGGACTGTTTGTATGATGGTAAATCTTCTCGATGATTCGAACTTTCATCGTCAAACAGCGGTCATGACCCGGTTGATTGAAATGATTATACAAAATCCTGTATTTGGGATCTTTTGCATCATATCGATGTTGGTTCATCCTACTTCGCAATGTTTGACGAGTTTCACCAACATACAAAAGTCCACAGAGTGTACATTCTATGCCGTAAATGACATTTTTAGTAGAACAGTCCAGAGGTTCAAACGATTTGGTGTAGTACGTTTTTCCAGTTAAATTACTTGTAAATTCAGGAGAAGTTATTAGCATGACGCATGTTTTACAAGTATTATTTTTGTCAGTTTTTATTTTGCAAGTAGTAATGCATGGAGAAGAGTCACAAGTACCTGGAGATTTAAGACAGTCCGAAATATTAATAGAACAAGATTTTAAAATTTGATACGAATCTGAAGTTTTGATATAATAATTACCCTCTGGCTGAACGTAAGACAAATCGGGGGTATCCCGTAGGATATTCCGTGGAACGCATATATCATTTGCTACCCTGTTCCGTGTAGTAGCAAATGAGGACCTTGTTAACCCGGGTGACGTCCTAGCCGGTATGTTGTCGTTAATTTCGTTATTCATAATTGCTTAAGTGAAGCTACCAAGTTGCAATGACCTCGGGGAAAAAAAAATCCACCAGCAGTGACATTGGGCATGGTTATAGTAAATAAAGGTAATAACAAAATTACCGAACTCCGAACAATCTTACAAAGGGAAAGTCAAAACTCATAATTATATAAACAGACAAAATCAGTCAACAACCGGAAAACTGTGAAAACCGTAATGACCCTGACTTGGTACAGGCATTTCTAAAGAAATGGTGGGTTGAATCAGATTTTAAGGCGCCAAACCTCCCGCTCTCATTACGGTTCAAAGGTTCCGGCTGTCACTGTAACAGTATTTAAATACAGGAACAAAATAGGTAAAATAGTTGTCAAAGCAGTACCATATTCGGTGACGTAAATGTCAAAAATATTTTTACGTCACACATTGACAAAAAAAAAATTTCTTGACATATTTGACTCTTTATCTGTATACATTTTCACTATATGAAAATGCATCGCTTATAATTTTTTCTGCAGAGACGGAATATATTTCGACAAGATATTGGTATCGGAATATAAACTTTTTAAGAGATCGAATAAGGCGAATCTTTTTATAGCCCTGGTCCAGTAGCCTGTTTCTTAGATGAAGATGACGTTTCAGGAAATCAGAATAATTGCTACTGCCCCTTGCATAGCGAATCAATTGCGAGATGTAAACACCATATGCAGGAGAAGCTGGTATATTGCTGCACATATTTGGAAAATTTATGATTTTAAAATTGAAGTCGTCCCGCTTATCATAAATTTTAGTACTGAGTTGACCACTGTCGTCAAATTCGAGGTATAAGTCCAAAAATGATGCGGACGAAGCTGTATCGGTGGTCTCTTTAACTTCCAGCTCTGGAGGATATATCAATGGAAGAAATTCTGCAAATCTAGAATTATTGATAGATAAAACGTCATCAATATACCTGTATGTGAAATTAAAGGCTCTAGCCTCATGAATCTTCTTATCTTTTACAAGCTTTTGAAGAAACTCCGACTCATATGAGTATAAAAATAAATCGGCTAGAAGAGGGGCACAATTCGTACCCATTGGTATGCCGACGACCTGCTGAAACAGTGTCCCTCCAAAGGAGACAAATATGTTATCGATGAGGAACTCCAGCATACTGATCACTTGTTCCTCGGAGTAGCATGTTTTACCTTTATGAATTTTGTTTGAAAAATATGTGGAATTGTAGCCTAACACAACAAATTTTGAGCCATAGTTTCTATGACTAAAAGCTTTATGAATTGTTTCTTTTAAGCGGGTTTTTAATTTGTCATGCGGTAGGGTGGTATATAGAGTTGAAAAATCAAAGGTTTTGATGGAGGATACCTGAGAGAAAGATCTTGATTTCAGGTTATCCAAAAGATCTTTAGAGTTTTTCAAAATCCACATGTGATTTATGCCACTACGCGAGTAAACAGTTTCACAATATTTCTGTTGTCCCTCTTTTACTGCAGACAGAATCTTTGTTAGGTGAATAGACAATTCTTTCGTCGAACAAGTTGATGATCCCGCTATGTACCTTTCTTTGTATGGTGTCTTATGGAGTTTAGGTATCCAATATAAATAGGGTAAATCCTCAGACTTTTTACCAGAGGGAATGTTTAAAGAGGTCATGAATGATCTGTGGTTAGCTAGGATTTCATCTTTGTCGAACGAAGTTGGTTTGTATGTGGTATTACTAGAGGTGTTGCTATTTATACCTAATTCCTTGATTAGGCATTCGAAGTAATAAGATTTACATACAAACACGATATTGTTGGAAGCCTTGTCCGCAGGAACGATAACATATTTGTCATGAAGAGAGGAAAGACACTTAACAGCTTCTTGGTCTTTAAATACAGACTTAGGTCGACTATTAACACAATTTTTGAGTTTGTGAATCCGACCTTGTACTAGAGACCTAATTGTTCTAACCCAGTCTGACAAGGACTCTAACTCAGGATCTTGGTCTACTTCTCTCTTTATCCACCTTCTGGCATAATCTTCAACAGCATCCATAATTATCTTGAAATTATGTTTCCAATTGATGTGTTGAGGTTCTCTGAATTTAGGACCATGAGAAATCACCTTTCGGAGACTCTCATGTTGAATGATATTCAGATCACCAGTGATTACATGTCCAGATGGGTTGTATTGAAAAGGAGAGTGGGAGCAGTCACAAGTCAGAGGGTTCTTAAGGTACTCTTCTATGTTAATATCTTGCAATGCTTCTTTGTAGTTGAAAATTTTACGGCCAATGCTGTTAGTGTAACTATAGGAGACAATGGGAACAGATTGATTTTTGAAAAATGGTGGAATTTCTTTTACGACCTCTTTTCTATTAAGAATGTTGCTGATGTTAATAGCATCGATTCCTTTGTTAGCAAACGGAATATGGAGGAATTTTCTGTTGTTATCATGAAGAGGTTCAGATCGAACTGGTTTAAAAAGACGAAAGGACGCCACGTCACATATAATACTAGACAATCTGTACTTAGGAGAAAAAGGATCTACGCCTCCTTTGTCAAGTCCAAAATCCCTAAGATCTTTGAGGTAGTTTACAGGTAGTGAAAATAAGATTGTACGAATATGATGAATTCCAAGAGGTTTCTGTATATTAGAAAGTAAATCATTAAAAGTATCTTGTAACGTTCTTGGTTTAGAGGACTTTTTAACATTAGGATGTTGAATTCTTTTATGACCATGGCTACGTTTAGTTCTTGGAATAGTATTAAAAAGGCTCATCACGTTGATTTCGTTGCATCCAGGACTTGACAAATTTCCCACTCCTTTGATGTTATCATTGCAACCGTAAGGCATTGCAGTGCCTAATTCTTTTATCCAGAACAACTCTCTATCGGTGCGGTAAGGTGTACTAAGAATAGGACTGTTTGTATGATGGTAAATCTTCTCGATGATTCGAACTTTCATCGTCAAACAGCGGTCATGACCCGGTTGATTGAAATGATTATACAAAATCCTGTATTTGGGATCTTTTGCATCATATCGATGTTGGTTCATCCTACTTCGCAATGTTTGACGAGTTTCACCAACATACAAAAGTCCACAGAGTGTACATTCTATGCCGTAAATGACATTTTTAGTAGAACAGTCCAGAGGTTCAAACGATTTGGTGTAGTACGTTTTTCCAGTTAAATTACTTGTAAATTCAGGAGAAGTTATTAGCATGACGCATGTTTTACAAGTATTATTTTTGTCAGTTTTTATTTTGCAAGTAGTAATGCATGGAGAAGAGTCACAAGTACCTGGAGATTTAAGACAGTCCGAAATATTAATAGAACAAGATTTTAAAATTTGATACGAATCTGAAGTTTTGAAATAATAATTACCCTCTGGCTGAACGTAAGACAAATCGGGGGTATCCCGTAGGATATTCCGTGGAACGCATATATCATTTGCTACCCTGTTCCGTGTAGTAGCAAATGAGGACCTTGTTAACCCGGGTGACGTCCTAGCCGGTATGTTGTCGTTAATTTCGTTATTCATAATTGCTTAAGTGAAGCTACCAAGTTGCAATGACCTCGGGGAAAAAAAATTCCACCAGCAGTGACATTGGGCATGGTTATAGTAAATAAAGGTAATAACAAAATTACCGAACTCCGAACAATCTTACAAAGGGAAAGTCAAAACTCATAATTATATAAACAGACAAAATCAGTCAACAACCGGAAAACTGTGAAAACCGTAATGACCCTGACTTGGTACAGGCATTTCTAAAGAAATGGTGGGTTGAATCAGATTTTAAGGCGCCAAACTCCCGCTCTCATTACGGTTCAAAGGTTCCGGCTGTCACTGTAACAGTATTTAAATACAGGAACAAAATAGGTAAAATAGTTGTCAAAGCAGTACCATATTCGGTGACGTAAATGTCAAAAATATTTTTACGTCACACATTGACAAAAAAAAATTTTCTTGACATATTTGACTCTTTATCTGTATACATTTTCACTATATGAAAATGCATCGCTTATAATTTTTTCTGCAGAGACGGAATATATTTCGACAAGATATTGGTATCGGAATATAAACTTTTTAAGAGATCGAATAAGGCGAATCTTTTTATAGCCCTGGTCCAGTAGCCTGTTTCTTAGATGAAGATGACGTTTCAGGAAATCAGAATAATTGCTACTGCCCCTTGCATAGCGAATCAATTGCG
Organism: Bathymodiolus brooksi; assembly: GCA_963680875.1. Classification (NCBI taxonomy): domain Eukaryota; kingdom Metazoa; phylum Mollusca; class Bivalvia; order Mytilida; family Modiolidae; genus Bathymodiolus; species Bathymodiolus brooksi. The sequence continues at coordinate 90,923,074 of OY804576.1, forward strand.
AGATGTAAACACCATATGCAGGAGAAGCTGGTATATTGCTGCACATATTTGGAAAATTTATGATTTTAAAATTGAAGTCGTCCCGCTTATCATAAATTTTAGTACTGAGTTGACCACTGTCGTCAAATTCGAGGTATAAGTCCAAAAATGATGCGGACGAAGCTGTATCGGTGGTCTCTTTAGCTTCCAGCTCTGGAGGATATATCAATGGAAGAAATTCTGCAAATCTAGAATTATTGATAGATAAAACGTCATCAATATACCTGTATGTGAAATTAAAGGCTCTAGCCTCATGAATCTTCTTATCTTTTACAAGCTTTTGAAGAAACTCCGACTCATATGAGTATAAAAATAAATCGGCTAGAAGAGGGGCACAATTCGTACCCATTGGTATGCCGACGACCTGCTGAAACAGTGTCCCTCCAAAGGAGACAAATATGTTATCGATGAGGAACTCCAGCATACTGATCACTTGTTCCTCGGAGTAGCATGTTTTACCTTTATGAATTTTGTTTGAAAAATATGTGGAATTGTAGCCTAACACAAAAAATTTTGAGCCATAGTTTCTATGACTAAAAGCTTTATGAATTGTTTCTTTTAAGCGGGTTTTTAATTTGTCATGCGGTAGGGTGGTATATAGAGTTGAAAAATCAAAGGTTTTGATGGAGGATACCTGAGAGAAAGATCTTGATTTCAGGTTATCCAAAAGATCTTTAGAGTTTTTCAAAATCCACATGTGATTTATGCCACTACGCGAGTAAACAGTTTCACAATATTTCTGTTGTCCCTCTTTTACTGCAGACAGAATCTTTGTTAGGTGAATAGACAATTCTTTCGTCGAACAAGTTGATGATCCCGCTATGTACCTTTCTTTGTATGGTGTCTTATGGAGTTTAGGTATCCAATATAAATAGGGTAAATCCTCAGACTTTTTACCAGAGGGAATGTTTAAAGAGGTCATGAATGATCTGTGGTTAGCTAGGATTTCATCTTTGTCGAACGAAGTTGGTTTGTATGTGGTATTACTAGAGGTGTTGCTATTTATACCTAATTCCTTGATTAGGCATTCGAAGTAATAAGATTTACATACAAACACGATATTGTTGGAAGCCTTGTCCGCAGGAACGATAACATATTTGTCATGAAGAGAGGAAAGACACTTAACAGCTTCTTGGTCTTTAAATACAGACTTAGGTCGACTATTAACACAATTTTTGAGTTTGTGAATCCGACCTTGTACTAGAGACCTAATTGTTCTAACCCAGTCTGACAAGGACTCTAACTCAGGATCTTGGTCTACTTCTCTCTTTATCCACCTTCTGGCATAATCTTCAACAGCATCCATAATTATCTTGAAATTATGTTTCCAATTGATGTGTTGAGGTTCTCTGAATTTAGGACCATGAGAAATCACCTTTCGGAGACTCTCATGTTGAATGATATTCAGATCACCAGTGATTACATGTCCAGATGGGTTGTATTGAAAAGGAGAGTGGGAGCAGTCACAAGTCAGAGGGTTCTTAAGGTACTCTTCTATGTTAATATCTTGCAATGCTTCTTTGTAGTTGAAAATTTTACGGCCAATGCTGTTAGTGTAACTATAGGAGACAATGGGAACATATTGATTTTTGAAAAATGGTGGAATTTCTTTTACGACCTCTTTTCTATTAAGAATGTTGCTGATGTTAATAGCATCGATTCCTTTGTTAGCAAACGGAATATGGAGGAATTTTCTGTTGTTATCATGAAGAGGTTCAGATCGAACTGGTTTAAAAAGACGAAAGGACGCCACGTCACATATAATACTAGACAATCTGTACTTAGGAGAAAAAGGATCTACGCCTCCTTTGTCAAGTCCAAAATCCCTAAGATCTTTGAGGTAGTTTACAGGTAGTGAAAATAAGATTGTACGAATATGATGAATTCCAAGAGGTTTCTGTATATTAGAAAGTAAATCATTAAAAGTATCTTGTAACGTTCTTGGTTTAGAGGACTTTTTAACATTAGGATGTTGAATTCTTTTATGACCATGGCTACGTTTAGTTCTTGGAATAGTATTAAAAAGGCTCATCACGTTGATTTCGTTGCATCCAGGACTTGACAAATTTCCCACTCCTTTGATGTTATCATTGCAACCGTAAGGCATTGCAGTGCCTAATTCTTTTATCCAGAACAACTCTCTATCGGTGCGGTAAGGTGTACTAAGAATAGGACTGTTTGTATGATGGTAAATCTTCTCGATGATTCGAACTTTCATCGTCAAACAGCGGTCATGACCCGGTTGATTGAAATGATTATACAAAATCCTGTATTTGGGATCTTTTGCATCATATCGATGTTGGTTCATCCTACTTCGCAATGTTTGACGAGTTTCACCAACATACAAAAGTCCACAGAGTGTACATTCTATGCCGTAAATGACATTTTTAGTAGAACAGTCCAGAGGTTCAAACGATTTGGTGTAGTACGTTTTTCCAGTTAAATTACTTGTAAATTCAGGAGAAGTTATTAGCATGACGCATGTTTTACAAGTATTATTTTTGTCAGTTTTTATTTTGCAAGTAGTAATGCATGGAGAAGAGTCACAAGTACCTGGAGATTTAAGACAGTCCGAAATATTAATAGAACAAGATTTTAAAATTTGATACGAATCTGAAGTTTTGAAATAATAATTACCCTCTGGCTGAACGTAAGACAAATCGGGGGTATCCCGTAGGATATTCCGTGGAACGCATATATCATTTGCTACCCTGTTCCGTGTAGTAGCAAATGAGGACCTTGTTAACCCGGGTGACGTCCTAGCCGGTATGTTGTCGTTAATTTCGTTATTCATAATTGCTTAAGTGAAGCTACCAAGTTGCAATGACCTCGGGGAAAAAAAATTCCACCAGCAGTGACATTGGGCATGGTTATAGTAAATAAAGGTAATAACAAAATTACCGAACTCCGAACAATCTTACAAAGGGAAAGTCAAAACTCATAATTATATAAACAGACAAAATCAGTCAACAACCGGAAAACTGTGAAAACCGTAATGACCCTGACTTGGTACAGGCATTTCTAAAGAAATGGTGGGTTGAATCAGATTTTAAGGCGCCAAACCTCCCGCTCTCATTACGGTTCAAAGGTTCCGGCTGTCACTGTAACAGTATTTAAATACAGGAACAAAATAGGTAAAATAGTTGTCAAAGCAGTACCATATTCGGTGACGTAAATGTCAAAAATATTTTTACGTCACACATTGACAAAAAAAAATTTTCTTGACATATTTGACTCTTTATCTTTATACATTTTCACTATATGAAAATGCATCGCTTATAATTTTTTCTGCAGAGACGGAATATATTTCGACAAGATATTGGTATCGGAATATAAACTTTTTAAGAGATCGAATAAGGCGAATCTTTTTATAGCCCTGGTCCAGTAGCCTGTTTCTTAGATGAAGATGACGTTTCAGGAAATCAGAATAATTGCTACTGCCCCTTGCATAGCGAATCAATTGCGAGATGTAAACACCATATGCAGGAGAAGCTGGTATATTGCTGCACATATTTGGAAAATTTATGATTTTAAAATTGAAGTCGTCCCGCTTATCATAAATTTTAGTACTGAGTTGACCACTGTCGTCAAATTCGAGGTATAAGTCCAAAAATGATGCGGACGAAGCTGTATCGGTGGTCTCTTTAACTTCCAGCTCTGGAGGATATATCAATGGAAGAAATTCTGCAAATCTAGAATTATTGATAGATAAAACGTCATCAATATACCTGTATGTGAAATTAAAGGCTCTAGCCTCATGAATCTTCTTATCTTTTACAAGCTTTTGAAGAAACTCCGACTCATATGAGTATAAAAATAAATCGGCTAGAAGAGGGGCACAATTCGTACCCATTGGTATGCCGACGACCTGCTGAAACAGTGTCCCTCCAAAGGAGACAAATATGTTATCGATGAGGAACTCCAGCATACTGATCACTTGTTCCTCGGAGTAGCATGTTTTACCTTTATGAATTTTGTTTGAAAAATATGTGGAATTGTAGCCTAACACAACAAATTTTGAGCCATAGTTTCTATGACTAAAAGCTTTATGAATTGTTTCTTTTAAGCGGGTTTTTAATTTGTCATGCGGTAGGGTGGTATATAGAGTTGAAAAATCAAAGGTTTTGATGGAGGATACCTGAGAGAAAGATCTTGATTTCAGGTTATCCAAAAGATCTTTAGAGTTTTTCAAAATCCACATGTGATTTATGCCACTACGCGAGTAAACAGTTTCACAATATTTCTGTTGTCCCTCTTTTACTGCAGACAGAATCTTTGTTAGGTGAATAGACAATTCTTTCGTCGAACAAGTTGATGATCCCGCTATGTACCTTTCTTTGTATGGTGTCTTATGGAGTTTAGGTATCCAATATAAATAGGGTAAATCCTCAGACTTTTTACCAGAGGGAATGTTTAAAGAGGTCATGAATGATCTGTGGTTAGCTAGGATTTCATCTTTGTCGAACGAAGTTGGTTTGTATGTGGTATTACTAGAGGTGTTGCTATTTATACCTAATTCCTTGATTAGGCATTCGAAGTAATAAGATTTACATACAAACACGATATTGTTGGAAGCCTTGTCCGCAGGAACGATAACATATTTGTCATGAAGAGAGGAAAGACACTTAACAGCTTCTTGGTCTTTAAATACAGACTTAGGTCGACTATTAACACAATTTTTGAGTTTGTGAATCCGACCTTGTACTAGAGACCTAATTGTTCTAACCCAGTCTGACAAGGACTCTAACTCAGGATCTTGGTCTACTTCTCTCTTTATCCACCTTCTGGCATAATCTTCAACAGCATCCATAATTATCTTGAAATTATGTTTCCAATTGATGTGTTGAGGTTCTCTGAATTTAGGACCATGAGAAATCACCTTTCGGAGACTCTCATGTTGAATGATATTCAGATCACCAGTGATTACATGTCCAGATGGGTTGTATTGAAAAGGAGAGTGGGAGCAGTCACAAGTCAGAGGGTTCTTAAGGTACTCTTCTATGTTAATATCTTTCAATGCTTCTTTGTAGTTGAAAATTTTACGGCCAATGCTGTTAGTGTAACTATAGGAGACAATGGGAACAGATTGATTTTTGAAATATGGTGGAATTTCTTTTACGACCTCTTTTCTATTAAGAATGTTGCTGATGTTAATAGCATCGATTCCTTTGTTAGCAAACGGAATATGGAGGAATTTTCTGTTGTTATCATGAAGAGGTTCAGATCGAACTGGTTTAAAAAGACGAAAGGACGCCACGTCACATATAATGCTAGACAATCTGTACTTAGGAGAAAAAGGATCTACGCCTCCTTTGTCAAGTCCAAAATCCCTAAGATCTTTGAGGTAGTTTACAGGTAGTGAAAATAAGATTGTACGAATATGATGAATTCCAAGAGGTTTCTGTATATTAGAAAGTAAATCATTAAAAGTATCTTGTAACGTTCTTGGTTTAGAGGACTTTTTAACATTAGGATGTTGAATTCTTTTATGACCATGGCTACGTTTAGTTCTTGAAATAGTATTAAAAAGGCTCATCACGTTGATTTCGTTGCATCCAGGACTTGACAAATTTCCCACTCCTTTGATGTTATCATTGCAACCGTAAGGCATTGCAGTGCCTAATTCTTTTATCCAGAACAACTCTCTATCGGTGCGGTAAGGTGTACTAAGAATAGGACTGTTTGTATGATGGTAAATCTTCTCGATGATTCGAACTTTCATCGTCAAACAGCGGTCATGACCCGGTTGATTGAAATGATTATACAAAATCCTGTATTTGGGATCTTTTGCATCATATCGATGTTGGTTCATCCTACTTCGCAATGTTTGACGAGTTTCACCAACATACAAAAGTCCACAGAGTGTACATTCTATGCCGTAAATGACATTTTTAGTAGAACAGTCCAGAGGTTCAAACGATTTGGTGTAGTACGTTTTTCCAGTTAAATTACTTGTAAATTCAGGAGAAGTTATTAGCATGACGCATGTTTTACAAGTATTATTTTTGTCAGTTTTTATTTTGCAAGTAGTAATGCATGGAGAAGAGTCACAAGTACCTGGAGATTTAAGACAGTCCGAAATATTAATAGAACAAGATTTTAAAATTTGATACGAATCTGAAGTTTTGAAATAATAATTACCCTCTGGCTGAACGTAAGACAAATCGGGGGTATCCCGTAGGATATTCCGTGGAACGCATATATCATTTGCTACCCTGTTCCGTGTAGTAGCAAATGAGGACCTTGTTAACCCGGGTGACGTCCTAGCCGGTATGTTGTCGTTAATTTCGTTATTCATAATTGCTTAAGTGAAGCTACCAAGTTGCAATGACCTCGGGGAAAAAAAATTCCACCAGCAGTGACATTGGGCATGGTTATAGTAAATAAAGGTAATAACAAAATTACCGAACTCCGAACAATCTTACAAAGGGAAAGTCAAAACTCATAATTATATAAACAGACAAAATCAGTCAACAACCGGAAAACTGTGAAAACCGTAATGACCCTGACTTGGTACAGGCATTTCTAAAGAAATGGTGGGTTGAATCAGATTTTAAGGCGCCAAACCTCCCGCTCTCATTACGGTTCAAAGGTTCCGGCTGTCACTGTAACAGTATTTAAATACAGGAACAAAATAGGTAAAATAGTTGTCAAAGCAGTACCATATTCGGTGACGTAAATGTCAAAAATATTTTTACGTCACACATTGACAAAAAAAAATTTTCTTGACATATTTGACTCTTTATCTTTATACATTTTCACTATATGAAAATGCATCGCTTATAATTTTTTCTGCAGAGACGGAATATATTTCGACAAGATATTGGTATCGGAATATAAACTTTTTAAGAGATCGAATAAGGCGAATCTTTTTATAGCCCTGGTCCAGTAGCCTGTTTCTTAGATGAAGATGACGTTTCAGGAAATCAGAATAATTGCTACTGCCCCTTGCATAGCGAATCAATTGCGAGATGTAAACACCATATGCAGGAGAAGCTGGTATATTGCTGCACATATTTGGAAAATTTATGATTTTAAAATTGAAGTCGTCCCGCTTATCATAAATTTTAGTACTGAGTTGACCACTGTCGTCAAATTCGAGGTATAAGTCCAAAAATGATGCGGACGAAGCTGTATCGGTGGTCTCTTTAACTTCCAGCTCTGGAGGATATATCAATGGAAGAAATTCTGCAAATCTAGAATTATTGATAGATAAAACGTCATCAATATACCTGTATGTGAAATTAAAGGCTCTAGCCTCATGAATCTTCTCATCTTTTACAAGCTTTTGAAGAAACTCCGACTCATATGAGTATAAAAATAAATCGGCTAGAAGAGGGGCACAATTCGTACCCATTGGTATGCCGACGACCTGCTGAAACAGTGTCCCTCCAAAGGAGACAAATATGTTATCGATGAGGAACTCCAGCATACTGATCACTTGTTCATCGGAGTAGCATGTTTTACCTTTATGAATTTTGTTTGAAAAATATGTGGAATTGTAGCCTAACACAACAAATTTTGAGCCATAGTTTCTATGACTAAAAGCTTTATGAATTGTTTCTTTTAAGCGGGTTTTTAATTTGTCATGCGGTAGGGTGGTATATAGAGTTGAAAAATCAAAGGTTTTGATGGAGGATACCTGAGAGAAAGATCTTGATTTCAGGTTATCCAAAAGATCTTTAGAGTTTTTCAAAATCCACATGTGATTTATGCCACTACGCGAGTAAACAGTTTCACAATATTTCTGTTGTCCCTCTTTTACTGCAGACAGAATCTTTGTTAGGTGAATAGACAATTCTTTCGTCGAACAAGTTGATGATCCCGCTATGTACCTTTCTTTGTATGGTGTCTTATGGAGTTTAGGTATCCAATATAAATAGGGTAAATCCTCAGACTTTTTACCAGAGGGAATGCTTAAAGAGGTCATGAATGATCTGTGGTTAGCTAGGATTTCATCTTTGTCGAACGAAGTTGGTTTGTATGTGGTATTACTAGAGGTGTTGCTATTTATACCTAATTCCTTGATTAGGCATTCGAAGTAATAAGATTTACATACAAACACGATATTGTTGGAAGCCTTGTCCGCAGGAACGATAACATATTTGTCATGAAGAGAGGAAAGACACTTAACAGCTTCTTGGTCTTTAAATACAGACTTAGGTCGACTATTAACACAATTTTTGAGTTTGTGAATCCGACCTTGTACTAGAGACCTAATTGTTCTAACCCAGTCTGACAAGGACTCTAACTCAGGATCTTGGTCTACTTCTCTCTTTATCCACCTTCTGGCATAATCTTCAACAGCATCCATAATTATCTTGAAATTATGTTTCCAATTGATGTGTTGAGGTTCTCTGAATTTAGGACCATGAGAAATCACCTTTCGGAGACTCTCATGTTGAATGATATTCAGATCACCAGTGATTACATGTCCAGATGGGTTGTATTGAAAAGGAGAGTGGGAGCAGTCACAAGTCAGAGGGTTCTTAAGGTACTCTTCTATGTTAATATCTTGCAATGCTTCTTTGTAGTTGAAAATTTTACGGCCAATGCTGTTAGTGTAACTATAGGAGACAATGGGAACAGATTGATTTTTGAAAAATGGTGGAATTTCTTTTACGACCTCTTTTCTATTAAGAATGTTGCTGATGTTAATAGCATCGATTCCTTTGTTAGCAAACGGAATATGGAGGAATTTTCTGTTGTTATCATGAAGAGGTTCAGATCGAACTGGTTTAAAAAGACGAAAGGACGCCACGTCACATATAATACTAGACAATCTGTACTTAGGAGAAAAAGGATCTACGCCTCCTTTGTCAAGTCCAAAATCCCTAAGATCTTTGAGGTAGTTTACAGGTAGTGAAAATAAGATTGTACGAATATGATGAATTCCAAGAGGTTTCTGTATATTAGAAAGTAAATCGTTAAAAGTATCTTGTAACGTTCTTGGTTTAGAGGACTTTTTAACATTAGGATGTTGAATTCTTTTATGACCATGGCTACGTTTAGTTCTTGGAATAGTATTAAAAAGGCTCATCACGTTGATTTCGTTGCATCCAGGACTTGACAAATTTCCCACTCCTTTGATGTTATCATTGCAACCGTAAGGCATTGCAGTGCCTAATTCTTTTATCCAGAACAACTCTCTATCGGTGCGGTAAGGTGTACTAAGAATAGGACTGTTTGTATGATGGTAAATCTTCTCGATGATTCGAACTTTCATCGTCGAACAGCGGTCATGACCCGGTTGATTGAAATGATTATACAAAATCCTGTATTTGGGATCTTTTGCATCATATCGATGTTGGTTCATCCTACTTCGCAATGTTTGACGAGTTTCACCAACATACAAAAGTCCATAGAGTGTACATTCTATGCCGTAAATGACATTTTTAGTAGAACAGTCCAGAGGTTCAAACGATTTGGTGTAGTACGTTTTTCCAGTTAAATTACTTGTAAATTCAGGAGAAGTTATTAGCATGACGCATGTTTTACAAGTATTATTTTTGTCAGTTTTTATTTTGCAAGTAGTAATGCATGGAGAAGAGTCACAAGTACCTGGAGATTTAAGACAGTCCGAAATATTAATAGAACAAGATTTTAAAATTTGATACGAATCTGAAGTTTTGAAATAATAATTACCCTCTGGCTGAACGTAAGACAAATCGGGGGTATCCCGTAGGATATTCCGTGGAACGCATATATCATTTGCTACCCTGTTCCGTGTAGTAGCAAATGAGGACCTTGTTAACCCGGGTGACGTCCTAGCCGGTATGTTGTCGTTAATTTCGTTATTCATAATTGCTTAAGTGAAGCTACCAAGTTGCAATGACCTCGGGGGAAAAAAATTCCACCAGCAGTGACATTGGGCATGGTTATAGTAAATAAAGGTAATAACAAAATTACCGAACTCCGAACAATCTTACAAAGGGAAAGTCAAAACTCATAATTATATAAACAGACAAAATCAGTCAACAACCGGAAAACTGTGAAAACCGTAATGACCCTGACTTGGTACAGGCATTTCTAAAGAAATGGTGGGTTGAATCAGATTTTAAGGCGCCAAACCTCCCGCTCTCATTACGGTTCAAAGGTTCCGGCTGTCACTGTAACAGTATTTAAATACAGGAACAAAATAGGTAAAATAGTTGTCAAAGCAGTACCATATTCGGTGACGTAAATGTCAAAAATATTTTTACGTCACACATTGACAAAAACAAATTTCTTGACATATTTGACTCTTTATCTTTATACATTTTCACTATATGAAAATGCATCGCTTATAATTTTTTCTGCAGAGACGGAATATATTTCGACAAGATATTGGTATCGGAATATAAACTTTTTAAGAGATCGAATAAGGCGAATCTTTTTATAGCCCTGGTCCAGTAGCCTGTTTCTTAGATGAAGATGACGTTTCAGGAAATCAGAATAATTGCTACTGCCCCTTGCATAGCGAATCAATTGCGAGATGTAAACACCATATGCAGGAGAAGCTGGTATATTGCTGCACATATTTGGAAAATTTATGATTTTAAAATTGAAGTCGTCCCGCTTATCATAAATTTTAGTACTGAGTTGACCACTGTCGTCAAATTCGAGGTATAAGTCCAAAAATGATGCGGACGAAGCTGTATCGGTGGTCTCTTTAACTTCCAGCTCTGGAGGATATATCAATGGAAGAAATTCTGCAAATCTAGAATTATTGATAGATAAAACGTCATCAATATACCTGTATGTGAAATTAAAGGCTCTAGCCTAATGAATCTTCTTATCTTTTACAAGCTTTTGAAGAAACTCCGACTCATATGAGTATAAAAATAAATCGGCTAGAAGAGGGGCACAATTCGTACCCATTGGTATGCCGACGACCTGCTGAAACAGTGTCCCTCCAAAGGAGACAAATATGTTATCGATGAGGAACTCCAGCATACTGATCACTTGTTCATCGGAGTAGCATGTTTTACCTTTATGAATTTTGTTTGAAAAATATGTGGAATTGTAGCCTAACACAACAAATTTTGAGCCATAGTTTCTATGACTAAAAGCTTTATGAATTGTTTCTTTTAAGCGGGTTTTTAATTTGTCATGCGGTAGGGTGGTATATAGAGTTGAAAAATCAAAGGTTTTGATGGAGGATACCTGAGAGAAAGATCTTGATTTCAGGTTATCCAAAAGATCTTTAGAGTTTTTCAAAATCCACATGTGATTTATGCCACTACGCGAGTAAACAGTTTCACAATATTTCTGTTGTCCCTCTTTTACTGCAGACAGAATCTTTGTTAGGTGAATAGACAATTCTTTCGTCGAACAAGTTGATGATCCCGCTATGTACCTTTCTTTGTATGGTGTCTTATGGAGTTTAGGTATCCAATATAAATAGGGTAAATCCTCAGACTTTTTACCAGAGGGAATGTTTAAAGAGGTCATGAATGATCTGTGGTTAGCTAGGATTTCATCTTTGTCGAACGAAGTTGGTTTGTATGTGGTATTACTAGAGGTGTTGCTATTTATACCTAATTCCTTGATTAGGCATTCGAAGTAATAAGATTTACATACAAACACGATATTGTTGGAAGCCTTGTCCGCAGGAACGATAACATATTTGTCATGAAGAGAGGAAAGACACTTAACAGCTTCTTGGTCTTTAAATACAGACTTAGGTCGACTATTAACACAATTTTTGAGTTTGTGAATCCGACCTTGTACTAGAGACCTAATTGTTCTAACCCAGTCTGACAAGGACTCTAACTCAGGATCTTGGTCTACTTCCCTCTTTATCCACCTTCTGGCATAATCTTCAACAGCATCCATAATTATCTTGAAATTATGTTTCCAATTGATGTGTTGAGGTTCTCTGAATTTAGGACCATGAGAAATCACCTTTCGGAGACTCTCATGTTGAATGATATTCAGATCACCAGTGATTACATGTCCAGATGGGTTGTATTGAAAAGGAGAGTGGGAGCAGTCACAAGTCAGAGGGTTCTTAAGGTACTCTTCTATGTTAATATCTTGCAATGCTTCTTTGTAGTTGAAAATTTTACGGCCAATGCTGTTAGTGTAACTATAGGAGACAATGGGAACAGATTGATTTTTGAAATATGGTGGAATTTCTTTTACGACCTCTTTTCTATTAAGAATGTTGCTGATGTTAATAGCATCGATTCCTTTGTTAGCAAACGGAATATGGAGGAATTTTCTGTTGTTATCATGAAGAGGTTCAGATCGAACTGCTTTAAAAAGACGAAAGGACGCCACGTCACATATAATACTAGACAATCTGTACTTAAGTGCCTAGGTGGGATAATGCACCTCAAGCCCACAGCAGGGTGTCAAATATCAACTTTGATATTTGGATTTGTGGGGACCCTATACATATTCCATGAATAATTACCAAAGGACGGCAAAATGTTTTGCCACTTGGGATTTAAATCAAAGGTATTGCCCGGGCCTTTAACTGACTGAAGTGCCTAGGTGGGATAATGCACCTCAAGCCCACAGCAAGGTGTCAAATATCAGCTTTGATATTTGGATTTGGGAGGGGGACCCTATACATATCCTATGAAAAATTACGGAAGGACGGCAAAATTCTTTGCCACTTGGGATTTAAGTCAAAGGTATTGCCCTGGCCTTTAACTGACTTAAATGCCTAGGTGGGATAATGCACCTCAAGCCCACAGCAGGGTGTCAAATATCAACTTTGATATTTGGATTTGGGAGGGGAGACCCTATACATATCCCATGAAAAACTACCGAAGAACGGCAAAGTTCTTTCAGACTTGGGGTTTACCTCAAAGGTATTGTCCTGGCCTTTAACTGACTTAAGTGCCTAGGTGGGATAATGCACCTCAAGCCCACAGCAGGGTGTCAAATATCAACTTTGTTATTTGGATTTGGGGGGACCCTTTACATATTCCATGAAAAATTACCAAAGGACGGCAAAGTTCTTTGCCACTTGGGATTTAAGTCAAAGGTATTGCCCGGGCCTCTAACTGACTGAAGTGCCTAGGTGGGATAATTCACCTCAAGCCCACAGCAGGGTGTCAAATATCAACTTTGATATTTGGATTTGGGGGGACCCTATACATATCTCATGAAAAATGACCGAAGGACGGCAAGGTTCTTTGCCATTTGGGGTTTAGATCATTATTACTTTCATTAAGGTAGGGACTTGTGTCCAAGTTAGTTAATGCAGTCAACATGATCAAGCATATATTAAAATAAACCCATAGATTAGCTTCCAGTCAGATTTGAACTGACATATTTTCAACATTATTGAAATGTACTACCTTGTACTATAGAAGCTATATACATGTATTGTAATTGTTAGTAGTTGACAAACCTAATATGTACTCAGATCATTAGCTTCCAGAGAGATTTAAACTGACATCTCTCAAACATTATTCAAATGTACTGATTCATTGACGCCATAGTAACTACAACATTTTGTCATGAATTTGTTAGGAACATATCAGCTATCAATCATGTTCATCAAGCCTACCAGAATACATTTGAAGGAGGTCTGAAATTCCAGTCACTCAAAATTTTGTCGTAACACCTCTTGTTATCTTGTAAAACATAATCTTGTGATGGCGCCATTTCTTTGTTTTTAATCTTTGCTATGTTTGTGTTTTAATTTTGTCCTTGTTTTCAAATTGTTTTTTTCTTAAACAAACTGGAAGTTAATCATTTTATTAAATATTAATAGATAGCATGATTTCAATACTAATCACTCTTGCAATAGGGGCATAAAAATACATCTCTTTTCCTGATCACACGTTTTTCAGTAGAGTAGACCAAATGAACCCAGTGTTTGTATTGGTCACATTGTAGCCATTTCGTGAATATTAAACATGGGCTCTCTCTGATTTCTTTTGGGGTGAATAATTTGCATACACAACACTTTTCATCATCTCTTATTCGATTTTCATCCTCAGAATCAGATTCAGAAGTGCTATTGGTATTTGTAAGTTGTTGTCTTTATGTTTCAGATATTGATTGTTATTGTTAATAACTGTTATTTTAACAGTCATTGAATTTATGGTGCTTTAGAGGATTTTTTTCTTGTGCTGTTCATATCGTCAGTTAATGATTTTTTCCCGATTTTGACGCCATTTTCGTAAATCTGCCGTGTAAGGTATAAGGAACAAGCAATTTTTAAACGCAATTTATTAATTCAATGACTTTATATGTCTCAATGTTATTCTACCCCCTTTATGAGGTTGCAAGAAGGTGTGATCGCAAGATAAAATTATTTCATGATCCAACAGTCTTACTTCTTTGACATCCAATACAGCCTCCTCCAAAACAACATTTTCAAGCTGGAAATAAAATTATATTTATTAAGTATTGGTACTATAGATCATGATGAGTTATTTTTCAGAAATTTACTTAGTGAGCAAGTGTATGTTTTTTTCCTTTTCGTTAAATTTTCAATAGTTTTACAAATCCGTATTTGTTGTCAAGTCATATAAATCTTCAATGATAAACTCACTAACAGCACCATTGAACTGCAAAATTACTTGGGCATTTCTGAACACAACAGACTGGTTGTCTTTTTAGTGTGTTATTCCCTCGTTTCAAATTATAGAGTTATCTCCTTTTTGACAAGAGTTGTCTTTCTTGTTAGCAGGTACTTTGTATTGAAGAGATAGGGCAAAAACTTAAATGTCCTTACTTTTTCTTTAGAAAAAATAAAAGTTAACTATTTGAACAAATGCAGAAATGTGTATTTTTACCATATACACCATTTGAAATTTTTGCTAGAGACCAATTTAATTGCAAAAAAAATCAAAATTGCCCTATTGTAAGCCAATGTAAGATACCTGCTGATATGGGAGATAAATCTGTAAAAATGGGAGGCTCCAAGGAAAGATTCAAACATACAATGTTCTGCAAGAGTTACAATGTGATAGGTGCATGTTATTGGTAAAAAAGTCACAATGTGCACTGCAAAGCAGCTTCCTGTTGCAACTAAAATAACCCTGTGACCTTGATATTTGATCTTAAAAATCAATGGGTTCATATAAAGAACAATCCAAAGAAAAAAATATAACTTTAATTATACTGGTTCAATGCCCTCCCTATAAAGAATATGTAGAAAATATCCGGATTTTTTCACATCTAAAGTGGCTGCATGTGCATTGTGCATGCATGCACAGTGACAAAAATAAACAGTAAACCGATGGACAGAGTCTTATTAAAATCACATCAGTCTATGCAGAAATCTATTGATGAAGACCGATTGTCTATGTAAATTAAAGACAAAATGTGTCCATGGGACATGGATGCCCCCGCTCTCACTTATCGACAAACAGGAAGTAGATGGCTGACAGATCTGAAAAGCACTTACACGGTACAACTCATCATGCTGAAGCTCTATACCAAATATCAAATCATTCTGCCCAGTAGAAGCTGTGAAATCTTTGACGAAATTGTTTTGGATGGACGGAAGGATGTACAGACGGACATTGGTAAAACGTATTATCCCCGGCTTGATAAAAATGTCGGATTTTGATTGGTCGATGACCCGTTGGTACAAAACCCATGCTACCGGCTGGTAGTTACGTAACGTCACTGAGAGTCTTTACGTTGCTATACATGATGTAAAGATGGTGTAAAATATAAACAATCTCAAAGCGCTTTGTATTCAACATGGAGAATGGACGATGTATTTCTTGAAAAAAAATCAAGCGTCTCAATAAATGCAGTAAAAAAACAAGCAATATACCAAATTATGTTGAGAGATTTAAAGTTCCTACGGTATTGATGGTCATGTTTAACATGTAGTGTAAACATTTTGTTGATTCGCGCTACACTGTGAAACGTTGCTTTTGTTGTTATGTTGTGTCTTAATAGAAATGGTCAATTGTTTGAATACAATCATTTTAAAATCATTTGTCATTATTGTTTTCACATCAATTCTTCATTTGTTTTATCGTACTAATACCACCCAAAATATGTGCCATGCATATTTTTTTATCAATAGAATTCTCGATCCTATTACTAGTGACGTCATGTATAATGTAACGCTATCCACGTGACAATACGCGCCAAATACAAAACATTAAATTACAACAAAATAAGTCCTAAAAAACGTTAAAAATTATTATTTATCGAAATTCGCCCAAATTTTCACATGAGCTATGGCATTTTACTCCGCAAGTACAAAAACGTCATGATTACGTTATAAAAAGAACAAGAAAATCCATTAAAAATCAGTTTTTGTTTTCAAATCGGGGATAAAACCGTTATCTACGTGTCTACCCGTGGGCATTGAGATTGTACCACCCTTCAGCACCACTGTACAACCTTCGGCTTCGCCTCAGGCTATACAGAAGTGCTTCAGGGTGGTACAATCTCAATGCCCACGGGTAGACACGTAAATAACTTATAATGCCCCCGACTGCCTTTTACTTAAGTTTTCGCTCAACAAAATTTTCATAGACCCAAAGTCTTTAAATTGAGAATGGAATTTTCGGTTTTTCACACTGCATTAACAGACGATCCTTTCACATTAATATGATCCCTTTTACGTTTTTTGTATTGAGGGGATATGGTTATAAAATGTGTAAATTCAAGCTTTTTTTAATGTACCTGTACAGGTAACCGTTGTGTGTCTTTCATCAATTCTTTGGTCATGTTGTTAGGAGTAGGTTGGGATTCATCAACCAAATGGGCTATAGGCTGGTCAATTTCCATAGGGCGTATATCCTAATAGAATACTATAATTTAGGCATGTAAATAAATGATGATCTATACTTTATCAGTGAATGCCCTTGAAATTTTAATAACCATTATTTCAGGCCGAAAATAAAATTCTTTGTTCCCCCATGTTTTAATTTTGATGTTATTTTGACCGCACCCTTGAATACTCAAGAAAAAATTGGTTCCAAAAGTTTTGTGCCAGAAAAAATAATCCATTGCAAAGTAATCAAATTAATTATAATATTTTCATCACAACTAAGGTATTGTCATGTCTGTACACTCAAATTTTCAAAACAAACATTAATCTTTCGTCATCCACTTTTCAGGCATTTTTTCCCAGAAGATATTTATCAATAATATTATTGTAATTGTACAATATAATGCCAAATATAACATATATTTCCTGTTCTGTTTGGTTGTTTTGTAATACTATTGCAATACACTTACTGAAAAAGAAAAATAGCTGTGATCATCTATCCTTGAATACATACAAGAGCCTGTTAAGAACCATCTTCGCTCGCCAAGGGTTACGATTCGGGTCCCCCTTTTCTGATTCGGTTCCCCCTTTTCTCTTGGAGAGAAGGGGGACCCGAATCGTAACCCTTGGCTAGCGAAGATGGTTAAGAACAGGTTCAATGAGTAGACCTAAAAATACAAAAAAATATATATACATGTATAAACAAAAAATATTTTGCAACTAATTATATAAGTTGTTCAATCATTTCATGCATTTTAGTTCACATAAATTCAATAAAACAATAGCCTGGAGGTTCCTATTTAATGGTATACAGCATGTCCAAGGTTGTGTGTTTCTATGTTCATCAGGTTTGGTTGAAGATCAAAAACATTATTTTTATTAAGAAAAACTGCCATAGGTTGTTGATATTTACTTTTTCATATTTTGTCAAAGCTAGGATGTATTAGAGTTATCTCTCCTTAGACAGTGTCATCTGACTCTCCAATGATACATTAGAAGTATCATGTTACAATTATATGTTTTCATTGTGCTGTATCCAATCAAAATAATCAATGTAAAAGATGTATCATTATGTATGTATGTATGTGTGTGATTTGTATGATATAATGTAACATGATTTATATACCCTCTTTGGGCCCTTATGATTATAAAAAAATATCAAAAATTTAAAGGAGACTTAATAGTGAGTACTCACTATTAAGTTAGTGAGTACTCACTATTAAGTATCCTTAAAATGTTTGATATTGAAACAACACACCCTACAACCGGCTATCTGGACAACAGATGCTATCGGGAACTCAGATCATATCTACGTCACACAGAATGACAGGTAGGAATTTCTTTGATGTTTTTCGTCCATTTTATCTACTTTTTGGATTTTAAATTTATGTCTGATTTGTTGCACTACAAATGAGGAATTTGCATACCAAATATGACAGTATAGGTTTTAATATTTAGTAAGTTTTCAATCAATGAAGATAGAATTTGACATTTTCAACAGAGAATTCTTCAGAACATTAACGTTTTCTCTAACATTTCAAATGAAAGCACAAGTTTCTATCATAAACATGAAAAATATAGTGTTTCTTCTACCTTCCTGTACAACGGGAACTCGGAAGTGTTATGTAGTAAGAATATTATACGCAATTTCATTCCAGTGGACAAAATGTTTTGGCTATCGGGGACAGCAGATTATTTTGAAACTGACTATCACTGACAGCAGATGTTGGCAATCAGGGAACAACAGTGTCAGTGACATGAATTTTTATTTCAGGTTTATCCTGTAATAAGTTGAGCCATTAGTGTTTAGAATAATTCAAATATTGAAATTCATGGCTAATGGTTGCCTTTAAATTTCAAAACATTGAGATTGTTCCGAAGTAAAAATATATTTTCGAGGCTGTGAAACCCATTAAAAAATAGTTTCTTGTCCAATACCATAGTATTAGCTTTTGCTTGTATTGATTTCCATTATCATTGACTTTGGAAATGTCTTTGACGTGGATAAACTGAGAAATAACTTGAAAATTACTTCTTTTAAAAAGATGTGATTGAATTAGGATATTTAGAAGTTTTGTAATATTTCATTTTTGATCAATTTCAGATAATATGCCTTTATGGAGTCTATTGATCTACCTACTGAGAATCCACTGGATGGATCTTTTCTAAATATTTCTTTGAACGAAACCGTTCATGCAACCAAATATGATTCCTACCAATGTGACATTTGCCAGAAAAAGTTCAAGTCTCAACACAACTTTTAAGAGACATTTAAAAATCCATGATAGTACTAAATGCTTCTGTCCAAGCTGTACCCAATATTTTGATTTTGAAGAAAAACTTAATAAACACAAGATTGACAAACATAGTTTTTATCATTTATGTACATGTTGCGGCAAAATCTTCAACAAGCGTCAAAACATGAACGAGCACATAAAAGCATGTATAAAGATGCAGCCGGAAGTCAAGTTCATGTATGATCCTTTGAACAATGCAGGAAAACATTCTTTCGCTTGTCAAAGTACCAAGATCATTTAAATACACATACAAGAATAGAGCCTTATGAATGTCAGCAGTGCCACAAAAAGTTTACAGGCCGAAAAAGAAGAAACGAACACGAAAAAGTATGTAACGGAAGGGTTAAACTAATATGCTGCCAATGTCAAACAACATTTACTGACAGACAAGCACTTCAACGGAACACAGAAGCACAACACTTGAAGAAAGAATTTAGATGTTCTTGTAGAAAGGTGTATAAGTATTACAGCTCTCTCTTTAAGCACAAAAAGAAGTTGAAACACTAATTTGTTCAACCATTAAAATTATACTTTTCACAGTGTATGATAAACGGAGGTTTTCGACAATTTGTTTGTACCCTAATTTCGAGCATTAAAGCCGAGGATTTAGCTAAACTATCGTGGTGTCTTTACAATATTAAGTAGTATACATACTCCAGCGTGAAATAATAAAATATCTAACCACCATCTTTCAGGCAACACATTTTGTTATTAGCAGAGGCGGATTTAGAGGGGGGCGTTCGAGGCGTGCGCCCCCCCCCCCCTAAAATTCGCAAAGCATATGTTATACAACGTTAATTAAGCAGTTCAACAAACAACTTTTCATGAATGGTTAACTCGTGACCTGTAGTAAAATATTCCTACACATTGTAAATACACATTGGGTGTGTTCGTTGATTCATATATGGATTCGCCGACAATTTCCGCTTTTGTTTGTCTATAAACAAGAACAGTCGAATCATATGTTTTCAATGAATGAATCAAACGGCGAAAAGAAAAGCTCCATCCGGACGGGCAGTATTAACTAGAACCACCCGAGAGGACAAGCACCGAAAGTACAGACCAATTAGTGAAATGAGGAATGCGTTAAAACTAAACCAATAGTTCTTTGAAGGGTTAAAATGTCGTGATCGATTACACACCCTACATCCGGCTATCTGGACAACAGATGCTATCGGGAACTCAGATCATATCTACGTCACACGGAATGACAGGTAGAAATTTCTTTGACGTTTTTCTTCCATTTTATATACTTTTTGGATTTTAAATTTATGTCTGATTTGTTGCACTACAAATGAGAAATTTGCATACCAAATATGACAGTATATTTAGTATGTTTTCAATCAATGAAGATAGAATTTGACATTTTCAACAGAGAATTCTTCAGAACATTAACGTTTTCTCTAAAATTTCAAAAGAAAGCACAAGTTTCTATCATAAACATGAAACATATAGTGTTTCTTCTACCTTCCTGTACAATGGGAACTCCAAGCGTTATGTAGTAAGAATATTATACGCAATTTCATTCCAATGGTCAAAATGTTTTGGCTATCGGGGACAGCAGATCGGGCTATCACGTACATCAGATCAGTGGAGTTAAATGGCAATCGGGAATTTGAAAATTTTTTAAAGAAATTCCATTGTTAATTAACTTGGTTTCTCTCATTATTGTGCATTATTCTGGCTGCTCCTGACACTTGTAGAAAAATCATTTGTTTCCCGATTTGACACTAAAAGGTCTAGTGAAATTTTTCATGTTCCCGATTGCAATTTAACTCCACTAATCTGATGAAATTGATCAAAAATGCGTATAATATTCTTACTACATAACACTTGGAGTTTCCGTTGTACAGGAAGGTAGAAGAAACACTCTATTTTTCATGTGTATGTAGATATGATCTGAGTTCCCGATAGTATCTGTTGTCCGGATAGCCGGTTGTAGGGTGTGGATCAGTCATGAGTTGAACAATTCTCATCATGGTTGTTCAAAAAAAGTTTTACTTTAGGTTCTTATAATCTGACAAAAATATATCCGACAAAATTAAGACCCAAAATCAAGTTTTTTTAGTCTGATAAAAATGGTGTGATTGGTTCAAAATTGTCGTTCAAATAAATGTCTGTAATTCCTAAAATCCCCAGAGCTACAGGGGACTTAGCCTCCCTGGGCCCCCTACCAGGGTTCTGCCTTGGACCAGCTGGGGACCTTAAGCGGTCCCCAGGCCCCTCGCCTACTCACGCCCCCCTAACCACAAATCCTGGATCCGCCCCTGATTAGACCTTAGAAATATAATAAAACCGTTATGGTATCTGCTGATTGTGCTCCAAATAAACTTTCCACATAGATTTGTATATGAGCAACTGTAAAGGTTCGTGTCTTTACTCTGTTTCAGAGTACTGTTCGGATTTTCATATTGTATTACTTCCAAATAATTGCTAGGTATTACGGTACAAACAAATTGTCGGACACTTCCGGTTTTATACAGTGTTCTTTTAAGCATAGAGTATTCTCAAGAAATGTACACTTTCTATTCAGCATTCACTTATAAGAGGAAATAATGTTTATTTTTGTACCTTAGAATGGATACAAGGATGTTTTAATATGCATTTTTAGCGTCCCTTTTCCTCGTGTAAATAACAAACCGATGTTCATATCTGCAAAACAAGTAGAGAGGGCTTAATTTGTTCTTGCTTTGCACCAGTAAATAAATTTGAGTTTCAACAGCAAGTTGTAATTCAAGTATTAGTAGATGTTTTCATTTTAAGTGGAAAGTAGTGGTAAATTGTTCTCATGATAGCAAGAGCAGTACTTTTATATTTATTTTATTTTATTTGCGATTTGTAAGATACCTCAAGAATAACTTATTGTTTTAAATGCTTTATACTGGAAGTGTTCGAAAGTTGTCATTTTAAGTGGAAAGGAGTTACCATGTAAGCATTCTTGTAATTGTAAAATGTTCTCGTGATGGCTAGAGCAGTATTTTTATATTTATTTTATTTTATTTTTGATTTGTAAGATACCTCAAGAATAACTTATTACTTTAAATGCTTTACACTGGAAGTGTTTTGAAAGTTTATTTGTTAATTGTTGTTTCCAAGTTATCAAATAAAAGATTGATGATCTCTAAAATTGTTGTTTTAAATTTTAATATTGCTTTTCTCCACTTGTTATAGGCTAGAATTAAATTTTCAATATTATATAATTAATTATTCATGATCAGGTCAACATGATATGATAACTCGAGACCAGGGCCCGTATTCATTGAACAATTTAAGTTAAGATTCTTTTCGAACAGAAAGATGTTATGCTATTTGTAATCATAAATTAGGACTCTTTACCTAAGTTGCTTTATGAATACGGACCCTGACTCTTGAGTTGTCGTGACCGACCGGGCGAAATATTTTTGTATTAGTGTGCATGTTCCCGGGTTCGTCTTTATCCTTGAAATGTAATTATTGGTTAGTCCTTAGACTTTTCCTTCTTCTTCTAAAAAGAATATGTCATTTGAACTTCAGAAATATCCAGGGCCCGTATTCATAAAACAACTTAAGGTAAGATTTATTCCGAACAGAAAGATTATTTGCCTTTTGTTAATATGATATATTAGAACTCCGGATGTAACTCTTAACTTAAGTTGCTTTATGAATACGGGTCCTGAATCCTTCATTGCACATCATGGAGAAACCAATAGATTTTTTTCATTTTCTTAGTTAAGCTGCAACAACATTACAAAACATTGAAATTGAATTGATATTGAAAGTAATTATTCAACATGTTCAGGATATAATGTTCTGCAATCATTATGACATCCTAAATATTTGCAAATCCTTTTCGATAGTGTGCTCATATTTTGTTCTATAGCCAGTGTGCCCCGTTTCTTCGTGTAGTTCAGATTCTCTATGCTTAAGACAAAGTGTATCATGTTCCTTAGCAAGGTGTGATATAATGGAAGAAAAATCATTTTCTGTGTGGTCTTGACAATAATAGCATCGAAACCGTTCCATTTACATCTAAAACAAATACGACAAATACTAAAACAAAAAAACAAAAAAAACAAACTTTACATTTTATATACATATAGTAAAATATAAATATAGTTTCTAATTTTGTTTGGATGGGCTCGAGGTGGTAAATTAATTTAAACCTGTTACAGTTTAACAGTAAATAACGACCTTATATGCACGAAAAAGTAAGTTTTAATGAAGGGTTAAAATATCGCGAGAAATTTCACGAGACTTTTTAGTGTCAAATCGGGAAACAAATGTAGATTTGTCTACAAGTGTCAGGAAGGAGCGGTATGAATAATGCACAAAAATGAGAGAAACAAAGTTAATTAACATTGGAATTTCTTTTAATTTTTTTCATGTTTCCGATTGCCACTTAACTCCACTGATCTGATGTTCGTGATAGCCCGATCTGCTGTCTCCGATAGCCAAAACATTTTGACCACTGGAATGAAATTGTGTATAATATTCTTACTGCATAACACTTCGAGTTCCCGTTGTATAGGAAGGTAGAAGAAACACTATATTTTTTTCATGTATATGATAGAAACTTGTGCTTTCTTTTGAAATGTTAGAGAAAACGTTAATGTTCTGAAGAATTCTCTGTTGAAAATGTCAAATTCTATCTTCATTGATTGAAAACTTACTAAATATTAAAACCTATACTGTCATATTTGGTATGGAAATTTCTCCTTTGCTGTGCAACAAATCAGACTTAAATTTAAAATCCAAAAAGTAGATAAAATGGAAGAAAAACGTCAAAGAAATTCCTACCTGTCATTCCGTGTGACGTAGATATGATCTGAGTTCCCGATAGCATCTGTTGTCCAGATAGCCGGTTGTAGGGTGTGAACAAGTGCCTGTGCTATTCAGGGATGGAAATTCACAGGGGCCCAGTCAGTAACCCCTAAAACGTAAGCAGGGTTGCTATTTTTTCAACATTCTTCCTTGATCATACATGTATTACACTGGGCCACCAACATATTAAATTTCCATCCCTGAGCAACACAAATATGTGTATGGTATTCACAACAATCATGACCACATAGATAAGGGGGACAGGGTGAAGGGAGACAGGGGTGGGAGAAAGGAGAGAGGGGTGGTAGAATGGAGAGAGGTGGGAGAAAGGAGAAAGAGGGTGGGAGAAAGGTGGGAAGACAGGAGATAAAGGAAAAAAGGGGGAGCAGGGAGAAAGGAGTCGAGGGAGAGAGAAAGGAGAAGAGGAGTGGGAGAAGACCCCTGTCCTCCCCCTCATAGATTCAGGGACAGTTTTTGTCTTTTTGGAATCACAAATGCACATCACACCTCTGTCATTTGAAAATTAACAAAGTACAGCCCCCCTTTTCGATGTTGCCAATAAAGCAAAAGACCAAGACTCCTTTTGCAAAAAATTACCCATCACAAGACCTTTTTAAGAGTAAATATGTATTTGTAAAGACAAACGATTACACGATTTTTACGCTAATAGGTGGCGCATGTGTTCCATCAGTTATTACTTTCGAACTTCTCGGCTAGCTTCAATAACGTAACTAATGTAAACTACGATAATGATTTACAAAAAATGTATATATGTATTCGAGTAAAATGCCACAAATGCTGTGTTTAAAAAATGAGGGTAGCTATCAAGAAGACTGACCATGCCAGGGGCGGATCCAGGATTTCAAGTTAGGGGGGGCGCACTGAAAAAAATTTGCGCCGAGCGGAGGGAGGCGCGAAAATTGTTGGGGTATTTCGTGTGAATAATCACGATTTTACGCCAAAAAAATCTTATTTTTTCCAATTTTAGGGGGGTCCGCCCCTGCATGCGACGAGAGGTCCGTGGACGCCAGGGAAATACGACGTGGTTTGCTCGGCACATAATGACATTTCAAAGACATCGGCTTCTCAGAGTGTCGGGAATATTATGTTAGATGTCTTCCAGTGTTGATTGAATAAAAAGTTTATATTACATTTACTTAAGGAATGGCTGCTCTAAGCATAGTGTTCAATATATTTAATAAGACATAAAGCACTAACCATTTTACTACTGAGGGGGGGGGGGGGGGGGGTTTAGAATAAAAATCGTTTATTTTCCACTATGTCCAAATTTTAAAGTAGACCTGAATACACCTCAGCCCTAAAAAATATTGCTTGTTTAGGTTAACTCGACCCTACCTAAAATTTAGTGCCTATAATCCTAGCTATTTTATTAGTTTTTCTCAACAAGCACAGTCTTGGTCTCTTGGAACATCTTGCATGCCCAATATATCCAATGCAAAAAAAAAAATCCTGGTCACCTTTACCTAACCTTTTTCACAGCCGGGGTTACCGGTAACCCTAAACACATAATTATTTTTTTAGGTCTCGTATGCATGTATCTTTTACCTCATGTATATATAAAAAAAAAATTTGATCAACCCAGCTGTGAGCGAAGCGAACATGGTTGATACTTGTAAACACTTTGAAATCGGAAGCGGAAGTGTGGGGAGCTTAAGCCATTTGTCTGTTTTCGTAATTGAACATCTTTGTCGTGCCGAAGGTCCGACCAACACGAAACAAATAAAATAAAATAATGACCTTATAAAATTGTATTGAGAATTAAAACTTACGTTTTCGTGCCTTCGGCACGACTATATCATTCAAATAGAAAACAGAGTTTTACTTTCGAATTAGACTAACGAGTTATGTCCCCTGGCTCATACCTCGGCTAAAGGGACAGATAAACACTAATCTGTCGCAGTGGAATTTCTACTTAGGTGACGTCATCACCATAAAATCCTTGATCTTTTTCATCTTTAATTTATTTTAACTTATACAAATGAGTATTTTAAAGTTAAAGAGTTTATTTTTCTATAAAAATCATGAAATAAAATTAAAACGTGTTTGCATAAATATTGAACTTCCGGTGTAAACAAACGGGAGAAATATTCAAACAGCTGAGAAGATGTTGTAAACATGAGTTCGATCAGCTTGACGCCGACTAAATCAACAAAAGTGTGCTGTGTTTGCGGCGAAAATAAAAAAGAGGTACGCTCTATAGAGTCAGAAAAGGGAAAAGAAAGAAAATTGAGTCAATTGCTCTTAAAATATGGTGACCTTAATCTGGTACAAGGGATGTTCACTGCATACCGGAAACGACTTTTCCCAGTATTTGCAACTAAAAATAGCTCTACCAATCAAAAAAGAGCTAAGTAAGAACCAATGAATGCCAACGACAAATGAGTCTTTCTCTGTCTCTATATCCAATAGATTGAGACAGGCAATTATCAGTCTACTTTCGAATTTGAAGAAGGCAGAGTTGTCATTGAAGGTTTCGTAAATGAAATAAATAATAAAAACTTTGTGTCGTGCCGAAGGCACGAACACTACGAATAAAGAAATAAAATCGTCGTGCCGAAGGCACATCCGATATGAACAAAATAATAAATCAGCACGGCCACATTAAATGTTGCAAATGGGTCCCATGGCAACACCTTGACGGAAGTTGATTCGCCCTTTATTTTCATAGACAAAGAAACATCAAGTTTTCGTTCCGAAGGCATATCTTATATTGATATAATAAAATTTAATTTACTAGTCGTGCCGAAGGCACCACCATTACGAAAAAAAATCAAAAGTCTTCGTGCCTAAGGCACGAAAACAGTATAGTCGGAATGGATCCCATGGCAACACATTACCGGAAGTTAATTGTAACTGGTATTTACCAAGTGAAATCCTACATGTCATATTTACAACAATACACAAAAATAATAAAAAAGCTTACCTTGAAATTTTATTTTAGTTAAATTGTATCAAACTTGAAGCGTACACGAAGCCAAATAACGTCTAATCTTTACGTTTCAAACTGGAAGTCTTCATATGACGTCAATGACGTCATGCTGGTTATGTTCCAAATTCGTCAATAGCATTTCGCGGATTTTTTTCAGTTTACTCGCAATCGTATGTGTATTGTATATCCATTGTTTGAGGCTCTCCTTGGGTATTTCTTTAATAGTATTAACGTCGAAAACAAACACGATGTCCAAGAATAAGAATTATAAGGATTAAACACTGTGTTTTAAGAAAATTATGTTTGTGAGTGAGCTGCCGGAGTTTATACATAGATAATTTCCTAAAAAACAGTGCTTAATCCTATATAATCTTGAAATACGACGAACAATCTTTAGTTAAATAAAATGACATATTGGATACTTTGATTTAATTAATGTTTTTTTTTCTTAATCGGCTCCTTTCGCAGCTCTGCTGCAGTTTTCTTGTTGATCTACCTGATGCTTGAAAAAAAATTGGATTCTCTACTGACAGACATAAAAAATCCCATGCCCCCCCCCCCCCCCCTCCTTAAATAATAAAATTGTTGGTGTCTAATGAAGAAAACAAGTGAGTGGGAAGACATGTCACTCCACTCGGGCACATTAATTAATATTCCGATTCCTAGCCGGCCAGTTTTTGTTCTTACTTGCATGCTTTAATAGCAGAGAAACAACAAATACCAATTTTATATTCTTCCGTAAATGGCCGTTTTCGGGTGAAGACGACCGAGGTAAGACGAGTCCACGTGCACTCGTCTTTACTCGTTGTGACATCTAATCAGAACGCCTCTAACATGAAAAAAAATCGTTTAAATATATACACATTAATTATCGCTATTTTGTTTATTTTCCCTTTGATGTTTAAAACCGATATATTTCATATCATGTGGGCGCATGATATGGTTCCAATTATCGCTAATCGCTAAGCGTTGGCAAGGACGCACGTAGTATTATCTTGTTTTCTAATATGACGTTATAATGACGTCACATTACCAAATTCTTGATAATTAAGTGATTAACGATATAAAATATTAATTGTGTTTAAAAAAATGTCAGTATCTAAACAAAAATTATTTAATTATGAATACAAAATAGCGATAATAAGTGATAAACGATGTTTTTTTAAAACGAGATGACTTCGTCATCTCTCATCGAAGGGTGAAACCCTGAGATGAGAAATGACTGAGAAACGTCCTCGAGTTTTAAAAAGCATCTTTAATTATTTTATCGCTATTTTGTATTCATAATTAAATAATTTTTGTTGAGATACTGACATTTTTTAAACACAATTAATATTTTATATCGTTAATCACTTAATTATCAAGAATTTGGTAATGCGACGTCATTAAACGTCATATTAGAAAACAAGATAATACTGCGTGCGTCCTTGACAACGCTTAGCGATTAGCGATAATTGGAATCATCTCATGCGCCCGCATGATATGAAATATATCGGTTTTAAACATCAAAGGGAAAATAAACAAATAGCGATAAAATAATTAAAGATGCTTTTTAAAACTCGAGGACGTTTCTTAGTCATCTCTCATCTCAAGGCTTCGCCCTTCGATGAGAGATGACTGAGAAAAGTCATCTCGTTTTAAAAAACATCGTTAATCACTTGTTATATACCCTGTATGATAGCTGAATAACAGATATATTACGGATTTAACCATTGGGGTTTTTTTCAAATACAGATTCCAGCCGTATTAAATATATATTTGTGTCTTTTATTTTCATTATTCGTATTTCTAGATGTCCATTTCCGTACCTTTGACGTCATTCTTCAATGACGTCAAAATATGTGTCACGTCATATTTCATGTAGTAAAATACTGTACTTTCAATAAAATATTAGTGAGAAAAGCTCAAATATCAGTAGAAAGCTACTTAGTTTATTAGTCGGTGTCACAAAAGTCAATTTTATGTGATGTGTATTTCATAACGCTCAATGATATTGATCTGATAATGTATGCAAATTAGTTACTGATCAATGGCGGGCGTCTCTAGGAGTTCGCAATAGTTAAAGTTGTTGGTTTACGGAAGAAATAGGTACTTACATGCGTTGTTGGGAAAGCCCGGTGATCTTCCACTCGTGATAGAAATTGTTGTGTCTTCTCGCTCGTTTCGCTGCGCTCCACTCGCGAAAAGACATACAATTTCTATCACTCGTGGAAGATCACCCGGTCTTTCCCAAGAACGTATGTAAGAACCTATTAGTCTTTGGTTTGACCAGACTGGGGCTCTATCCCATGGATCTAACACACTCAAGGCGAGAATGCTAACCATTACACCACCGATGAGATAGGAAACCATTTTGTCTACAGACCAATAACATGTACACCACAACAAAATGTCTGTGGTCGTATAAAAAGTACACTGAAAAAGGAGTAGTCCTTCAAAACTTTCATTAAGCTAGGGACTTGTGCCCAAGTTGCTTAGTTGAAGTTAGTTAATACAGTCAATATCATCAAACACACATTAAAAAGCTCATAGATTAGCTTCCAGTCAGATTTGAACTGACATCTTTTCAACTTTATTGAAATGTACTACCTTGTACTATAGAAGCCATGATGATTGTAATGTTACACAAAGTACACATACAGATAAATAAACCACTCAAACAAGTACTTCAAAAGCATATTGTACAAAGGACTGTATTTAAGACATATTATTAACTACAGATGTACATGTATTTTAATCTTCACCATAGGATAGTTAAATGTTTAAATTGTGTATTTATTGACACTGATTACATAAGGTAATAATATTCATTAAAAAGTTGTTAATGTTTTCGTGATTCATGAAACCTTTTTTCTCTCTAGCTACTGCTAGTAGCGACTAGCGCCTTCGCTTAAGTAGTCTTAATCTTAAAGGGTCAATATATTACTTTATTAACAATATATGATATAAATATACAAGTATAACATGACAAAAAGACAATGGCTGACAAAAAATTACGAATACCCAGAAAACTGAAGACTGAGACGCACAAACAACTAAAAATCCGGACTGACATGAACTCAGATGCTCCATATGAGTCTGCAGTTCGAACTTCACTAATACCACTTCATGGGCGAAAGAGCCGGGGGCAATTGCCCTCCCTACTTTTAAAAATTGAGGGAGGGGGGGCAAAATAGTTTTGCCTCCCTTTTTGGCGTTAAATTTAAGAAACAAACACTTTTTTACTTTAGTATGGAAGCATATATTGTCCATTTAACCATGGGTATAAGGATATTTGGACAATGGTATGCTTTTAAACCATAGTGACTTTTTTTTTATTGCACAGTTTTGAAAATATATACCAGACAATAAATTCAGATTTTCTATTTAAAATAAATCTCATTTACAAAACCACTGATATTTGTTCAATTTTTAACGCTGATTTAAGCTTTAATAGTCCCAACAAATTTTTATTTTTCTCTTTAAACTGTCGAAACATAACATTTATTTAACTGTAAAATTCACAAATAAAATTCACCCCCCCCCCCTTTTCCCCTTTTTTCTTGTTTAAATCAATGATCAACAATATTCCAGAATCAAACAAATGAATAAATATAACATAGATTTCTTTTTACCATGCGGAGTCAGTGTGTTTTAAATTGGTCATCCAATCAGGACGCTCATTATTCTTGTCCAAGATAAAAAATGCATCGCTAAAATCACCTGTGGGTGTTTCCCCACTTCAACTCGTAAATTTACATAGAAATCGGAGATATTTCGTCATAAAACTTCACACATGGTTTTGTCTATCATATTTCTTGAAGACAAACATAAAATTTTATTGCATTTATCAATATTTTATGAGTATCAACGGTTTTTTCAACACCGTATCTGTTTCTCGATACAGCCACCCGATTACAGTGACCCGTGACCCAGATTAGCACGTCCCACCAGTTTTTTTCTTAATAATGTTGTTTAAATATGCCCCGTTTTTTCACATTCTGAATGATGACATGTATATGATGCTTTCAGTGTGTTGTTTTTGAATATTTAATAAAAAGAACAGGTGTGTAAAAAGTTGGGTCAGGTTTTTTTCCCTACCCTAACCTATGCCTGGATATGAATCCCATCTGGTTTTACTTCAAAATCTTCTTTTTCAATAATAATGGATAGCATAAATATGACAAATTCTCCTGGTCTTGTCTCTGAATCCTGTCACGAAAGCACATTTAAACTGATCCGTCATCATAATTTTAATGATGTTTTATTTTCAGTCGGGGCAGGCCGCAACTTGGACATTCAACAAATACAATAATATTGAAAATTAACGAATATAAATCGTATGCTTGGGTTTTCGGTGTAATATGTACCTTTCAATCAAGTCAGTTTTTCGACCGTTTGTCGATGCATTTCGGCGTAGTAGATCATATTCGAGCTTCGGCACTGACCACAGCTGATCGCCGTCCGCCATCTTGGAATCGAATAACTGATAGTACACATGCGCCACCTGTCGGGAATGGGATAGGTGAACCCCATTCCAAAACAGACAAAGTGTTGTACCCTAGGCCCCTATAGGCTGTACCCGTTGAAGGGCGTATTTTTTTGTCTTTTTCAACATATTATTTCGATTTCAGTTTCGTGATTGTGAAGGAAATACATTGCAACTATATTGTGTACCAAACTCAGAGAAGTCACACTCATATACAAATGTATGTCTATAGAACGAGTCTTACGAGGATAATTTGAAGCATCCTGGCCATTGCCGGTAGAGTGTATGAGTGATCCGACACATCATCAAAGGTCATTTTATAGCACTTGTAAATAAATAAGATAAGTAATATGATTGTTTATTTTTACTGGAATGGGCTCATTTTAAACATCAGATTTTATTTTCAGTATTTTTTTTTAATTCGGAAATTTATTTTTGCCGCTCTTTCATACTAGTCTGGTACTCATCCGAGGGGTCACGAGTACCAGAATAGCGCAATTGTATTCCGGATTTGGCCCGTGCCGGTTTTGGGTGTTAAAATGTTGGTACATGCCCAATGCCCCTAGCTGTTGACACTCCCTTGTAGCTCATTCTAAATGAGTCTGTCTGAAGGTACAATGTAAATTCATTAGCCACATAGAAGCTTTTCTCTGTGGTTTTGATCACCGAGATGCTTGAAATCTGCATAAAAACATCATATGATCAAAACGTTCAACTGATTTTAAAGAGTTATCTCCCTGTAGTGTATGGTATCCCCCTTAAAAAATAAAACTTTTGGATGGTGGGCTCCATTTCGATCCTTTTATTATCCAATCGGTAAGAGCCATAAAAATATAACGCCATTCTTTATAAAGAGAATAGTATAAGGAATGTAAAGAAAAATAATCAAAATTGGGTGAAAAATAAACACTCCACACACCTACACATAAAACTCCCTGTTGACACCCTCTTGTTTCTGTGGTGAATTTCCGATTTAAACAAAAATAAGAGTACCACTTACAGAGCATTCCTACCAAACTCCATCGAGAGAGCTCCCCTTATCCGGCACCCGGGGACTCGCTGAGCAGCTGTGGGCTTAAGCCATGGAAATCTTCACCAATACCCAGCAACAGCCCATAAAGGGCATGGATATAAAATAAATATGATAATCAGTATAATTTCAATAAATAATGAATAAACAGAATTCATAACATAGTTAATAAAAGTATCATTTCATTAATAATGGTTGTTGGACAGGAATAGTTTTCTTGGTTCAAAACATCTGCATGTACATAGTTGAAACATCTGAAGTTATCTTCACATAATTTATGAGGATAATAAAATTAATTTATTATCTTATTCAGAAATTTTAGACTTCTGCATTTCTTAAATGTGCACTTATATGTAATTCTGTGAGACCCCCCCCCCCCCCTTTTTTTTTTATTTGAAAATTACCAATATTTAGATACGGTTCTTTTTTTAAATATATTTTTGAATATATAATAAAAATAAGTGCGTAATTCTCCATTCTTTACTATTCCAAAACTCCGTTTAACTTTTTATAAAGTTATGCTTAGATTACTTTTACTTCCGTCCTCTTCAAACAAAGGCCGCGCCTTCTCATATAGACATATTAATTTTCCATCTTTACTCTTCTACTATCCAGTAATGCCAGTATAAAAACGTAGATCTCAAACTTAGTGCGCACCTTTTTCTCAAATTATTTTTAACATCATTAATACTAGGTTAAAGTCTTTAATAGTTACTTTAAAATATACCTCCGTCCTCTTCAAAAGTCGTGCCTTCTCATATTAGTCCAGCCATTTTCATTTTGCAGATCTAGAGACGACCGTCCAATTAACCCGAATAATCCAGTCGTTATATTACGCTCCCGCTGGTCGCTACATCGTCCAGCGATAGTGCCGATAGAGGGCGCAGTATTATTCGCGTTACCGTCCAATAAGGAAAATGCACGACATACACAAGGGATATAGTTCTCCGATGGTTGGGTTTGAACTGTTGGACCTGTCGTCTAAAAAGTTGAAACACTAGGGGAGTTAAATACCCATTCTCTATCCAGAGTTGTCGTTCTTGCTACGCTACACAACATCTCTGTCAACGCTCATTTTACAAGATTTTTGTAAAATTTAGAAACAGTAAAAAAAATGTACTTAAAATTGTTTTAATTATTGTAAATATCAATAAAGATGAAAATAAATCACTCATTTCAAATCAATTCTCCATTAAAAATGATTTTCCCCCCATTTCTTGGAGAAATATTTTGCGGAGGTAAAAATTAAAAAGTTAAAAACGATCACAAATCATTTTTAAGAGAGAATTGATTTGAAATGAGTGATTTATTTTCTTCTTTATTGATATTTACAATAATTAAAACAATTTTAAGTACATTTTTTTA
Organism: Bathymodiolus brooksi; assembly: GCA_963680875.1. Classification (NCBI taxonomy): domain Eukaryota; kingdom Metazoa; phylum Mollusca; class Bivalvia; order Mytilida; family Modiolidae; genus Bathymodiolus; species Bathymodiolus brooksi. Next base: position 90,956,713 of record OY804576.1, read on the forward strand.
CTGTTTCTAAATTTTACAAAAATCTTGTAAAATGGGCGTTGACAGAATGGAGTGCAGCGTAGCAGGAACGACAACTCTGGATAGAGAATGCTTCTTTACATGAAACGATTAATTTATTTAAAAAATGGACAATCGTTAGACCCACTCGTCGCAACTTCGGCTAATTCCGTACCTTCATCAAACCTCGTCCGTATTACGATAGCTCCCATTGGAACTACTTTCGGAAATCTTCAATGAAGGAGGTATTAAAATAATTTCATTTTCGAATATTCGTCCAATAATAATATATTTTCATTCGTCGCAATGTCGGCTGATTCCGTACCTTCATCAAAGACCAATATTTTTCAAAGCAAACTCTATACACTCATCTATTTTCGCCATTTTAGAACTTATTCGCGGTGCGCAATGTTTGATTGAATTGATACGGTCTTCCGGCGAAGAAAAGTGACACGTAGACGCATATCAAATTACCGTATTACAGCCGAGGTATTGAGGAAGCGAAGCGGACTCACCCGAGGTTTGCCGATTGTCGTTAGACCTTCTTGTTTCGCCCCTAAAGAACGATCGGCCCTAAAAAATAGTCGTCCCCGATATATCTCGGCCCTAAAATAAGTCGTTCCGATATATCTCGGCCCAAAAAATCCCCTTTGCAATAGAATTAACTGGGTAATGTACATGTACATGTCTATGCGTAGATGCGATGCTCGCCTGTAGGCTGTGTCTAATCCATATTATGTACATAAGCATAAAGTTTTGCATATGTTTGCTCATCCAAGACCAAGGATATCTAATTAGTGATTAGCTTCGCGAGCTTTCCAAGCAGTGTCTGTTTCATATTAAGCGAGCGATAGCTCTCTCTTAACGGTAGAGTTGTGGTGTAAAAAAAAAAAAAAAAAAATAAAAAAAAAAAATAAAAAAAAAAGGTGGAATACTATGTAAATATATCTTCGTCGGAACCATAAACGGAAATTAAAAATAATTTATCCACCATTTAGATTATGCGTAAGGAACATCAATAATGCTTCCGCTTCTAAAAAGATCAATAAAAATAACAAAGTTTGTACTTAATTATTTGTAATAAATTATTTAATTATTATACCACCCGCAAACAAAGTTTTTTTTGGGGGTATATAGGAATCATCCTGTCCGTCCGTCCGTCCGTCAGACAGTTCGTTCGTTCGTTCGTTCGTCCGTCCGTCCGTCCGTCCGTCGTCCGTCCGTCCGTCCGTCCGTCCGTCCATGTACCTTGTAAGCGCAACTCCTCCTATAATGCTTATTGGATTTTTATGAAACATTACACATTTGTAGTACACTACCTGCAGATGTGCATGAAGGAATATGGTTGCTATCCAAAATTTAAAAGGGGAGATAATTCAACTTATACTTTCACGAAAAGAGGGGGGGGCATGTACATTGTAAGCGCAACTCCTACTAAACTGCTTATTGAATTTTTATGAAACTTTACACAGTTGTAGTACACATCCTGCAGATGTGCATGAAGGAATACCGTTGCTGTCTAAAATTTAGAATGGGAGATAATTCAACTTATACTTTCACGAAAAGGGGGTCGTGTACCTTGTAAGTGCAACTCCTACTAAACTGCTTATTGAATTTTTTTGAAACTTTACACAGTTGTAGTACACAACCTGCAGATGTGCATGAAGGAATACCGTTGCTGTCTAAAATTCCAAAGTTTGAACATCATAGTATTGCAAGCGGGGGTATCACTCAGTGAGGTCACTCACAGTTCTAGTTTTTTCAGTATTCTGAAGTATTTTGACATTGTTCACAAATCGATTGTATATAATTTGAATGGGATATATGTACCCTGGATGCAAACATGTGACATGTGACGTCATGTTTTTACTATGAAGTCATGTCTACTACGACATCATGCCTTTTTAAGTAATATTGACGTTTAGGCTGTAAATATATGATATTTCGCGGATTTTAAGTTTATGTTATTCAGATTTTGCCTCAAAAGGAAAACGGAATTCTTGCAAAATTATGAAAAGCTTTATTGTACATCGCAATGTGCTTTTTAAACGATTAAAAGAAATTTAAAAAAAAAAAATATTTAAATGATCTTTTCAGTGTCTATGCACTACATATACCGGCATGTTTCCGTTATAAACGAATGTCATATTTATGACTAGTCTATCTATTTCTCGCTGCTCAGTTCGCACTGCTCTTAATAAGCTCGCTTTGCGAGCTATTTATGACTGAAGCATGGTAAAATTAAATCAATAAAGGAATAATGACGAATACCATTTACTTTGACTAAAACAGAAATCCTTATCGTCCATACACTATGCCTATGAAACAACTTCAACATATCCGGGTTACCGCTTTTCGAGAACCCAAGAGAACTTACGAAAGAGACACGAAATGTATCGAAGAGCAGAGCATCCGGTCCAATCGTAACTACTCGGCCATTCTCGCTACGCCTAGTTTAGTGGCAATTGCCGAGTAGTCACGATTGATACCGATTTCACGAACTTTTCAGGCGGTGCCTGTTTCATATTAAGCTCGCGAAGCGAGCTATTTATGACTGAAGCATGGTAAAATTAAATCAATAAAGGAATAATGACGAATACCATTTCCTTTGACTAAAACAGAAATCCTTATCATCCATACACTATGCCTATGAAAAAGTTTCAACACATCCGGGTTACCGCCTTTCGAGAACCCTTGAGAACTTACGAAAGAGACATGAAAGGTATCGAAGAGCATCCGATCCAATCGTAACTACTCGGCCATTCTCGCTACGCCTAATGTAGCGGAAATTGCCGAGTAGTCACGATTGATACCGGTTTCGCGAGCTTTTCATGTGGTGCCTGTTTCATATTAAGCGATCGATGGCTCGCTCCTAACGGTAGAGATGTGGTAAAAAAAAAGATAGAAGAGTTGAATACTATGTAAACAAGAAAACTGCGGCAGAGCTGCGAGAGGAGTCGATTAAAAAAAACCAAATCATAAATTAAATTAAAGTATCTCATTTTATTTAACTAAAGAATTTTCCTCGTATTTCAAGATTAGATGGTATAATTCCATCAAGCGGAACAAATGTGTTTGACGGAAAGGCCCGAAAAAGTCCGATTGCCAAAACATAATTATTACATTTCAATATTGATAGCATATTTAGTGCCTTCGGCACGAATGCCAATCAGTATCACATGACGACTTTTTGGTACGAATTTGCTTGGTAAATACCTGTTACAATTAGCTTCCGACAATGTGTTGCCATGGGATCCATTCCGACTATACCGTTTTGGTGCCTTCGGCACGAAGACTTTTGAAATTTTGTTCGTAATGGTCGTGCCTTCGGCACGACTATTAAATTAATTTTATTATATAAGATATGCATTCGGAACGAAAACTTAATGTTTCTTTGTCTATGAAAATAAAGGGCGAATCAACTTCCGTCAAGGTGTTGCCATGGGACTCCACTCGTCGCAACTTCGGCTGATTCCGTACCTTCATCAAAGACCAATATTTTTCAAAGCAAACTCTATACACTCATCTATTGTCGCCATTTTAGAACTTATTCGCGGTGCGGAATGTTTGATTGAAGTGATACGGTCTTCCGGCGAAGAAATGTGACGCGTAGACGCATATCAAATACCGTATTACAACCGAGGTATTGAGGAAGCGAAGCGGACTCACCCGAGGTTTGCCGATTGCATGGGACCCATTTGCAACATTTAATGTGGCCGTGCTGATTCATTCTTTTGTTCATATCGGGTGTGCCTTCGACGATTTTATTTCTTTATTCGTAGTGTTCGTGCCTTAGGCACGACACAAAGCTTATTATTTATTTCATTTACGAAACCTTCAATGACAACTCTGCCTTATTCAAGTTCGAAAGTAAAACCCTGTTTTCTATTTGAATGATATAGTCGTGACTTCGGCACGAAACGTAAGTTTTAATTCTCAATGCAATTTTATAGTCATTATTTTATTTTTTTTGTTTCATATTTAAATTAGATTTTGATCACGTGACTGCAGTTTCAAGCTTGATGGATCGTTTATTAGATTTGTCAAAAAAAATAGCCTAGAGTACGGAAATTCAATGTGTCCGTCAATGATTCGAAAATTAAAAGTTATGGTTTATTTCCTCAAAGTTTTTCTTCTGTCAAAATTCAAATATTTTTGTTTTATAACGATTTTAGACATGTCTTTGATATCGCGATCATACAAAAATGATCATATTATATTTAATGTGGGAACCCCGAGTTTAGAAGCACAGGCACTTGTTTCTGGTAATTTTTTTTTACCTAGATACTATATATATACCACAGGCACTCGAATTCCGGACCCCCTTTTTCCTCATTTGGTCCCTCCCGCGATTATGGTATGGATCTTTGTCTGGAAGTATATCTTTGAACCATTTATCCATATTTTACAACATTTCGTGTTACAACTCTCTCGTTCTACTAACTTTTGTTTCTAGGTCCAGCTGCCGTATTACTTATATATACATAAAGGTATGAAACAATCGTCAAAATACAAAGAGGGAATCCTCGCTTCGACTCGATATTTTACAATAACGCGCCAGTTTTAAAAAGGACCTTCGCTTGTCCTCGTCTCAAAAATGATTTCCCTTCATTCCTATCTAGTTTATACGTACGAACAACAAATATTTATTGACGAAATTCAAGTTTATTCTCGACGACACGTCCAACTTTCCTCCACTCGTGCCCATTCAGGAGGTCAGCCGAACATATTTTGTTTCGCGCCATTTCATTGGTCGGAAAGATTTTCGGAACTTTTTTAGCTTGTTCTTCGCTATGCACGGCCAATCCATTTCGTATCGAGAGGCCTATTAAGCGGGAGTTTTAAATAAGAATAAAAGTGGAAAGTAAACCTTTTCAGCCAATGTGTTATATAGGCACCAGAAAAAAATGACGAACCTAGTGACATGGTAAGAATATTGTCTGAAATGGAAAAATGCACTTCAAACATAAATTTTGACGGATGACCATTTATTTGATCTCAGAAAAGATCAGAGAGAAAGGGACACTAGTTATCATAAAGCAAAAAAATCTCCTTTTTAGGCTTGTCAAAAAATAAAAATGAGTTAACGCTCCTCAACCCCTATCCCAGCAACAACAAAAAGACAGTGTACATAAGTAAACCCCTTGTAAATTGTAGCTTTCATAATTCCCCTCTTCTGCCTTAGAAACAGGTATATGTAAATATGCCTCAAAAGAAATTTTTGCATTAAAGGGATTAGTAAGTAAGTAAGTAAATAAATTTTATTTAGAGTCGGTATATATATACATAGACAACAAATCAACATGAGCCCTAAAATGCTCTTAAACCAACTATACAGATATAAATATAACAACTTATGTCAAGCACTACATAAAATAATAGCAATTACAGTACATTTAAACAAACATGCAAAATAGATGTACTATTGGCAATCACAAACAGCAATCCATGTGGCAAGTGCCTCTCTAGACAGCTGTTTGCAATCACCAACAGCAACTCAGTAGTACTAAAAAAGCAAAAATATGTTAAGAATAATCAATGATGGAAAAACATTTTGTATTTCTTCTCTGTTTAGGGAGTTTCGTGTAAAATTCCAACTGTAATGGCCTTTGCAAAAAACATAGGAAAGAAGTAAATATACTTTAATTTACATGGGGGGGGGGGGTGAGGGGCATCAACATTTTTGTCCCAAGGCTCATCACAAATAATTAATGACCCTCCCAAAAAAAAAATAATAAAAGAAAAACAAGGAAAAAAACCCTCTTAATGCAATTTCTGATACCCAGTTTTGATTTAAATTGTTAAAATAAGTAAAACATGAAGGTGTGCATTTTTAGTACTTCATGTTTCAATAAACCAATAAAAAAAATACAACGCAAATTTTGTCCCCCCCCCCCCCCCCCTTAAAAAAAAAGAGTACATTAGACCCAAAAATAATACGTGTCTAGGTACAAAAACATTTTTGTGATTAATTACCCCCCCCCCCCTTTTTTTTTACATCCACAATTTTAGGTGTGTATTGTTCAAACCAGAATTTTTATAATATTTCTTTCAGCTACAGAAAGAATTAAAGATCAAACTTTGTTGCGATACTCATGAAAAGTTCTAATTATGTTATTTACCTGAAAAATAGAATGGATATGGGTAAATGTACATCATGTATATTGTACATAAAACAAAATCCAACAACATACAAGGAAACAACCAGCTTCGCTTTTCTGCTTGAATCTTCGACAACAAACCAATATATACCTAACAACATAATCTATTCTCCCCTCCTCCCCACCCCCCTTTCTCCAAAAAAAAAGAAGAAAAAAAAGTTCATCAACAGAGTCCTAAATTTAATCTGCCGTGTACTTCTCGTGCTCGTTCTTTGAAAGTTTTGCCAAAATAACAGTATTCTTGTTGACACTTGTATTCTTTTATTCTTATTTAAAACTCCCGCTTAATAGGCCTCTCGATACGAAATGGATTGGCCGTGCATAGCGAAGAACAAGCTAACAAAGTTCCGAAAATCTTTCCGACCAATGAAATGGCGCGAAACAAAATATGTTCGGCTGACCTCCTGAATGGGCACGAGTGGAGGAAAGTTGGACGTGTCGTCGAGAATAAACTTGAATTTCGTCAATAAATATTTGTTGTTCGTACGTATAAACTAGATAGGAATGAAGGGAAATCATTTTTGAGACGAGGACAAGCGAAGGTCCTTTTTAAAACTGGCGCGTTATTGTAAAATATCGAGTCGAAGCGAGGATTCCCTCTTTGTATTTTGACGATTGTTTCATACCTTTATGTATATATAAGTAACACGGCAGCTGGACCTAGAAACAAAAGTTAGTAGAACGAGAGAGTTGTAACACGAAATGTTGTAAAATATGGATAAATGGTTCAAAGATATACTTCCAGACAAAGATCCATACCATAATCGCGGGAGGGACCAAATGAGGAAAAAGGGGGGTCCGGAATTCGAGTGCCTGTGTATATATACTACAAGGTATGTAACCGTTCATTTGTAAAAAATCTAGGTCATCGCGATTTTCGCGTTTTTTCAACTCGACGGACGCCAGCATGGAGAAATGGCCTACATCATCTGAAACTACGATAATTTATCTACAAAATGATGTATAAAACACCTACCTTTTCTGAACCTCAACAATGCAACAGACCTTTTTCCACGGGTCAGTTATCAGCTTTCATCATCCAGTTGGTCACCTGGCAAGTTCTAACCCGCAGTGAATGAAAAGTTCAAGGTCGAACTCAGGTAAAGTATTTGATTGGTCGAAGTTTCTCATTACATTTAGCAAGCTGGAATTCTGAAGTTTATTTTTATAATTTTTCATCAAAATGGAGAAGATGCAAAAAGAAACATGTGATGCTGTATTAATTTCCCCGCCTATAAGACTTTCAGTTCTGTTGATATACTTCAGGGAAAAATCCCGAGGTTGTATAAAAAGTTCACAAATTTTTGAATTCTAAAAATAGCCACAGATTTGCATTCAAACTACACTTTTATTCTAAGAAATTAAAACACTTTTATTAATTTTTTTTATTGGAATGCAATATATATAATTTTCTAACATCTCAGTATTTTTTATAGCATTTTTATTACAACTTATCTTATTTTTTCTTTCACTGCGGGTTAGAACTTGCCAGGTGACCAACTGGATGATGAAAGCTGATAACTGACCCGTGGAAAAGGTCTGTTGCATTGTTGAGGTTCCGCAAAGGTAGGTGTTTTATACATCATTTTGTAGATAAATTATCGTAGTTTCAGATGATGTAGGCCATTCCTCCATGCTGGCGTCCGTCGAGTTGAAAAAACGCGAAAATCGCGATGACCTAGATTTTTTACAAATGAACGGTTACGTACCTTGTAGTATATATATAGTATCTAGGTAAAAAAAAATTACCAGAAACAAGTGCCTGTGTTTAGAAGCTAGAAATATAAGGTTAGTTAATATAATTACATATTTTATTGAGGAATCTAAATTAATTTCAGAAAATATGTCGCCAAATGTCATTCATTGTTAAATTTTGTGTCACACGCCACCAGTTTCATGTATTTCAGACATTTTTACATATAGACTTTTAAGGCCAAAAAAGGGTTCGTCGCCTCGGATTTTCATTTAGTCCAGGAACCTCGAATATTTAATTGTTTTCATTAATTTTTATTTCATTTAATTCAGCTTGATTCAATCAATGTATCATTTTCAAGTTCAAAAAATGACACACATGCAATTATGAATGATATCGTCTATATAGTTCATATGAAAATTTCAGACGTTGCCATCTTAGATATGCGAATGAGCAAAGTACCCATCATTTCTGGCTATGATTTCAAAGTGTTTACAAGTATCAACCTAGTCCGAGATTCCTCTGCCGTCTGACGGCTTATATGGACTTGCTGTAGCCGTGGGACGTCAGAGAGCTATACATACGGAAAACAGCGGAGTTGCCTCACCAACTCTTGGTCGGCACATTTCCACGTTTTGTGACTATCGGATTTTATTTTCTATCAGAAACCCTTATATAAATCGCTTCACCAATCATTTTTCTATTCAACCATCTTACCCTCAGAAAGTGGTGTTCGTTACACTCCATTACAGCACGATTTTGCCTTAGATCCTATTATTCCGCCATTTGACTTCCATTTTCGAATCTACAAACGTGATCTCGCGATACTAACTGAATGATGACAGTAACGCATTGCATGATGGGAGCTACTTAATGCAGCGCGCCAAATTATTTGAGCATTATTTGCAAACGTAAACAACATTCAAATCACATGGAAGACGATACATTTAAGCGTATTCTGCAGGACAAACAGTCCATCTACAGATCAAAGCAGAGCAGAAGGAAATAATACAGAATGTGTTGGAAAGAAAAGATTCAATGGCAGAGTGTTACCAACGGGCTTCGGAAAGAGCATGTGTTACGTCCCCCCTTTTTGGACAAGGTACTACATCATTTTTTTCTTTCTTATGGTTATCTGTAATTCACTATTGCTGTTAAAATCATTACCAATCAATATAATCAACTGATGAACTGTATTAAATTTTATGTTATTTGTTCTGCCTTAACAGGCTTGTATGATTGGCAATACAAATATTTGTTTGTTTGTTTATATGCAAATCATCTCCCATGAATGATGATACATTGCGGTAATCGTAGTTTCCTCGTAGTCACGTGACAAATGTTTGAAAAATGGAAGACAAATGGCGGAATCATAGGATCTAAGGCAAAATCGTGCTGTAATGGAGTGTAACACCACTTTCTGAGGGTAAGATGGTTATGAATGAATAGAAAAATGATTGGTGAAGCGATTTATATAAGGGTTTCTGATAGAAAATAAAATCCGATAGCCACGAAACGTGGAAATGTGCTGACCCAGAGTTGGAGAAGCAAATCCGCTGTTTTCCGTATGTATAGCTCTCTGACGTCCCACGGCTACAGCAAGTTCATAAAAGCAGTTAGACGGCAGAGGAATCTCGGACTAGTATCAACCATGTTCGCTTGGCTCACACTGAGCTGGGTTGATAAAAAACAATTCGTCGTCGAAACCGGAAACGGAAGTTAAAAATATGTTATCCACCATTTTGGTTTTGCGCAAGAAAAGTCAGGATTTATTTCGCTTCTAAAAAAGCAATAAAAATAGCAAAGTTTGAATTTATTATTTATAGTAAATTATTTTTAAAAATCTTTGGAATATTCTGAAGTATTTTGACGTTTTTGATCAATCGATTCTATATTTGAATCGGAAAAGTAGTTTACTATGGGGTCATGCCTTTGCTATTGATGTTTATAGTCGGTAAAGTTATCATATACATAAAATTTCGCGGATTTTAAGTTTATGCTTGTTCTAGACCAGTTTTTTAATAAACGTTAGAAAATACCGAAGGGGCAATCAGAAAAGGACAATCCAGAGAAACTGGCAACATAGATGATGTCCTTTCACTAAATAATTCTAGGTTTGGTGATTTCGTTGATTGCATCTATACCATTGAGCTTGAAATATACGACAGATACAGATAGGTTTGCTTCATACCTTGACCTACACCTCGAAATTGACAGTGAGGGGTGGTTAAGAACGAAACTTTACGACAAAAGAGATGATTTTAATTTTCCCATTGTGAACTTTCCATTTAGCAACATTCCAGCAGCTCCTGCATATGGAGTATATATCTGTCAGTTGATACGATATTCCAGAGCTTGTGGTTCCTATCATGATTTCCTTGATAGAGGGTTCCTGCTAACAAGGAAGCTACTGAACCAAGGGTTCCTCCTGGTTAAGTTGAAGTCATCACGGTCGCCACCATGACTTGGTTGACCGTTAGTCGCCGTTATGATATATGTGTCACAAATGACCACGGTCCTTTCCTCATTCATAATGACTTATCACCGGGTTTGTAACTAGATTAACACGACGGGTGCCTCTAGTGGAGCAGAAACTGCTCACCCTTCTGAAGCACCTGATTTCACCCCCGGTTTTTAGTGGGGTTCGTGTTACTCGATCTTTAGTTTTATGTGTATGTTTTGTAGACCGTTGTTTGTCCTTTTGTACTTTTTCTTTTGGCCATTGTGTTGTCTGTCCTTCTATTTACGGATTCTGATTACCCTTTTGGTATCTTCAAACTCTTCTTACATGCTCCATTCAGTGTCCATACATTAAATATACATTGTATTTCGATGATTAGACTATATCGCTCGTTTCTCAGGTCGCATCTGCTTTTAATAAGCGAGTGGTACCTCGCTATTTCCGGTAGAAACCAGGGGCGGATCCATGATTTGTGGTTAGGGGGGCGTGAATAGGCGAGGAGTCTGGGGACCGCTTAAGGTCCCCAGCTGGTCCAGGGTAGAACCCTGGTAGGGGACTCAGGGGGCAATTTTAGGGGATTTTAGGAATTACAGACATTTATTTGAACGACAATTTTGAACCAACCACACCATTTTTATCAGACCAAAAAAACTTGATTTTGGGTCTTAATTTTGTCGGATAATTGTTAACAGTATATTTTAGTCAGATTATAAGAATCAAAAGTAAAACTTTTTTTGAACAACCGTGATGCGAATTGTTCAACTCATGACTGATCGATCACGATATTTTAACCCGTCAAAGAAATATTGGTTTAGTTTTAACGCATTCCTCATTTCACTAATTGGTCTGTACTTTCGGTGCTTGTCCTCTCGGGTGGTTCTAGTTAATACTGCCCGTCCGGATGGAGCTTTTCTTTTCGTCGTTTGATTCATTCATTGAAAACATATGATTCGACCGTTCTTGTTTATAGACAAACAAAAGTGGAAATTGTCGGCGAATCCATATATGAATCAACGAACACACCCAACGTGTATTTACAATGTGTAGGAATATTTTACTACAGGCCACGAGTTAACCATTCATGAAAAAGTTGTTTGTTGAACTCCTTAATTAACGTTGTATAACATATATGCTTTGCAAATTTTAGGGGGGCGCATGCCCCGCACGCCCCCTCTAAATCCGCCCCTGGAAACGTGGTTAAGAAAAGAGTTGAATACTCTATGGTTAAAACTTTTTCGTCGGAAGTTTATTCGCCATTTTGATTATGCGCAACAAAATAAAAGATTGCTTGGGCTTCTATAGATGCAATGCAGATAACAAAGTTTCACGTACTTATTTGTGACTTAGATTTTTAGTAAAATTCAGTGGCGCAGTAAAGACAATACTCACATGTTTGCTTCTAGAGTACATTTGGGTGATTTTCAAAAAAATAAAGACTTTGTGTGACATATATATATAGAGAGTGAAATTTCAAATTGGACAAATTGACATAATTTTGGTCATAAAATAATGTCAATATGATATATTTTTCAGATTCAGTTGCTCAGTGCAATATATGAAGACAAAAATATTTTTTTCAACTTTTATTGGCAACAAAGTGTTAAAATGATAACAAATACAGACTTACTTCCTCAGAGGTATCATTTTCTTTTGGGTAAGATAAATACCTAAATGTATTTCCATTTGATAATGATATGAAAAAGGCACATTTTGGTACCAAACTTTGTATATATCATGAGAAAACAGTTTCAGTATATCAAAGAAACTATTTTTACTGTATATTTTAAGAAATCTGGTAATTAAAGTTTTCATACAAGCATAAACAATATGATCTAATGAGGCTTAATAGTTGTAAATCAATTATTTATATATGCCTAATAAATATAACAAAAGTTAAGTTAAGTTGATCATTGGTGGTATAAACTAGAGGTAACCAAATGAAAATACTGTCCATTTTTTGATGTTTTGTCACACTCCTGACACATTTTTCTAAAAGATAAATACACCAAATATCAAGCTAAATGCAATCATTGTTGGTCACAATAACTTTTTTAAGTAGTAGTACATAATCTATTTTGACTGAAAAATGGTTTCCCTTGAATATATTTCATTTTTGCATTGTTATGATGTTATTTCAATCATATTTTATCATATTCTAAGTTATACTATCATAATTATAAAAAATGACAACTCAATTTTCAACCATTTATACATCTTTTCAAGAGTATAGTGCTTATTGAGAATTAAATAATTCCCCAAGACAATTACAAGCAGTTTTATGGAGGCTATATGCTTACAAAATAATCTATTTCTTAGATAAAATTGTCATACTCCTGACTGCCTCTCGAAAATAAACCTGTTGAGCTAAAAATAATATAACCAACTTATTCTTTCCAAACTAAAAGTTATATTTCTTCAAAAGCTTATATTTCTTACAGTTAACAGTAAATATTAAAAGAAGATTCAAAATTATTTTCCCTTTAGGAATTTATCTCATCAAAAATGGTTAAAATGGATTTGAAATTTATTAAAACTAGCAATAGATCATCTTTTCTTAGAATAAAATTACTTTTTAGTGGTTTTCAAATTAGTTTCCCCATGTTTCTCAATAATTTACTCTGCAAAAAAACTTCCTACTGCAATTGCAATCGACATTTAATGTTTTTATGTCAGGAGTGTGACATATTACTGTTGAATGAAAAATTATCGATAAATTTTCAAAAATGCTATATCAAAAGAATGAAAATGTTTTATGAAAGGCAAGATATATATTAAAGTAAGTATTCTGTTTATCTAAAGCAACATACATCAATTTTTCATTTAGAAAAAAATCCATATTTTGACATGTTTTAAGAAAATATAACCCTTTATCATCACTTATTATGAGAAAGGTGTCATGCAATATACAAAAATACTATAATTATTACTTATTGTTTATGTGTGATTAAATTGAAAACATTGTGGAAGTTTGTAGAAGCATGTTTTTATTTTATTTTTATTTAAAAGATATGCCTATTAAAAGTGTCGCACTCCTGACATTAGTTATTTTGATTTCCTAGCTATGATATGTCATATATCACAGCTATTTCCAGATTTTTTCTTTGATTGGGTCTGGAGCTTTTAGAAAATAAAGAAAATTGTGAACTATTAAAGCATTCAATATAGTAGGAGTGTGACATTTTATCTTAGTTGTATAACTAAGATAAAATGTCACACTCCTGACATTTTTTATGTCTCTCCTTATGCAAGCCCAATTTTACAACTATCATATTCATCCAGTCTAATACTACTAAATTATTATAACTAATGTTTTTTTACAACATATTTTGACTTTTCTGAACTAATTAGTCTCAACAATGAAAAACTATTAAGGTTTAATTTGACATTTGTACAATTTTCCTAGTTAAATTTATTCACGTACACCAATTTAAGAAATAGAATAATTTTTTGTCCCATAATCATAGGGTCACAAAACATCTAGATATTTGAAGTAAAATGGTACGAAATTATAGAATACCATCTTTCTTTAATATATTTTTTATTATATTTTTTTTATCATCAAGGTAAGTTTAGGCAATTTAAAGTTTGTCACGCTAAAACGTCACACTCCTGACAAATTTGACCAGTTTTTAGAGGATAACTTTTTAAGCGGAAGAGCAATCTCCATGACACTTTGCATGAAGATAACTGTTACCATTGTGCTTGTTTTAAGATATTTACCTTTCTTTCATATCATTTAATATTCAAATTATTCTCTGAAAATGAAAAGTCTTCATTTTTTTGAAAATCACCCATTTCCGTTTCAGTTATAGGATAAATTTGTGAAAAATGTCCAAATACATCAGAATACTTCAAAAGAATTTTCAGGGGCAGGTACATTGCAGTGGCGTAGCTTGGGTCTTTTTTCTAGTGAGGCAACTCACCGAGCGCAGCGAGGCGAAAAAATGCTAGGGGGGTCCGGAAATTTAAAAAAAAAATGGGCGCTTGAAGAGCATTTTCCGAATTTAAATGGATAATTTATGATTTCAATAATAACCGAAAAAACACGCAGAAAACTATTTCGATATGCGTCTAGTGACATTTTTTGGTACATCAAGACAACTTTGGGGGGAATTATATTTACTATAAGAGATTACTAATCTGGCAACTATTCGTGTCGAAAGCGTGTATGTCTTATATTTTGTATGGTTTTTACATGCACATTTAAATAAGTGATAGTGCTTTCAGTTAAACATTTTACTTAGTATACATTATAACAACCAGTAAACAATCATGTCAGAAATGCAATGGTCCAAGGCGACGTTGTTTGGCTTCATCGAATTTTCTCATGATATTTTCTCTACAAAGATAGATATCCCTATGAATGAACAGATTAGCCAGTCCAGCAAATCGATCTTCTGTCATTGTAGATCTGCTCCAGTGTTTCAAGCGTCTCATAGCAGAAAAAGACCTCTCACAGGGCACGGACCCTGCATGCATTGTGAGCAGAACCCTAAAAACAGCATGCAAATTCGGATATTAGTTAGGGTCTGCAAGTTCAATTGCTTCTTCCAAAGACTGATTAGAATCCTGTTTTTGAAGCCCTGCACAGAACATTTTCCATCTTTCCATTTCCGCGATAAATCCTATAGAATCTGGCAAATCATCTTCATATCTGGTGTGTATATCTTCTACATGTTCTGCAGATATGTTTTGAACGCGACTAGGTAGCAATTGAAACGCTAAGAAGGACGGACGTGTTTGCTCAGGAAACCTCTCGTTTAGCTCACTTAAACAGTGATCGACGAAAGGAAAGAAAGCATTTATCCTATAATAACTAGGTACGGAATATTCGGCAAATGCAGCGTTATCCCGATTTGTCATTCGTCCGACTGTTCCTGGCTTAGACAGCTCGATACCGATGCTGTCGGCGATCCCAGTTGTCTTCATCCATATGCATCTGTTGAAGACTGTGTCCGACCTTTGAGCGGCAATGACTTTCTTACAATTCTGAGTATCAACGAAAGCCTTGTACACATCGCATTTTGAGTTCTGAAGAGCAAGGCATAGGGGTTTTGTATAACTTAAAATATGATGAGCAATAACTAATGCAACTATGAACGTGCTTCTCTCCATCAAATGTATGAATGCATTAGCCTTCGTGCGTGCTTCAGTTGTCGTACTCTCCGTTTTAACGTCCTCAAGTGCTGCAAGAATCGCCTTGTACTTAGCCAAAATCACGGACAATGTGTCAACTCTGGCAGACCATCTCGTTTCGCACAACTTAGGTAACAAATTCTTAGAAAAGGCGTTGGAAATATTAATGTTACTTTCCACTTTCTCGTCATCGGTATCACCAACTAAATAGTCAACTTGCTTTGCATCGGGCAAGTCTCGTTTCAGAATTACAGTTCTCTTTGGACTGCCACCAAGAAACGATGTAAGTTGGTTAATATCGTCAAATTCTGTTCGTATTATATCAACACTTCTACATGATGACGAAATAACCAAATTTAAGGCATGGGCCCTACAGTGGTGGTATTCTGCACGGGGCTGCAATTCTTTAATTCGCACTGGCTCCGTCATATCCCTGACCCCTTAAATTTCGCAAATCTAATTTACAAACCTCCATTTTCTTGAGTAAGGGCTGTAGTAATAGATGTCGCAGCTACCTTATCTAGGGGGATAAACCCAATGAACTCTTCATTAACAATATTATTCGCATCAACAAATCTAATGCAGACTGCCATTTGTTCTAGATTGGCCAAATCGGTACATTCATCTGCCATGATAGAAAACCACTTGGCAGATCTCGCTTTAGACAGAATGACTTCCAATACCTCTTCTCCAGCGATATCAACAATTTCGTTTTGGATGTCGGGACTTAAATACTTCGCATTGTAGGCTGCTGAAGCTAAATGTTGCTTGAGGACGGGTTTGTCTTCGGCTTTCCAATGAACGAGAAAGTCAAAATTTCCATTTTCACGTTTAGTGATCTTATCCCAATTATGACCTCGAAATGGTATATTACGTTGACCCATTACTACGATTACGTCGATGATATTGAGAATAATTTCTTGATTTTTCTTAATATTATCCTCGTAGGACTTTGAAATGCTACACTTGATTTTTTTCCCTCCCCGGCAATGATTTGCATGAAGTTTGATGATTTAATGAGAGCATCTTTGTGACATTTAGATTCCTGGTGCATCAAAAAAGTCCCTCGCTTAGCCCCGACAGCATTGTTCCAGTCTTTTATTCCTGATGAGCAAAGTTTGTCTGAATGGTTGCCAGATATATTTTGACCGCAGGCTATACGAGGGGCCCAGAAAGCGGAATCTGTAGAGCAGGCATACCTTAGCCAATTGAATTTGTCTTCCCAGTTTACTTTATATCTTCTACCGTTTGTAAGGGGAAATGAATATTGTCCTTTTTCTGGTGTCCATTTAGAACCAAGAATTGCTTTTTACTGTGTATCGTTTAAAGGTTTTCCAATATAACTAACTGGGTCAAATGACTGTGTTTGTGATTCTGTTTGTGAATTTATTTCAGAACCTTGGGAGTGGCTACATGAAGCTTCTTCCCGAGTTTCAGATATATCTTCAATCGAAAAAAAAAGAGAAAATAACATAAGCTTGTATCTAAGAGCGGATTAAAGCCCGGCGCACCGGGCGTGCTCCCGGCCCCGTTTGATAATATTTTTCTCAATCTTAAGGCAAATATTTGATGAAAAAAATTGTAGCGCGCCCTCCTGTTTGAAAAATTCTAAGGCCGCCCCTGGCATCAGCTTCCTAATTTGTTGACTGATTTATTATGGTTTTTTTTATTCATGACAGAGAGTCATGATTTTCGACTGTCGTCTGACTCGAATGTCATTATGAGGTAACCCACAGTAGACTAGATTAATTTTACCTGGTGCTGTCCTAGTGTCCGTGGATTATGTAGTCTTCCTTTTTTTAATTAGGAACTTTTCCATTTCCACTTTCAAACTTTGGCACACAGCAACAAACTATGTTAAGTTATGCAACATGACGGAGCCAAAAGTTTCCGTAAACGGTAAATGAAGCGGAAACGATTTCAACTAATGATGTAGAATCTATTTGTATTACAAACTTTGACAAAGGTTTTTATTTCTCGTATTATAATCAACTTTTATAATATTAATCACATAAATTTGTTTTCTGCAAGCAAATCTAGTGAGGCAGTTGTCTCATTGCCTCAATGGAAGCTACGCCACTGCATTGGTCATGGGGAAGACGCTGGATTTGCCTTCTGTCATTGAATTAACCCCTTGTAAATATCAAAGGGTGTATTTCTATTTCGGTGTTCAGAAGAAGTTAATTTTTATTTATACATTCTTTTTTTATTTTTATTTTTTGGGGCCGATTTGACTTTCATTTTGAGGCCGATTTGACTTGGGACCGATTTGACTGGGACCGATTTGTTATTCAAATATTACAGTCGAATGAATAAATACCAAGTAATATCAATGGCCAGTCAGTAAAAAGCTACAGTACGAAAAAGTAATTATGAAAATAAATGAAAGATTTGACAAATGTTCCCAATGTTTCCAATGTTCCGAGTTATCTTGGTCCGAGTTGTCAGCGGGCCGATATCCCATATTCTTCCGAATACACAAATAATATTCGGGTTGCTCTAGTGTTTACCATAAAATTGAACGCCATTTTGTGACGAGATGTTAAATGTTTTGAAAATGAGAACTTTTTCGTTGACAGGACTGAGTTTTTTTCTGACTGGTGCAGTTATAGGAAATGCATACTACCAGAAGAAACAATTTTATCCTTCTGTTGTGTACATTACAAAATCAAACCCTAGCATGGCTGTAAGTTGCAACAAATAGTGAAATACCGAAAACATGGTTTCTGCTATTTTTCTCGCTGAGATTAGGCTTCCGAAGAAATTTTCTGTCTGTAACTTCATCCTAGGATTTTTGGGAAGCATCATCTCAACGAGATTAGGTTTCTGCAAAGGGCCACAACAATCGTTTCACGAAATGATCCCATCTCCTTTATATTATACAGGGGCTGCTCTGGCTCCCAAAAAGTAGGAGCCAGAAAAATCGCCAGGTGCCATTTTCAGGTGCCAGTTTTGAAAGTCAGGAGCCAGTTTAGGAGCCAGCTAAATTTTTTACAAGGAGTCAATTTTTTCGAACCGAAACTGGATGATTGCATGTACCTGGAATGTTCAGTTTCATGACAAATGGTCCGGATTTGTTTGTACAAATGTGAATCCGGGTCGTTTCACCCGATTACCTGTTCGCCCCGGGTCGTTTTGACCCGGCAAAGTTAGTCGATTCGCCCCTCTTAATCGCTATTATATTATAATAGATGAAGTCTTTTTCGACAATTTTTTGGTAATTATTTATTATTAGTTGTATGCAAAAAAAAATAATAATTCATTTATTTTGGTCTATTTTTGTCAAAGATCTCAAGCGAAACTTTTCTTGCAAAATTTACAAAAAACAACACAAGAACAGTAAAAAGGCAGTGATTGGGAAAGGCAGGGTCCATGGGCCGTTTGATACATACATTTTTGTAATTCTCTGTAGATGCCCCATACAAAAATTAAAAGGCCCATAAAATATTTTAGTTTTTACAAAGACTACACTGAAATGGCCCATTGAATGTTGTGATGATGGGGCCGCAATGGCCCATAATCATTTCCTCTTTCCTGATCACCGAAAAGGTTTTTTTTTTTGTACCAACGCAAAAATGCATGACATGACTAAGATAAGATGCTGTACAAGTGCGCAAATAACCTCTTTTTTAAAGAATTACGCATCAAATGTTAAAATAGTATAAATTTAATCAGATGTCAAACAAAGGGTGAAGCAATACATAATATTAAAAACGTCAAGAAAGCATGTTAATTATGAGGAAGACAAAATTAAAGTACCCATGAACAAGCCTTGCAACATCCATTATACGAATATTTGCAATGGTATTTTCCATATTTCATTTGTTAAAACACTATTAATAAATGAAGGCGAAACGACCCGGGACGAATGGGAATAGGGGCGAAATGACCCGGGGCGAACGGGAATAGGGGCGAAACGACTCAGGGGGGGAACAGGATTTGGGGCGAAACGACCCGGTACCTACAAATGTTAATGTCTGTATTCTCTTATCTTATCTTAATCTTCTGTATATCCTTCATAGGACAACCATGCAGAGCATGTCGAGTTACCATAACCATACCATTTTCCACTTAAGATTCCTATTGATATCAGATACCATCACCATCACCATTTTTATATACATCATGTGTTGGTGCTACCAAGTATGTACATATCCCTCTTTGTGAATCAACAGAATATCCTTTTCTATGTTACAAAGTCATTGATTTCTATAAAATTGTCCTCACTTTACTATTTGACTTAATCTCATCTGCCTTACTATTGCTTCGGTTAGTATAATATGGCGGTAGATTATTTTTCCTTACTTTGCTTGTTATTTTTCTCTATATTCGCAAGCATCCTATATCTAGACGTATTGTACTTCTGTTTTTCATTTCGATTTCATCATCAAATACAAAAAAAATTGTATAATTTATTACAATAAATAATCAATAAATAACAACATAGACATCATCATATAACAACAGTTAACATACAATATGATACAATGTAATACAAAGAATAAAGAATAAACAAAATTACATGCGAGAATTTCAAAACAAGGTCAACGAACACCGGCACTTGGGTCTAGCCAGGGTTGTGTTTTTTCGTAAAAATAATAATATACTGCCGTAATTTTCCGATCACATATAAATAACAATATATTGCCCTTTCGAAATTTTTGGATGCTCCTATCAGTATCATAAATAAATAACAATATACTGCTGTTTTGAAATTTTCCAATTTTCCTATCGTATTTACTACATGATAAGAAAATTGGTAATTTTCAAAAGAGCACTATTTTTTTATTTTTTTATGAAAAACACAACCCAGACCCCAAGTGCCTGTATTAACGAAAGCATGTGGAACTCGGGTCATACGTAATCAGTTGTCAGTGTTTTAAAAAAACATATAATAAAAACTATCTGACTAATGTACTAAGGCAAAAAGCGTTCATTAATTCAGAAGAAAAAAATGCAGGGGTTAAAAAATCTTGGACCACCTCACTAGCCCAGGGCTAGCATACTCCCAAATATTACTAGCCCGAATCTATGAACCACTAGTCCTAGCCAATTTCATGAATCCGACTTGCAGACTTGAACCCTTGTACAACATATATTAGTTTAACTATCTTTCTTTTCAGATCTGGTATTGCATTTTATTTTCACTTATTTTCCACAGTTCAGGTCATTGTAAGGCCAAAAAAAAATAAATGTGTGTTTACGGTCACATGTCAAAAAAATCTAGGGTCGGTTGGCATTATTTTTTTTTTTTTTTACTATCGGCAAAACCGGATATAGTCGTTCCCGGTTCCGGAATTCGATTCTGGTATTTCATTTTCAAAATTTTCGGTAAGCCATCATTTATTGAAGCTGTTTTATGACGAGTTATGCAGTTTTTCTACCTTCTTTGCTCTCAGTTTCGACAACAAGCTAGCAGTTGAATAAATAAAACATTGCTGCTGATTAAACAACATATATGAATATAAGTAGATACGCGAATATTGACAAGTTTGTCAATATCCGATAAAAAATTTTACTAGCCCGTCGGGCATACACAGCTGTTTATTTCTGCTAGGCCAAATGTGGAAATTACTAGCCCCGGGCGTCGGGCTAGTGGATTTTTTAACCCCTGAAATGAAGATCGTAAAGCGTCGCGATTTTCTTCGTATGCAATTTTTAAATTAGAAATGTTTCGATCTGACGGTTAGAAATATATATATTTTCATCTCAAAAGAATATTTAAGCTTATATATAATTTTCATATCCGGAGTCAAATTATCAGTTTTGAACGAATGCCCAGAGTTTACTGTTTAAAACAATTAAGAAAAAGAAACTTTGTCTTACCTTTCTTAGATTCGTGTTTAGTAACACACTCCTAAGTTCTTCATCACAGAACATCCACTTGTGAATGAATTCACTACTTGTGCACTAACACAAATGTCACAAAACATTAGTTTTGACTTAGGGTCATACCGCAACTACGGACGATTAAACTTCCATGTGTCCATAAATTTACGAGTACTTGGACTACTAGGTGTTGCACTTACTAGGGTTGATGCATTTTTTGGTGGTTTTGGAATAACAGGTTGACTTACACTGTTGTCATTAGTCCTGGAGCTAAAGCCAAAGGCTGAAAGTTTTATCATCTTTGACGACAAATTTGGAATTTCTAATTGTCGTTTTCCATTATAACGCATACGTTGCGTGCAATGAGTTTGGAGAAGAAATGGGCACATTTCTTTAGTACCATTATATTTATTAGAAATTAATCGGAACTTCTAATGTTTTCTATCTTCTTTGATCAGTTTGAGTTGTTAGTATAACTTGGTATAGCTTGGGTCTACATTTGGTATAAGGCTTGCCTGGAAGAAAGAGACCGATGGCGGAAAGGAATTACTCAAAATTCTTACCAATTTGTGAACTACCTTATATTGCCGTTAATCACCTCATCATTCCCACATGATCATCTAATTACACTTCAATTAACAACAATAATACGATCATAAATCTTAATTGGCGATCATGTTTTCACACCTTGATAAATTGTTTACCTGTTTTCCTTTGACAGTTAAATACCGACATGCATTAGCAGACGATAAAACTTACCTGTATTTTACGGATTATTGATTTTTGTTACGGTACACAGTGATTATCTATAAATTTACACAAGGAATTCTAGGTGCCAAAACAATCGCCAGTCAAGAAAAAAAATCGCAAATTGCGACATTGGCGACCGACAGCGTGATCCCTGATTATATGATTGCGTAATGTATTCAGTCTTCACGCTTAACTTTTTACCTAGTCCGAGATCCCTCTGCAGTCTGACAGCTTTTTGTTTGACTTGCTGGAGCCGTGTGACGTAAGAGCGCTCTCCATAAGGAAAACAGCGGATTTGCCGCTCCAACTCTGGGTCGGCACATCTCCACGTTTCGTGGCTATCGGATTTTATTTTCTATCGGAAACCCTTATATAAATCGCTTTACCAATCATTTTTCTATTCATTCATTCATTTCTATTCGAACAAAAAGTCGTCGGACGGCAGAGGAATCTCGGACTACTTTTTACCTTACACTTACAGGACCACTGGGCCTGTAAGTTCAAATATTTACAGGCTCACCATGAATTCTACAGGCCCGAATTTGAAATTTATGACCATTAATTCAAACCACCAAAACTCAAAACATGATGATGTACCAAATATTATGTGGACATGTCAATTATGCATTAGGGAAGACCAGAATGCAAGTAAAAAAGACAAAAAAGACACTTTGTTTTGGATGCATGTTTATATTAATCTCACCAATGTACAAGAAATTGTCTTCTATTATTCCATGACTACAACTTCTAGTGTAAATAGATTCTAGGTCATCCCCAGTGCTACCATCCATTGTGCGGCTGATGAATTTGGCACTTTGTAGTTTTTCCACAATGTTCTGTTTGAAAACACTTGCAATCGGCTGAAACACAATATAGGGCTCATACTCAAAAGCAGTGTGTTATGTGCAATATTAACATACTTCCATTGAATTTAAAGGTATCACTCTAATATCATGTTTTGGATGGTGAAACACAGAAGTTGCATACAAAATTTCAAGAAGATATCTCTCATAGTTTTTGAGTAACAGGCAAAAGGGTACCGACAAATTTGCACAAATAAGACGTTATGCTGTTGCACTTGAAATTTGTTTATTTTTACACCAAAATTTACTTTTCAAAATAGGAAAACAACAAAACTATTTTAATATAAATCTTTAGAAAAATAATCAGGATTAATTTGATACCAAATTCATGAAAATCGGACATTAATTGGAGAAATTATCAGGCTTTATCCAAAAGGTATGTTTCGTTATATAGTTTTAGACAAGAATTTCTCCCATTCGTTATGTGAAGCTTAAACATAATAAAATACCTAATTTCATACAAAAAAAATTATGTTTCCCACTCATCAAATATAACAAGTTAATAAAAAATCCATTTCAGAAGGATATTGGATTAAAATTTTGTTTATTTGTATTTCAAAGTCCCAAAAATGTCTTATCGGAAATCTGTAGGGTCCGTAACCAGTGAAAATATCTTCTAGAAAACACTGTCAAAAGATTGATATTTTCATGTTTGAAGATGTAAAATACACAGAGAACTATATTTGAGGGTGTAATTATAATCTTGTGAATAAATGTTAATTAAAAAGAGAACTAGCAAGTAATTCTGAGTAATCTTAACATCATACCAACTTCAGACATTATAGATCATAGAAAACATGTTGCTTTTAAGAATAACAGTACTTGAATTTTCAGCTCTGCTGCAACACAGCATTGCCCTTTATTGTGTTTTACCCGAATGGATTTAACAAACATGGAGCAGGCTTTGTCATTACTATAACTATGACCCGTGTCAACCCCTTTCACTCTATCAAGCCGACATAGCAGCTCATAATCTCTAAAAGATTTACGATGCTTTGCACAAGCGTGTGCATTTCTAAATTTCATTTGTAAATTTTTAAATTCTTGTTTTTAGCTCACCTTCGTCCGTCGTCCGTCCGTCAACATTTCACATTTTAATCTTCTCCTCAGAAACCACTGGGCCAATTGCAACCAAACTTTGGTGGAATGGTCCTTGGATGGCCCCCTTCCAAAATTGTGTCCGGTGATCCCGACTTCCAACCAAGATGGCCACCAAGCTAAAAATAGAAAAAAGAGGGGATGAAATTTTAATTGGCCATTGCTGCTTTAGTGTAAGTCAAAATGAGCTCAAATTTTAACTGCAGCTACATGGCAAGTAGCTGCAATAATGTAGCTCCTGTGACAAACTTGTGTCTCGGCAGAGCTACAACGCGGTCCCATTCGTCACAATGGAGCAAAAAAAAAGTTGAAACATAAAAACTCACTATTTACGCTTCAAACATTTCATTATAACTATTACTGATGATCCCAGTCCTTGTTAAATCGGTTTGGCTGAGAAATATATGCTTTTTAAAGGTAGCAACAACCTTATTCAAATTTATCGATCGTTTTCCATAACCGGAAACTACGGAAGGCGGAGCTTTTCTATATATGGTATTTCTTACTACACGCTGATGTAAACATTCACGCCTCAAACCGCCAAATATGGTATCGACAATCCAAATAGTGAGGCCGGAAATGACGAAATTCAAAATGTTCAGAGATGGATTTTTATTTCGTGGGAATTACATTCTAAAATACTGGTAGGTGATAAAAACTTGTTATAATAATGGACAAAAGGAAAGGAGGTTACATGTATGTCTTATTATTGATCAATGCAGGTGTCAGAAACTCTGTAAGCGAGCGCAAAAAATCTCGGCAGCTGCTCCATTACGTGTAATGGCATCCCGTTATAACCCTTGCAAGTAAGCGAGCATTTAGGGTTTTATTATTAGAACTACATGGCAAGGGGTAGTTTAACATATATTCCGGGTTTTCTTTCAGCCGATATATACGGATTATGCAAATTAGGCATATTTTGATAAAAGATCACATTTAAATCTTCTCCTCTGAAACCACTGAACCAAATTAAACCAAACCTGGCAGGGATGGTCCCTGGGTGGGTCCCTTTCAAAATTGTGTCCGACAGCCCCGCTCTCCATTCAAGATGGCTGCTGTTACTAAAAATAGAATTTTTTTCAATTGTCCATTGCTGCTTTAGTACAAGTCAAAATGAGCTCAAATTTTAACTGCAGCTACATGGCAAGGAGTAGTTTAGCATATGTTAATGGCTTTTGTTTGAAATTTTTCTTTCAGCCGATTTATGCCGATTATGCAAATTAGGCATATTTTGATAAAAGATCACATTTAAATCTTCTCCTCTGAAACCGCTGAACCAAGTTAAACCAAACCTGGCAGGGATGGTCCCTGGGTGAGTCCCTTTCAAATTTGGGTCCGTCAACGCTGTCCTGTATCCAAGATGGCCACTGTTACTAAAAATAGAAATTTCTTCAAATGGCCAAAACTGCTCTATTGTAAGCTAAAATGTGCCCAAATTTGAACTGTATAAGCATAATGATGAGCTTTTTAACCTATATTACAGGATTTTTTATGAACTTTGAACTTTTGCCGATTTTGACCGATTATGCAAATTAGAAAAAAGGGGGGATGAAATTAAAAAAAATTCTTCTCCTCTGAAACTACTGAGCCAATCTCAACCAAACTTTGCTGAAATAATTCTTGGGTGGTCTTCTTCCAAAACTGTATCCGGCATTTCAGAACTCCGACCAAGAGGGCCACCACAACCGAACTTAATTTAACATAGGACCCTATGGGAAATTCCCATAAAAATCTTCTTGTCTGAAACCATTTGCTCAATAAGAAGAAAATTTTGATGAAATAGTCATTGGATGGTTCTCTTCCAAAAATGTGTCCGGTGGTTCGGCCCTTCGACCAAGATGGCCCCCACAGCCGAACTTAGTTTAACATAGGACCCTATGGGAAATTCACATAAAAATATTCTCCTCAGAAACCACTGGGCCAATTGCAACAAAACTTTGGCGGAATGATCCTTGGATGGCACCCTTCCAAAATTGTGTCCGGTGATCCCGAATTTCAACCAAGATGGCCGCCAAGCTAAAAATAGAAAAAAAGGGGGATGAAGCTAAAAAAAAATCTTCTCCTCTGAAACTACTGAGCCAATCTCAACCAAACTTTGTTGAAATGATCCTTGGGTGGTTCCCTTCTAAAATTGTGTTTGGCATTTCATACCTCCGACCAAGATGGCTGCCACAGCTGAACTTAATTTAACATAGAACCCTATGGGAAATTCCCATAAAAATCTTCTTGTCTGAAACCATTTGCTCAATAAGAATTTAATGTTGATGAAATAGTCATTGGATGGTTCTCTTCCAAAAATGTCAGGCGGTTCGGCCCTTCGACCAAGATGGCCCCCACAGCCGAACCTAGCTTAACATACAAATGTAGGACCCTATGGGAAATTCACATAAAAATCTTCTCCTCAGAAACCACTGGACCAATTGCAACCAAACTTTGGTAGAATAGTCCTTGGATGGCCCCCTTCGAAAATTGTGTCCGGTGATGCCGACTTCCAACCAAGATGGCCGCCAAGCTTAAAATAGAAAAAAGGGGGGATGAAATTAAAAAAAAATCTTCTCCTCTGAAACTACTGAGCCAATCTCAACCAAACTTTGCTGAAATGATCCTTGGGTGGCCCCCTTCCAAAATTATGTCTGGCATTTCAGACCTCCGACCAAGATGGCCGCCACAGCCGAACTTAGTTTAACATAGGAACCTATGGGAAATTCACATAAAGATCTTCTTGTCTGGAACCAGTTGCTCAATTGGAACCAAACTTTGATAAAATAGTCGTTGGATGGTCCTCTTCCAAAATTGTTTCTGGTGGTCCCGCCCTCTGACCAAGATGGCTGCACAGCTGTACTTAGTTTAACATAGGACCCTATGGGAAATTCACATAAAAACCATCTTGTCTGGAACCAGTAGCTCAATTAGAACCAAACTTTGATGGAATAGTCATTGGATGGTTCTCTTCCAAAATTGTGTCTGGCAGTTGCACTCTCCCACCAAGATGGCTGCCACAGTGCAGTTGCGTTGTTATTGAAAGCAGCTTTGATCCAGGTGAGTGATTACAGGCTCCTGGGAGCCTCTCATTTTAGCTGAAGCAGCCGCTGTGATACTTTTGATGTTTTGGGCTTATTAATACTTTCTAACTTATGTACGTACAACAAATGGGCCTTGCTATTCTCGTGTTGTTTGATGGCTTCAAGTTTAAAATTGGATGTTCCTGTGGTAAACATATACAGATTCAACTTTGTCCTGTTTGCAGGATGTGCAGTACATTTCATTTTTAGATTCATCATACTTTAACCAAGAACGATTTATCAACCATTGTTTTTGAAACTTTCTTTCCCTTTTAAGTTCATACTCTTTTTTTTTAAGAGTTTTTCTTCTCTTCTAGGTTTGGAGTAGTCGTTTGGCCGGTTTGGCACCGTCAACAAATCTCAAAAAGTTCATTTTAAGGACAATCTGTTAATATTTTCAGCTTGGTTTTGCGTTGAGAGACGCTATTAAAACAAACGCTTAAATGACTTTGACATTAAATCTGGTTCCCTCTTAGCGGAAATGCGTTATTTGGGTGGGAACTGTCACTATGGGATCAGTTATTAAAAATATTGCATAACAGAGATTTAAAACAGACAGTTTTCTCTCAATTTCACGGAGTTTAACAATAATGAAAAAAAAAATAATTATGAATTTGAAAAGAGCAATATGCTTCAATTTAATTTCACAGGCCCGACGGGCACATGGAGACTGCCGTTTTACAAGTCCGACAGCTATTTTACAAACCTGGGGCTTCAGACTACCAGGTAATTTCGAAGACTGTAATAAGAGCAGGTGCAACCTGATAACCGAGTGATGGATAGGCTAGTAATACTAGCATCATACATAAGACCGAAATATAATGTAGTGATCAAGTGACCAAAAGTATTGCAGCAAAGGCTGACGTTATTGACGTCAACGGAACAATAAACAAATAAAATTGCATGTTGTAATGAAATTATACTAGAAATTAACTTCCTTGACCACAACTTGGCACAAGCAAAACTTTCCTAGTTTAAAAAAAAATCAACTAGCAAATATACTGACCCGACTAGAAATCAAATTGAACCTGAAATTCATGCTTCATAATATTATAAGTGAGTTAATAAAATAATTAAATCAGTAAAGTCCCTCTCTCTGGTCATATAGCATTGTGAAAGTTGTCTGTTCGTCTATTGGACATATTGAAATGTTCTTTAAATTTGAGGGGCCTGGGTGGCTCAATTGAGTTAGGTCGTTGGATCTAACAACTCATACAAGCCTATCACCAATACGGTGTGGGTTCGCACCTGGCTTTGTATATTACGAAAAAGGGTGCACTCGACTCGTAGCCGCAAGTGATAAAGTTTACCAGTTGCTTGTCCATGGTCAGTTGTTATCTTCGGGTACTCCGGCTTCCTCCACCACTAAAACTGGTCGCCATGATATACATGTGTAGCTGAAATATTGTTGAAAGTGGCATTAAAACACCAAAAATCAAATCAAATCTTTAAATTTGTATGATCATTGATGGAATGTACAATTTTTACAAATATAAATTTAGAGGTGTAACATGTTTCGGCGTTTATTTAAAATGCAGTAGTTCGTATCGGTTTCCCGAGACCCGAGATATTACCTCAAACACATATAAACCATTAAGATATGCTTTAAACGTATGTGTCTGAGGTACGATGTGTTCTCCAACCAAGTGCTTGAGACTAATCACCTTATCTATTAACTGTCTCAAACACTGCTCAAGCTATGTATAAATCGTTATCAGTTTCCTGAGACCCGAGGTTACCTCAGATACATACAAACCACTGAAGATAATCTTCAAACGTATGTGTCGAATCCAGTGCTTGAGACTAAACACCTTATCTATCAACTGTCTCAAACACGACTCAAGCTTCATATTAACTTCAAGACTATGCCTGGCACAGTCTTTATACCATAGGTTGATCAGTGTACATAGTTAGTTGTTCTGAGAGGCTTCACCAAGCAATAGCTTCAGAACCACTTAACACTTCCCAAACCTATCCTCAAACCAACATACAAAGTCTTGTGTATTCTTTATCTATGTGTTTCACTATTTAGTAATTGGATGATAATTTTGTATATGACTTGTGTGAAAATTTCCCAGGAATATATACTATCGAGAAACATTCGGATCACCTTTCGACTTTTTTACTTCCAAAAATTATCAATGTAGAGAATTAATTAGTGAGGCTATTTATAGATCAATCTACTTATCTCTATGACTATTTTTAGAACAGCAGTATTTAAACCAAAAAAATGAAAGTATTACATATTTTTGCTACAGAGGCAATTTATTTCTACAATGCAAAGAGAAAAAATGTATGAAATATGAAGGTAGCTGAATTCTCTTTGACTGAGCTATATAGCTACATGTATTAAAAAGTAACAGACTGAGTGATAACATTTTGGGTAAATGCAATCGAACGTTTTTCAATTGATATTTTTGTATATCTATAAAACAAAATATGATGAATTGACCTTTAAAATTCATGATGAAATGGGATAGAATTATTATAAAAGAAATATCATATTTGAAATATTACTGTGCTGTGATCTAATACCACACAAATTGCAATAACTCATATTTGTGTAATCTTCAGCAGAAGAAAGATGTCTCTGCCAATTTGCTCAACGGTCCAACTTATATAACTAGGGAATGAAAATATAGCACAAACGTATATTGTGACTGTCACTGACAGTCAAAAACTGAAAAAAGTAAAGGCTGCAATTATTATTTGTCAGACCCCAAATCAGATTGCAACAATAAGGTACTGTAGTTCAAAGTCTATTTTTTAATTGCATAGGCATTAACGTTTGCACATATCTGCATGTAAACAAACAGTTCGATAGATCATAATATAACCCGGTGTCAAGTATAAAATACCAATGCGGATCGATAAAAATCTGAAGCGTCCCGTGCATTTCAACCAATTTTGAAGGGTCAACCTTCGCATATGAACATATTAAATATGAGAACTATGATTTAATGTAAAAGAAATGAGAAAAAAATAAATCAAAAGTTTGTAGCTTCGGACAAAAAGTTCGGTCAACATTTCCCATAGCACAGTCCCGGATAGCGTCCCCTTTCCAATAGAGCCATTGTTGTTCGATAAACCATAAATTGGATTACTTTTCAAGACAATCACTTTCAAAATACTTGATAATGGATTACTTTTTAAGACAATCACTTTCAAAATTCTTAACAGATACAATAGATTTCAATTTCAATAAACACGATATCGACATATTCATAAATTAAATGACACGTAGAGAAAATACTCTGGCGACATAGACCGACTCTTCAAAATTACAAGGCGACTTGAACTTTGCTTTTGACCAACAATAAAGCAAAGTCAACCTTCACAAGGCGACATCTTCGTCTGAATCGCCCTCTAATGTGAGCCCTGAATATGAAGACTACATGGTAGCTGTAGTTATTTAAACTTTAGACAAAGGGAAAAATTCAGTTCAATCAAATATTTCAATAAAGTTCTCAGTGGTAATCTGTTTCAAACATGATTTAGTAGGCTAAATCACAATTTTTTTTTATTTCAAGACTGATTTCTTCTTTTGAGAATAGAAATATACAGGTATATACTTTATAGTTGAAGGAAAATGAAAGCATTAAAACTATGAATGAAACAGTAAATCTTTGGAACCGTTCTCTTGTTGCATTAGGATTTCCAGATCCTTGAGTACAGACTGGGAGTAATAAAACTCTCAGATTCAAATGAATCTCATCAAACTGAACGACATTTATACGATATTGCATAAATTAGTCAAAAATCCCAAAACAAACAGATTTTTACGCATGACAAGCGATTACATACTTCCTATTAGTCACAGTAAAACATATTAATCTGCCTGATACTCGATGGTACTTCTTACTTTATTAAATATTGTGATGGACACGCACATTTTGTTCTGACATTTTTCTCACAAATGGTTACTTTAACTGGAAAATCTACGACCAAATATTATTTTAGAAATCGGGAACCAGAATCAGTTGTTCAGATATTATTTCAGGGCTTTACATAGGGTCAATATAGATACTCTGGTTTTTCCTTAGCATCTATTACAAAGAAGTTACAATGTATGTAGCTGATCGGAAAAAAGGACAAGTTTTTTTCATATATATTGTATTTGTTTCATATGGGCTGTTTAAAAAAAAAATGGCTCCAATATGTGAAAAAAATGTCCAAATTAAACTCACTCCTAAAAACTTTCTGCTGATAATTTTCAATGTTGTATACATTGAAGTAAATGAAACAAGAAAGAAACTATGAACAGATAAGCAATAAATTTTTAAGAACCTTTTATTGAACACAAATTGGCATGAAAAACATGTAAAACACATACTTATTCTATATCAGTTAAACAATCTTTAGTCTCAATTATTTTGTATAATGGTTTCTCAAACAATGCAACTGATATAAATGACTTTTTGTGCAAAAAATTGGGTTATTGGTAGTTGTAGTTTTTCTTAAAAGCTATTTTTTATGGAAAAATTCTCAATATTTTTGTCCAATCTACCTGATAAAGTTTTTATTATCAAAATAATAACAAATATTTTTACTTAAGACAGCAAAATTTTCAAACTTTAAAGATAAGTAGCCATTTTAAAAAAAAAATCACATTGATTCTTTGACCGATCGCAAAATAATTGGTTGTAGAAAAAACATTTTGTCTATTTTTGTTGCACTCCTGACGTTCTATAATAAAGAAAAAAGAAGAAAATATCACATTTTAAAATGCCAACATTGAACAGTGATGTTACTGTTAACTCATACAATATTTTTTACCTGTTTCAATGAAATATTTGCACAGAAATGACAGTATTTGGAAATTTGTAACAATTTTTTGCCATACAACTTCTTTAATACCCAGTTTTAGCAGCAATAGTTTTAATTACATTTGAAAATTTGTATTATACCACTAATATATTTATAAGATAAATCATAAAGAAATAATTAGAATATTTGTATAGGCTAGAAAAGGCAATTTATTATAAATTATCATTATTTTATCAATGGTACTATTTTATCAGGATATGTTGCACTCCTGACATTATATTGCCATCAAGAAAATGAAGAGTTATTAACTTAAAAACAATTCACAGGGGAAAAAATCAGTTGGTGTTCTTTCAAGCATTAGTTTTACCAAGTTTTAATGATAATTGTTTCTTAAAGTAACATTTTTCTAGTTATTTGTAACTTGTTTACAGCCATACTTCTCGAAAATTCCAACTTATTTTTGAAATATACTATACAAAAACATTTAAAACATGTATTAATCTAAATTAATATTGAAAATAGATGTTTAATGTACAATTACAAGTAATTTTTGGATACTTAGAAAATTGATTATATCAAATTTTAATGATTTTTAAATATTTATGTCAGGAGTGCAACATTTACATGGTCAACCATAAATTATCTATAAGAAAATAGATAAATGCATTTATCATAAACTTTATCAAGTCAATTAATCTCCAATAGCTAATGAACCTAGAAAACATGTTCCCTTGTCAGAGAATGTCTCTAGTATTAATACCAAATAGATATTAAAGCATGAGACCATTTAAAATGAACAAAAATGCTTTATTACATAAAATTAAAAGCACATAAAATGCTATTGGCACTTTTAATTTTTTCAAACATTATTCTAAGCTTGACAGAATCTCATTTTATTTAAATCATCCATATAAAAAGCTATAATTTAGACTGTGTAGAAGATCACTTAAAACTAGTTGCACTCCTGACATGAATCAAATGCTTCTGTGAGAGATATTTTATGTATTTCAAACAGGTAAATGGGTTTTATCTGTTCTCTTAGTCAGTCTCTGTTGAAATAGAAAGACACATGTGATTTTAGTTACATTTAAAAGAAAATATGTCTAAGAAAATATCAAATGTTGCACTCCTGACATTTGAGGGTGCTGCCTTTAATGTGACATTCTTGGCCTTACTATTGATTTTAGTGTATCCTTTAACTATGGTTTTGAAGCAGCAATGATATATTAAGATTTATTTATACCCCATATCTTTGAAAACTAAAAGACAACATTTCTACAATGTAATTTAGGAAAACTTGCATAAATGTTTGTTGCACTCCTGACTAGGTACATCTTTTTTACAAAGCCATATTTTTATGCAATAATAAATGTGAAGCATGATCTATTGCTATCTTAAAGTATGTCAACATATCAAAGTTTGTGATGAAATAGATTTTGATAACATGTTGTTTGATTTAGCACTGGTAGGTTGTTGAAAATTAAGGATTTTTTAAAGTGTCACAAAAAAGTATGGCACTCCTGACAATTTTGACATGTTTTTTGGACATATTTTTTTTGTTATTCTAGATATCTTAAAGATTTTTTGCAGTAACAAACATCAAATCATTACAAATGTTTTGAACTATATAGGTCCAATAAAATCATAAAAATGAGTAAATTAGACAGCTATAGCAGTAGGAGCCATTTATTTTGAAACTGCCCATATATATTCAATTCTGAATGCAGGTTTTTTTTACAACTAGCATAATTCTGCTAGTAATATTTTTAATTTTAGCCACTAGCAAAATAAAGGCAAATACAATTTCAACTAGCAATTTGCCTGCTTGCTATTTTAATTTCTAACCCTAGTTAATATATATCCTTTTTGGATAATAACATGCCATAATTTTGAAGGGATATCATGCATATAAACTTCCAATATAGGATTGTAAAAGTCCTTGACAAATACTGATAAGTATTGCAAGTCTGTGTACCTTGAAAGGCTGCACACCAATATTGCTTTCACCTCCATTTCTAATGTAAAAATTGTCTGCTACAGCAAACTTCCACCTACCAAATATTGTATTTGTCACTGACATTTCGCCCCAATTTATGCATTTCAAGCTCTCCAAGCCTGGTACAAGAAGCTAATGTACCAGTAATGTTAGGGTTCGGAGATTGTGCAGGCCATGTACATTTAGGAATTCTGTTTTCATCTTTCCAAGCAGAGATCTGTCTAGATACATGCGGAGTGATATTGTCATCTTGAAAGATGAATAGTTGATTTCCGAATTCCTTTACAATTAGTGACCACAAATTGATATATTTAGCAGAGTTTTAATTACCATTAATTGATACCAGTGATCCAATACCACTGTGATGCACCCCCAAAACATACAACTCACTTTTGTCTTCATTTTATGTTGATTTAAACAGTAAGGCTTCCACTTTTCAGATGCTTTTCTCCATACACTTTCAGAATTATTCTGGCCAATCACCACCTGAGTTTCATACAAAAATATTATTTTTGTCATTGTTCAGATTTCCAATGTCTTTTATGTCTACACCACAAAACACAGGATTTAAAGATCAGTGATTTTCCTACCCGTTTGATTTTGTATCTGGGGCCCGGGTCCCTTATAATTGGGAAAATTAGCACGTAAATGGTGTGAATTGGGAAAAGATGGGAAGAGTAAATTTATTAGTTTGGATGTTCATTAATAGAATAGCGATCACACTGTACCAAGGTTAATGCCAACAGTAACAAATTATTGGGATGAAGAAGAATGACTACAAAACAGTTAACAAAACTTACATAAATACACTTGGTGTACCACACTGTCATATAGCCATGGGTATTTTTGTTCATTCTTTATTGAACTGAACACCCTGGCATCTGGTAACATAACCTCTGGAGCACAACTGTCCAAATCAGAGTGACAGTCAGACTGCGAATCATTATCAACATCACCACTATTTGCACTATTTACATGTTGTTAGATGTCATTTGAAGCTGTGTTAGGTAATAAAGAATTTGAATTTGTTGTTTCTGAAGTGACACTGACAGTTGTAACAAGGCGTTCAGCTTCTAGGTGTGGTGTATCAGTACTAGTGTCAGTGACCGCTAGGGTCCACCTAATCCCACTTTTTAAAAATTAATTAAAGAAATCTAAAATTTTAAGTGGGAATAGCTGTAATTATTGTATAAACAATGTGCAAACATTGGGACTTAGGGTGTATAACATGAATAAGTGATATCTCTATCAATATTTTTATATTTCAGCATCCATAGAACTTATAATTTATTTTTTAAATTACATGAAATAATAAACAAGCATGTCTTAGCTTATGTTTGTTACTATTCATTTTTTTTTAATGAAATTCTTATGATTCATGTTTTTTTTCAAAGGTACAAATGTACAAATATTTGTTAAAAGATATTTTACTATTTATGTCATACTTAATTTCAATCCATATGAAAAAAATGTTTTATTCCAATTTCTAATTTATTTGATTAATAACACTTACTTCACTCAACTGAAATTTTTGCTTTTTCTGCAATATTTGACATAAAATATAGGTAAATGACAGGTAATAATTAATTAGATACTAATTGCAAAAACAGCAAATTAACTGTAACAATACCTATTGTTATTTTTGGGAATACCTGGAATAGGTATTTTTTAAAAGTGGGATTAGATATAGAAGTAGTGCCTAGTGTGTCGGACTCACTTCAAAGCACAAACAGTTTCACTAGCTTTATTAACGTCATCGACCTCATTGCACCTCATTGCTCCCGGGCAGTAAATACTTTTTTTTTAATCCAAAGGATTCAAGTTACCTGTAATTGCTTCCATCACTACTGGTAAACTTTTTAGCATATTATTTAGAATTATGCAACAATGAATTTGTGACTTTTTTATTTTGCCATCACTTAGCATCTGTCGTCCGTCGTTTGTTGTCTGTTATTTTTTCACATTTTAATCTTTTCCTCTGAAACCCCTCAGCCAAATGAACTGAAACTTGGTAGGAAGTATCTATGGAAGGTCCTCTATAAAGATTGTTCATTTCTATCCCGATCCATTAACAAACATGGCCGCCACAGGCAATTCCTGTTTGTGATTGGCCGATTTTTCAAAATCTTCTCCTCTGAAACCGCTTGGCCAAATGAACCGAAACTTGGTAGGAAGCATCTATGGAAGGTTCTCTGTAAAGATTGCTCATTTCATCCCGATCCGTTAACAAACATGGCCACCACAGGCAATTCTTGTTTCTGATTGGCTGATTTTTAGAATTATTCTCCTCTGAAACCGTTTGGCCAAATGAACCGAAAGTTGGTAGGGAGCATCTATGGGTGGTCCTCTATAAAGAATGCTCTTTTCGTCCCGATCCATTAACAAACATGGCCACCACAAGCAATTCTTGTTTCTGATTGGTCGATTTCTAAAAATCTTCTCCTCTTAAACCGCTTTGCCAAATTATCAGAAGCATGGTAGGAAGCATCTATGGAAGGTCCTCTATAAATATTGCTCATTTCGTCCCGTTCCATTAACATATATGGCCGCCACAGGCAATTCTTGTTTCTGATCGGTCGATTTCTAAAAATCTTTTCCTCTGAAACAGCTTTGCCAAATGAACCGAAACTTGGTAGGATGCATCTATGGGCAGTCCTCAATACAGATTGCTCATTTCGTCCTGATCCATTAACAAATATGGCCATCACAGGCAATTCTTGTTTCTGATAGGTCAATTTCTAAATATCTTCTCCTCTGAAACCGCTTTGCCAAATGAACCGAAACATGGTAGGATGCATCTATGGGCGGTCCTCTGTTAAGATTGCTCATTTCGTCCTGATCCATTCACAAATATGGCCACCACAGGCAATTTTTGTTTCTGATTGGTCGATTTCTAAAAATCTTCTCCTCTGAAACTGCTTTGCCAAATAAACCAAAACTTGGTAGGAAGCATCTATGGAAGGTCCTCTTATAAAGATTTCTCATTTTGTCCCGATCCATGAACAAACATGGCCACCACAGGAAATTTTTGTTTCTGATTGGTCGATTTCTAAAAATCTTCTACACTGAAACAGCTTGGCCAAATGGACCGAAACGTGGTAGTTAGCATCTATGGGTGGTACTCTATAAAGGTTGCTCATTTCGTCCCGATCCATTGACAAACATGGACGCCACAGGTAATTCTTGTTTCTGATTGGTCAATTTCTAAAAATCTTCTCCTCTGAAACCGCTTTGCCAAATTATCCGAAACGTGGTAGGAGCCTCTATGGGAATTGCTCATTCTGTTTTGATCCATTAACAAATATGGCCACCATCAGCAATTCTTGTTTCTGATTGGTCGATTTCTAAAACAGCTTTTCCTCAGAAACCGCTTGGCCAAATGATATGAAACATGGTAGGAAGCATCTATGTCTATGGATGGCCCTCTATAGAAATTGCTCATTTCGTTTTGATCCATTAACAAACATGGCCACAACAGCAATTCTTGTTTCAGATTGGTCGATTTCTAAAAATCTTCTTCTCTGAAACTGCTTTGCCAAATGAACCAAAATTTGGTGGGAAGCACCTATTGTAGAGATGCCGACTTATCGTTATTTTGGCCGCCATTTTGTTTTCCGGTAGCTGCTTTTACATGAAAATGCAATATTTTGATGTCAATTTTTTACAGATAAAACTATATAAAGATATAATTTTTTTACATTAATTAATTATCTAAACATTGTTTAAAATCTTTAAAAAATTTGTTTCTTTTGATATGGAATCGTGTTCGAGTCGGAATCGCTGTTTTCGGAATTTTACATTCGCGGCACGGTTTTTTTCACCAAGGTCCCCCTTTTCAATGCCTTGCCCGGCATGTTCCTGACGTTATATAGTTTCATAATTATTATCCAATTAAAGCGCAGATTCGTAGCTTGCACATGGTCACAGTCGCTTCCGTTTTCCTGCGCATGCTAAACGGGAAATGGTCTTCTGAAAAGTTTTAAGATGAACAATTCAGTGAAAAATTTGGAGTAGCGTTCTCCGATGGCGATATTTGTATTTTTCATTATAATATCAACATAGGAAACATGCCAACTCAACCCTATTAGATCGGGAACACGGCTGGTTTTTCGTATTTAAAACACCCCTGAAGCTAAACATCATGTCTGAAGAAGAACGTCGCACGTCATCCCTGGAAGTGGAAAATATTTGTAACGTCAACGACGCTGACACAGCTGTTATCGTAGCCGTAGGTATGTATAAACCTTGATCTCAATGTTTTAAACGTACGATTTATTTTTTGCATTGCTTCTTTTTAAGTAGTTTATGAAAAACTTCTTGTCAATTTATAAATACTTCCAACTTACGTTCAAAACAAAAGACGAAAAGTAAACAAACCGAAAAAAAGGGGGGTGTAAATAGAGATGAAAGTTTTCCTCTTTTCTTTAAGGAAAATATTTGGAAATAAAATGTTTCAAGCTTGGTCCAAACAGCTAGAAAATGAGGGTATGACTGAGCACTAGAAATTAGGAGTTTCCTCTTTTTCATCAGTCAATACAGTCTACAGTCACAAAACACTTTCTTCTATATGTGCATAATATTTGTTTTTTATATTATAGTCTTCACTTTTCAGAAAGTTAATTCTATTCATATTCTGGGTGGTGTACTGTGACAACTTTTCAAAAGCTTTGTTTTTGTTTATATATTCAAAGCTTTTTTTTTAAAGTTGGTACATGAATTTGAGCTTTTAAAACAGACATTTTGGATAGATGTGAGAAGAAATATTTTGCTCTATTATGTTCAGGTTGGAGGGTATAGTGCCGAAAATTTCTTCGAAGCCAGGTCTAATTTCAATGAGATTATGTTGCTTGAACTATTCAACCAGGGCATTGGATTGCAAGTATGCATCAACACAAGCAACTTTTGTCATGGTGCTACATTTTTTTTGTATTTGCCAGCTTCCATGGATACTCGAGCATGATTGAATATTTACATACTAAATTCAAATAAAAGTAAAAAAAAATGTTATTGCATATTTATATGTTGCGTTATTTTTATTCAACATGGGAAAATATATTTTAATCCAGAAGAAGTGGCTTGTCTTGATGTATAGTTGTCTGCAACTCAATAAATAATGTGGCGGAGAAATCATTAGGTATTTCTGCATCTGAAAATGCCTCACTTCAGAAGTAAAGACTGAACATTGGAAGAAAGAAAAATACTAGTCTTGATTTAATTTCATTTTTGCATTTGAAACCTTCTCTTTAAGGGGCAGTCATGATCGTATGGTAGTTGGATTTACAACTACATATGCAATTAGTGCCTACCACAATCAGGAGTTCTAGTCCGGTTCGAGGTGCACTCGATACAGCATTATGTAATAAAGTTTGTCAGAGATTTGCAGAAGGTCTGGTCTTCTCAGGCCAGGGTACTTTAGATCTTGAAATGAAATTAATTTTTTTGTAAGCATCACATTATAATGATCTTTAGTGTTTGGCATAATTAAATTCAGTATTTAGTTTTTGTTCTCTGCAGGTCAATCACTTCTGCATGATCTGCTACAGAATTTCAACCAGTCCAGCACAAGTGAGCTGAATGATATTTGTAAACAGTACTTGATGTCACATGCCATCAACAGAGATATGATCTACTGTTTGTTAACAAACAAGGATTATACCGGTTAGTTTTATTTTATGAAAGTTATCACATCAATTGGTGAGATGTATATACATGTATATATATATATATGGGTCAGTGTAATGTTTGCTGTATATATATATATATATTATACAATTATAGTCTTTTGCTGAGGTCAATACAAGTTTTTATGGACCTTAAAAACGATATTCACCTTTAGGCTGAGGTGAATATTGATTTCTAAGGTCCATAAAAACTCGTATTGACCGATACAAAAGACTGTAATTGTTTTATTGCATTAAAATGAAAAGTGAAAGTGAAACCAAGTCAATATGAAATTAATCACTTCATTATGATGTCATACATAATGCAATGGAAAACGAAAGTGAAACCCAAGTCAATACAAGTTTTAATCAAGCAATATCAAATTTTAAGGAATGTCAGGTGACAGCATGATAGCCAATAAAATTGCTTAAATAAAATCATTATGTAATAAATATATATATATATATGGGTCAGTGTAATGGTTACTAACTACAGATAAGAAGAAAAGTGGTTTTTTTCTTTGTCTTTTGCATGGGATGATGAATTCGTGGCCAGAATAACAAGATGTGACAAGTGACATTAAAACCAATACATCAAACTATTTATCATTTATTTTATTGATAAGCCATGGTACTTTTAAGGAAAAATAGATAAGACCAATGAACAAAAATACCAGTGTTTCTACTAATATTCTCGAAAAGGGGAAGGTAGTATAAGTAGACAAAACATATATAATATATTTTTACCTACATTGTAGGTTATACAGAACAAGGATCTGACTTTAACTTTGTCCAAAAATGTAAAAAAAAAATTGAGACACGAAAAGTTGGGGTCAATACTAAAAATTTGAAACACTGGTAATTTTTTTTGCTTAAATACATTGTGAATTTATATTTATTAAAATAGTAGTTATGAAATGATAATATGTAGTTAGAACTGTTTCTTTGTGGTCCCTTCTGGTTTTTTTTCCAGTTCACCTGACAGTATGCTTTGCTGGTCAAAGACATGTGATCCAAGCTGGCCTTGGGATATTACCTGAACTTAGGACTGCAGCCTGCAGGATAATT
Organism: Bathymodiolus brooksi; assembly: GCA_963680875.1. NCBI lineage: Eukaryota > Metazoa > Mollusca > Bivalvia > Mytilida > Modiolidae > Bathymodiolus > Bathymodiolus brooksi. The sequence continues at coordinate 90,997,254 of OY804576.1, forward strand.
TACAGCTGAGTCCATAATTTATATCATAATTAAATATTCAATAAAGAGATGAAAAATGTTGCTGGCCAACATTTTGTCTTCATTAGTTGTTCTGGTTCACTACTAATACACTATGTTGAAAATTTCATTAATATTTTTCTTTACAGATGGTTGGGAGTTCTGGTCTCTATTGAAGAATAATTTATTATATATTTAGTTTTACATGTAGCTGGACTTATTCAGATCACAATACATGTGACAATAGATGATGTATTTAAAAAATACACCAGATATTTCCTAAATAATAAATGAATGAACTTAATATTTTGTTGTTGTTTTCATTGAACATGTTTTAAGAAGCAAATTAGAATAGTAATGAGCAAGACTGAAACTTTGACATGGAGTCGGAGAGTTGGGTTATGGTGTTTAATGCCAGTTTCATTTTCAACAATATTTCAGTTATATTGTGGTGGTCACTTTTATTGGTGGCGTAAACCCGAGTACCTGGAGAAAACCACATACCTGTTGCAAGTCACTGACGAATTTTATCACACAATAATGTGGTATCAAGTACACCTTAAGTTACCATGAGCGGGATTCGAACGGCATGGAGAGTAAGACTGAAACAAATTTACTTGCTCAAATTGCAATCAAGGGAAACCTGAATATAAACAGCATCCTATATAAACAACATAAACTTTATTTTAAATAAAGTTCCATATGTAGCCTTTCGTAGGAAATGTGTTAAGCGTGCAAATAATATCCATCTATTTTAAACACAAGCTGGTCTTAAGGAAGTTTAGTTTAGAGGTGTTTCACTATCATGCTTGTTGGGTGATTGTTGCATATAACATCACTTTCAGCAATTGTACAGCTACATCATGATAGCAAGACATTGAGGTAGGAAAGTAAAAACACCTACAAATGTATATATATATATATATATATCAAACTGACCAGTTAAACTTTCGGCAAGTGGTAGTACTAGGTGTCTGGAATCTTCACCCCATGGGGGATTACATATTGGTATGAAAAGTATTCAGTTTAATTTATTAGTTACTTGAGGTTATAGATTATTAAAATATCTTTAATTTGATACCTTGATGATCAAATTCTGACTAGAAACAATAGAGTAATCATAAAAAACGTAAATTTGAGCAACGAATTTTAAAGCAATGGCAGCGAATTTTAAAGCAATGGCAGCCATTTTGTTTTCAAAATGGTCACCAATATGACAATTATTCCTTAATAAAATGCTAAAACAAATAAGAGGTCATTAGTACAAATCTCCATATCCATTTTTTCAGTGATATTAATTATATTGATAAAAAAAATTATCAAATTATCTTGGAACAGGTTCCCTGTTTGATGAATTTTATGAAAAAATGGCGGCCATTTTGAACAAAATGGCTGCCATTTCTTGCGTCGACAAAAAAAACATCACGTCCAACAGAACGTGCACAACACTGTGGTATTACCTTCAAAATTTTGTGCGGATATCATTTTTAGTTTAGGAAATATGAAGCTTTTTGTGTCATTTTCCCATATAACTGCTGTGAAACGGTGCCATTCTCAAATAGTGTTGAACACTAATTGCACACCCACCTTTATGGATTCATAATTCCACAAAAAGATGTAAAAAATGATTCATATGTTATAATTGCACACAAAACAAGTATTTCTACACACAATTTCTTCTATTATGATGTCAGATAAGTTATTTTCTGACAAAATTAAGGCAATGTGAGCCATATGGACCTTTCGGTCAAGATCAAAAGTGGCTCCGCCATACATTTTGGACAGTAAAACAAATAGCAAATATTACTTCGAGCATGTTCAGTTTCATTTTTCTGACAGAATAACTTATAATCTATGGGAAAAAACAAAAGTAGAGACATTATCTGCTGTTTACACAAAAAATCAGAACTCTAAAACAGTCATTAAAACCATTATTGATGGTGGCCATCTTTGGAAAATTATCGACCAAAAATAGGCAATTTCAGATGCTCATAACTTTTGAACCCTTCATCCGATTTTTACAAATGAAGGCTCAAAGTTCTTCTTAGATTGAGCTCTATCTAATGGTTCAAAAACAGCAAGCATCCCCTGTAATTGATTTTTGACTGGCATCTCTACCTATTGAAGGTTCTGTATTAAGTTTTTCCTCAAAGCAGAATGAAAGATGAGCGACACAGGCTCAGCCCACTGAGCCTCTAGTTAACTTTTAAACTCAATCGGCAATAATTCGCGTATTCCGCTTCATCAACTGTTTTCTGTTTTTTTCCGCTTTCGTTTTTCTGAAGATTTATCGCATTCTGGTACACACCATTTTCAACAAATCAAGCGACCCAATATACTGCACTGGTTCCCAGTATCTTGTGCATAGTATTTCGCTTGCATAATCAAAACAAACTAATCAGGTTATAAAAGTGAAAATGTTTGACTTTTAATTTCATTTGAAAAAGCTTTCATTAACGATTTTTACGAATAATTTTATCACCATGCTATTGGGAATTTTCCCTCATGAAATTGGGAAAAAAGAGCCTTTTTCACATTGGAACTGGGGCTGATTTTCGGCCCCAAAAACGCAGTCGGAAAATAACTGCAGATTGAAATACTTTTCTGGACTTCCTCCTTTTTGTATCCCTACTGTAGCCATCTACGAACTGTACTTTTTGAAACCCTCATTGGTTCAGCTCTATTAAATGAATATGTAATATCCTGTAAAGATTGCTGGCGATTGTGTTTTACTAGTCAGAAAAGTTTATGATCACCTCTCTTGTCAGTCAATCTTGACCGTCTACTTCTATGATTATTTTCAATGGTTCCCTTTGATCAGCACACTTCCCACGGTAGACCGATGTATTCCCAATACCTGTGCAATTTTATAATTTTCTACTCCATTTGAGCTCAAAGAAATGATCCTTTCTTTGAGATCTTTTGACAATGCTGATGTTTTTCCTGACATGTTTACATTGTAATAACATCTCAAGGTGACTTTGAGGTGACCTTTACTCCTCCAATCATATTGCCACCCCACAAATACTGAAAAAAAACCAGACTGATTTGGCTACTATAACTTAAGTAGATCCATTTACGGGTACGGAACAAATGGTTCTGTTTCCATAAGGAATGCATTACACAGAAATTCGTACCGGCGTTAAACTGAATAATAATAAAACCTTTTTGATATTCAACACTTAATTCAACAATGCAATGTGTGACGAACCATAATGGCAGTAATGGTTAATGGATAAGATATACAACATTATGATTTAAGGGGTTATATTATAAAAAAGAAACTGTTTTTAGCTGTCTGACATGAAGGTAACCAAAGACACATGTTTTGTCCTCGAAGGTTGGTTGTTTTTTTTGTGATTAGTGCCACTTTCAACAATATTCCAGTTATATCATAGCGATCAGTTTTATTAGTGGAGGAAACCGGAGGACCGGAGAAAACCACGGACCTGCTGCAAGTCCCTAACAAACTTTATCACATAATGTTGTACACCTCGCCCTGAGCGGGAGTCGAACCCACAACATTAGTGATGATAGGCACCGATTGCACAGGTAGTTGTAAATCCAACTACCATACGATCATGGCCAACGACGGCCCCCTGTCCTTAAAGGTAAATACAGCCCAACCGGTCAGCTCAAATTTTATTTAAAAGGTCACCTTAACGTAACCCCTTACAGGATGTTGTTAGAAGAGATCTAATTTTAATTAGATCATTATTTCTGCTAAAGCATGGATGTAACTCATTATTTTATAACATGGGTGTTAAATAAATTGTGGCGGGATAGATGGTGAACTGACAAAAAGTGGAGGGGGTCAATTTAGCCTACTACATTGACCAAAACCTTTGATTCTAAAATTCTAATATAACCGGTATAGCCTTTTAATTGTACCTAATTAATAGGGTATCAGATACTATGTATGACAATAGACAGTGATTCTATATATATATGTCATAATTAAAGCAACTGTTTGCAATCTATGATTCCAGAAACAAATATGACATAAGGGATCTATGTATACAAGTAAGTTTGCATGCCACACCTTAAAATGGTGTAAATTATGATGAAGTACATGTCGATCTCTGCGGCGACAACTAAAGGGAGCATCTCAAAATACACAATAATGGATGCATTGCGATTAATAGCAACACAACAATATTACAATGTACATAACATTATATATCAGGAATTATCTAGCCATAGTAAACTATTCTCATTGTTAGAAAACTTGTATATATACTTCAGAAATAAAATGCAAATATTATTTGAAGAGAATTTCCGAAATAGAAACAAAAATTAAAAAAATGAATTCCCAATTTCACAATATCATTACTTAATGTCAAATCTAACTTACAGCTGATTATTTTATCGTCAAAGTGCATTTTTGGTATACACACCATGCACAATGGAAAAGTTCCCTTTTGTTTTACGTCAATTGTTGACCTGGAAAGTAATGGAATATATCGTTTCCGATACCAGCTGTGCAAGGGGGCATTGATAGCACCAGCTATCGAAGAAAGAGGCTGCCTTCTATTTACTCAGATTGAGCAAGTGCTATTTTTGTAATGTGGATGGAGCAGATTTTGATTCTGTATTGTAACTATATTCCATTCACAATTTTAGTATTTATTTACAGATGTTGTACATACAGGCATTTGTCTTTGTGATATTGATGGGTAAACTAATGAGGAAGATATTCTTTGGTCAACTGAGACCAGCAGAGATGGAGGTACGTTGTATGTTATTTAGCACATTTTTGTCTAGTAGGATTATTCATTGATATTTTTATTACTAATACTATGTCAGTGGTTAATAATGAAATACAAAGTTTATAATTATATCCAGGATTATCCAATACTGATTAATTAAATTTTTTTATAAAAAAGTGAGTCTAAAATGAATGTAAGGATGGGTGACACGACTGACACCAAATAGGATATCAGTATAGATGCACACACACACACACACACACACATAGAATGAGTTCAAATTTTAACTGCAGCTACCAGGTTTATGACAGAGTAGTTTAGCACGTTTTCCAGGCTTTTCTGTGAAATTTATCTTTCAACCACTTAAAACGATTATGCAAATTAGGCATATTTTGATAAAAGCTCACATTTAAATCTTCTCTTCTGAAACTGCTAAATCAAATTAAACCAAATATGAGTGAGAAGGTCCTTGGGTGATCTCTTTTAAAATTGTGTTGGGACAGCCTACCCTCCATTTAAGATGTCAGCCATTACTAAATATGAGCTCAAATTTAAATTGCAGCAGCTGCATGACAATAAAGAGATCAACATTTTTTCTGGGTTTTTCTGTGAAATTTTTATTTCAGCTGATTTATACCTATTACAGAGATGCAAACCACCCCGCTTTTCGCGAATTTACCCTGAATTTTCAATGGGGAAATCCGCCCTCCGATTTGCTAATCGTGATCTTATTGTTTAACTCTGATTTATTCAAAATCCGGAAATATTTCATATGCTGTGCCATCACCGGTTTATTTTTATTTTTTGATAGCAAAGACGCTTTGAAAACCAATGAAAGCTTTGCTACATTCAAGCGTTTTAATGACTTTAATAAGCAAATCTCGGGTTTTTTCGTTTCGAGTAAAAAAAAAGTATTACGTGTGTTGTTCAACATGACAACTCCGTAAAAGAAGCGAAAAGTATAATCAGATGTTCATTGAAGAACAAAAACAACTATTCTCATGTTTTATGACTTCCAGAAGAAGGGAAACATATGCGTATTGTAAAATATGTTGCATTGAGATTGCGGTCGCTCATGGAGGAAAGGGAGATCTTCCAAAACACTTCAAATCAAAAAAACATTCCAAACTCAGAATTTTCAGAAACAAATAGGAAGATTACAAACTCTTTGACATCAGTTAAGGGCCTAAGTGTAGTAAAATCAAAAGGTTTGTTTACCAAATTCTTGATGCAATACAACATTCCATTGATGTAGCATTTAGCTTTGATTAAATGATCAAATTGCTTATTTCCCTAATTTTCTAACAGCATATATTTAATGATAATTTCTCTATTCTAAGTATTTTGGTCATTAGCATTCAAAATTTTGGAACCCTTTAATTTATTTGATTATACCTTTTAGCTAGCATTTTTTTAAGTTTTCATCATACAACACTGAACAGGTTAGTCTTTTATCTTTATGCAGCAAAAAATACAGTACAAAAACCAACTATTTGAGACATAAAATGATATGCCAGGATATGCTCAGAATGCAGGATTTTGTATCATTTACCCCGAGAGCTTCTGGGGGCCTTCAGCGACCCACCGAATCACCGACCAGAAAAAGCAACTCGCAAATCGACGTGCACATCTAGCTTCGCGAGCTGGTTACTCCTATTTCTCCTCAGTTGGGGGTTGGCATCTCTGCTATTATGCAGCATATTTTGATATAAAAAAAAAGTCACATATAAATCTTGTGCTCAGAAACTTAAGCTGAAAAATGATCTTTGGTTGGCCCACTTTCAAAATTTTGTGTGACACCACAATTCTTTATAAACTTTTAAAAGTCAAATTGAAAACCAAAAAAGCAATTATGAGAACCTTGAATCAGTTGAAAGTTCATTTTTGGTTGTTTTTTTTCCACCAATATCTTTATGAAATTCCATCCTGCGGCTAGTAATGATTTTTGCTGGACAATAATCAATTTCAGTTTTATTCATTTCCTATTTAAATCAGGTGAGTGATACAGGCTTTTGAGAGTGAGTGAGTGATGTTGTTTAATGCTAAACGAACATTTTTTTTTAGCTATATCATGGAGAGAACAAGTTACATTCAATGAAATGATGATCTCCATGTGTACTAAACCAACATGCTTAATTAGATCTTTTTAGTGCTAACTCACTGAAACAACATTCCTTGGGTAGTCTTGTTGCTCCACTCTGACACATTATCCTGATTCCATGCCAACCAGTATTTACTCTTACTCCTTAGTGCTTTTAAGAACCTCTGGTTTTTAAACATGTGGTGGCTCGACTTTAGCAGTGATAGGCACTGATTGTATCTGTGAATCTAGACACCATGCAATCTCTAGCTTTTTTGTGTATATATGTTTTTTGATTTAGTATTATAAGGAAAGAAGTGAAATAAATCCAATTTAACTTTGCAATATATATGTCATATCATAATTGTGTTCATCAGCAGTATTTCAACATTACCATTATAACATGCAATGCAATTTTTATCACACAAGATACATGTACAATGTTCATATTAATATATGCAACTGTAACAAAATGTTTTCAAAACCCTATATTTTAGCATCTGATTGAAAGATCATGGTATGCTGTCACAGAAACTTGTTTGGCATTCACTGTATTTAGAGATGATTTTAGTCCCAGATTTGTAGCTCTTTTTACCATACTACTTTTCTTAAAATGTTTTCATTGGTTGGCAGAAGATAGAATAGACTATGTAAGTACACTTTTTTTTAGCTCACCTGATCCATTATGTGATAGAGTTTGTCAGTGACTTATGGGAGGTCGATGGCTTTTTCTGGGTCCTCCAGTTTGCTCCACCAATAAAACTGACCGCCATGATACATCTGAAATATTGTTGAAAGTGGCATTAAGTACCAAATTATAACTATAACCATGGGGTCATGTGAATTATTGCCATCACTTGGCATCCGTCATCATCAGCATCCATATGTGCTAATAGCCACAGGCTATTGGTACCATCGCCTTCAAGAACGGTAACTCATGCTGTATGACGTATGGCTGTATGACATATGGTTCACGTGCCACTCATTTATTACTGTGCATTGAAACATAGTTCTCATTAGTGTGTATTGAATTCGCAATGCCTAACGAATAAATATGACAAATGACCACAATAAATTAATATACAATTAATGAGTTTCTATGATTCTAAATCTATTGAGATTGGAACTTTCAGCTGTAAAATTCTCAGAATCGAAGTGTAGGTATCTATTGTTTTGATTACGAATGCAATCTAAGATGTCAGAGTGAAGGGCTATTTTAAAAACAATAAATATTTATCCCATTTATAAGGATGTAAATATAAATATTCAAGGATAATTAACTATGGAAGATTGTAGGAAAAATATTTATCTTACAGAACGGTATCAATGTACTCCACAAATCAGATTTAATGTAAACTGTACACAGTTCAATAATTATAAATAGATCGCTATTTTTAACCAGATTGCGAGTACGGTTGGTCTAATTGAAGAACTATCAAGCGTAATAAAGAATAATGAAGTAAAGAACCCAAAACTACTATTTGTGTTGTTTTATGTGTTATTTATAACAATATTATGCATTTAATAATCATTTTGACTACAAAAATAAAAAAAAATAAGAAAAACTATAGTTTAGCAAATATCACTTCTTCTTTTCCCAATCGCGGCGATTTGCAGATCTACATGAAGTCACAATCTACGTTTTACATAGTTTTAAGTGTTATTTACATGAAAATCTGGATTTAATAATCATTTTCTGTACTTTAGTACAAAAAAATATTTAAACCAATATATATGAGAAAATATTATCATTGTTCTTCTTTTCTGATATTTTTGTTTTTCTGGTGTATAAGTGAAATACTTCCTGAATACGATAGATTTAAGTTAACACGATATCGGCATTTTCATAAAAGAAACGTGGCAAAAATATGCGGGTGCCATACACATATAGGACGATTATTCAAAATTACAAGTCGACTTGAACTTCATGTAATTTATCATACCTAAAAAAGTTTTAAATTTTTAATCATTTTGATTACGTAATTAAATATATGTTACCTCTGTTTAATTGACTTGGGTCAAAGACATGCCACTCAGGCGAGCTGTACTCAGTACAACATTATGTGTAAAGTTTGTCGGTGACTTGCGGAAGGTTCGTGGTTTTCTTCGGGTACTCCGGTTTCCTCCAGTAATAATATTCCAACTGGAAAATTCTGACCCATCAATAATTGTACTATAAATTTGGCTATTATTTATTATTCTTAATTTATTGCTTTTGGTTGCTATTTTCAATTGATATCTGCTATTATATGAACTGCTAAGTATTTTATAAATAAGCAATGATGGGTCCAACAAAATGTTGACTTGCAAACTTATATTTTTACAGCTTTACCATTCTTAAGCGAAAACATTAAGTTGCATTTAATCTCTTATATTTATGTATTATAACCTTATCAATCAGATGTGAAACATCAAGGTGCCAGTATATCAAACATGGTTAATATTTAAATGTAATGATTGTCTAAACTGCCATGACATGGAAATATTAAGATGATATATGTTTGTTGAATGCAGTAAGATTATTGTATGTTTGGAGGTAAATTCAACATGACTACAAACAGTAGCCTATAGTGAATAACATTTACATCTTGACATTTTTTCCATTTAACCAACTTGCCATATATATGTTTTCTTAGTGTTGTTGCTTTGGTGTTGATTCATCACAAACATGGCTTCTAAAAGGACTAGTTGAACAGCTATAACCTGGTGCATCCAATTTTCTTAGTATAGCAATTATTAATTATTTTGTTTACAAGTGAAAGTACTATCTGAAAAACAAAGTTAACGCAATTTATTTGCTCAAAATTGGTTAAGTAGTGGCCGAGATATTGAATTTTTAAGGTTCGCTATTCTTGATGATTCTGGACATATTCACTGTAATGTTTTTATGCAAATATGGCACCGAAAAGGTGACATAAATACAAAATATAGCAGAAAAAAATTACCATAACTTCGAAAATATGAAAGATAATTTCTTGAAACCTGGCATACTTGGAGGTCGTGATGTCCTCTTTGATACAAGCCTATTTTCATTTTTGTATTAAATTAAACACATTTCTAGGAAAGTGTTTACCATGGCAACGGATGACAAAAAAATGAAATACTACTTCCAAACAGCTTATTTTTCCATAGCTGTAAATAATAGGACATGGCTCTCTTTATATAGAGCCTCAAAATTTGTATCCATTAAATTTGTCCAACTTTTTTACAAATTTAACAGAGAATCTTGGTTACCATAGCAACAAAATAGGAAAATTTGAATATTTCCTTTCATACTGTTTTCTTTCACCAAAGAATGATTTTGTATGGGAAATTATTGAAAATGATTTGTATAGTTAGTAATAATGTTAAATTTTCTTCTATTTCTGGATAATTCTAGAAGTTTCCAAGGTAACACTTTCTCAGAAAAGTGTGATTTTACCGTAATACCATGGTAAAACCATAGCCCCCTCCCCCTTTTTCAAGTTAAATGGTTGGTCCCGAAGTGCAACTTTATATACTACACCCCTGTTCCCCAACTTCAATTTTTTTTAAATTCCCTTGTCATGAATGTCACTCAATAGATGCAACAATTACAACAGTTTATAAAGTGGCCTACAAATATTATGCAAGAAGAATTTAAGTTGAAGAAAGACATGCAGTGTTTTGAATTTCTTGAGTAGCACGGGCAAATATGACAGAATAACAAGTAAACTATGTGATTGTGGTAGCAAAATCCTGATTCCGAATTAATATAAAATAATACCTCGATTTTTGTGCTTCCACGTGTGATCGACCGATCGAAACACACCATTGATTTGAGTTGCTAGTACGAATTACCGCTAGTACAACAAGCTGTCATTTTTGAGAATGTCTTTTGGACGTCTCAACCTTGATTTCAGACAGGAAAAGTCGATATCGCTTCATTTTCGTATAAAATGTAAATTAGATGGTTTGACAGGAAAAGTTCTCTAGATTTTAATGATATAATTTTATTCTCCATATTCCGCCATTAACAATATGCAAATTTTATTTAAAACAATTAAATCGAAAATAAGATACGAAACTCTGCGTATATCATCAATAAAGTGGTACGAAAATAAAGCTGAGAAAATGCAGTTAACTACGATACAAATTTTGCTTTTGTATTCCTCGGGGCGATAATGGCAAGCAGATATTTTTGATGGTCAAATTATGACGCCGCGATATATATTCGTAGATAACTTCACGTTCGAACGCTTGCATTTTCGTTTAAGATTTCACGATCGACACTAAAGTTATATCAAATTAAAGAGCAGAAAACGATCTTTCAAACGAGGTAGGTTTCGTCAGAAAAGCAACATGATTAAAACAAGAAAACGGGTTTAAACACAAGGTTCAATCGTCAAAATACCGTTGCGTCCAGAGTGACGTTGTATTAGTGATGCACCAGGTTAACAGCTATGCAGATGTCTCCTGTTGTCAAAGCCTAACTCTTATTTCCAACACCCGTTTATAGCTCACCTGACCCAAAGGGTCATGTGAGGTATTACCATCACTTGGCGTTCGTCGTCCGTCCGTTAACATTTTCATATTTTAATCTACTTCTCTGAAATAATTGGGCCAAATGGAACCAAACTTGGCAGAAAGCATCTATATAAGGTCCTCTATAAAGTTTCTTCATTTCGTCCCATTCCGCCAACAAATATGGCCGCCAAGGGCAATTTTGTTTCTGATTTGCTAATGTTAAAAAAATCTTCTCCTCTAAAACTGCTTGGCCAAATGGAGCCAATTTGGCAGGAAGCATCTATGTAAGATTCTCTATAAAACTTGTTCATTTGGTTCCATTCGGCCAACAAACATGGCGGCTGTTACTAAAAATAGAACATATGGTAAAATTGCACATGTTTGGTAATAACTCAAAAAAACATTAATAATATCAGAAATCTGACGGGGTAAAAATGATCAGCACATCAAGATCTAACTACCCTGAAATTTTGAAGAAAATCTGATTACCTATTTTGGAGTTATTGCCCTTTTTTCATCAAATTTTCAAAATTTTAATACTTTTCGTTTTTTATTTCAAAAACTATAAGAGATAGATGTTAAGTTTAAACAGCAAACATGTGCAGCATGTCAAGATTTACCTAGCCTGCAATTTTAAAGTATCTACATGCCCTGCAATTTTGAAGTAAATCCGTTGTCCGTCTGTTAACTTTTTCATATTTTAATTTTCTCCTCTGAAACAACTTGGCCAAATAGAACCAAACTTAGCAGTAACCATCTATGTAAGGTCCTCTATAAAGTTTCTCCATTTCGTTCCGTTCCACTAACAAATATGGCCGCTAAGTGCAATTCTTGTTTCTGATTGGCTACTGTTTAAAAAAATCTTATCCTCTGAAACTGCTTGGCAAAATGGACCCAAACTTGGCAGGAAGCATCTATGTAAGGTCCAAGCCTGGCATAGATGGTCCCTGGGTGTGTCCCTTTCAAAATTGTGTCTGACAGCCTCACCCTCCATTCAAGATGGCTGCTGTTTTTTAAGGTAATGATTATCTCCCTTTGAAATTTACTTCAGTAGCAATCTATTGTCAGGTGAGCGATACAGGCTCAGTGGGCTGAGCCTCTAGTTTTTAGTTCACCTGGACCAAAGGTCCATGTGAACTATTGCCATCACTTGGCGTCCGTCGTCTGTCGTCTGTCGTCTGTCGTCTGTCGTCTGTAAACTTTTCACATTTCAAGCTTCTTCTCCGAAACCACTTGGCCGATTGGAACCGAACTTAGCAGGAATGTTCCTTGGATGGTCCTCTACAAAGTTACTGTTTTTCGTTCCAGTTGGATATTCAATATGGCTGCCAGGGCCAATAATATGCTCTGATTGGCCGAAATTTCAAAGATCTTCTTCTCCGAAACTAATGAACTGACTGAACCCAAACTGTAAAGGAGTGATCATTGGAATGTCCTTTACCAAGTTACTGTTTTTTATGCCGATCGGAAATCCAAGATGGCCGCCATCGCAGGACATAGATTAACATTGGACCCTATGGGAAAATGTTCAAATGCCTTCTTCTCAGAAACTACAAATATGATTAAAGCCAAACTGTACATGAATGTTCATTGGATGGTCCTCTACAATCTTAAGGTTTTTTGCTCCGATATGAAATTCAAAATGGCGGCTACGGCAGGACTTAGTTTAACATTGGACCCTATGGGGAAAATGTTTCAAAATGCTTCTTCTCTGAAACCACTTGGACAGTTGAAACCAAACTGCCCAGGAATGATCATTGGAAGGTCCTCTACAAATTTTTTGTTTTTTATGCCGGTCGAAAATCCAAGATGGCCGCCACCGCAGGACATAGATTAACATTGGACCCTATGGGAAAATGTTCAAATGCCTTCTTCTCAGAAACTACAAATACTATTAAAGCCAAACTGTACATGAATGTTCATTGGATGGTCCTCTACAATCTTAAGGTTTTTTGTTCCGATATGAAATTCAAAATGGCGGCTACGACAGGACTTAGTTTAACATTGGACCCTATGGGAAAAATGTTTCAAAATGCTTCTTCTCTGAAACCACTTGGACAGTTGAAACCAAACTGCCCAGGAATGATCATTGGAAGGTCCTCTACAAATTATTTGTTTTTTATGCCGGTCGGAAATCCAAGATGGCCGCCACCGCAGGACATAGATTAACATTGGACCCTATGGGAAAATGTTCAAATGCCTTCTTCTCAGAAACTACAAATATTATTAAAGCCAAACTGTACATGAATGTTCATTGGATGGTCCTCTACAATCTTAAGGTTTTTTGTTCCGATATGAAATTCAAAATGGCGGCTACGGCAGGACTTAGTTTAACATTGGACCCTATGGGAAAAATGTTTCAAAATGCTTCTTCTCTGAAACCACTTGGACAGTTGAAACCAAACTGCCCAGGAATGATCATTGGAAGGTCCTCTACAAATTTTTTGTTTTTTATGCCGGTCGAAAATCCAAGATGGCCGCCACCGCAGGACATAGATTAACATTGGACCCTATGGGAAAATGTTCAAATGCCTTCTTCTCAGAAACTACAAATATTATTAAAGCCAAACTGTACATGAATGTTGATTGGATGGTCCTCTACAATCTTAAGGTTTTTTGTTCCGATATGAAATTCAAAATGGCGGCTACGACAGGACTTAGTTTAACATTGGACCCTATGGGAAAAATGTTTCAAAATGCTTCTTCTCTGAAACCACTTGGACAGTTGAAACCAAACTGCCCAGGAATGATCATTGGAAGGTCCTCTACAAATTTTCTGTTTTTTATGCTGGTCGGAAATCCAAGATGGCCGCCACCGCAGGACATAGATTAACATTGGACCCTATGGGAAAATGTTCAAATGCCTTCTTCTCAGAAACTACAAATATTATTAAAGCCAAACTGTACATGAATGTTCATTGGATGGTCCTCTACAATCTTAAGGTTTTTTGTTCCGATATGAAATTCAAAATGGCGGCTACGGCAGGACTTAGTTTAACATTGGACCCTATGGGAAAAATGTTTCAAAATGCTTCTTCTCTGAAACCACTAGGACAGTTGAAACCAAACTGCCCAGGAATGATCATTGGAAGGTCCTCTACAAATTATCTGTTTTTTATGCCGGTCGGAAATCCAAGATGGCCGCCACCGCAGGACATAGATTAACATTGGACCCTATGGGAAAATATTCAAATGCCTTCTACTCAGAAACTACAAATATGATTAAAGCCAAACTGTACATGAATGTTCATTAGATGGTCCTCTACAAACTTTACGTTTTTTGTTCCGGTATGAAATTCAAAATGGCGGCTACGGCAGGACTTAGTTTAACATTGAACCCTATGGGAAAAATGTTTCAAAACGCTTCTTCTCTGAAACCACTTGGATAATTGAAACCAAACTGCCCAGGAATGATCATTGGAAGGTCCTCTAGAAATTTTATGTTTTTTATGCCGATCGGAAATCCAAGATGGCCGCCACCGCAATACATAGATTAACATTGGACCCTATGGGAAAATGTTCAAATGCCTTCTTCTCAGAAACTACAAATATGATTAAAGCCAAACTGTACATGAATGTTCATTGGATGGTCCTCTACAATCTTAAGGTTTTTTGTTCCGATATGAAATTCAAAATGGCGGCTACGGCAGAACTTAGTTTAACATTGGACCCTATGGGAAAAATGTTTCAAAATGCTTCTTCTCTGAAACCACTTGGACAGTTGAAACCAAACTGCCCAGGAATGATCATTGGAAGGTCCTCTACAAATTTTCCGTTTTTTATGCCGGTCGGAAATCCAAGATGGCCACCACCGCAGGACATAGATTAACATTGGACCCTATGGGAAAATATTCAAATGCCTTCTACTCAGAAACTACAAATATGATTAAAGCCAAACTGTACATGAATGTTCATTAGATGGTCCTCTACAAACTTTACGTTTTTTGTTCTGGTATGAAATTCAAAATGGCGGCTACGGCAGGACTTAGTTTAACATTGGACCCTATGGGAAAAATGTTTCAAAATGCTTCTTCTCTGAAACCACTTGGACAGTTGAAACCAAACTGCCCAGGAATGATCATTGGAAGGTCCTCTACAAATTTAAGGTTTTTTATGCCGGTCGGAAATCCAAGATGGCCGCCACTGCAGGACATAGATTAACATTGGACCCTATGGGAAAATATTCAAATGCCTTCTACTCAGAAACTACAAATATGATTAAAGCCAAACTGTACATGAATGTTCATTAGATGGTCCTCTACAAACTTTACGTTTTTTGTTCTGGTATGAAATTCAAAATGGCGGCTATGGCAGGACTTAGTTTAACATTGGACCCTATGGGAAAAATGTTTCAAAACGCTTCTTCTCTGAAACCACTTGGATAATTGAAACCAAACTGCCTAGGAATAATCATTGGAAGGTCCTCTACAAATTTTATGTTTTTTATGCCAATCGGAAATCCAAGATAGCCACCACCGCAATACATAGATTAACATTGGACCCTATGGGAAAATGTTCAAATGCCTTCTTCTCAGAAACTACAAATATTATTAAAGCCAAACTGTACATGAATGTTGATTGGATGGTCCTCTACAATCTTAAGGTTTTTTGTTCCGATATGAAATTCAAAATGGCGGCTACGACAGGACTTAGTTTAACATTGGACCCTATGGGAAAAATGTTTCAAAATGCTTCTTCTCTGAAACCACTTGGACAGTTGAAACCAAACTGCCCAGGAATGATCATTGGAAGGTCCTCTACAAATTTTCTGTTTTTTATGCTGGTCGGAAATCCAAGATGGCCGCCACCGCAGGACATAGATTAACATTGGACCCTATGGGAAAATGTTCAAATGCCTTCTTCTCAGAAACTACAAATATGATTAAAGCCAAACTGTACATGAATGTTCATTGGATGGTCCTCTACAATCTTAAGGTTTTTTGTTCCGATATGAAATTCAAAATGGCGGCTACGGCAGGATTTAGTTTAACATTGGACCCTATGGGAAAAATGTTTCAAAATGCTTCTTCTCTGAAACCACTAGGACAGTTGAAACCAAACTGCCCAGGAATGATCATTGGAAGGTCCTCTACAAATTATCTGTTTTTTATGCCGGTCGGAAATCCAAGATGGCCGCCACCGCAGGACATAGATTAACATTGGACCCTATGGGAAAATATTCAAATGCCTTCTACTCAGAAACTACAAATATGATTAAAGCCAAACTGTACATGAATGTTCATTAGATGGTCCTCTACAAACTTAAGGTTTTTTGTTCTGGTATGAAATTCAAAATGGCGGCTACGACAGGACTTAGTTTAACATTGAACCCTATGGGAAAAATGTTTCAAAACGCTTCTTCTCTGAAACCACTTGGATAATTGAAACCAAACTGCCTAGGAATGATCATTGGAAGGTCCTCTAGAAATTTTATGTTTTTTATGCCGATCGGAAATCCAAGATGGCCGCTACCGCAATACATAGATTAACATTGGACCCTATGGGAAAATGTTCAAATGCCTTCTTCTCAGAAACTACAAATATGATTAAAGCCAAACTGTACATGAATGTTCATTGGATGGTCCTCTACAATCTTAAGGTTTTTTGTTCCGATATGAAATTCAAAATGGCGGCTACGGCAGGACTTAGTTTAACATTGGACCCTATGGGAAAAATGTTTCAAAATGCTTCTTCTCTGAAACCACTTGGACA
The DNA here is from genome assembly GCA_963680875.1 of Bathymodiolus brooksi. Lineage (NCBI taxonomy): Eukaryota > Metazoa > Mollusca > Bivalvia > Mytilida > Modiolidae > Bathymodiolus > Bathymodiolus brooksi. The sequence goes on from OY804576.1 coordinate 91,014,237, forward strand.
GTTGAAACCAAACTGCCCAGGAATGATCATTGGAAGGTCCTCTACAAATTTTCTGTTTTTTATGCTGGTCGGAAATCCAAGATGGCCGCCACCGCAGGACAGATTAACATTGGACCCTATGGGAAAATATTCAAATGCCTTCTACTCAGAAACTACAAATATGATTAAAGCCAAACTGTACATGAATGTTCATTGGATGGTCCTCTACAAACTTTACGTTTTTTGTTCTGGTATGAAATTCAAAATGGCGGCTATGGCAGGACTTAGTTTAACATTGGACCCTATGGGAAAAATGTTTCAAAACGCTTCTTCTCTGAAACCACTTGGATAATTGAAACCAAACTGCCTAGGAATGATCATTGGAAGGTCCTCTACAAATTTTATGTTTTTTATGCCAATCGGAAATCCAAGATGGCCACCACCGCAATACATAGATTAACATTGGACCCTATGGGAAAATGTTCAAATGCCTTCTACTCAGAAACTACAAATATGATTAAAGCCAAACTGTACATGAATGTTCATTAGATGGTCCTCTACAAACTTTACGTTTTTTGTTCTGGTATGAAATTCAAAATGGCGACTACGGCAGAACTTAGTTTAACATTGGACCCTATGGGAAAAATGTTTCAAAATGCTTCTTCTCTGAAACCACTTGGACAGTTGAAACCAAACTGCCCAGGAATGATCATTGGATGGTCCTCTACATATTTTCTGTTTTTTATGCCGGTCGGAAATCCAAGATGGCCGCCACCGCAGGACATAGATTAACATTGGACCCTATGGGAAAATATTCAAATGCCTATGCAAGTCATTGAGCTCCGTTGTGTGCGAGATCTTGCCAGCTGATCATGCTCTAACTGGGTGTGATTGGAAGGTCCTCTACAAGGTGTGTGTTTTTTATGCCGATCGGAAATCCAAGATGGCCACCACCGCAGGACATAGATTAACATTGGACCCTATGGGAAAATGTTCAAATGCCTTCTTCTCAGAAACTACAAATATGATTAAAGCCAAACTGTGCATGAATGTTCATTGAATGGTCCTCTACAAAATATACGTTTTTTATTCTGATATGAAATTTAAAATGGCGGCTACGGCAGGACTTAGTTTAACATTGGACCCTATGGGAAAAATGTTTCAAAATGCTTGTTCTCTGAAACCACTTGGACAGTTGAAACCAAACTGCCCAGGAATGATCATTGGAAGGTCCTGTTTTTTATGCCGATCGGAAATCCAAGATGGCTGCCACCACAGGTCATAGTATTAACACAGAACCATATGGGGAAAATACAGAAATATATTCTTCTCTGAAGCTATTGCACTGATTGAACCTAAACTGTGCATCAATCATTGGAAGGTCCTTTACAAACTTTGTGTTTTTTATGTTGATCGTAATTCCAAGATGACGCAGGACATAGTTTTTACATAGGACCAATTGTTTTTTTTTATTACCAGGTGAACGATACAGGCTCTTGAGAGCCTCTGGTTTATTTCTAGGCTTTCACATTGAGATTGAAAGGTTAGCCCGGCTCTCAGTACTTTCAGTGATTTGATAAGCTATTTCTCGCACCAGTCTTTACTCTTACTCCTTAGTATTGCGTGCTTAGCGGAGATGCAACAAATACCAATTTTATTTTCTTGGTTTGACCCGACCTGGGCTCAAACCCACAATCTGCACTTGAAGGCAAGCACAGTAACCATTATTACACCACCAATGCTGCTTTTAGCTCACTTGACCCAAAGAATCAATTGAGGTATAGTCATCACATGGCGTCTGTCGTCATCCTCCGTAAATTTGTGCATTTTGATATTCTTCTCTCAAACCACTGGGCCTATTGGAACCAAAATTAATAGAAATGCTCATTGAATGGTCCTATGGTCCTCTAAAAAAAATTATATATTTTTTTTTAACTTAAGTACACAGAAACAAGAGGCCCATAGGTGTCAACAAAGGGTGTTGTCTGAGAGTTTATTTTCAACCAATCTTTATGGATTTTTATACCCCCCTGCAACGAAGTTGTAGGGGGTATACTGGTTTCACCATGTCCGTCCGTCCGTCTGTCCGTCCGTCTGTATAGACAAATCCTATGTCGTACGATAACTTGAGTTGTGTTTTTTAGAATCTTTTTAAATTTTATCAGCTGTTTACTGGTGAAGAGAGGAGGATCCCTTTCATTTTTGACGATTTTCACCTTTGCCCTTCCAGAGTTATTTGACATAATATGACGGAAAATAGGATGTTTACCCTATGTCGTATGATAACTTGAGTAGTGTTTCTCAGAATGTTTTGAAATTTTATCAGCAGCTTACCGGTGAAGAGAGGAGGATCCCTTTTATTTTTGACGATTTTCACTTTTGCCGTTCCAGAGTTATTGGACTTGATATGACGGAAAATATGATGTTTACCATATGTCGTATGATAACTTGAGTAGTGTTTCTCAGAATGTTTTGAAATTTTATCAGCAGCTTACCGGTGAAGAGAGGAGGGTCCCTTTCATTTTTGGTCGGAACAATCCGTAATGTTTTGGTTATGGAAATAGGTTGGACAGATGTGGGGAGTGGGGGGTATATCTTGCTCACAGTAATACTATTTTTCTGTATGTTCCTTATAAAAAAATTCTTTATACCGTATAACCGGTAATATCTGCGGTGTGAAATTTCTGTGGTTTTGGTCTAAAAAGAATACATTTAATTTTTTCTGTGGATTGTAAATCTTTGGACCGAAAAAAAAATTGTTTGTGTTACAGGAAGCAACAAGTGAAGCGATGTTACGATAAGCAACTTGTGCACATTACAGTGATCCTTAGAAGTAAAAACATATTTAGTTCTTTAGAAAGTTTTCAAACGTTACAACTTCTGAATACGCATTTGGTTAACTTCAAATTTGTCTTGAGAAACTAATTTTTCACTGTTTTCGCGATTATTTTGTTGACAGGAAATACGAAGTCAACTGTTGGATCGATATCGGTATAAACTTTGATATATTTCGGATATATATTTTTAATGTCGAATTTTCATACTTTATCATATAACAATTTTTTAAAAAGAATTATGATTAGAAGCAATTGTATTCAATCCTTTTAGTATAATGTAGCAGTGCCTGAAATGGACGGTCGCCCAGTCGCCAAATGCGACTAATATCTTTTTCGGGCGACCAAAAGCTGCTCCAAATTAGGTAGCCACTGGCCCAACAAAAAACGTTTGGGCGATTGCCTAAAAGACCGTTAAAAATTGTTGTTTTACCGAAACCGGACTTCAGCGGTAGATAACTCTTCTGTTCTAGTCGAAAACGGTTTGTTACGAGCACATCGATTGATCAAAATACATTTTTGTAGCCAATAAATACACAGCTAATGTAATTTACTGTTCTCCCCAATTATGTATTTTTATCGAGCCAATCAATACACGTTTTCATGTAATACACAAGTATTCACTAAATATTAGAAAAGAAACGTGTTTTTTTGTTTCTTTATGATTTAATTATTAAAATTGTTAAAAATCACCGACGAAGTGGAAAGTTGTGAACAATAAAGAGAATTCTGTCAACTTATAATGTTTGCGACCTGGTATCTTCCACGGTTCGGAAATTTATTCATTCAATCTGCTGCAAAATGTACATGTACGAATTTCATTTTATAGAAATCGGAAACCTTTTTATGTCAATCCTTAGGTAATCATTGAAAAACTTTTCCCCAACAACGGAGAGAAAATCGTTGACAGTAATTGTTAAACTACGGAAACGATCTGGCCTGTCACTTCTTTTAAACTTTTCATAGTTCATGTACACGGCTACATTTTAGTGACAATTGGGAGTGGTTTTCTTTTTAGTTCACCTGGACCAAAGGTCCAGGTGAACTATTGCCATCACTTGGCGTCCGTCGTCTGTTGTCTGTTGTCTGTAAACTTTTCACATTTCAAGCTTCTTCTCCGAAACCACTTGGCCGATTGGAACCAAACTTAGCAGGAATGTTCCTTGGATGGTCCTCTACAAAGTTACTGTTTTTCGTTCCAGTCGAATATTCAATATGGCTGCCAGGGCCAATAATATGCTCTGATTGGCTGAAATTTCAAAGATCTTCTTCTCTGAAACTAATGAACTGACTGAACCCAAACTGTAAATGAATGATCATTGGAATGTCCTTTACCAAGTTTCTGTTTTTTATGCCGATCGGAAATCCAAGATGGCCACCATCGCAGGACATAGATTAACATTGGACCCTATGGGAAAATGTTCAAATGCCTTCTTTTCAGAAACTACAAATATGATTAAAGCCAAACTGTACATGAATGTTCATTGGACGGTCTTCTACAATATCAAGGTTTTTTGTTCCGATATGAAATTCAAAATGGCGGCTACGGCAGGACTTAGTTTAACATTGGACCCTATGGGAAAAATGTTTCAAAATGCTTCTTCTCTGAAACCACTTGGACAGTTGAAACCAAACTGCCCAGGAATGATCATTGGAAGGTCCTCTACAAAGTTTCTGTTTTTTATGCCGATCGGAAATCCAAGATGGCTGCCACCACAGGACATAGATTAACATTGGACCCTATGGGAAAATATTCAAATGCCTTCTTCTCAGAAACTACAAATATGATTAAAGCCAAACTGTACATGAATGTTCATTAGATGGTCCTCTACAAACTTTACGTTTTTTGTTCCGGTATGAAATTCAAAATGGTGGCTACGGCAGGACTCAGTTTAACATTGGACCCTATGGGAAAATGTTTCAAAACGCTTCTTCTCTGGAACCACTAGGACAGTTGAAACCAAACTGCCCAGGAATGATCATTGGAAGGTCCTCTACAAAGTTTATGTTTTTTATGTCGATCGGAAATCAAAGATGGCCGCCACCGCAATACATAGATTAACATTGGACCCTATGGGAAAATGTTCAAATGCCTTCTTCTCAGAAACTACAAATATTATTGAAGCCAAACTGTACATGAATGTTCATTGGATGGTCCTCTACAAACTTTACGTTTTTTGTTCCGATATGAAATTCAAAATGGCGGCTACGGCAGGACTTAGTTTAACATTGGACCCTATGGGAAAAATGTTTCAAAATGCTTCTTCTCTGAAACCACTTGGACAATTGAAACCAAACTGCCCAGGAATGATCATTGGAAGGTCCTCTACAAAGTTTATGTTTTTTATGTCGATCGGAAATCCAAGATGGCCGCCACCGCAATACATAGATTAACATTGGACCCTATGGGAAAATGTTCAAATGCCTTCTTCTCAGAAACTACAAATATTAATAAAGCCAAACTGTACATGAATGTTCATTGGATGGTCCTCTACAAACTTTACGTTTTTTGTTCCGATATGAAATTCAAAATGGCGGCTACGGCAGGACTTAGTTTAACATTGGACCCTATGGGGAAAATGTTTCAAAACGCTTCTTCTTTGAATTCACTTGGACAGTTGAAACCAAACTGCCCAGGAATGATCATTGGAAGGTTCTCTACAAATTTTTTGTTTTTTATGCCGATCGGAAATCCAAGATGGCCGCCACCGCAATACATAGATTAACATTGGACCCTATGGGAAAATGTTCAAATGCCTTCTTCTCAGAAACTACAAATATTATTAAAGCCAAACTGTACATGAATGTTCATTAGATGGTCCTCTACAAACTTTACGTTTTTTGTTCCGGTATGAAATTCAAAATGGCGGCTACGGCAGGACTTAGTTTAACATTGGACCCTATGGGAAAAATGTTTCAAAACGCTTCTTCTCTGAAACCACTTGCACAATTGAAACCAAACTCCCCAGGAATGACCATTGGAAGGTCCTCTACAAATTTTATGTTTTTTATGCCGATCGGAAATCCAAGATGGCCACCACCGCAGGACATAGATTAACATTGGACCCTATGGGAAAATATTCAAATGCCTTCTTCTCAGAAACTACAAATATGATTAAAGCCAAACTGTACATGAATGTTCATTAGATGGTCCTCTACAAACTCTACGTTTTTTGTTCCGGTATGAAATTCAAAATGGCGGCTACGGCAGGACTCAGTTTAACATTGGACCCTATGGGAAAATGTTTCAAAACGCTTCTTCTCTGGAACCACTAGGACAGTTGAAACCAAACTGCCCAGGAATGATCATTGGAAGGTCCTCTACAAAGTTTCTGTTTTTTATGCCGATCGGAAATCCAAGATGGCTGCCACCGCAGGACATAGATTAACATTGGACCCTATGGGAAAATATTCAAATGCCTTCTTCTCAGAAACTACAAATATGATTAAAGCCAAACTGTACATGAATGTTCATTAGATGGTCCTCTACAAACTTTACGTTTTTTGTTCCGGTATGAAATTCAAAATGGTGGCTACGGCAGGACTCAGTTTAACATTGGACCCTATGGGAAAATGTTTCAAAACGCTTCTTCTCTGGAACCACTAGGACAGTTGAAACCAAACTGCCCAGGAATGATCATTGGAAGGTCCTCTACAAAGTTTATGTTTTTTATGTCGATCGGAAATCAAAGATGGCCGCCACCGCAATACATAGATTAACATTGGACCCTATGGGAAAATGTTCAAATGCCTTCTTCTCAGAAACTACAAATATTATTGAAGCCAAACTGTACATGAATGTTCATTGGATGGTCCTCTACAAACTTTACGTTTTTTGTTCCGATATGAAATTCAAAATGGCGGCTACGGCAGGACTTAGTTTAACATTGGACCCTATGGGAAAAATGTTTCAAAATGCTTCTTCTCTGAAACCACTTGGACAATTGAAACCAAACTGCCCAGGAATGATCATTGGAAGGTCCTCTACAAAGTTTATGTTTTTTATGTCGATCGGAAATCCAAGATGGCCGCCACCGCAATACATAGATTAACATTGGACCCTATGGGAAAATGTTCAAATGCCTTCTTCTCAGAAACTACAAATATTAATAAAGCCAAACTGTACATGAATGTTCATTGGATGGTCCTCTACAAACTTTACGTTTTTTGTTCCGATATGAAATTCAAAATGGCGGCTACGGCAGGACTTAGTTTAACATTGGACCCTATGGGGAAAATGTTTCAAAACGCTTCTTCTTTGAATTCACTAGGACAGTTGAAACCAAACTGCCCAGGAATGATCATTGGAAGGTTCTCTACAAATTTTTTGTTTTTTATGCCGATCGGAAATCCAAGATGGCCGCCACCGCAATACATAGATTAACATTGGACCCTATGGGAAAATGTTCAAATGCCTTCTTCTCAGAAACTACAAATATTATTAAAGCCAAACTGTACATGAATGTTCATTAGATGGTCCTCTACAAACTTTACGTTTTTTGTTCCGGTATGAAATTCAAAATGGCGGCTACGGCAGGACTTAGTTTAACATTGGACCCTATGGGAAAAATGTTTCAAAACGCTTCTTCTCTGAAACCACTTGCACAATTGAAACCAAACTCCCCAGGAATGACCATTGGAAGGTCCTCTACAAATTTTATGTTTTTTATGCCGATCGGAAATCCAAGATGGCCACCACCGCAGGACATAGATTAACATTGGACCCTATGGGAAAATATTCAAATGCCTTCTTCTCAGAAACTACAAATATGATTAAAGCCAAACTGTACATGAATGTTCATTAGATGGTCCTCTACAAACTCTACGTTTTTTGTTCCGGTATGAAATTCAAAATGGCGGCTACGGCAGGACTCAGTTTAACATTGGACCCTATGGGAAAATGTTTCAAAACGCTTCTTCTCTGGAACCACTAGGACAGTTGAAACCAAACTGCCCAGGAATGATCATTGGAAGGTCCTCTACAAAGTTTTTGTTTTTTATGTCGATCGGAAATCAAAGATGGCCGCCACCGCAATACATAGATTAACATTGGACCCTATGGGAAAATGTTCAAATGCCTTCTTCTCAGAAACTACAAATATTATTGAAGCCAAACTGTACATGAATGTTCATTGGATGGTCCTCTACAAACTTTACATTTTTTGTTCCGATATGAAATTCAAAATGGCGGCTACGGCAGGACTTAGTTTAACATTGGACCCTATGGGAAAAATGTTTCAAAACGCTTCTTCTCTGAAACCACTTGGACAATTGAAACCAAACTGCCCAGGAATGATCATTGGAAGGTCCTCTACAAATTTTATGTTTTTTATGTCGACCGGAAATCCAAGATGGCCGCCACCGCAATACATAGATTAACATTGGACCCTATGGGAAAATGTTCAAATACCTTCTTCTCAGAAACTACAAATATTATTGAAGCCAAACTGTACATGAATGTTCATTGGATGGTCCTCTACAAACTTTACGTTTTTTGTTCCGATATGAAATTCAAAATGGCGGCTACGGCAGGACTTAGTTTAACATTGGACCCTATGGGAAAAATGTTTCAAAACGCTTCTTCTCTGAAACCACTTGGATAATTGAAACCAAACTGCCCAGGAATGATCATTGGAAGGTCCTCTACAAGGTGTGTTTTTTTATGCCGATCGGATATCCAAGATGGCCACCACCGCAATACATAGATTAGCATTGGACCCTATGGGAAAATGTTCAAATGCCTTCTTCTCAGAAACTACAAATATGATTAAAGCCAAACTGTACATGAATGTTCATTGGATGGTCCTCTACAAACTATACGTTTTTTGTTCTGATATGAAATTCAAAATGGCGGCTACGGCAGGACTTGTTTAACATTGGACCCTATGGGAAAAATGTTTCAAAACGCTTCTTCTCTGAAACCAAACTGCCCAGGAATGATCATTGGAAGGTCCTCTGTTTTTTATGCCGATCGGAAATCCAAGATGGCTGCCACCACAGGTCATAGTATTAACACAGGACCATATCGGGAAAATACAGAAATATCTTCTTCTCTGAAGCTATTGCACTGATTGAACCTAAACTATGCATCAATCATTGGAAGGTCCTTTACAAACTTTGTGTTTTTTATGTTGATCGTAATTCCAAGATGACTACCACTGCAGTACATAGTTTTTACATAGGACCAATTGTTTTTTTTTATTACCAGGTGAACGATACAGGCTCTTGAGAGCCTCTGGTTTGGAACCAGAATTTTGTTTACAAATTAAAAAATAACAGGAAAAGTTAACAGTTGTTTATATAACAGAAAATGACAGCACCGTTTGTTATTTCAACAAAGTGAGATACTTGTTTGGAATGAATAACCAACTGACATTACCCCGAACTGAGAAGTTATTTTACTTTAAAAATCACTTCTTCATAGTGGATTGAAACAAGTGATGTCACTCTTCACTCTGGGGAGTGCAAGAGCGGTCCTTGTAGTGGCATTAGTCTACTCTTTTCCAGATGTCTTTAATGTGATCATGGCATTGATCTCCCCTTAGTCCTTACACAAACCAGCCTTTTATTATCCCCAACCGATGGACTAGCATCGTTTCTTAGGACCACCCTAGCCAACGGCGTCAAGGGTGTCAAAAAGGTTATAACAAGTAAATTCAGGTTTCATCTGATAGCAATATATGCATTGGGGTGTTTTTGCAAGTTCAGCTGCACACCTGTGTAGCTACCAAGATTACATTGAAGACCCCCCCGCCCCCCCAACCCTCATGAGACTAGCGAAAGAATGAATTGTAATGTTATTGATCAAAAACAATTAATCTGAAAACTGTTTATATATTGATATCTGATGTCTTTTTATCATAAAATAAATGTCACAAAATGTTTGGGCCACCATTATGCCATTTGGACCAGTGACTAATTTTTTACTTGGCGCAAAAAAAAATTTTCGGACCAGCCAAAGCTGCCCTCATTTCAGGCACTTATATAAACATAAAAACTGAGGTTAACCGGAATTCTACTACCAGTACATTTCTATTTGTTTGGTATTTAGATGAATCCTGAGATCATGCAGTTTGATATTATTCAATCGAAGCTACTACAACAAATAAAAATAAAAAAACAAAAAAGCTAATGTTAATTTATGAAATAACAATTTTAAATATTGCTCTAATAAACTTTATTATGATTGTAAGCATTTAATTAAGTGATTGTTTCAATTATTGTTGGTGTCAGCTTGGTACAATCATATTTCTTGATCTGGAGTAATTGTGATTAACAGGTAAAAATCATCATGCCACAGCTAAATAACCTTTAATTGTTGTGTAAACATTTATATAGTACCAGGTTTTGTTTATCTGGATATAGTAATTACGACTAATTAAATATTTGACACTTACGGCGGAATCGGAATTAGAGTTTGAAAACGTATTTTGTACGGGACATTAAACATTTATTTGACATAATATTCTGCGATTTTAATTTCTACGGTCCGCAGTTGACCGCAGAAATTACCGGTTATACGGTATATCATGCATTCAGATATTTTATCGCTCTGACCATTTCCAAGATATAAAGGGGGTGAAAAGGGGGACTACACCCAAAATTTAGTATCTTCATATCAAGTCTGATTTTAATCGATTTTTTAGCTCACCTTGCCAAAGGCAACGTGAGCTTTTGCGTCCATCGTCTCGTCCGTTAACGTTTCACATTTTAATCTTCTCCTCTGTAACCCCTCAGCCAAATAAACTGAAACTTGGTAGGAAGCATCTATGGAAGGTCCATTATAAAGAATGCTCATTTCGTCCCGATCCATTAACAAACATGGCTGCCACAGCCAATTCTTGTTTCTGATTAGCCGATTTAAAAAAATCTTCTCCACTGAAACCGCTTGGCCAAATGAACCGAAACTTGGTAGGAAGCATCTATGGAAGGTCCCCTATAAAGAATGCTCATTATGTCCTGATTGGTTAATAAACTTGGCCACCACAGACAATTCTTGTTTCTGATTGGTTGATTTCTAAAAAATCTTCTCTGTTAAAAGAAAGATAACTCTTGCCTAAACTGTTAAAAGCAGGATAACTCTTGTTTAAATATAGGTATCTTTATTCAAAATGCAGTTATCTCTATACAGATATCTGAATTGAATTACAGATATATCCATTAAAATAGAAAAAAAACTGCATGTGTAATAGATATACACATGTATCTATATTTTTAGCTCACCTGACCCAAAGGGTCAGGTGAGCTATTCTCATCACTTGGCGTCCGTCGTCGTCGTCCGTCGTCCGTCCGTCGTCCGTCGTCCGTCGTCCGTCGTACGTCGTAAACTTTTTCAAAAATCTTCTCCTCTGAAAGTACTAGACCAATGGAAACCAAACTTGGTCTGAATCATTACTAGGGTATCTAGTTTCAAAATTGTGTCCGGTGATGCCGTGCACCAACCAACATGGCCGCTGTTACTAAAAATAGAACATATGGTAAAATTGCAGGTTTTTGGTAATATCTCAAAAACCGTTAGTAATATCAAAAATCTGACATGGGGTAAAAATGATCAGCACATCAAGATCTACCTACCCTGCAATTTTGAAGTAAATCTGATTACCCATCTTGGAGTTATTGCCCTTTTTTCATCAAATTTGTAAAATTTTAATGCTTTTCGTCTTATATTTCAAAAACTATAAGAGATAAAGGTTAACTTTAAATTGCAAAAATGTGCGGCATATTAAGATCTACCTACCCTGCAATTTTGAAGTAAATCCCATTACTCATTTTGGAGTTATTTCCCTTTTTTCATCAAATTTTCAAAATTTTAATACTTTTCGTCCTTTATTTCAAAAACTATAACAGACAGATGGTAAGTTGAAACTGCAAACATGCTCAGCATGTCAAGATCTACCTACCCTGCAATTTTGAAGTAAATTTGATTACCCATCTTGGAGTTATTGCCCCTTTTTCATCAATTTTTTTTTTTCCTTTTAATACTTTTCGTCTTATATTTCAAAAACTATTTAGAGATAGATGTTAAGTTTATTGCAAAAATGTGCAGCATATCAAGATCTACCTACCCTGCAATTTTGAAGTAAATCCCATTACCCATTTTGACCGATTATGCAAATTAGAAAAAAGGGGGGATGAAATTAAAAAAAAATCTTCTCCTCTGAAACTACTGAACCAATCTCAACCAAACTTTGCTGAAATGATCCTTAGGTGGTCCCCTTTCAAAATTGTGTCCATTAGCCCCGTCCTGTATCCAAGATGGCCGCCATTACTAAAAATAGAAATTTCTTCAAATGGTCAAAACTGCTCTATTTTAAGCCAGAAAGTGCCCAAATTTGAACTGTATAAGCATAATGATGAACTTTTTAACATATATTACGGGATTTTTTTATGAACTTTGAACTTTTACCGATTTTGACCGATTATGAAATTTAAAAAAAGGGGGGATGAAATTAAAAAAAAAATCTTCTCCTCTGAAACTACTGAGCCAATCTCAACCAAACTTTGCTGAGATGATCCTTAGGTGGTCCCCTTTCAAAATTGTGTCCGTCAGCGCCGTCCTGTATCCAAGATGGCCACCATTACTAAAAATAGAAATTTCTTCAAATGGCCAAAACTGTTCTATTTTAAGCCAGAAAGTGCCCAAATTTGAACTGTATAAGCATAATGATGAGCTTTTTAACATATATTACGGATTTTTTATGAACTTTGAACTTTTACCGATTTTGACCGATTATGAAATTTAAAAAAAGGGGGGATGAAATTAAAAAAAAATCTTCTCCTCTGAAACTACTGAGCCAATTTCAACCAAACTTTGCTGAGATGATCCTTAGGTGGTCCCCTTTTAAAATTGTGTCCGTCAGCGCCGTCCTATATCCAAGATGGCCACCATTATTAAAAATAGAAATTTCTTCAAATGGCCAAAACTGCTCTATTTTAAGCCAGAAAGTGCTCAAATTTGAACTGTATAAGCATAATGATGATCTTTTTAACATATATTACGGATTTTTTATGAACTTTGAACTTTTACTGATTTTGACCGATTATGCAAATTAGAAAAAGGGGGGATGGAATTAAAAAAAAATCTTCTCCTCTGAAACTACTGAGTCAATCTCAACCAAACTTTGCTGAAATGATCCTTAGGTGGTCCCCTTTCAAAATTGTGTCCGTCAGCGCCGTCCTGTATCCAAGATGGCCACCATTACTAAAAATAGAAATTTCTTCAAATGGCCAAAACTGCTCTATTTTAAGCCAGAAAGTGCCCAAATTTGAACTGTATAAGCATAATGATGAGCTTTTTAACATATATTACGGGATTTTTTATGAACTTTGAACTTTTACCGAGTTTGACCGATTATGCAAATTAGAAAAAAGGGGGGATGAAATTAAAAAAATCTTCTTCTCTGAAACTACAGAGCCAATCTCAACCAAACTTTGCTGAAATGATTCTTGGGTGGTCCTCTTCCAAAATTGTGTCCAGCATTTCAGAACACCGACCAAGATGGCCGCCACAGCCGAACTTAATTTAACATAGGACCCTATGGGAAATTCCCATAAAAATCTTTTTGTCTGAAACCATTTGCTCAATAAGAACAAAATTTTGATGAAATAGTCATTGAATGGTTCTCTTCCAAAAATGTGTCTGGCGGTTCGACCCTTCGATCAATTTTTATTTACCTGCAATTTTGAAGTAAATCCGATTACCCATCTTGGAGTTCTTGCCCTTTTTTCATCAAATTTATAAAAATGACGAAGGCTACAATTGTTAATTTTTTTTACCGAAGTTATCAAGTTTTATTGACTGATGTTATTATTATACCCAGGTGAGCTATACAGGCTCCTGGGAGCCTCTAGTTTTTAGCTCACCTTGCCAAAGGCAACGTCAGCTTTTGCCATCACTTGGCGTCCGTCGTCTGTCGTCCGTTAACTTTTCACATTTTAATCTTCTTTTCTGAAACCACTCAGCAAAATGAACTGAAACTTGGTAGGAAGGATCTATGGAAGGTCCTCTATAAAGATTTCTCATTTCGTCCCAATCCATTAACAAACATGGCCACCACAGGCAATTCTAGTTTCTGTTTTTATAACCCCCGCAACGAAGTTGTAGGGGGTATACTGGTTTCACCATGTCCGTCCGTAGACAAATCCTATGTCGTATGATAACTTGAGTAGTGTTTTGAGAGTGCTCAATTTGTCCCGATCCATTAACAAACATGGCCGCCACAGGCGATTCTTGTTTCTGATTTGCTGAATTTTTTAATTCTTCTCCTGAAACTGTGGCCAAATGAACCGAAACTTGGTAGGAAGCATATATATTAGGTCCTCTGTAAAGATTGCTCATTTCCTCCCGATCCGTTAACAAACATGGCCGCCACAGGCGACTCTTGTGTCTGATTGGCTGATTTGAAAAATTCTTCTCTAAAACCACTTGGCCAAGTGAACCGAAACTTGGTAGGAAGCATCTATGGAAGGTCCTCTGTAAAGATTGCTCATTTTGTCCCGATCCGTTAACAAACATGGCCACCACAGGCGACTCTTATTTCTGATTGGCAGATTTTAAAAATTCTTCTCTGAAACCGCTTGGCCAAATGATCCGAAACTTGGTAGGAAGCATCTATCGGCGGTCCTCTATAAAGAGTGCTAATTTCGTCCCGATCCATTAAAAAACATGGTCGCCACAGGCAATTCTTGTTTCTGATTGGTCGATTTCTGAAAATCTTCTTCTCTGAAACCGCTTGGCCAAATGATCCGAAACCAGGTAGGAAGCATCTATGGAAGGTTCTCTATAGAGATTGCTCATTCCGTCCCGATTCGTATACAAACATGGCCACCACAGGCGATTCTTGTTTTTGATTGGCTGATTTTTTAGATTCTTTTCCTCTGAAACTGTTTGGCCAAATGAACCGAAACTTGGTAGGAAGCATCTATGAAAGGTCCTCTGTTACGAATGCTCATTTCGTCCCGATTCGTTAACAAACATGGCCACCACAGACAATTCTTGTTTCTGATTGCAGGGCTCACCACGCATAGTAAAAACAGGGCGACTTGACTTCTCTCTCTCTTGACTTAAGGGCGAGATGAGTGAAAATCTGGGAGACTTCCGAAAATTAATCCAAATTTTAACGTTTCTTTCCCCACTACCGCATGTTCCCCTACCTTTCACAAAAACGAACGTGCTGCACTGATCTTAAAAAGGATGCAAATAATGAGTTTGGAATAAGATATTGAACATCAAACCCTGTATGGGTCATATAAACCCTGTATGGGTCATATTTCAGGAACATATTTCCTTTTATGTGAATATTGAAGAAAAAGTATGATTATTGGTGAAAAAAATACGGAGTTGAAAAGACTGACAGGGTGACTAAAACTTCGCTTTTTGACAGAAATTGGGCGACTTCATCGAAACCAAGGCGAAGAAGTCGCCCACTTCGCCTGGTTTGATGAGCCCTGGATTGGTTGATTTCTAAGAAATCTTCTTCTCTGAAACCACTTTGCCAAATGAGCTGAGACTTGGTAGGATGTATCTATGAGAGGTCCTCTAGAAAGACTGCTCATTTCATCCTGATCCATTAACGAATATGGCCGCCACAGACAATTCTTGTTTCTGATTGGTTGATTTCTAAAAAATCTTCTCCTCTGAAACCGCTTTGCCAATTGAGTCGAAACTTGGTAGGATGTATATATGGAAGGTTCTCTATAAAGATTGCTAATTTTGTCCCGATCCATCAGTGCCTGAAATGGACGGTCGCACAGTCGCCAAATGCGACTAATATCTTATTCGGGCGACCAAAAGCTGCTCCAAATTAGGTAGTCACTGGCTCAACAAAATGCGTTTTCATGTAATACACAAGTATTCACTAAATATTAAAAAAGAAACATGTTTTTTTGTTTCTTTATGATTTAATTATTAAAATTGTTAAAAATCACGGACGAAGTGGAAAGTTGTGAACTATAAAGAGAATTCTGTCAACTTATAATGTTTGCGATCTGGTATTTTCCACGGTTCGGAAATTTATTCATTCAATCTGCTGCAAAATGTACATGTACGAATTTCATTTTACAGAAATCGGAAACCTTTTTGTGTCAATCCTTAGGTAATCATTGAAAAACGTTTCCCCAACAACGGAGAGAAAATCGTTGACAGTTGACAGTTGTCAAACTACGGAAACGATCTGGCCTGTCACTTCTTTTAAACTTTTCATAGTTCATGTACACGGCTACATTTTAGTGACAATTGAGAGTGGTTTTCTTTTTTGGAACCAGAACTTTTGTTTACAAATTAGCACCGTTTGTTATTTCAACAAAGTGAGATACTTATTTGGAATGAATAACCAACTAACATTACCCCGAACTGAGAAGTTATTTTACTTTAAAATCACTTCTTCATAGTGAATTGAAACAAGTGATGTCACTCTTCACTCTGGGGAGTGCAAGTGTGTTCCTTGTAGTGGCATTAGTCTACTCTTTTCTGGATGTCTTTAATGTGATCATGGCATTGATCTTCCCTTACACAAACCAGCCTTTTATTGTCCCCATCCGATGGACTAGCATCGTTTCTTAAGACCACCCTAGCCAATGGCGTAAAGGTTGTCAAAAAGGTTATAACAAGTAAATTCAGGTTTCATTTGTTAGCAATATATGCATTGGGGTGTTTTCGCAAGTTCAGCTGCACACCTGTATCTACCAAAATTACCTTGAAGAGCACCCCCCCCCCCCCCAACCCTCATGAGACTAGTGAAAGCCTGAATGAATGTTAATGTTATTGATAAAAAACAATTAATCTGAAAACTGTTTATATATTGATATCTGATGTCTTTTTTTCATAAATAAAATGTCACAAAATGTTTGGGCCACTATTATGCCATTTGGACCAGTGACTCTAATTTTTTACTGGCCCTCATTTCAGGCACTGTCCATTAACAAACATGGCCACCACAGGCAATTCTTCAATCGTAACTACTCAGCCATTCTCGCTACCCTGCAAATAACCTTGTATGCATTAGGCATATAAATCGCACTACTTTTCACATGTCAGTTACATGAAAGTTTGATAAAGTTATATTTTAAACAATTTTCTATATTTCAATTAAAGTTTTAATTAGTTTTGCATGATTAGATTTTACTTAGTATGTCTTCCATATTGGATTTTCGTGGACTATCTTTTGGTGCAGCTTAACTTAACTTAACTTCCGGCAAACAATTTAAGAAGATTTTCTACTATGTACGTACAAGGTTATTTGCAGGGTAGCGAGAATGGCAGAGTAGTTACGATTGGCAATTCTTGTTTCTAATTGGTCGATTTCTAGAAATATTCTACTCTGAAACAGCTTGGCCAAATGGACCGAAACGTGATAGGAAGCATCTATGGCAGGTCCTCTGGGAATTGCTCATTCTGTTTTTATCCATTAACAAACATACATTTTCTAGGCAATTTTTGTTTCTTATTGGTCGATTTCTAAAACAGCTTTTCCTCTGAAACCGTTTGGCCAAATGATATGAAACTTGGTAAGAAGCATCTATTGGAAGGTCCTCTATAGAGATTGCTCATTTCTTTTTGATCTATTAACAAACATGACTGCCACAGGCAATTCTTGTTTTAGATTGGTCAATATCTAAAAATCTTCTTCTCTGAAACTGCTTAGTCAAATGAACCGAAATTTGATGGGAAGCACCTATGGAAGGTTCTGTATTAAGTTTCCTCAAAGCAGAATGAAATGTGAGTGACACAGGCTCAGCCCACTGAGCCTCTAGTTAAAAATCTTCTCCTCTGAAACCGCTTGGCCAAATGAACTGAAACTTGGTAGGAAGCATCTATGGAAGGTCCTCTGTAAAGGTTGCTCATTTCGTCCCGATCCGTTAACAAACATGTCCGCCACAGTCGACTCTTGTTTCTGATTGACTGATTTAAAAATTCTTCTCCTCTGAAACCGCTTTGCCAAATGAACCGAAACTTGGTAGGAAGCATCTATAGGCGGTCCTCTATAAAGAGTGCTCATTTCGTCCTGATCCATTAGCAAACATGGCCACCACAGGTAATTCTTGTTTCTGATTGGTCGATTTCTAAAAATCTTCTCCTCTGAAACCACTTGGCCAAATGATCCGAAACTTGGTAGGAAGCATCTATCGGCGGTCCTCTATAAAGAGTGCTCATACCGTCCCGATCCGTAAACAAAGATGGCCACCACAGGCGATTCTTGTTTCTGATGGCTGGTTTTTAGCTCACCTGGCCATAGGCCATGTGAGCTTTTGTCATGGGTAAGCGTCCGGCGTCTGTCGTCTGGCATCCGACCGTTAGCTTTTCACATTTAAATCTTTTTCTCTGAAACCACTGAACAGAATTGAACCAAGCTTGCCAGAAATGTTCATTGGATGGTACTCTACCAGATTTGTGTTTTTGGTGCTGATTTGAAATCCAACATGGCTGCCAGTGTCCATAATGTGTTCTCATTGGCTGAAATTTTAAAAATCTTCTTGTCAGAAACCGCCAAGCCAATTGAATTGTGACTTTGCAGGAATGATCATTGGGTGGTCCTGTACTAAACTTGTAAATCGTTTGCTGATTGGAAATTCAAGATGGCCGCCATGACTCGACTTAGTTTTAACATAGGACCCTATGGAAAAAATGTTTAAAAGTCTTCTCCTCTGAAACCAGCAAGTCAGTTTAAAGCAAGCATGGGATGAATGGTCCTTTGGTGGTCAACTTTCAAAATTATGTCCTGTGACTCCGACTTCCATCCAAGATGGCCACCATCAGCGGACATGGTTTTAACATAGGAACCTTTGGGGAAATGTTTGAAATTCTTCTCCTCTGAAACCAGTAAGCCAATTTAAAGGAAACATGGCATGGATGGTCCTTAAGTGGTCAATTTTAAAAATTGTGTCCGGTGACCCTGAGCTCCATCCAAGATGGGCGCCATCAGCGGACATAGTTTTAACATAGGACCCTATGGGAAATATATTTAAAAATCTCCTCTGAAACCAGTAAGCCAATTTAAAGCAAACATGGCATGGATGGTCCTTAAGTGGTCAATTTTCAAAATTGTGTCTGGTGACCCTGACCTCCATCCAAGATGGCCACCTTCAGCAGACATAGTTTTAACATACAGTACACTCCAAGTGTATATACGATCATACTCTCAGGTCGGACATATTCCTCCCAAAACGTGCGACTCGCTCCAGAGAAATGTCCGACAAATTTGAGAGTCAACACTCACCAAGTCCGACTATTTGGTCGGACATCGTGGTCGGACGTGAGAGTGGATATATAAAGATTTTTTTTACATTTCTCGAGGTGAACATGTCAAACATTTTGCGTATTTGTAAGCGTACTTTCTTTCCGGTATGTAGAATGTCCGGGTACGTAAATACCCAAGTGTATTTCTACATTGCACCATAATCGCACCAGGAAAGGTAGCTCAAAGGTCAATATATAACTGAAATATTGTTTAAAAGTGACGTTTAATCTTTATTGCTTTATTTAAAATAAAATAACACCAAGAACATCGATGATACGAGTCTTCTTATTCAGAAATAAACCTACAGCAAAATAAAGGTATACATTATTTGTACCTGTAAACAAAATTGTCATTTTTATCTAAAAAAATACGGTACTCCTCTACTATACTAATTTGGATTAGGTGATGGGAATTAGGTGCCATCATCAAAATAAAGATTAAAAAAATGTATTTTATGATTATGATGGCTGATTAAAATTGTTTGTTATGCATTAGCTGTCTGTTGTAATATACAGGATGTAACCAATATACAGGAAGAGCCCCTACTGTGAAGCCATCTATTTTGAGATGTCATTCAATGAAAATAACAACCTGACCATATTGTTAAATAAGAATAAGAATTAGATAAGAAATTAAAATTTATAGAAGGCAAGGATTTATATAATTAACACATTAAGTCACATTTCATTTATTTAGCTTGGGTCAGTTATCAATTAAAAAGACAAAAATGGTTTTAAAAAAAATCTGTCTAATAAGTATTTACCTAAATAACGATATCATGATGTGTAATAATTTCTCACCGTAAATGTATTTATTTTATTAAGATACTTATACACATATATAAGAAAAAAGATATAAATTTATTTTTTAAGTACAAATAAATTGGAAGACGGCTTGAAAATCGAAAACGCAAAATAGTTATCTATGTTTATAAGTCTTAGTAAAAGGAGTCTTGAGGAACTTTTTTTTTTCACACCTGTGATAGGTGTATTTGTATATCATGAATGCACGATGCAACGACATGCTGAGATAGGTGATGTTTTGACAGGTAAACTGTAAAAAAAAACCGTAGAATACGCTAATAAAATATTATTTCACCTATAGACCATTTTATTCTTAAAAACATGGGCACAGCCATTATCGACTTCCGAGTGTGTCCACCATTAGTAAAGTGTAAAAATCGTATGTTCTCTGGGTTTATCGATACGCTAATGTATGTTTTCTCTAGTACAGGTGTCACAATATACTGTTATTTCGGTTTGAAATTCAATGATAACACCTGCTGTGAAGTGATTTATAAACGGAGATATAATGACAATGATATAATGACAACAAATAAATTACCTGGTATGTTTTTGGTTTTTTTAATTACCGTTATTTTCCCCATACAAAATCAGTATAAATCATACTTGATAAAAAACTGCATGCACTTTTTTTTCTTTTTTGTTTTTTTTTGTTGCTTTTCAAGCATAAGAAAAAAGAGGTAATCAAATTAATATTTTGTATGAAATTAAAAAATAAATATATAAATTATAATATACGCTTTTTATCCCCTCGCCAACGAAGTTGCGAGGGGATATAGTAACGCTACCGTCCGTCCGTCCGTCTGTCACAATCCTTGTGAACACTCTAGGATCAACATCCTTCAATGGATTTTGACCAAACTTGGTACATATTTAGTCCTTAAGAGAATCTGGAACCCTATTGATTTTCCAGGTCATAGGTCAAAGGTCAATGTCACCGGGTCAAATTTTTACTGTGTAACATCCTTGTGAACACTCTAGGATCAACATCCTTCAATGGATTTTGACCAAACTTGGTACATACTTAGTCCTTACGAGAGTCTGGAACCCTATTGATTTTCAAGGTCAAAGGTCAATGTCACTGGGTCAAATTTTTACCACGTAACATCCTTGTGAACACTCTAGAATCAAGATTCTTCAATGGATTTTGACCAAACTTGGTACATACGTAGTCCTTAGGAGAGTCTGGAACCCTATTGATTTTCAAGGTCATAGGTCAAAGGTCAATGTCACCGGGTCAAATTTTTACTGCATAACATCCTTGTGAACACTAGATTCAACATCCTTCAATGGATTTTGACCAAACTTGGTACATACTTAGACCTTAAGAGAATCTGGAACCCTATTGATTTTCAAGGTCATAGGGTCTAATTTTTAGGCGAGGGGATATACCACGTTTTGCGCTGCCCTTGTTGAAATTATTACTATACGATTTAAAGTGAAGTAATAATGATAAAAAGTGTGCCTAACTTATAAGAAAGAACTTAATTTTGAATGTGACATCTTAAGGTGCATTTTTCAATATTGTTTTATTTTATTTATTTTTTGTTTGTTAAATTGTAAAACAAATTAAAACTTTTTGTCGGTCAATTTATTTATAGGGATCTGTAGTGAAGATGAAAAGGAATTTAAGTTTGATCAAATTAAAACATGTGAATATCTGAATTTCTTTATCTGAAAAAAAAGTTTTATGAGGAACCTAATATAACTATTTGCTCCCAGGTTTCAGATACCTGAACCGGACGGGCATTTTTCACCCCATTTGTCTTCTTTTTTAAATTTCTTTGCTAGGATTTCATAGTTTTATATTGATTTATTCTTTAATTTTATAAGTTTTTGAAGATTAATTAAAATTTAATATTGACGTGTTAAGGAAGTGGTAGCGTTTTCTAGACTTGTAGTCTGCTGAAGGTCGACCGTGTCAACAGCGATGCGATGCTTCCCGGGTTTGGCACTTAGGGGAATAGACAGTCGTGTCATTGTGCAACAAAGGTGTTAAATTCATATTGTAGAAAGATAACTATCATTATAACTGATAGTTAACTGTGTATTGCATAACAAGTTATAGCAAAGACATCACTAAAACACAAAAATTTAATTGATGTATTGGGTTGATTCTTAAATGTATTTGATTTGTAATATGACAGTTAAACTCTACCCCCTTCCCACAAAGGGTTAAAAATGATAAAAATATATATAACTGAATTATAATGACAAAAAACTAAAAGAAAAAAAAAAATCGCCGAATTTTGTTGCAGGACATCATGTCGTTCATTTTTACTTCTTACAGAATCAAGATTTATTTCAAGATTTATCTACAGAAATGTGATACCTCTTTGTAAATTGTTAATTATTTTATGCGGCTTCTACATGAAAAACAATAATTCCTACACTGCTCATTTTGTTCCCGTTTTCTTTGTTTATAGTATTTAAACTTTCATTTAAGACAACATTTAACTCAGTTTTTTTTTCCTTTCTATGTTATCCTCTATCGCATACGGAAGGAACATTATTCCTCCACATATTTGCTACTCTTATCATTGTGCAAATGATTGATTTTTTGGTTAATTGCATAAGTGCTCCCTACATCATAAAAATATGCGACTTTGTGGCTTTGTGAAGTGAAGACAATATTCGAAGGGAACTTAGTTCTTTTGTACAAAATATATACCGTTAGTAAAAAATGTGTGTTGAGGGTTTCCATACCGACCAGGTTTTTTTAGCTCACCTGGCCATATGCCATGTGAGCTTTTGTAATTGGTAAGCATCCGTTCCTCCGTTAGCTTTTCACATTTAAATCTTCTTCTCTGAAACCGCTGAACAGATTTCAACCAAACTTGCCAGAAATGATCATTGGATGGTCCTCTACCAGATTTGTGTTTTTGGTGCTGATCGGAAATCCAACATGGCTGCCAGGGTACATAATGTGTTCTCATTGGCTGAAATTTAAAAAATCTTGTCAGAAACCAGCAAGCCAATTGAATTGTGACTTTGCAGGAATGATCATTGGGTGGTCCTGTACTAAACTTGTGAATCGTTTGCCGATCGGAAATTCAAGATGGCTGCCATGACTCGACTTAGTTTAACATTGGACCCTATGGACATTTTTTTAAAAAGTGTTCTCCTCTGAAATCAGTAAGTCAATTTAAAGCAAACATGGCATGAATGGTAAGCTTTCAAATTTATGTCCTGTGACCCCGACCTCCATCCAAGATGGCCACCGTCAGCGGACATAGTTTTAACAGGACCCTGTTTGAAAAATGTTTAAAAAAATTTCCTTTGAAACCAGTAAACCAATTTAAAGCAAACATGGCATGAATGGTCCTTAAATGGTCAACTTTCAAAATTATATCCAGTGACCCTGACCTCCATCCAAGGTGGCCTCCTTCAGCGGACATACCGTAGTTTTAACATAGGACCCTATGGGAAAAAATGTTTTAAAATCTTCTCCTCTGAAACCAATAAGCCAATATAGCAAACATGTCATTGATGGTCCGTAAGAGGTCAACTTCCAAAATTGTGTTCAGTGACCCCGATCTCGGTCCAAAATGGACGCCGTCAGCGGACATAGTTTTAACATAGGACCCTATGGGAAAATTGTTTAAAAGTCTTCTCTGAAACCAGTCAGCCAATTTAAAGCAAACATGGCATGGATGGTCCTTGTGTAGTATACTTTCAAAATTGTGTCCGGTGACCACGACCTCCATCCAAGATGGCTGCCATGAGCAGACATAGTTTTAACATAGAACCCTATGGCAGTATGGGATTTGAATAGTAACTTAGATGTATTCGGTATGCAGACATTCTTAAGAGGACTTATTTATGTCAAGTGAGAGATACAGGCTCACCTGAGCCTCTAGTTTTTTAACTCACCTGACCCAAAGCCTGCCATCACTTGGCGTCTGTCGTCCGTTCGTCGTCCGTCCGTTAACTTTTCATATTTTAATCTACTCCTGAAACAACTGGACCAAATGGAACCAAACTTGGCAGAAAGAATTTATATAAGGTCCTCTATAAAGTTTCTTCATTTCGTCCCATTCCGCCAACAAATATGGCCGCCAAGGGCAATTCTTGTTTCTGATTGGCTAATGTTAAAAAAACTTCTCCTCTGAAACTGCTTGGCCAAATGGAGCCAAACTTGGCAGGAAGCATCTATGTAAGATCCTCTATAAAACTTCTTCATTTAATTCCATTCGGCCAACAAACATGTCCGCTGTTACTAAAAATAGTACATATGGTAAAATTGCACGTTTTTGGTAACAACTCAAAAACCGTCAGAAATCTGACATGGGTAAAAATGATCAGCACAGGAAGATCTAACTGCCCTGAAATTTTGAAGAAAATCTGATTACCTATCTTGGAGTTATTGCCCTTTTTTCATCAAATTTTCAAAATTTTAATACATTCCGTTTTTTATTAGCTCACCTGGCCTATCACTTTTCGTCCGTCGTCTGTCGTCCGTCGTCCGTCCGTCAACATTTCACATTTTAATCTTCTCCTCAGAAACCACTCGACCAATTGCAACCAAACTTTGGTGGAATGGTCCTTGGATGGCCCCCTTTCAAAATTGTGTCCGGTGATCCCGTCTTCCAACCAAGATGGCCGCCAAGCTAAAAATAGAAAAAAGGGGGGATGAAATTTTAATTGTCCATTGCTGCTTTAGTGTAAGTCAAAATGAGCTGAAATTTTAACTGCAGCTACATGGCAAGAATTTTTCTTTCAGCCGATATATACCGATTATGCAAATTAGGCATATTTTGATAAAAGATCACATTTAAATCTTCTCCTCTGAAACCGCTGAACCAAATTAAACCAAACCTGGCAGGGATGGTCCCTGGGTGGGTCCCTTTCAAAATTGTGTCCGACAGCCCCGACCTCTATTCAAGATGGCCACTGTTACTAAAAATAGAAATTTCTTCAAATGGCGAAAACTGCTCTATTTTAAGCCAGAATGTGCCCAAATTTGAACTGTATAAGCATAATGATGAGCTTTTCAGCATGTATGACAGGATTTTTTATGAACTTTGAACTTTTGCCGATTTTGACCGATTATGCAAATTAGAAAAAAGGGGGGATGAAATTTAAAAAAAATCTTTTCCTCTGAAACTACTGAGCCAATATCAACCAAACTTTGCTGAAATGATTCTTGGATGGCCCCCTTCCAAAATTGTGTCCGGTGATCCCGACTTCCAACCAAGATGGCCGCCAAGCTCAAAATAGAAAAAAGGGGGATGAAATTGTAATTGTCCATTGCTGCTTTAGTGTAAGTCAAAATGAGCTGAAATTTTAACTGCAGCTACATGGCAAGAAGTAGTTTAGCATATATTCTGGATTTTTCTGTGAAATTTTTCTTTCAGCCGATATATACCGATTATGCAAATTAGGCATATTTTGATAAAAGATCACATTTAAATCTTCTCCTCTGAAACCGCTGAACCAAATTAAACCAAACCTGGCAGGGATGGTCCCTGGGTGGTTCCCTTTCAAAATTGTGTCCGACAGCCCCGCCCTCCATTGAAGATGGCCACTGTTACTAAAAATAGAAATTTTTTAAATGGCCAAAACTGCTCTATTTTAAGCCAGAATGTGCCCAAATTTGAACTGTATAAGCATAATGATGAGCTTTTCAGCATGTATGACAGGATTTTTTATGAACTTTGAACTTTTGCCGATTTTGACCGATTATGCAAATTAGAAAAAAGGGGGGATGAAATTAAAAAAAAATCTTCTCCTCTGAAACTACTGAGCCAATCTCAACCAAACTTTGCTGGAATGATTCTTGGACGGCCCCCTTCCAAAATTGTGTCCGGTGATCCCGACTTCCAACCAAGATGGCCGTCAAGCTCAAAATAGAAAAAAGGGGGGATGAAATTGTAATTGTCCATTGCTGCTTTAGTGTAAGTCAAATTGAGCTGAAATTTTAACTGCAGCTACATGGCAAGAAGTAGTTTAGCATATATTCCGGATTTTTCTGTGAAATTTTTCTTTCAGCTGATATATACCGATTATGCAAATTAGGCATATTTTGATAAAAGATCACATTTAAATCTTCTCCTCTGAAACCGCTGAACCAAATTAAACCAAACCTGGCAGGGGTGGTCCTTGTGTGGGTCCCTTTCAAAATTGTGTCCGACAGCCCCGCCCTCCATTCAAGATGGCCACTGTTACTAAAAATAGAAATTTCTTCAAATGGCGAAAACTGCTCTATTTTAAGCCAGAATGTGCCCAAATTTGAACTGTATAAGCATAATGATGAGCTTTTCAGCATGTATGACAGGATTTTTTATGAACTTTGAACTTTTGCCGATTTTGACCGATTATGCAAATTAGAAAAAAGGGGGGATGAAATTAAAAAAAAATCTTCTCCTCTGAAACTACTGAGCCAATCTCAACCAAACTTTGCTGGAATGATTCTTGGATGGCCCCCTTCCAAAATTGTGTCCGGTGATCCCGACTTCCAACCAAGATGGCCGCCAAGCTCAAAATAGAAAAAAGGGGGGATGAAATTGTAATTGTCCATTGCTGCTTTAGTGTAAGTCAAATTGAGCTGAAATTTTAACTGCAGCTACATGGCAAGTAGTTTAGCATATATTCCTGGTTTTTCTGTGAAATTTTTCTTTCAGCCGATATATACCGATTATGCAAATTAGGCATATTTTGATAAAAGATCACATTTAATTCTTCTCCTCTGAAACCGCTGAACCAAATTAAACCAAACCTGGCAGGGATGGTCCCTGGGTGGTTCCCTTTCAAAATTGTGTCCGACAGCCCCGCCCTCCATTCAAGATGGCCACTGTTACTAAAAATAGAAATTTCTTCAAATGGCCAAAACTGCTCTATTTTAAGCCAGAATGTGCCCAAATTTGAACTGTATAAGCATAATGATGAGCTTTTCAGCATGTATGACAGGATTTTTTATGAACTTTGAACTTTTGCCGATTTTGACCGATTATGCAAATTAGAAAAAGGGGGGATGAAATTTAAAAAAAATCTTCTCCTCTGAAACTACTGAGCCAATCTCAACCAAACTTTGCTGGAATGATTCTTGGACGGCCCCCTTCCAAAATTGTGTCCGGTGATCCCGACTTCCAACCAAGATGGCCGCCAAGCTCAAAATAGAAAAAAGGGGGGATGAAATTGTAATTGTCCATTGCTGCTTTAGTGTAAGTCAAAGTGAGCTGAAATTTTAACTGCAGCTACATGGCAAGAAGTAGTTTAGCATATATTCCTGGTTTTTCTGTGAAATTTTTCTTTCAGCCGATATATACCGATTATGCAAATTAGGCATATATTGATAAAAGATCACATTTAAATCTTCTCCTCTGAAACCGCTGAACCAAATTAAACCAAACCTGGCAGGGGTGGTCCCTGTGTGGGACCCTTTCAAAATTGTGTCCGATAGCCCCGCCCTCCATTCAAGATGGCCACTGTTACTAAAAATAGAAATTTCTTCAAATGGCCAAAACTGCTCTATTTTAAGCCAGAATGTGCCCAAATTTGAACTGTATAAGCATAATGATGAGCTTTTCAGCATGTATGACAGGATTTTTTATGAACTTTGAACTTTTGCCGATTTTGACCGATTATGCAAATTATAAAAAAGGGGGGATGAAATTAAAAAAAAATCTTCTCCTCTGAAACTACTGAGCCAATCTCAACCAAACTTTGCTGAAATGATTCTTGGACGGGCCCCTTCCAAAATTGTGTCCGGTGATCCTGACTTCCAACCAAGATGGCCACCAAGCTCAAAATAGAAAAAAGGGGGAATGAAATTGTAATTGTCCATTGCTGCTTTAGTGTAAGTCAAAATGAGCTGAAATTTTAACTGCAGCTACATGGCAAGAAGTAGTTTAGCATATATTCCGGATTTTTCTGTGAAATTTTTCTTTCAGCCGATATATACCGATTATGCAAATTAGGCATATTTTGATAAAAGATCACATTTAAATCTTCTCCTCTGAAACCGCTGAACCAAATTAAACCAAACCTGGCAGGGATGGTCCCTGAGTGGTTCCCTTTCAAAATTGTGTCCGACAGCCCCGCCCTCCATTCAAGATGGCTGCTGTTACTAAAAATAGAAATTTGTTCAATTGTCCATTGCTGCTTTAGTATAAGTCAAAATGAGCTCAAATTTGAACTGCAGCTACATGGCAAGGAGTAGTTTAGCATATGTTCGGGGTTTTTTTTTTAAATTTTTCTTTCAGCCGATTTATACCGATTATGCAAATTAGGCATATTTTGATAAAAGATCACATTTAAATCTTCTCCTCTGAAACCGCTGAACCAAATTTGTGTCTGGTGGTCCCACCCTCTGACCAAGATGGCTGCACAACTGTACTTAGTTTAACATAGGACCCTATGGGAAATTCACATAAAAACCATCTTGTCTGGAACCAGTAGCTCAATTAAAACCAAACTTTGAAGAAATAGTCATTGGATGGTCCTCTTCCAAAATGGTGTCCGGCAGTTGCGCTCTCCCACCAAGATGGTCGCCACAGTGCAGTTGCGTTGTTATTGAAAGCAGCTTTGATCCAGGTGAGCGATTACAGGCTCCTGGGAGCCTCTGGTTTCAAAAACTATAAGAGATAGATGTTAAGTTTAAACAGCAAACATGTGCAGCATGTCAAGATCTACATGCCCTGCAATTTGGAAGTAAATCTGATTACCCGTCTAGGCGTTATTGCCCTTTTTTATTTTTATTTTTTTTAGTTTATACATTTTTGTCTGATATTTCCAAAACTATTAGAGATAAAGGTTAAGTTTAAATTGCAAACATGTGCAGCATATTAAGATCTACATACACTGTAATTTTGAAGTTAATCTGAGTACCCAATTTGGAGTTATTGCCCTTTTTTCATCAAATTTTCAAAATGTTAATACCTTTTGTCCTTTATTTCAAAAATTATTAGAGATAGATGTTAAGTTTAAACAGCAAACATGTTCAGCATGTCAAGATCAACCTAGCCTGCAATTGTAAAGTAAATCTGATTACCCATCTTGAAGTTATTGCCCTTTTTTCATCAAATTTTTAAAATGTTAATACTTTTCATCCTTTATTTCAAAAACTATAAGAGATAGATGTTGAGTGTAAACTGAAAACATGTTCAGCTTGTCAAGATCTACATGCCCTGCAATTTTGAAGTAAATCTGATTATCCGTCTAGGAGTTATTGCCCTTTTTTCATAATTTTTTAGCTCACCTGAACCAAAGGGCCATGTGAGGTATTGCCATCACTTGGCGTCTGTCATCCGTCCGTTAACTTTTTCATATTTTAATCTTCTCCTCTGAAACAACTTGGCCAAATGGAACCAAACTTGGCAGTAAGCCATAAATGTAAGGTCCTCTATAAAGTTTCTCCATTTCGTTCCATTTGGCCTACAAACATGGCCGCCAAGATTAATTTTTTTTTCTGATTGGCTAATGTTAAAAAAATCTTCTTTTCTGGAACAGCTTGGCCAAATGGAGCCAAACTTGGCATAGATGGTCCCTGGGTGTGTCCCTTTCAAAATTGTGTCCGACAGCCCCACCCTCCATTCAAGATGGCTGCTGTTTTTTAAGGTAATGATTATCTCCCTTTGAAATTTGCTTCAGTATCATTCTATTGTCAGGTGAGCGATACAGGCTCAGTGGGCTGAGCCTCTAGTTTTTTGCGTGCCCTGTTTTGTATTGAAATTCTGCCATATAAGCAAGGTTAAAATCTGAATAGCTACAGATCGATCTGTTAGCCCACATCTGGCAAATTGGCTAATTCTTTAATTTTGATAATATTGATGACCGTATAGATTTGTCCGACCTGGTTCTGAACTTTGTGATTCTGAACAATTTAAACAATAACCGTTTAAGTTCGATTCAATAATCCATATTTCGAAATATTCGGCCAAAATCACGGGAATAAGCCATAAAATATCAACTGAAGCGTGTTTATCTAATCCAATTATGAATACTGATTAATCGTAACTAGTGTAAACAACCGATTGTTGCACTTTCTTAATGGCGGACGAAAGTAACGCCACCTAGCGTCCACGAACGATAACTAGGTAATCACCGATTTCTGAAAACGTCTATATCAGGACTCCGCAGACTGCCAATATTCAAGAAAAAAAACCCCGGGATTTGCGGATTTTAGACCCATTCGCCATCAACAAAATAAAACTTAAATTTTACTAATT
Source organism: Bathymodiolus brooksi (assembly GCA_963680875.1). Taxonomy (NCBI): domain Eukaryota; kingdom Metazoa; phylum Mollusca; class Bivalvia; order Mytilida; family Modiolidae; genus Bathymodiolus; species Bathymodiolus brooksi. The sequence goes on from OY804576.1 coordinate 91,044,257, forward strand.
AATTTTAATCCAAATTGGAAGACGGCTTGAAAATCGAAAATGCAAAATTGTTATCTATGTTTATAAGTCTTAGTAAAAAGAATCTTGAGCAACGTTTTTTTCCACACCTGTGATAGGTGTATTTGTATATCATGAATGCACGATGCGACAACATGCTGAGATGGGTGATGTTTTGACAGGTAAACTGTAAAAAAAATACGTAGAATACACTAATAAAATATTATTTCACCTATATCAGGACTCCGCAGACTGCCAATTTTCAAGAAAAAAAACCCGGGATTTACGGATTTATGACTCATTCGCCATGAACAAAATAAAATAAAATTTTACTAAATTTGCCTTTAAAGAAATAAATGTATAAATTAGAATTATTTATCCGGGTTCGTTCGCCCTACATTTGGCAAACACGTAAAAGAGCAAACGCACCCGATATCGTAAACCGGCAACTGTCTGCAGCAAGTGAAAGGGCGTTGGCATCGATTGTCGCGAGTACATAGTGACATATTAATATTCACTTCTAGTGCATTGAAAACATGGGTACTGCATGTTAATATATTTTATTCATGGATATTATTGTATATATCGCCCGTGACAGCCGTTAACATATCTATGCTTTCCGTACTGTATATCACTCATTTACTTCAACTTTACTAAGATACGCATGTTTTTTTATGCCCAAATTTATTGGTTAGCAGAATTTAGGGATGTTTCCTGTTTACAGTTTAACTATCTGAGAGTGGAGACTCTCACTCCGACATGGGATACTCTCACTATCACTCTCACTCCGACCTGGGAGGATTTTGTCGGACCATTTTGTCGGACAATTTTAAGAGTGACACTCTCTTCAAGTCCGACAAAACTCTGTGTCCGACCTGAGAGTATGATCGTTGATACACTTGGAGGGATCTGTAGGACCCTATGGGGAAAAAATGTTTTAAAATCTTCTCCTCTGAAACCAGTCAGCCAATATAGCAAACATGTCATCGATGGTCCTTAGGTGGTCAACTGCCAAAATTGTGTTCAGTGACCCCGATCTTGGTCCAAAATGGCCACTGTCAGCGGGCATAGTTTGAACATAGGACCTATGGGAAAATTGTTTAAAAGTCTTCTCCTCTGAAACCAGTCAGCCAATTTAAAGCAAACATGGCATGGATGGTCCTTGGGTAGTATACTTTCAAAATTGTGTCCGGTGACCACGACCTCCATCCAAGATGGCTGCCGTGAGCAGAAATAGTTTTAGCATACATTGTAAAACCCTATGGGATTTGAATAGTATATACTTATTGACTGGGTATGAGGGAATAGCAAGTTTATTGTCCCTGAGACACTGACTATTGACCGAGGCGAAGTCGAGGTTAATAGTCAGGGTCGAGGGGACAAGAAACTTGCTATTCCCGAATACACAGTCTATAAGTATTTTATTATACCGAAAAACATTAGACTCATAGTTAAATGATCACCTCAAAATGATAAAGAATAATAAAATCACGCATCTTTTGCCAGTATTTTGCATTATAAATCTGAATATTGTCTCATGGACATTGTTATGCTGTTTCCCCAGTTATTCATAAGAGTTTGATTCTTTTGAGAAAGTAGACTTCAACATAAATGTACATGGTGACTACAAGTTTTATGAAAATTTTGCATTTTTTGGAAATTTTTGAAATTTAGAAATTTTTGGAAATTTTAAAATTTTGTGAAAATTTTGAAATTTTGAACTTATTTTTTTTTAATTTTTGAATTTTTTTTTAAAATTTTTAAATTTTATGAAATTTTATGAAAACTGAAATTTTTAAAAAAATTTAAAAATTTTGAAATCATGAAATTTTTGAAATTTTGACAAAAAAAATTCGGGTTTCTCGATAGCGACGATAACGCCAGAGGATCACGCATAACAATTACCGTAGTTTGTCCAATAAGCGACGTCCAATTAAAAATTCCGCGAAAGTTGTTTAAATTGCCAGTAAATAGTTCAGCGGCAGTCAATAGTCTTGAAAACTATGGACCGGTCAATAGTCTCAGTGTTAAAAATGTGAAACAATGGCATTTTTATTTCTTTAAAAAAGCTTTAAGAAAGTATATACTGAAAGTATAATAATAAAATTTAGATGTATTCGGCATGCAGACATTCTTAAGAGGGCTTATTTATGTCAGGTGAGCGTTACAGGCTCACCTGAGCCTCTAGTTTAGATTCTTCTCCTCTGAAACCGTTGGCCCAAATGAACCGAAACTTGGTAGGAAGCATCTATGGAACAGCATCTGTTACGACTGCTCATTTCGTCCCGATCCGTTAACAAACATGGCCGCCACAGACAATTCTTGTTTCTGATTGGTTGATTTCTAAAAAATGTTCTCCTCTGAAACCGCTTTGCCAAATGAGCCGAAACTTCGTAGGATGTATCTGTGGAAGGTTCTGTATTAATTCAAAACGAGGTACAGATCCCTCCAAGTGTATCAACGATCATACTCTCAGGTCGGACACAGTGTTTTGTCGGACTTCACTCTTAAAATTGTCCGACAAATCTCCACTCTCAGATAGTTAAACTGTAAACAGGAAATGTCCCCAAATTCTGCTAACCAATAAATTCGTGCATAAAGAAACATGCGTATCTTAGTAAAGCTGAAGTAAATGAGTGATATACAGTGGTACGGAAAGTATAGATATGTTAACGGCTGTCACGGGAGATATATACAATAATATCCATGAATAAAATGTATTAACATGCAGTACCCATGTTTTAAGTGCACTAGAAGTGAATATTGATATGTCCCTATGTACTCGCGACAATCGATGCCAAGGCCCTTTCACTTGCTGCAGACAGTTGCCCGTTTACGATATCGGGTGCATTTGCTCTTTTACGTGTTTGCCAAATGTAGGGCGAACGAACCCGGGTAAATAATTCTAATTTATACATTTATTTCTTTAAAGGCAAATTTAGTAAAATTTAAGTTTTATTTTGTTCATGGTGAATGAGTCATAAATCCGTAAATCCCGGGTTTTTTTTCTTGAAAATTGGCAGTCTGCGGAGTCCTGATATAGGTGAAATAATATTTTATTAGTGTATTCTACGTATTTTTTTTACAGTTTACCTGTCAAAACATCACCCATCTCAGCATGTTGTCGCATCGTGCATTCATGATATACAAATACACCTATCACAGGTGTGGAAAAAACCATTGCTCAAGACTCTTTTTACTAAGACTTATAAACATAGATAACTATTTTGCGTTTTCGATTTATTTGTACTTAAAAAAATACATTTATATCTTTTTTCTTATATATGTGTATAAATATCTTAATAAAATAAATACATTTACGGTGAGAAATTATTATACGTCATGATATCGTTATTTAGGTAAATACTTATTAGACAGATTTTTTTTAAAACCATTTTTGTCTTTTTAATTGATAACTGACCCAAGCTAAATAAATGAAATGTGACTTAATGTGTTAATTATATAAATCCTTGCCTTCTATAAATTTTAATTTCTTATCTAATTCTTATTCTTATTAAAAAATATGGTCAGGTTGTTATTTTCATTGAATGGCATCTCAAAATACATGGCTTCACAGTAGGGGCTCTTCCTGTATATTGGTTACATCCTGTATATTACAACTGACAGCTAATGCATGACAAACAATTTTAATCAGCCATCATTATCATAAAATACATTTTTTTAATCTTTATTTTGATGATGGCACCTAATTCCCATCACCTAATCCAAATTAGTATAGTAGAGGAGTACCGTATTTTTCGGACGATAAATCTAGATAAAAATGACGATTTTGTTTACAGGTACAAAAAATGTATACCTTTATTTTGCTGTAGGTTTATTTCTGAATAAGAAGACTCGTATCATCGATGTTCTTGGTGTTATTTTTTATCCCCTCGCCAACGAAGTTGCGAGGGGATATAGTAACGCTACCGTCCGTCCTTCCGTCCTTCCGTCCGTCCGTCCTTCCATCCGTCCGTCCTTCCGTCCGTCCGTCCTTCTGTAACATCCTTGTGAACACTCTAGGTCATAGGTTAAAGTTCAAGGTCACTGGGTCAAATTTTTACCATGTGACATCCTTGTGAACACTCTAGAATCAACATCCTTCAATGGATTTTGACCAAACTTGGTACATACTTAGCCCTTAAGAGAATCTGGAACCCTATTGATTTTCAAGGTCAAAGGTCAAGGTCACTGGGTCAACTTTTTACCATGTGACATCCTTGTGAACACTAGAATCAACATCATTCAATGGATTTTCACCAAACTTGGTACATACTTAGTCCTTAGGAGAGTCTGGAACCCTATTGATTTTCAAGGTCAAAGGTCAAGGGGTCAAATTTTTACCGCATAACATCCTTGTGAACACTCTAGAATTAACATCTTTCAATGGATTTTGACCAAACTTGGTACATACATAGTCCTAAAGAGAATCTGGAACCTATTGATTTTCAAGGTCATAGGTCAAAGGTCAAGGTCACAGGGTCAACTTTTTAGGCCAGGGGATACGCCACGCTTTGCATTGCCCTTGTTTTTTTAAAATAAAGCAATAAAAGTATACTAACAGGGGGTACAATTCTGGGGATAAAATATTCAACATCCGAAAAAAATCAATATTCAATGATTGAAGTGTTATCGAAAATCAGTTCAATATTGTATTTTATAATAAAATATATACTATAAAAAAATGTATCTTGTTGAAATATGTTCTAAATATAGCTATAAGTTTCCATCAAACACGAGCATGCGCACGTGATTGTAGTAAAAAATGGCGGTTGCAATACATCTCACAGTAAACGTGTAGAACAAGCTTTTTATACTAAATATACTGGAAAATAATTTATATCAATTTCGTTACTTAATCGATATTTTATTGCAATAATTTATATGAGGCTATGGGTGTTTAAACGTCACTTTTCAACAATATTTCAGTTATATATTGACCTTTGAGCTATCTTTCCTGGTGCGAATATGGTGCAAGGTAGAAATACACTAGGGTATTTACGTAACCGGACATTCTACATACCGGAAAGAAAGTACACTTGCAAATATGCATCGATCACAAAATGTTTGACATGTTCACCTTCTTTAAATATCCACTTGCACGTCCGACCACGATGTCCGACCAAATAGTCGGTCATAGAGAGTGTTGACTCTCAAATTTGTCGGACATTTGATCAACAATATTCCAGAATCAAACAAATGAATAAATATAACAGATTTCTTTTACATGCATCTTTTTAACATGCGTCAGTGTGTTTTTAATCGGTCATCCAATCAGGACGCTCATTATTCTTGTCCAAGATAAAAAAAATGCATGACTAAAATTACCTGTGGGTGTTTCCCCACTTCAACTCGTAAATTTACATAGAAATCGGAGATATTTCGTCATAAAACTTCACACATGGTTTTGTCTACCTTTCCTGGCGCGAATATGGTGCAAGGTAAAAATACACTAGGGTATTTACGTACCCGCACATTCTACATACCGGAAAGAAAGTACGCTTACAAATACGCATCGATCACAAAATGTTTGACATATTCACCTCGAGAAATGTAAAAAAAAAATCTTTAAATATCCACTCTCACGTCCGACCAAGATGTCCAACCAAGACCACGATGTCCGACCAAATAGTCGGACTTAGAGAGTGTTAACTCTCATATTTGTTGGACATTTTGGGAGGAATATGTCGGACCTTAGAGTATGATCGTTGATACACTTGGAGTGTACTGTACCAATTGAAAACCCTTGATAATTGAGGATATAATATTGTCAGACAGTACCTATTTTGTTTTAAAGTGCTTTAGCTATATATATATATATATATATGCAATATTTATACAGTCAAACCTGTATTAAAAGGTCACCTTTGGGACAAAGTAAAAGTGGCCTGATAAGACAGGTGACCTCTTAAAAAAGGTTCAATTGATATGAAATTTTCTACAACAGGACAAGAAAAAGATGACCTTTTAATATAGGTGATTGTACATGTAAAAGAAAATTTTACTGCGAAAATGCCATCCTTTTCATAGGAAACATCTACTACTCACATTTAGTATACAAAAAAGGAGGGGTTGGTTACCTTAGAAAAAAAGGTTTTATTCCCCACTTCTGATGATCTAGTCGTTGAAAGGAAGTTATTAGATGGAAAAATGTGCAGAAAAGCTGGATCAGATTCTTTTTATCACAAAAGAAGTATACTCATCTGCATAGTCAAAACTGACCAGAAACAGTAGAAAAATAGTGTGAAAAGACTTATCTTTCTTTAATGCAAGGTATTCCATGCCTCCTGTCATCATGACTTGAAATACATTGACATCCTTTGATGTTGACTCTTTGCATATTTGATTAATGTCTATCTGTTTTGCATCATAGTAACACATAAAATAAATGTAATTAATCCCAAAATTTACCATATCCCCCACTGTCATCCCACCTTCTAGCTGTGGAACCATAGCTCTTAGGTTTTTTGTGACCATAGAGCTATGGGTTTCACCCGTTTGTGAACATGCGGAATTCCGACTCCAGCTGAGTATGCGGTATTGGTGAACATATTCTCATCCTGAATATGCATGAAATATTTGCCTCTGGATGTTAAGCAAACAACTTTCAATAAATCATCATGAATTTCATGTTAAGAATTAATGAACTTGTATATGGTATAATAGGAAACCATGAAGAGGACAGATGTCATTTTTTTTTATGAACGATTCATTTCAGATTTACAATATAACATGATAATTAAGATAACCTTTGCTTTATTTACAGATGGAAAGAAGTCCAGTTATTTCATTCTTATTTCATTTGAGAGCAATAAGTAAGTACTGCAACAATAGTAAATACTGATATGTGGAATTATTTTATTAAAATCATGCATGTACAAAACTACATGATACATGTTAAAAACACTTCGCTTCATTGTCATGACACAACTCAAAATGACCTTTCATCCAGATCTTGCTGTAATGAAAATCTTTTAGTACAAGTTCGTACTCTTACTCCGAAATCGCCCAATTAGAAAGCTATATATATTCGATACAGTGTTCAGTTTTTTTGGAGTACAAGCACAAGAATCGATAATACATAATTGAAAGGTATATAAGCATAAGGCCGTTTTATTGGTGGAGGAAACCGGGGGATCCGAAGAAAACCAACGACCTGTCGCAAGTCACCGACAAACTTTATCACATAATGTTGTACACCTGGCCCTGATCGAGATTCAAACTCAGAACATCAGTGCTGATAGCTATAGGCACTGATTACATAGGTAGTTGTAAATCCAACTACCATGCGATCACAGACACGACGGCCCCAATAACTAACTTTATAGAATGATTGCCATTATTACCTTAAATAACTAACTGTATTATGATTGTCATTATTAAGTTTCCCAAACAACGTTTGGAGACTTATTGTTTTTGCTCCGTTTCTTATTAGCTCACCTGACCCAAAGGGTCATGTGAGGTATTGCCATCACTTGGCGTCCGTCCGTCGTCCGTCGTTCGTCGTCCGTCCGTTAACTTTTCATATTTTAATCTACTCCTCTGAAACAACTGGACCAAATGGAACCAAACTTGGCAGAAAGCATCTATATAAGGTCCTCTATAAAGTTTCTTCATTTCGTCCCATTCCGCCAACAAATATGGCCGCCAAGGGCAATTCTTGTTTCTGATTTGCTAATGTTAAAAAAATCTTCTCCTCTGAAACTGCTTGGCCAAATGGAGCCAAACTTGGCAGGAAGCATCTATGTAAGATCCTCTATAAAACTTCTTCATTTAATTCCATTCGGCCAACAAACATGGCCGCTGTTACTAAAAATCGAACATATGGTAAAATTGCACATTTTTGGTAACAACTCAAAAACCGTTAATAATATCAGAAATATGACAGGGGTAAAAATGATCAGCACAGGAAGATCTAACTACCCTGAAATTTTGAAGAAAATCTGATTACCTATCCTGGAGTTATTGCCCTTTTTTCATCAAATTTTCAAAATTTTAATACTTTTCGTTTTTTATTTAAAAAACTATAAGATATAGACGTTAAGTTTAAACAGCAAACATGTGCAGCATGTCAAGATCTACATACCCTGCAATTTGGAAGTAAATCTGATTACCCGTCTAGGAGTTATTGCCCTTTTTTATATTTTATTTTTTTAATTTAAACATTTTTGTCTGATATTTCCAAAACTATTAGAGATAAAGGTTAAGTTTAAATTGCAAACATGTGCAGCATATTAAGATCTACCTACCCTGTAATTTTGAAGTTAATTTGAGTACCCAATTTGGAGTTATTGCCCTTTTTTTCGTCAAATTTTCAAAATGTTAATACCTTTTGTCCTTTATTTCAAAAACTATAAGAGATAGATGTTAAGTTTAAACAGCAAACATGTTCAGCATGTCAAGATCAACCTAGCCTAGGAGTTATTCCCCTTTTTTTATCATTTTTTTAGCTCACTTGACCCAAAGGGCCATGTGAGGTATTGCCATCACTTAGCGTGCGTCGTCCGTCCGTTAACTTTTTCATATTTTAATCTTCTCCTCTGAAACAACTTGGCCAAATGGAACCAAACTTGGCAGTAAGCATCTATGTAAGGTCCTCTATAAAGTTTCTCCATTTCGTTCCATTTGGCCTATAAACATGGCCGCCAAGAATAATTCTTTTTTCTGATTGGCTAATGTTAAAAAAATCTTCTCCTCTGAAACAGCTTGGCCAAATGGAGCCAAACTTGGCATAGATGGTCCCTGGGTGTGTCCCTTTTAAAATTGTGTCCGACAGCCCCACCCTCCATTCAAGATGGCTGCTGTTTTTTAAGGTAATGATTATCTCCCTTTGAAATTTGCTTCAGTATCATTCTATTGTCAGGTGAGCGATACAGGCTCAGTGGGCTGAGCCTCTAGTTATTATTATTATTATTATTATTATTATTATTATTCTTCTCCTCTTTCTTTCTTTCTTTCTTTCCGTGGACCATGAACTTGTCCACGGCAGATCTCGGGAACTACTGGACAAAATTTCATGAAACTTGGTGGAGTTATAGATATATGTTTCTAGTTTGGTATAAAGTTTTCAGCTTTGTGGTAAAGGGGGTCAAAGTCATATTTTGAGGGGTTCAAAGGGGGTGGGGGTTACTATAGAATCCTATGGGAAAGTTGAAATTTCGTACATGTTGATAACTTCTAAATGGATAATGATAGAGACATAAAATTTGACATACATGTAGTGATAGGTCACCATTAGAGGAGCAATTCTGCATTTTCAAAATTTTCGAGATGTCTGCCATTTTCAAAATGGCTGCCAAAACACGGCATAAAAAATCGGCGTTAAAAATTCAACATTGTCCGATATCATCAAAATGTTATATGTGGGTAGATAATGATGTCCCGAATTAATTCCCAACATTGAAAAATTTCTACCAGACGCCATTTTCAAAATGGCCGCCACAATACGCACAAATTCAACATTGTCCGATATCATCAAAATTTGATATGTGGGTAGATAATGATGTCCCGAATTGATTCCCGACATTGAAGCATTTCTACGGTCGCCATTTTCAAAATGGCCACCACAATACCGCACAAATTCAACATTGTCCGATTTCAACGCCAATTCATATGTGGGTAGATTATGATGTCCCGAATTGATTCCTGACATCGAAAAATTTCTACCGGTCGCCATTTTCAAAATGGCCACCACAATACCGCACAAATTCAACATTGTCCGATTTCAACGACATTTCATATGTGGGTAGATTATGATGTCCCGAATTGATTCCTAACATCGAAAAATTTCTACCGGTCACCATTGTTCGATTTCAACGTCCTGAATTGATTTCCGACATCGAAAAATTTCTACCGGTCTCCATTTTCAAAATGGCAACCACAATAACGCAAAAATTCAACATTGTTCGATTTCAAAGGTAGCTTTTGATTTATTTTTTTAAACCTGTTGCCAGTGGCCAGTTTGGGAGACTCCATAATCGTTAGATTATAATCATATTTTGTTACCCTGAATAATATACACCTATTTACTGGCTAGGAGGACAATAAACTTACTATTGTCCGAATAGCCAGTAAATAAGTGTTTTATTATACCAAAAGCAATCTAGGAAATCTGAGAAAATATGGCTATTAAAAAGACACAAATAGAAGTTCTTAATAGTAATATTAAGAAAAAAATATCAACAATAAACATGTTTTAACAACAATTCTAACCAGTTTAAAGAATTGATCAACAAGATTAAACTCAAAATCCTCCTTGGAGAGCGAGGCAAATTGACCTGCTTCAGCAGATGCCATTTTATCGTCTGGTAAACAAATAATTGTATCTCTCGGGCATGTAGGTGTATGTACGTTAAAACACGAGAGATCCGAACCATAAAAGAGCGGGAAAATGTATGCTGCTTGAACTGAACTATTTCCCTAGGGAACTAGTCATCAAGACTATTTCCCTAGGGATAATAGTCATGATCAGTCATCAAAACTATGTAAGCAAAATCAGCAATTGGATTTTTATGTGCAAAATAGTAATTTTATCTGCATTTAATTTGATGTAGAAAATATATACTGAGGTATAATAACTAACCGTATGGTCTGATTGTCATTATTACCGTAAATAACTAATTTGATAGAATGATTGCCATTATTACCCTAAATAACTAACTGTATAGACTGATTGCCATTATTACCCTAAATAACTAACTGTATGGACTGATTGTCATTATTACCCTAAATAACTAATTTTATAGATTGATTGCCATTATTATCCTAAATAACTAACTGTATAGAAAGATTGCCATTATTACCCTATATAACTAACTGTATAGAATGATTGCCATTATTACCCTAAATAACTAACTGTATAGAAGGATTGCCATTATGACTCTAAATGATCAGCTGTATGGACTAATTGTCATTATTACCCTAAATAACTAACTATAGAATAATTGCCATTATTACCCTAAGGCCAAAAAAAAAATATGTGTGTTTACGGTCACCCGACCTACCCTAATTTTTGCTAGCGACCCTATGAATTTTTACACAGAATTCGGATAACCATTTTTGTTGTTTAACCAGCAGCAATGTTTTATTTATTCAACTGCTAGCTTTTTGTCGAAATTGAGAGCAAAGAAGGTAGAAAAACTGCATAATTCGTCATTTTACCGGAATTTTCGAAAATTAAATACCGGAATTGGATTCCGGAACTGGGAACGACTATTTCCGGTTTTGTCGATAATAAAAAAAAAAAAAAAAAAAAAATTAATCCCGACCGACCGACCCTAGATTTTTTTGACATGTGACAGTAAACACACATATATATTTTTTTTTGGCCTAAATAACTAACTGTATAGAATGATTGCCATTATTACCCTGAATAACTAACTGTATAGAATGATTGCCATTATTACCATAAATAACTAACTGTATAGAATGATTGTCATTATTACCCTAAATAACTAACTGTTTAGAATGATTGCCATTATTACCCTAAATAACTAACTGTATGGACAGTCCGACTGATTGTCATTATTACCCTAAATAACTAACTGTATAGACCTGATTGCCATTATTACTCTAAATAACTAACTGTATAAAATGATTGTCATTATTACCCTAAATAACTAACTGTATAGAATGATTGCCATTATTACCATAAATAACTAACTGTATAGAATGATTGTCATTATTACCCTAAATAACTAACTGTATAGACTGATTGCCATTATTACTCTAAATAACTAACTGTATAAAATGATTGCCATTATTACCCTAAATAGCTAACTGTATAGAATGATTGCCATTATGACTCTAAATAACTAACTGTATCTTTGCAGCATTAATTGCCTTGTTGGGAATATTAGATCTGTATTTTATAAACCATGCATACTATAGTACACTGTTGAAGGGAGCGTCAGTTCAACTTGTATTTGGATTTGAGGTAACATTATATTCTTGATTTAAAACAGAATTTAACATAAAAATTGTGGCTGAATTTAATAGGCAAAAAGGAAAACAACAATTGAATTTTCTGATAATTCAGAATGCTACATTTAAGTGAATTGTAAGAAATATCCATACAAGAATTTAGTAATACAAGAAATGTAAATATGACATTTGATATAAGTAAAGTTTGTTTTTGTTTCTTTGATACACTCATTTCAACAATATTTCAGTTATATCTTGGCGGTCAGTTTTATTGGTGGAGGAAGACCCGGAGACAACCACCGACCTGTCGCAAGTCACTGACAAACTTTATCACATAATGTTGCACACCTCGCCCTGATCGAGATTCGAACTCACAACATCAGTGGTGATAAGCACTGATTACATAGGTAGTTGTAAATTCAACTACCATACGATCAAGGCCATGACGGCCCCTGATACATGTATTAGTAAAGTAAAAATTCACAAATCACAATTTAATATCAAACTGTATTTATAAAGAAGAAATGGATACATTTTCTTGAAGTAAATTGACCAGCTGTCAGTTTTTTATGATCATTTGATCAACTTTTTTGTTTCATTTCAGTATGCTATATTATTAACAGTTTTATTGATGGCATTTGTTAAGTATGTGTTACATACTTTAGATGCACAGAATGAGAACCCTTGGGAAAATAAAGCAGTTTATTTGTTATATACAGAACTAGTATTAGGTAAGAGAAAAAAATTATATTGTAACTAAAATAGATTATTATAGATTTCAATGATTATTCATCATATTTTGTCGATTAATTGATTTTTTATATGACTACAACAAAAATTGTAAAAAAAATGTAGCCCTACCTGTTTTCCAAACGAGACCCAAAGGGGGTACCTGTAAAGTGCGAAATGAAATAGAAATGAAATGAAACCGAATGAAACGAAACCGAACTAAGCGAAACGAAATCAGACGAAACCGAACGAAACGAAACGAAACCGATCGAAAAGTAACGAAACGAAACTAAATCAAACGAAACCGAACGAAACGAAACGAAACCGATCGAAACGAAATGTAACGGAAAAAGATAAAAAAATTCAATATGGCATGAAGACTAAGAGGGTTTATAATATTTTGATTATCCAAGTTTAGAAGACTTAAAGGGTTCCTGGTTTTATTATATAATGATTATCCAAATTTATTATACCTCAGCATTATTTTTATATGAAATTTTAAACAACTGATAGAATTACTACTTTCGCATACTTGATAATAATACTTAGATGACTGTTGTCGGGTCAATAGATTCCGAACTGTTGCCGTCTGAAAAACTCGCTGACTTTTTGTAAGGTACTCCTTTCGATTGATTTTTTGATTATCGCAAGACCTCTTTCAGTCAATGGAGTGACATCTTTTTGGGGACTTTTTTACACGATTTATTGTTACTGTATGGCCGATATGCAGAAAATATAGAGCATGGACATGTTCGGTGGTTGAAATACTCGGATTAGACTCTATACTGGAGTGACATTGGACAAGCCATCAGGTCCCAAATGCGGAGCAGAGGCCGCTTAACATTTCGGAGCACCTTGGCCTATACATTGTACTTGGTTTTTAAAAGGTTAAAACATAAATCGTTGTTAAGATGGAAGGCATCGCACAGTCATGTATTTTTTATCTCTCACGGTTTGTGATTTCGTGCTATTAAAGCTTTTTTTAAGAGACAGCACGAGTAATGTGTGTGAAAAAATTATGGCTTTTTGTCAGAGAACCTTTTTGTCTTAAGCTACATGTAGTTGTCAGTTAACTTCGATTATTCCGTTGTGAGACCCTACTCGTTTTCGATTTGTTTAAACTGTTGTTGATCTTGTATGTTTCTTGTTTTGTCTCGTATTAGACACTTTGTTCGTTCTGATTTTTACTGTGTCTTATTTGGTCTTATTTTTTTATCACTGGTCTGCATTCAGGGGGAGGGTTGAGTACTCATGTAACTGATGTAACCCCGTCACATTTCATGTGCTTGTCCCAAGTCAGGTGAATGTTGGCCAGTGATTTTACCCGTCTGATTTTCACCTTTTAGTTTCATTTATTGAATTTGTTAATAAGATGTTCTGCCGTTTTTTAGCTCACCTTGCCAAAATTAATGTGAGCTTTTGCCATCACTTGGCGTCCGTCGTCCGTTAACTTTTCACAGTTTAATCTTCTCCTCTGAAACCTCTCAACCATATGAACTGAAACTTGGTAGGAAGTATATATGGAAGGTCCTCTATAAAGATTGATCGTTTTGTCCCGATCCAATAACAAACATGGCCACCACAGGCAATTCTTGTTTCTGATTGGCCTATTTTTAAAAATCTTCTCCTCTGAAACCGCTTGGCCAAATGAACCGAAACTTGGTAGGAAGCATCTATGTAAGGCAGGGGTTAAAAAGTCCCCTAGCCCGACGCCCGGGGCTAGTAATTTCCACATTTGGGCTAGCTGAAATAATCAGCTGTATGCCCGATGGGCTAGTAAAAATATATATCGGATATTGAGAAACTTGTCAATATTCGCGTATCTACTTATATTCATATATGTTATATGTTGTTTAATCAGCAGCAATGTTTTATTTATTCAACTGCTAGCTTTTTGTCGAAATTGAGAGCAAAGAAGGTAGAAAAACTGCGTATTCTCGTCATAAAACAGCTTCAACAAATGACGGCTTACCGGAAATTTCGAAATTGAAATACCGGAATCGGATTCCGGAACCGGGAACGACTATTTCTGGTTTTGCCGATAGTAAGAAAGAAAAAAATTAATGCAGACCGACCATAGATTTTTAGTTCACCTGGACCAAAGGTCCATGTGAACTATTGCCATCACTTGGCGTCCGTCGTCTGTCGTCTGTCGTCTGTAGTCTGTCGTCTGTCGTCTGTCGTCTGTCGTCTGTAAACTTTTCACATTTCAAGCTTCTTCTCCGAAACCACTTGGCCGATTGGAACCGAACTTAGCAGGAATGTTCCTTGGATGGTCCTCTACAAAGTTACTGTTTTTCGTTCCAGTCGAATATTCAATATGGCTGCCAGGGCCAATAATATGCTCTGATTGGCTGAAATTTCAAAGATCTTCTTCTCTGAAACTAATGAACTGACTGAACCCAAACTGTAAAGGAATGATCATTGGAATGTCCTTTACCAAGTTACTGTTTTTTATGCCGATCGGAAATCCAAGATGGCCGCCATCGCAGGACATAGATTAACATTGTACCCTATGGGAAAATGTTCAAATGCCTTCTTCTCAGAAACTACAAATATGATTAAAGCCAAACTGTACATGAATGTTCATTGGATGGTCCTCTACAATCTTAAGGTTTTTTGTTCCGATATGAAATTCAAAATGGCGGCTACGGCAGGACTTAGTTTAACATTGGACCCTATGGGAAAAATGTTTCAAAATGCTTCTTCTCTGAAACCACTTGGACAGTTGAAACCAAACTGCCCAGGAATGATCATTGGAAGGTCCTCTACAAATTTTCTGTTTTTTATGCCGATCGGAAATCCAAGATGGCCGCCACCGCAAGACATAGATTAACATTGGACCCTATGGGAAAATATTCAAATGCCTTCTTCTCAGAAACTACAAATATGATTAAAGCCAAACTGTACATGAATGTTCATTAGATGGTCCTCTACAAACTTTACGTTTTTTGTTCCGGTATGAAATTCAAAATGGCGGCTACGGCAGGACTTAGTTTAACATTGGACCCTATGGGAAAAATGTTTCAAAACGCTTCTTCTCTGAAACCACTTGGATAATTGAAACCAAACTGCATAGGAATGATCATTGGAAGGTCCTCTACAAATTTTATGTTTTTTATGCCGATCGGAAATCCAAGATGGCCGCCACCGCAATACATAGATTAACATTGGACCCTATGGGAAAATGTTCAAATGCCTTCTACTCAGAAACTACAAATATGATTAAAGCCAAACTGTACATGAATGTTCATTGGATGGTCCTCTACAATCTAAAGGTTTTTTGTTCCGATATGAAATTCAAAATGGCGGCTACGGCAGGACTTAGTTTAACATTGGACCCTATGGGAAAAATGTTTCAAAATGCTTCTTCTCTGAAACCACTTGGACAGTTGAAACCAAACTGCCCAGGAATGATCATTGGAAGGTCCTCTACAAATTATCTGTTTTTTATGCCGGTCGGAAATCCAAGATGGCCGCCACCGCAGGACATATATTAACATTGGACCCTATGGGAAAATATTCAAATGCCTTCTACTCAGAAACTACAAATATGATTAAAGCCAAACTGTACATGAATGTTCATTAGATGGTCCTCTACAAACTTTACGTTTTTTGTTCCGGTATGAAATTCAAAATGGCGGCTACGGCAGGACTTAGTTTAACATTGGACCCTATGGGAAAAATGTTTCAAAACACTTCTTCTCTGAAACCACTTGGATAATTGAAACCAAACTGCCTAGGAATGATCATTGGAAGGTCCTCTACAAATTTTATGTTTTTTATGCCGATCGGAAATCCAAGATGGCCGCCACCGCAGGACATAGATTAACATTGGACCCTATGGGAAAATATTCAAATGCCTTCTACTCAGAAACTACAAATATGATTAAAGCCAAACTGTACATGAATGTTCATTAGATGGTCCTCTACAAACTTTACGTTTTTTGTTCCGGTATGAAATTCAAAATGGCGGCTACGGCAGGACTTAGTTTAACATTGGACCCTATGGGAAAAATGTTTCAAAACGCTTCTTCTCTGAAACCACTTGGATAATTGAAACCAAACTGCCTAGGAATGATCATTGGAAGGTCCTCTACAAATTTTATGTTTTTTATGCCGATCGGAAATCCAAGATGGCCGCCACCGCAATACATAGATTAACATTGGACCCTATGGGAAAATGTTCAAATGCCTTCTTCTCAGAAACTACAAATATGATTAAAGCCAAACTGTACATGAATGTTCATTGGATGGTCCTCTACAATCTTAAGGTTTTTTGTTCCGATATGAAATTCAAAATGGCGGCTACGGCAGGACTTAGTTTAACATTGGACCCTATGGGAAAAATGTTTCAAAATGCTTCTTCTCTGAAACCACTTGGACAGTTGAAACCAAACTGCCCAGGAATGATCATTGGAAGGTCCTCTACAAATTTTCTGTTTTTTATGCCGGTCGGAAATCCAAGATGGCCGCCACCGCAGGACATAGATTAACATTGGACCCTATGGGAAAATATTCAAATGCCTTCTTCTCAGAAACTACAAATATGATTAAAGCCAAACTGTACATGAACGTTCATTGGATGGTCCTCTACAAATTTACGTTTTTTGTTCCGGTATGAAATTCAAAATGGCGACTACGGCAGGACTTAGTTTAACATTGGACCCTATGGGGAAAATGTTTCAAAACGCTTCTTCTCTGAAACCACTTGGATAATTGAAACCAAACTGCCCAGGAATGATCATTGGAAGGTCCTCTACAAGGTGTGTGTTTTTTATGCCGATCGGAAATCCAAGATGGCCACCACCGCAGGACATAGATTAACATTGGACCCTATGGGAAAATGTTCAAATGCCTTCTTCTCAGAAACTACAAATATGATTAAAGCCAAACTGTACATGAATGTTCATTGAATGGTCCTCTACAAAATTTACGTTTTTTATTCTGATATGAAATTCAAAATGGCGGCTACGGCAGGACTTAGTTTAACATTGGACCCTATGGGAAAAATGTTTCAAAATGCTTCTTCTCTGAAACCACTTGGACAGTTGAAACCAAACTGCCCAGGAATGATCATTGGAAGGTCCTCTACAAGGTGTGTGTTTTTTATGCCGATCGGAAATCCAAGATGGCTGCCACCACAGGTCATAGTATTAACACAGAACCATATGGGGAAAATACAGAAATATATTCTTCTCTGAAGCTATTGCACTGATTGAACCTAAACTGTGCATCAATCATTGGAAGGTCCTTTACAAACTTGGTGTTTTTTATGTTGGTCGTAATTCCAAGATGACTACCACTGCAGTACATAGTTTTTACATAGGACCAATTGTTTTTTTTTATTACCAGGTGAACGATACAGGCTCTTGAGAGCCTCTGGTTTTGACATGTGACCATAAACACACATATTTTTTTTTTTGGCCTTACAGTGACCTGAACTGTGGAAAATAAGTGAAAATAAAAGCAATACCAGATCTGAAAAGAAAGATAGTTAAACTAATATACATTGTACATGTTGTACAAGGGTTCAAGTCTGTAAGTTGGATTCATGAAATCACGGTATTGACCAGGACTAGTGGTTCATAGATTCGGGCTAGTAATATTTGGTAGTATGCTAGCCCTGGGCTAGTGAGGTGGTCCAAGATTTGTTAACCCCTGTAAGGTCCTCTATAAAGATTGCTAATTTCATCTTGATCTGTTAACAAACATGGCCGCCACAGGCGATTCTTGTTTCTGATTGAGTGATATCTTAAAAATCATTTTTTTTGTTAAAAGGGAGATAACTCTAGTTTAAATATAGATACATTTTGTATCTATTCAAAATGCAGTTATCTCTGAATTGAATTACAGATAAATATGCCTCTAAAACCCCTCAACCAAATGAACTGAAACTTGGTAGGAACCATCTATGGAAGGCCCTCTATAAAGATCGCTCATTTCGTCCTGATCCATTAACGAACATGGCCGCCACAGGCGACGCTTGTTTCTGATTGGCTGATTTTAAAAATTCTTCTCTTCTGAACCCGCTCGGCTAATTGAACCGAAACTTGGTAGGAAACATCTATGGGCGGTTCTCTATAAAGAGTGCTCATTTCGTTCCAATCCATTAACAAACATGGCCACTACAGGCAATTCTTATTTCTGATTGGTCTATTTCTAAAAATCTTCTCCTCTGAAACCGCTTGGCCAAATGATCGGAAACTTGGTAGGAAGCATCTATGGTAGGTCCTCTCTAGAGATTGCTCATTCCATCCCGATCCATTAACAAACATGGCCACCACAGGCGATTCTTGTTTCTGATTGGCTGATTTTAAAAATTCTTCTCCTCTGAAACCGCTTGTCCAAATGATCTGAAACTTGGTAGGAAGCAATTATGGGCGGTCCTCTATCAAGAGTACTCATTTCGTTCCAATTCCATTAACAAACATGGCCACCACTGGCGATTCTTGTTTCTGAATGGTCTATTTCTAAAAATGTTCTCCTCTGAAACCACATGGCCAAATGAACCGAAACTTGGTGGGAAGCATCTATGGAAGGTCCTCTATAAAGATTGCTCATTCTGTCCCATATCCATTAACAAACATGGCCACCACAGGCGATTCTTGTTTCTGATTGGTCTATTTCTAAAAATCTTCTCCTCTGAAACCGCATGACCAAATGATCCGAAGCTTGGTAGGAAGCATCTGTGGAAAGTCCTCTTATAAAGATTGCTCATTTTGTCCCAATCTGTTAACAAACATGGCCACCACAGACAATTCTTTTTTTCTGATTGGTCAATTTCTAAAAATCTTCTTCTCTGACACAGCATGGCCAAATAGACCGAAACTTGGTAGGAAGCATCTATGGAAGGTTCTCTAAGGGAATCGCTCATTCCGTTTTGATCTGTTAACAAACATGGCCATCATAGACAATTCTTGTTTCTTATTGTTTGATTTCTAAAACAGCTTTTCCTCTGAAACCGCTTGGCCAAATGATATAAAACTTGGTAAGAAGCATCTGTGGAAGGTCCTCTATAGAGATTGCTCATTTCGTTTTGATCCATTAACAAACATGGCTGCCACAGGCATTTCTTGTTTTAAATTGGTGGCTTTCTAAAAATCTTCTCTGAAACTGCTTTGCCAAAACGAACCGAAATTTTGTTGGAAGCACCTATAGGCTATGGAAGGTTTTGTATTAAGTTTCCTCAGAGCAGAATGAAAGGTGAGTGACACAGGCTCAGCTGAGTGCTGAGCCTCTATTTTATTTTGATTTTGTACATATTTTTTGGGGCCTTCTAGAGGTGACTGCATAGAATGAGTATACTCATCATTCATTGAAGTTTTTACAGTGTTCTTTAATAGTAATTTTCTTTTGGTCTTTCTAAATTTTTTTTATTGGTGAAGAGTAGGTGATTGTCTCTTTGGTATCTACCACATATCCATCCTTTTTAGCTCACCTGACCCAAAGGGTCATGTGAGGTATTGCCATCACTTGGCGTCCGTCGTCCGTCCGTTAACTTTTTCATATTTTAATCTACTCCTCTGAAACAACTGGGCCAAATGGAACCAAACTTGGCAGAAAGCATCTATATAAGGTCCTCTATAAATTTTCTTCATTTCGTCCCATTCCTCCAACAAATATGGCCACCAAGGGCAA
Organism: Bathymodiolus brooksi; assembly: GCA_963680875.1. Classification (NCBI taxonomy): domain Eukaryota; kingdom Metazoa; phylum Mollusca; class Bivalvia; order Mytilida; family Modiolidae; genus Bathymodiolus; species Bathymodiolus brooksi. Next base: position 91,064,546 of record OY804576.1, read on the forward strand.
TTCTTGTTTCTGATTGGCTAATGTTAAAAAAATCTTCTCCTCTGAAACTGCTTGGCCAAATGGAGCCAAACTTGGCAGGAAGCATCTATGCAAGTTCCTCTATAAAACTTCTTCAATTGGTTCCATTTGGCCAACAAACATGGCCGCTGTTACTAAAAGTAGAACATATGGTAAAATTGCACGTGTTTGGTAATAGCTCAAAAACCATTAATAATATCAGAAATATGACGGGGTTAAAATGATCAGCACAGCAAGATCTAACCACCCTGAAAATTTGAAGAAAATCTGATTACCTATCTTGGAGTTATTGCCCTTTTTAGCTCACCTGGCCTTTAGGCCATGTGAGCTATTGTCATCACTTTTCGTCCGTCCGTCAACATTTCACATTTTAATCTTCTCCTCAGAAACCACAGGGCCAATTGCAACCAAACTTTGGTGAAATGGTCCTTGGATGGCCCCCTTCCAAAATTATGTCCGGTGATCCCGACTTCCAACCAAGATGGCCTCCAAGCTAAAAATAGAAAAAGGGAGGATGCAATTTTAATTGTCCATTGCTGCTTTAGTGTAAGTCAAAATGAGCTCAAATTTTAACTGCAGCTACATGGCAAGGAGTAGTTTAACATACATTCCGGATTTTTCTGTGAAATTTTTCTTTCAGCCGATATATACCGATTATGCAAATTATGCATATTTTGATTAAAGATCACATTTAAATCTTCTCCTCTGAAACCGCTGAACCAAATTAAACCAAACCTGGCAGGGATGGTCCCTGGGTGGGTCCTTTTCAAAATTGTGTCCGACAGCCCTGCCCTCCATTCAAGATGGCTGCTCAGGGGATTCAAAGTGGGCCGGTACCCGGTACTTTTACCCGTCTGTGATCGTGTATAGTACCGGCAGAAATTACTGAACCCCCGAAAATTAGCGGTGGTCAAAAACCACAAGTACGATTGGCTTGTGGAATAATTTCCCTATTTTAAAAATAACTTTACCTTAGAATCGTAAATAGCAGTTAGTGCATGCGGTAAATAGATATGTTTTCACCCCAATATCTTTTCATCCTTGTGTAAAACTCGGACCGGAACAAGGCTGACATCATTTCAAAATAAGAAATGACCGATTACAAATTATGTTCAAACACAAACTAGTGTAATCTTCAGTAATATAAGTATGATCATTATGTATTATGAATATATGATTGACTACACAATATTTTGTGCGATTTTTTTTTACCCATTCAAAACACAGGGTCGAATCATTTTTGGGCGTACTGTCTTGTTGCTTAACTCCGTCCATATTGTTTAACTTCCAGTATCACTGGTATTAAACTGATGTTCGTAACTTTAGTTACCTACATCCCAACATGGCGGACACGGAAAATGGTAAATTAGAATATCCTTGTTAGCTCACTTGACCCAAAGGGTCATGTGAGCTATTGCCATCACTTCGCGTCCGTCGTCGTCGTCCGTCGTACGTCGTAAACTTTTTCAAAAATCTTCTCCTCTGAAAGTACAAGACCAATGGAAACCAAACTTGGTCTGAATCATCACTAGGGTGTCTAGTTTCAAAATTGTGTCCGGTGATGCCGTGCACCAACCAACATGGCCACTGTTACTAAAAATAGAACATATGGTAAAATTGCAGGTTTTGGGTAATAACTCAAAAAACGTTACTAATATCAAAAATCTGACGTGGGGTAAAAATGAAACTACTGTGCCAATCTCAACCAAACTCTGCTGAAATGATCCTTGGGTGGTCCCCTTTCAAAATTGTGTCCGTCAGTGTCGTCCTGTATCCAAAATGGCCAAAACGGCTCTATTTTAAGCCAGAAAGTGCCCAAATTTGAACTGTATAAGCATAATGATGAGCTTTTTAACATATATTACAGGATTTTTTATGAACTTTGAACTTTTGCCTATTTTGACCGATTATGCAAATTAGAAAAAAGGGGGGATGAAATTTAAAAAAATCTTCTCCTCTGAAACTACTGAGCCAATCTCAACCAAACTTTGCTGAAATGATCCTTGGGTAGTCCCCTTTCAAAATTGTGTCCGTCAGCACCGTCTTGTATCCAAGATGGCCGCCATTACTAAAATAGAAATTTCTTCAAATGGCCAAAAACTGCTCTATTTTAAGCCAGAAAGTGCCCAAATTTGAACTGTATAAGCATAATGATGAGCTTTTTAACATATATTACGGGATTTTTTATGAACTTTGAACTTTTGCCTATTTTGACCGATTATGCAAATTAGAAAAAAGGGGGGATGAAATTAAAAAAAAATTCTTCTCCTCTGAAACTACTGAGCCAATCTCAACCAAACTTTGCTGAAATGATCCTTGGGTGGTCCCCTTTCAAAATTGTGTCCGACAGCGCCGTCCTGTATCCAAGATGGCCGCCATTACTAAAAATAGAAATTTCTTCAAATGGCCAAAAACTGCTCTATTTTAAGCCAGAAAGTGCCCAAATTTGAACTGTATAAGCATAATGATGAGCTTTTTAACATATATTACGGGATTTTTTATGAACTTTGAACTTTTGCCTATTTTGACCGATTATGCAAATTAGAAAAAAGGGGGGATGAAATTTTAAAAAATTCTTCTCCTCTGAAACTACTGAGCCAATCTCAACCAAACTTTGCTGAAATGATCCTTGGGTGGTCCCCTTTCAAATTTGTGTCCTTCACGCCGTCCTGTATCCAAGATGGCCACCATTACTAAAAATAGAAATTTCTTCAAATGGCCAAAAACTGCTCTATTTTAAGCCAGAAAGTGCCCAAATTTGAACTGTAAGCATAATGATGAGCTTTTTAACATATATTACGGGATTTTTTATGAACTTTGAACTTTTGCCTATTTTGACCGATTATGCAAATTAGAAAAAAGGGGGGGATGAAATTAAAAAAAAATCTTCTCCTCTGAAACTACTGAGCCAATCTCAACCAAACTTTGCTGAAATGATCCTTGGGTGGTCCCCTTTCAAAATTGTGTCCGGTGATCCCGACTTCCAACCAAGGTGGCCGCCAAGCTAAAAATAGAAAAACGGGGGGGATGAAATTTAAAAAAAATCTTCCTCTTTCAAAATTGTGTCCGGCATTTCAGAACACAGACCAAGATGGCCGCCACAGCCGAACTTAATTTAACATAGGACCCTATGGGAAATTCCCATAAACATCTTCTTGTCTGAAACCATTTGCTCAATAAGAACAAAATTTTGATGAAATAGTCATTGGATGGTTCTCTTCAAAAAATGTGTTCGGCGGTTTGGCCCTTCGATAATTTTTTTTTTTTTTAATTTTATTACTTTTCGTGTTATATTTAAAAAACTATAAGAGATAGATGTTAAGTTTAAATTGCAAAAAAATGTGCACCATGTCGAGATCTACCTACCCTGCAATTTTGAAGTAAATATGATTACCCATCTTGGAGTTCTTGCCCTTTTTTCATCAAATTAAAAAAAAAAAATTAATACTTTTCGTCTTGTATTTCAAAAACTATAAGAGATAAAGGTTAAGTTTAAATTGCAATTTTGAAGTAAATCCCATTACCCATTTTGGAGTTATTGCCCTTTTTTCATCAAAATGTTCTCAATTTTAATACTATCATCTTATATTTCAAAAACTATTAGAGATAGAGGGAAAGTTTAAACTGCAAAAATGATCAGCATGTCAAGATCTACAAAACATTTCCCACAGTTAAAAATGTGCGACAACTGTGAAGAGTTATTCCTCTTGAAATGCATTTTTTTGTTGACTCACTGCTTTTGGTTACTCAAATAATCAAAGGGAAGAAACTCTATTACAAAATGTGAAGGAGGAAAAACTAAATTTTGAGAATGATTGACATATATGTTTTTTTACAGCAATTTTGATAACTTACATTAACCCTTAAAGCGCGGGAAACGAATATTCTCGTTTTTACGTAACATGCTTCCGGTACGGGAAACGAGTATTCTCGTTTTTAACACTTCACTCGATATGTCAACAAACGGTAAACAATTGATGCTGTCTCCCTAAAAATAGAAATAGAAAGAGAGTTCCCATGTGTATGATGCTCATTTCCGGCTACGTCACGGTAATCTAAATTGTTGATTGATTGGCTAAAATTGGATACATGTATTGATTATTTTTGGCAGGAAAAGAAATATAAAAAATGGCTACCGATGTTGAATTTTTCAATCAGTACTTTGGAGATTCTGACTCGGAAGCTGAATTTCTTGGGTTCGATGCTGTTGAACTGGATGAAATAGATCGTAGAAATGTTGTTCCTGAATTTGAAATACCGAATTTGGATAATGACGATGATATTCTTGCTGATATTCGGTCTGGATGGTCAAAACAAATTTCTAATGTTGAACTTCCGGAGTTCACCGGTGAGCCAGGTGTAAATGTTAATTTGAGAAGTGACGCTCCCATGAGTGATTTTTTTAATCTTTTCATTGATGATGATGACTTTGCTTTAATGGCTACTGAAACCAACAGATATTATTCACAAATGGGTGATTTTCAAAAAAATGAAGACTTTTCATTTTCAGAGAATAATTTGAATATTAAATGATATGAAAGAAAGGTAAATATCTTAAAACAAGCACAATGGTAACAGTTATCTTCATGCAAAGTGTCATGGAGATTGCTCTTCCGGTTAAAAAGTTATCCTTTAAAAACTGGTCAAATTTGTCAGGAGTGTGACGTTTTAGCGTGACAAACTTTAAATTGCCTTAACTTACCTTGATGATAAAAAAAATAAAATAAAAAATATATTAAAGAAAGATGGTATATAATTTCGTACCATTTTACTTCAAATATCTAGATGTTTTGTGACCGTATGATTTTGCGGCAAAAAATTATTCCATTTTTAAGTTCACCTGGACCAAAGGTCCAGGTGAACTATTGCCATCACTTGGCGTCCGTCGTCCGTCGTCTGTAAGCTTTTCACATTTCAAGCTTCTTCTCCGAAACCACTGGGCCGATTGGAACCAAACTTAGCAGGAATGTTCCTTGTATGGTCCTCTACAAAGTTCCAGTCGGATATTCAATATGGCTGCCAGGGCCAATAATATGCTCTGATTGGCTGAAATTTCAAAGATCTGTAAAGGAATGATCATTGGAATGTCCTTTACCAAGTTTCTGTTTTTTATGCCGATTGGAAATCCAAGATGGCCGCCATCGCAGGACATAGATTAACATTGGACCCTATGGGAAAATGTTCAAATGCCTTCTTCTCAGAAACTACAAATATGATTAAAGCCAAACTGTACATGAATGTTCATTGGACGGTTTTCTACAATCTCAAGGTTTTTTGTTCCGATATGAAATTCAAAATGGCGGCTACGGCAAGACTTAGTTTAACATTGGACCCTATGGAAAAAATGTTTCAAAATGCTTCTTCTCTGAAACCACTTGGACAGTTGAAACCAAACTGCCCAGGAATGATCATTGGAAGGTCCTCTACAAAGATTATGTTTTTTATGCCGATCGGAAATCCAAGATGGCCACCACCGCAGGACATAGATTAACATTGGACCCTATGGGAAAATATTCAAATGCCTTCTTCTCAGAAACTACAAATATTATTAAAGCCAAACTGTACATGAATGTTCATTAGATGGTCCTCTACAAACTTTACGTTTTTTGTTCCGGTATGAAATTCAAAATGGCGGCTACGGCAGGACTTAGTTTAACATTGGACCCTATGGGGAAAATGTTTCAAAACGCTTCTTCTCTGAAACCACTAGGACAGTTGAAACCAAACTGCCCAGGAATGATCATTGGAAGGTCCTCTACAAATTTTTTGTTTTTTATGTCGATCGGAAATCCAAGATGGCCACCACCGCAATACATAGATTAACATTGGACCCTATGGGAAAATGTTCAAATGCCTTCTTCTCAGAAACTACAAATATTATTAAAGCCAAACTGTACATGAATGTTCATTGGATGGTCCTCTACAAACTTTACGTTTTTTGTTCCGATATGAAATTCAAAATGGCGGCTACGGCAGGACTTAGTTTAACATTGGACCCTATGGGGAAAATGTTTCAAAACGCTTCTTCTCTGAAACCACTAGGACAGTTGAAACCAAACTGCCCAGGAATGATCATTGGAAGGTTCTCTACAAATTTTATGTTTTTATGCCGATCGGAAATCCAAGATGGCCACCACCGTAATACATAGATTAACATTGGACCCTATGGGAAAATGTTCAAATGCCTTCTTCTCAGAAACTACAAATATTATTAAAGCCAAACTTTACATGAATGTTCATTGGATGGTCCTCTACAAACTTTACGTTTTTTGTTCCGATATGAAATTCAAAATGGCGGCTACGGCAGGACTTAGTTTAACATTGGACCCTATGGGAAAAATGTTTCATAACGCTTCTTCTCTGAAACCACTTGGACAATAGAAACCAAACTGCCCAGGAATGATCATTGGAAGGTCCTCTACAAAGTTTATGTTATTTTTATGCCGATCGAAAATTCAAGATGGCCACCACCGCAATACATAGATTAACATTGGACCCTATGGGAAAATATTCAAATGCCTTCTTCTCAGAAACTACAAATATTATTAAAGCCAAACTGTACATGAATGTTCATTAGATGGTCCTCTACAAACTTTACGTTTTTTGTTCCGGTATGAAATTCAAAATGGCGGCTACGGCAGGACTTAGTTTAACATTGGACCCTATGGGAAAAATGTTTCAAAACGCTTCTTCTCTGAAACCACTTGGACAATTGAAACCAAACTGCCCAGGAATGATCATTGGAAGGTCCTCTACAAACTTTATGTTTTTTATGTCGAATGGAAATCCAAGATGGCCGCCACCGCTATACATAGATTAACATTGGACCCTATGGGAAAATGTTCAAATGCCTTCTTCTCAGAAACTACAAATATTATTAAAGCCAAACTGTACATGAATGTTCATTGGATGGTCCTCTACAAACTTTACGTTTTTTGTTCCGGTATGGAATTCAAAATGGCGGCTACGGCAGGACTTAGTTTAACATTGGACCCTATGGGGAAAATGTTTCAAAACGCTTCTTCTCTGAAACCACTTGGACAATTGAAACCAAACTGCCCAGGAATGATCATTGGAAGGTCCTCTACAAACTTTATGTTTTTTATGTCGATCGGAAATCCAAGATGGCCGCCACCGCTATACATAGATTAACATTGGACCCTATGGGAAAATGTTCAAATGCCTTCTTCTCAGAAACTACAAATATTATTAAAGCCAAACTGTACATGAATGTTCATTGGATGGTCCTCTACAAACTTTACGTTTTTTGTTCCGATATGAAATTCAAAATGGCGGCTACGGCAGGACTTAGTTTAACATTGGACCCTATGGGAAAAATGTTTCAAAACGCTTCTTCTCTGAAACCACCAGGACAGTTGAAACCAAACTGCCCAGGAATGATCATTGGAAGGTCCTCTACAAATCATATGTTTTTTATGCCGATTGGAAATCCAAGATGGCCACCACCGCAATACATAGATTAACATTGGACCCTATGGGAAAATGTTCAAATGCCTTCTTCTCAGAAACTACAAATATTATTAAAGCCAAACTGTACATGAATGTTCATTGGATGGTCCTCTACAAACTTTACGTTTTTTGTTCCGATATGAAATTCAAAATGGCGGCTACGGCAGGACTTAGTTTAACATTGGATCCTATGGGAAAAATGTTTCATAACGCTTCTTCTCTGAAACCACTTGGACAATAGAAACCAAACTGCCCAGGAATAGTCATTGGAAGGTCCTCTACAAAGTTTATGTTATTTTTATGTCGATCGAAAATTCAAGATGGCCACCACTGCAGGACATAGATTAACATTGGACCCTATGGGAAAATTTTAAATGCCTTCTCAGAAACTACAAATATTATTAAAGCCAAACTGTACATGAATGTTCATTAGATGGTCCTCTACAAACTTTACGTTTTTTGTTCCGGTATGAAATTCAAAATGGCGGCTACGGCAGGACTTAGTTTAACATTGGACCCTATGGGAAAAATGTTTCAAAACGCTTCTTCTCTGAAACCACTTGGACAATTGAAACCAAACTGCCCAGGAATGATCATTGGATGGTCCTCTACAAACTTTATGTTTTTTATGTCGATCGGAAATCCAAGATGACCGCCACCGCAATACATAGATTAACATTGGACCCTATGGGAAAATGTTCAAATGCCTTCTTCTCAGAAACTACAAATATTATTAAAGCCAAACTGTACATGAATGTTCATTGGATGGTCCTCTACAAACTTTACGTTTTTTGTTCCGATATGAAATTCAAAATGGCGGCTACGGCAGGACTTAGTTTAACATTGGACCCTATGGGAAAAATGTTTCAAAACGCTTCTTCTCTGAAACCACTTGGACAATAGAAACCAAACTGCCCAGGAATGATCATTGGAAGGTCCTCTACAAATTGTATGTTTTTTATGCCGATCGGAAATCCAAGATGGCCACCACCGCAATACATAGATTAACATTGGATCCTATTGGAAAATGTTCAAATGCCTTCTTCTCAGAAACTACAAATATTATTAAAGCCAAACTGTACATGAATGTTCATTAGATGGTCCTCTACAAACTTTACGTTTTTTGTTTCGGTATGAAATTCAAAATGGCGGCTACGGCAGGACTTAGTTTAACATTGGACCCTATGGGGAAAATGTTTCAAAACGCTTCTTCTCTGAAACCACATGGACAATTGAAACCAACCTGCCCAGGAATGATCATTGGAAGGTCCTCTACAAAGTAAATGTTTTTTATGTCGATCGGAAATCCAAGATGGCCGCCACCGCAATACATAGATTAACATTGGACCCTATGGGAAAATGTTCAAATGCCTTCTTCTCAGAAACTACAAATATTATTAAAGCCAAACTGTACATGAATGTTCATTGGATGGTCCTCTACAAACTTTACATTTTTTGTTTCGATATGAAATTCAAAATGGCGGCTACGGCAGGACTTAGTTTAACATTGGACCCTATGGGAAAAATGTTTCAAAACACTTCTTCTCTGAAACCACTTGGACAATGAAACCAAACTGCCCAGGAATGATCATTGGAAGGTCCTCTACAAAGTTTATGTTATTTTTATGCCGATCGGAAATCCAAGATGACCGCCACCGCAATACATAGATTAACATTGGACCCCATGGGAAAATGTTCAAATGCCTTCTTCTCAGAAACTACAAATATTATTAAAGCCAAACTGTACATGAATGTTCATTGGATGGTCCTCTACAAACTTTACCGATTATGCAAATTAGAAAAAAGGGGGGATGAAATTTAAAAAAAAACTTCTCCTCCAAATTAGGCATATTTTGATAAAAGATCACATTTAAATCTTCTCCTCTGAAACCGCTGAACCAAATTAAACCAAACTGGCAGGGATGGTCCCTGGGTGGGTTCCTTTCAAAATTGTGTCCGACAGCCCCGCCCTCCATTCAAGATGGCCACTGTTACTAAAAATAGAAATTTCTTCAAATGGCCAAAACTGCTCTATTTTAAGCCAGAATGTGCCCAAATTTGAACTGTATAAGCATAATGATGAGCCTTTCAGCATGTATGACAGGATTTTTTATGAACTTTGAACTTTTGCCGATTTTGACCGATTATGCAAATTAGAAAAAAGGGGGGATGAAATTAAAAAAAAATCTCCTCCTCGGAAACTACTGAGCCAATATCAACCAAACTTTGCTGAAATGATTCTTGGACGGCCCCCTTCCAAATTTGTGTCCGTTGTTCCCGACTTCCAACCAAGATGGCCGCCAAGCTCAAAATAGAAAAAAGGGGGGATGAAATTTTAATTGTCCATTGCTGCTTTAGTGTAAGTCAAAACGAGCTCAAATTTTAACTGCAGCTACATGGAAAGGAATAGTTTAACATATATTCCGGATTTTTCTGTGAAATTTTTCTTTCAGCCGATATATACCGATTATGCAAATTAGGCATATTTTGATAAAAGATCACATTTAAATCTTCTCCTCTGAAACCGCTGAACCAAATTAAACCAAACCTGGCAGGGATGGTCCCTAGGTGGGTCCCTTTCAAAATTGTGTCCGACAGCCCCGCCCTCCATTCAAGATGGCCACTGTTACTAAAAATAGAAATTTCTTCAAATGGCCAAAACTGCTCTATTTTAAGCCAGAATGTGCCCAAATTTGAACTGTATAAGCATAATGATGAGCCTTTCAGCATGTTTGACAGGATTTTTTATGAACTTTGAACTTTTGCCGATTTTGACCGATTATGCAAATTAGAAAAAAGGGGGGATGAAATTTAAAAAAAATCTCCTCCTCGGAAACTACTGAGCCAATATCAACCAAACTTTGCTGAAATGATTCTTGGACGGCCCCCTTCCAAATTTGTGTCCGTTGTTCCCGACTTCCAACCAAGATGGCCGCCAAGCTCAAAATAGAAAAAAGGGGGGATGAAATTTTAATTGTCCATTGCTGCTTTAGTGTAAGTCAAAATGAGCTCAAATTTTAACTGCAGCTACATGGAAAGGAATAGTTTAACATATATTCCTGGAATTTTCTGTGAAATTTTTCTTTCAGCCGATATATACCGATTATGCAAATTAGGCATATTTTGATAAAAGATCACATTTAAATCTTCTCCTCTGAAACCGCTGAACCAAATTAAACCAAACCTGGCAGGGATGGTCCCTGGGTGGGTCCCTTTCAAAATTGTGTCCGACAGCCCCGCCCTCCATTCAAGATGGCCACTGTTACTAAAAATAGAAATTTCTTCCAATGGCCAAAACTGCTCTATTTTAAGCCAGAATGTGCCCAAATTTGAACTGTATAAGCATAATGATGAGCCTTTCAGCATGTATGACAGGATTTTTTATGAACTTTGAACTTTTGCCGATTTTGACCGATTATGCAAATTAGAAAAAAGGGGGGATGAAATTAAAAAAAAATCTCCTCCTCGGAAACTACTGAGCCAATATCAACCAAACTTTGCTGAAATGATTCTTGGACGGCCCCCTTCCAAATTTGTGTCCGTTGTTCCCGACTTCCAACCAAGATGGCCGCCAAGCTCAAAATAGAAAAAAGGGGGGATGAAATTTTAATTGTCCATTGCTGCTTTAGTGTAAGTCAAAATGAGCTCAAATTTTAACTGCAGCTACATGGAAAGGAATAGTTTAACATATATTCCGGATTTTTCTGTGAAATTTTTCTTTCAGCCGATATATACCGATTATGCAAATTAGGCATATTTTGATAAAAGATCACATTTAAATCTTCTCCTCTGAAACCGCTGAACCAAATTAAACCAAACCTGGCAGGGATGGTCCCTGGGTGGGTCCCTTTCAAAATTGTGTCCGACAGCCCCGCCCTCCATTCAAGATGGCCACTGTTACTAAAAATAGAAATTTCATCAAATGGCCAAAACTGCTCTATTTTAAGCCAGAATGTGCCCAAATTTGTACTGTATAAGCATAATGATGAGCCTTTCAGCATGTTTGACAGGATTTTTTATGAACTTTGAACTTTTGCCGATTTTGACCGATTATGCAAATTAGAAAAAAGGGGGGATGAAATTTAAAAAAAATCTCCTCCTCGGAAACTACTGAGCCAATATCAACCAAACTTTGCTGAAATGATTCTTGGACGGCCCCCTTCCAAATTTGTGTCCGTTGTTCCCGACTTCCAACCAAGATGGCCGTCAAGCTCAAAATAGAAAAAAGGGGGGATGAAATTTTAATTGTCCATTGCTGCTTTAGTGTAAGTCAAAATGAGCTCAAATTTTAACTGCAGCTACATGGAAAGGAATAGTTTAACATATATTCCTGGATTTTTCTGTGAAATTTTTCTTTCAGCCGATATATACCGATTATGCAAATTAGGCATATTTTGATAAAAGATCACATTTAAATCTTCTCCTCTGAAACCGCTGAACCAAATTAAACCAAACCTGGCAGGGATGGTCCCTGGGTGGGTCCCTTTCAAAATTGTGTCCGACAGCCCCGCCCTCCATTCAAGATGGCCACTGTTACTAAAAATAGAAATTTCTTCCAATGGCCAAAACTGCTCTATTTTAAGCCAGAATGTGCCCAAATTTGAACTGTATAAGCATAATGATGAGCCTTTCAGCATGTATGACAGGATTTTTTATGAACTTTGAACTTTTGCCGATTTTGACCGATTATGCAAATTAGAAAAAAGGGGGGATGAAATTTAAAAAAAATCTCCTCCTCGGAAACTACTGAGCCAATATCAACCAAACTTTGCTGAAATGATTCTTGGACGGCCCCCTTCCAAATTTGTGTCCGTTGTTCCCGACTTCCAACCAAGATGGCCGCCAAGCTCAAAATAGAAAAAAGGGGGGATGAAATTTTAATTGTCCATTGCTGCTTTAGTGTAAGTCAAAATGAGCTCAAATTTTAACTGCAGCTACATGGAAAGGAATAGTTTAACATATATTCCGGATTTTTCTGTGAAATTTTTCTTTCAGCCGATATATACCGATTATGCAAATTAGGCATATTTTGATAAAAGATCACATTTAAATCTTCTCCTCTGAAACCGCTGAACCAAATTAAACCAAAGCTGGCAGGGATGGTCCCTGGGTGGGTCCCTTTCAAAATTGTGTCCGACAGCCCCGCCCTCCATTCAAGATGGCCACTGTTACTAAAAATAGAAATTTCTTCCAATGGCCAAAACTGCTCTATTTTAAGCCAGAATGTGCCCAAATTTGAACTGTATAAGCATAATGATGAGCCTTTCAGCATGTATGACAGGATTTTTTATGAACTTTGAACTTTTGCCGATTTTGACCGATTATGCAAATTAGAAAAAAGGGGGGATGAAATTTAAAAAAAATCTCCTCCTCGGAAACTACTGAGCCAATATCAACCAAACTTTGCTGAAATGATTCTTGGACGGCCCCCTTCCAAATTTGTGTCCGTTGTTCCCGACTTCCAACCAAGATGGCCGCCAAGCTCAAAATAGAAAAAAGGGGGGATGAAATTTTAATTGTCCATTGCTGCTTTAGTGTAAGTCAAAATGAGCTCAAATTTTAACTGCAGCTACATGGAAAGGAATAGTTTAACATATATTCCTGGATTTTTCTGTGAAATTTTTCTTTCAGCCGATATATACCGATTATGCAAATTAGGCATATTTTGATAAAAGATCACATTTAAATCTTCTCCTCTGAAACCGCTGAACCAAATTAAACCAAACCTGGCAGGGATGGTCCCTGGGTGGGTCCCTTTCAAAATTGTGTCCGACAGCCCCGCCCTCCATTCAAGATGGCCACTGTTACTAAAAATAGAAATTTCTTCCAATGGCCAAAACTGCTCTATTTTAAGCCAGAATGTGCCCAAATTTGAACTGTATAAGCATAATGATGAGCCTTTCAGCATGTATGACAGGATTTTTTATGAACTTTGAACTTTTGCCGATTTTGACCGATTATGCAAATTAGAAAAAAGGGGGGATGAAATTTTAAAAAAATCTCCTCCTCGGAAACTACTGAGCCAATATCAACCAAACTTTGCTGAAATGATTCTTGGACGGCCCCCTTCCAAATTTGTGTCCGTTGTTCCCGACTTCCAACCAAGATGGCCGCCAAGCTCAAAATAGAAAAAAGGGGGGATGAAATTTTAATTGTCCATTGCTGCTTTAGTGTAAGTCAAAATGAGCTCAAATTTTAACTGCAGCTACATGGAAAGGAATAGTTTAACATATATTTCGGATTTTTCTGTGAAATTTTTCTTTCAGCCGATATATACCGATTATGCAAATTAGGCATATTTTGATAAAAGATCACATTTAAATCTTCTCCTCTGAAACCGCTGAACCAAATTAAACCAAACCTGGCAGGGATGGTCCCTGGGTGGGTCCCTTTCAAAATTGTGTCCGACAGCCCCGCCCTCCATTCAAGATGGCCACTGTTACTAAAAATAGAAATTTCTTCCAATGGCCAAAACTGCTCTATTTTAAGCCAGAATGTGCCCAAATTTGAACTGTATAAGCATAATGATGAGCCTTTCAGCATGTATGACAGGATTTTTTATGAACTTTGAACTTTTGCCGATTTTGACCGATTATGCAAATTAGAAAAAAGGGGGGATGAAATTTAAAAAAAATCTCCTCCTCGGAAACTACTGAGCCAATATCAACCAAACTTTGCTGAAATGATTCTTGGACGGCCCCCTTCCAAATTTGTGTCCGTTGTTCCCGACTTCCAACCAAGATGGCCGCCAAGCTCAAAATAGAAAAAAGGGGGGATGAAATTTTAATTGTCCATTGCTGCTTTAGTGTAAGTCAAAATGAGCTCAAATTTTAACTGCAGCTACATGGAAAGGAATAGTTTAACATATATTTCGGATTTTTCTGTGAAATTTTTCTTTCAGCCGATATATACCGATTATGCAAATTAGGCATATTTTGATAAAAGATCACATTTAAATCTTCTCCTCTGAAACCGCTGAACCAAATTAAACCAAACCTGGCAGGGATGGTCCCTGGGTGGGTCCCTTTCAAAATTGTGTCCGACAGCCCCGCCCTCCATTCAAGATGGCCACTGTTACTAAAAATAGAAATTTCTTCCAATGGCCAAAACTGCTCTATTTTAAGCCAGAATGTGCCCAAATTTGAACTGTATAAGCATAATGATGAGCCTTTCAGCATGTTTGACAGGATATTTTATGAACTTTGAACTTTTGCCGATTTTGACCGATTATGCAAATTAGAAAAAAGGGGGGATGAAATTTAAAAAAAATCTCCTCCTCGGAAACTACTGAGCCAATATCAACCAAACTTTGCTGAAATGATTCTTGGACGGCCCCCTTCCAAATTTGTGTCCGTTGTTCCCGACTTCCAACCAAGATGGCCGCCAAGCTCAAAATAGAAAAAAGGGGGGATGAAATTTTAATTGTCCATTGCTGCTTTAGTGTAAGTCAAAATGAGCTCAAATTTTAACTGCAGCTACATGGAAAGGAATAGTTTAACATATATTCTGGATTTTTCTGTGAAATTTTTCTTTCAGCCGATATATACCGATTATGCAAATTAGGCATATTTTGATAAAAGATCACATTTAAATCTTCTCCTCTGAAACCGCTGAACCAAATTAAACCAAACCTGGCAGGGATGGTCCCTGGGTGGGTCCCTTTCAAAATTGTGTCCGACAGCCCCGCCCTCCATTCAAGATGGCCACTGTTACTAAAAATAGAAATTTCTTCAAATGGCCAAAACTGCTCTATTTTAAGCCAGAATGTGCCCAAATTTGTACTGTATAAGCATAATGATGAGCCTTTCAACATGTTTGACAGGATTTTTTATGAACTTTGAACTTTTGCCGATTTTGACCGATTATGCAAATTAGAAAAAAGGGGGGATGAAATTTTAAAAAAATCTCCTCCTCGGAAACTACTGAGCCAATATCAACCAAACTTTGCTGAAATGATTCTTGGACGGCCCCCTTCCAAATTTGTGTCCGTTGTTCCCGACTTCCAACCAAGATGGCCGCCAAGCTCAAAATAGAAAAAAGGGGGGATGAAATTTTAATTGTCCATTGCTGCTTTAGTGTAAGTCAAAATGAGCTCAAATTTTAACTGCAGCTACATGGAAAGGAATAGTTTAACATATATTCCTGGATTTTTCTGTGAAATTTTTCTTTCAGCCGATATATACCGATTATGCAAATTAGGCATATTTTGATAAAAGATCACATTTAAATCTTCTCCTCTGAAACCACTGAACCAAATTAAACCAAACCTGGCAGGGATGGTCCCTGGGTGGGTCCCTTTCAAAATTGTGTCCGACAGCCCCGCCCTCCATTCAAGATGGCCACTGTTACTAAAAATAGAAATTTCTTCCAATGGCCAAAACTGCTCTATTTTAAGCCAGAATGTGCCCAAATTTGAACTGTATAAGCATAATGATGAGCCTTTCAGCATGTATGACAGGATTTTTTATGAACTTTGAACTTTTGCCGATTTTGACCGATTATGCAAATTAGAAAAAAGGGGGGATGAAATTTAAAAAAAATCTCCTCCTCGGAAACTACTGAGCCAATATCAACCAAACTTTGCTGAAATGATTCTTGGACGGCCCCCTTCCAAATTT
The DNA here is from genome assembly GCA_963680875.1 of Bathymodiolus brooksi. Taxonomy (NCBI): domain Eukaryota; kingdom Metazoa; phylum Mollusca; class Bivalvia; order Mytilida; family Modiolidae; genus Bathymodiolus; species Bathymodiolus brooksi. Next base: position 91,080,652 of record OY804576.1, read on the forward strand.
GTGTCCGTTGTTCCCGACTTCCAACCAAGATGGCCGCCAAGCTCAAAATAGAAAAAAGGGGGGATGAAATTTTAATTGTCCATTGCTGCTTTAGTGTAAGTCAAAATGAGCTCAAATTTTAACTGCAGCTACATGGAAAGGAATAGTTTAACATATATTTCGGATTTTTCTGTGAAATTTTTCTTTCAGCCGATATATACCGATTATGCAAATTAGGCATATTTTGATAAAAGATCACATTTAAATCTTCTCCTCTGAAACCGCTGAACCAAATTAAACCAAACCTGGCAGGGATGGTCCCTGGGTGGGTCCCTTTCAAAATTGTGTCCGACAGCCCCGCCCTCCATTCAAGATGGCCACTGTTACTAAAAATAGAAATTTCTTCCAATGGCCAAAACTGCTCTATTTTAAGCCAGAATGTGCCCAAATTTGAACTGTATAAGCATAATGATGAGCCTTTCAGCATGTATGACAGGATTTTTTATGAACTTTGAACTTTTGCCGATTTTGACCGATTATGCAAATTAGAAAAAAGGGGGGATGAAATTTAAAAAAAATCTCCTCCTCGGAAACTACTGAGCCAATATCAACCAAACTTTGCTGAAATGATTCTTGGACGGCCCCCTTCCAAATTTGTGTCCGTTGTTCCCGACTTCCAACCAAGATGGCCGCCAAGCTCAAAATAGAAAAAAGGGGGGATGAAATTTTAATTGTCCATTGCTGCTTTAGTGTAAGTCAAAATGAGCTCAAATTTTAACTGCAGCTACATGGAAAGGAATAGTTTAACATATATTTCGGATTTTTCTGTGAAATTTTTCTTTCAGCCGATATATACCGATTATGCAAATTAGGCATATTTTGATAAAAGATCACATTTAAATCTTCTCCTCTGAAACCGCTGAACCAAATTAAACCAAACCTGGCAGGGATGGTCCCTGGGTGGGTCCCTTTCAAAATTGTGTCCGACAGCCCCGCCCTCCATTCAAGATGGCCACTGTTACTAAAAATAGAAATTTCTTCCAATGGCCAAAACTGCTCTATTTTAAGCCAGAATGTGCCCAAATTTGAACTGTATAAGCATAATGATGAGCCTTTCAGCATGTTTGACAGGATATTTTATGAACTTTGAACTTTTGCCGATTTTGACCGATTATGCAAATTAGAAAAAAGGGGGGATGAAATTTAAAAAAAATCTCCTCCTCGGAAACTACTGAGCCAATATCAACCAAACTTTGCTGAAATGATTCTTGGACGGCCCCCTTCCAAATTTGTGTCCGTTGTTCCCGACTTCCAACCAAGATGGCCGCCAAGCTCAAAATAGAAAAAAGGGGGGATGAAATTTTAATTGTCCATTGCTGCTTTAGTGTAAGTCAAAATGAGCTCAAATTTTAACTGCAGCTACATGGAAAGGAATAGTTTAACATATATTCCGGATTTTTCTGTGAAATTTTTCTTTCAGCCGATATATACCGATTATGCAAATTAGGCATATTTTGATAAAAGATCACATTTAAATCTTCTCCTCTGAAACCGCTGAACCAAATTAAACCAAACCTGGCAGGGATGGTCCCTGGGTGGGTCCCTTTCAAAATTGTGTCCGACAGCCCCGCCCTCCATTCAAGATGGCCACTGTTACTAAAAATAGAAATTTCTTCCAATGGCCAAAACTGCTCTATTTTAAGCCAGAATGTGCCCAAATTTGTACTGTATAAGCATAATGATGAGCCTTTCAGCATGTTTGACAGGATTTTTTATGAACTTTGAACTTTTGCCGATTTTGACCGATTATGCAAATTAGAAAAAAGGGGGGATGAAATTAAAAAAAAATCTCCTCCTCGGAAACTACTGAGCCAATATCAACCAAACTTTGCTGAAATGATTCTTGGACGGCCCCCTTCCAAATTGTGTCCGTTGTTCCCGACTTCCAACCAAGATGGCCGCCAAGCTCAAAATAGAAAAAAGGGGGGATGAAATTTTAATTGTCCATTGCTGCTTTAGTGTAAGTCAAAATGAGCTGAAATTTTAACTGCAGCTACATGGCAAGGAGTAGTTTAACATATAGTCCTGGATTTTTCTGTGAAATTTTTCTTTCAGCCGATATATACCGATTATGCAAATTAGGCATATTTTGATAAAAGATCACATTTAAATCTTCTCCTCTGAAACCGCTGAACCAAATTAAACCAAACCTGGCAGGGATGGTCCCTGGGTGGGTCCCTTTCAAAATTGTGTCCGACAGCCCCGCCCTCCATTCAAGATGGCCACTGTTACTAAAAATAGAAATTTCTTCAAATGGCGAAAACTGCTCTATTTTAAGCCAGAATGTGCCCAAATTTGAACTGTATAAGCATAATGGTGAGCCTTTCAGCATATTTGACAGGATTTTTTATGAACTTTGAACTTTTGCCGATTTTGACCGATTATGCAAATTAGAAAAAAGGGGGGATGAAATTTAAAAAAAATCTCCTCCTCGGAAACTACTGAGCCAATATCAACCAAACTTTGCTGAAATGATTCTTGGACGGCCCCCTTCCAAATTGTGTCCGTTGTTCCCGACTTCCAACCAAGATGGCCGCCAAGCTCAAAATAGAAAAAAGGGGGGATGAAATTTTAATTGTCCATTGCTGCTTTAGTGTAAGTCAAAATGAGCTCAAATTTTAACTGCAGCTACATGGAAAGGAATAGTTTAACATATATTCCTGGATTTTTCTGTGAAATTTTTCTTTCAGCCGATATATACCGATTATGCAAATTAGGCATATTTTGATAAAAGATCACATTTAAATCTTCTCCTCTGAAACCGCTGAACCAAATTAAACCAAACCTGGCAGGGATGGTCCCTGGGTGGGTCCCTTTCAAAATTGTGTCCGACAGCCCCGCCCTCCATTCAAGATGGCCACTGTTACTAAAAATAGAAATTTCTTCCAATGGCCAAAACTGCTCTATTTTAAGCCAGAATGTGCCCAAATTTGAACTGTATAAGCATAATGATGAGCCTTTCAGCATGTATGACAGGATTTTTTATGAACTTTGAACTTTTGCCGATTTTGACCGATTATGCAAATTAGAAAAAAGGGGGGATGAAATTTAAAAAAAATCTCCTCCTCGGAAACTACTGAGCCAATATCAACCAAACTTTGCTGAAATGATTCTTGGACGGCCCCCTTCCAAATTTGTGTCCGTTGTTCCCGACTTCCAACCAAGATGGCCGCCAAGCTCAAAATAGAAAAAAGGGGGGATGAAATTTTAATTGTCCATTGCTGCTTTAGTGTAAGTCAAAATGAGCTCAAATTTTAACTGCAGCTACATGGAAAGGAATAGTTTAACATATATTCCGGATTTTTCTGTGAAATTTTTCTTTCAGCCGATATATACCGATTATGCAAATTAGGCATATTTTGATAAAAGATCACATTTAAATCTTCTCCTCTGAAACCGCTGAACCAAATTAAACCAAACCTGGCAGGGATGGTCCCTGGGTGGGTCCCTTTCAAAATTGTGTCCGACAGCCCCGCCCTCCATTCAAGATGGCCACTGTTACTAAAAATAGAAATTTCTTCCAATGGCCAAAACTGCTCTATTTTAAGCCAGAATGTGCCCAAATTTGAACTGTATAAGCATAATGATGAGCCTTTCAGCATGTATGACAGGATTTTTTATGAACTTTGAACTTTTGCCGATTTTGACCGATTATGCAAATTAGAAAAAAGGGGGGATGAAATTTAAAAAAAATCTCCTCCTCGGAAACTACTGAGCCAATATCAACCAAACTTTGCTGAAATGATTCTTGGACGGCCCCCTTCCAAATTTGTGTCCGTTGTTCCCGACTTCCAACCAAGATGGCCGCCAAGCTCAAAATAGAAAAAAGGGGGGATGAAATTTTAATTGTCCATTGCTGCTTTAGTGTAAGTCAAAATGAGCTCAAATTTTAACTGCAGCTACATGGAAAGGAATAGTTTAACATATATTTCGGATTTTTCTGTGAAATTTTTCTTTCAGCCGATATATACCGATTATGCAAATTAGGCATATTTTGATAAAAGATCACATTTAAATCTTCTCCTCTGAAACCGCTGAACCAAATTAAACCAAACCTGGCAGGGATGGTCCCTGGGTGGGTCCCTTTCAAAATTGTGTCCGACAGCCCCGCCCTCCATTCAAGATGGCCACTGTTACTAAAAATAGAAATTTCTTCAAATGGCCAAAACTGCTCTATTTTAAGCCAGAATGTGCCCAAATTTGAACTGTATAAGCATAATGATGAGCCTTTCAGCATGTTTGACAGGATATTTTATGAACTTTGAACTTTTGCCGATTTTGACCGATTATGCAAATTAGAAAAAAGGGGGGATGAAATTTAAAAAAAATCTCCTCCTCGGAAACTACTGAGCCAATATCAACCAAACTTTGCTGAAATGATTCTTGGACGGCCCCCTTCCAAATTTGTGTCCGTTGTTCCCGACTTCCAACCAAGATGGCCGCCAAGCTCAAAATAGAAAAAAGGGGGGATGAAATTTTAATTGTCCATTGCTGCTTTAGTGTAAGTCAAAATGAGCTCAAATTTTAACTGCAGCTACATGGAAAGGAATAGTTTAACATATATTCCTGGATTTTTCTGTGAAATTTTTCTTTCAGCCGATATATACCGATTATGCAAATTAGGCATATTTTGATAAAAGATCACATTTAAATCTTCTCCTCTGAAACCGCTGAACCAAATTAAACCAAACCTGGCAGGGATGGTCCCTGGGTGGGTCCCTTTCAAAATTGTGTCCGACAGCCCCGCCCTCCATTCAAGATGGCCACTGTTACTAAAAATAGAAATTTCTTCAAATGGCCAAAACTGCTCTATTTTAAGCCAGAATGTGCCCAAATTTGTACTGTATAAGCATAATGATGAGCCTTTCAGCATGTTTGACAGGATTTTTTATGAACTTTGAACTTTTGCCGATTTTGACCGATTATGCAAATTAGAAAAAAGGGGGGATGAAATTTAAAAAAAATCTCCTCCTCGGAAACTACTGAGCCAATATCAACCAAACTTTGCTGAAATGATTCTTGGACGGCCCCCTTCCAAATTTGTGTCCGTTGTTCCCGACTTCCAACCAAGATGGCCGCCAAGCTCAAAATAGAAAAAAGGGGGGATGAAATTTTAATTGTCCATTGCTGCTTTAGTGTAAGTCAAAATGAGCTCAAATTTTAACTGCAGCTACATGGAAAGGAATAGTTTAACATATATTCCTGGATTTTTCTGTGAAATTTTTCTTTCAGCCGATATATACCGATTATGCAAATTAGGCATATTTTGATAAAAGATCACATTTAAATCTTCTCCTCTGAAACCGCTGAACCAAATTAAACCAAACCTGGCAGGGATGGTCCCTGGGTGGGTCCCTTTCAAAATTGTGTCCGACAGCCCCGCCCTCCATTCAAGATGGCCACTGTTACTAAAAATAGAAATTTCTTCCAATGGCCAAAACTGCTCTATTTTAAGCCAGAATGTGCCCAAATTTGAACTGTATAAGCATAATGATGAGCCTTTCAGCATGTATGACAGGATTTTTTATGAACTTTGAACTTTTGCCGATTTTGACCGATTATGCAAATTAGAAAAAAGGGGGGATGAAATTTAAAAAAAATCTCCTCCTCGGAAACTACTGAGCCAATATCAACCAAACTTTGCTGAAATGATTCTTGGACGGCCCCCTTCCAAATTTGTGTCCGTTGTTCCCGACTTCCAACCAAGATGGCCGCCAAGCTCAAAATAGAAAAAAGGGGGGATGAAATTTTAATTGTCCATTGCTGCTTTAGTGTAAGTCAAAATGAGCTCAAATTTTAACTGCAGCTACATGGAAAGGAATAGTTTAACATATATTTCGGATTTTTCTGTGAAATTTTTCTTTCAGCCGATATATACCGATTATGCAAATTAGGCATATTTTGATAAAAGATCACATTTAAATCTTCTCCTCTGAAACCGCTGAACCAAATTAAACCAAACCTGGCAGGGATGGTCCCTGGGTGGGTCCCTTTCAAAATTGTGTCCGACAGCCCCGCCCTCCATTCAAGATGGCCACTGTTACTAAAAATAGAAATTTCTTCAAATGGCCAAAACTGCTCTATTTTAAGCCAGAATGTGCCCAAATTTGAACTGTATAAGCATAATGATGAGCCTTTCAGCATGTTTGACAGGATATTTTATGAACTTTGAACTTTTGCCGATTTTGACCGATTATGCAAATTAGAAAAAAGGGGGGATGAAATTTAAAAAAAATCTCCTCCTCGGAAACTACTGAGCCAATATCAACCAAACTTTGCTGAAATGATTCTTGGACGGCCCCCTTCCAAATTTGTGTCCGTTGTTCCCGACTTCCAACCAAGATGGCCGCCAAGCTCAAAATAGAAAAAAGGGGGGATGAAATTTTAATTGTCCATTGCTGCTTTAGTGTAAGTCAAAATGAGCTCAAATTTTAACTGCAGCTACATGGAAAGGAATAGTTTAACATATATTCCTGGATTTTTCTGTGAAATTTTTCTTTCAGCCGATATATACCGATTATGCAAATTAGGCATATTTTGATAAAAGATCACATTTAAATCTTCTCCTCTGAAACCGCTGAACCAAATTAAACCAAACCTGGCAGGGATGGTCCCTGGGTGGGTCCCTTTCAAAATTGTGTCCGACAGCCCCGCCCTCCATTCAAGATGGCCACTGTTACTAAAAATAGAAATTTCTTCAAATGGCCAAAACTGCTCTATTTTAAGCCAGAATGTGCCCAAATTTGTACTGTATAAGCATAATGATGAGCCTTTCAGCATGTTTGACAGGATTTTTTATGAACTTTGAACTTTTGCCGATTTTGACCGATTATGCAAATTAGAAAAAAGGGGGGATGAAATTTAAAAAAAATCTCCTCCTCGGAAACTACTGAGCCAATATCAACCAAACTTTGCTGAAATGATTCTTGGACGGCCCCCTTCCAAATTTGTGTCCGTTGTTCCCGACTTCCAACCAAGATGGCCGCCAAGCTCAAAATAGAAAAAAGGGGGGATGAAATTTTAATTGTCCATTGCTGCTTTAGTGTAAGTCAAAATGAGCTCAAATTTTAACTGCAGCTACATGGAAAGGAATAGTTTAACATATATTCCTGGATTTTTCTGTGAAATTTTTCTTTCAGCCGATATATACCGATTATGCAAATTAGGCATATTTTGATAAAAGATCACATTTAAATCTTCTCCTCTGAAACCGCTGAACCAAATTAAACCAAACCTGGCAGGGATGGTCCCTGGGTGGGTCCCTTTCAAAATTGTGTCCGACAGCCCCGCCCTCCATTCAAGATGGCCACTGTTACTAAAAATAGAAATTTCTTCCAATGGCCAAAACTGCTCTATTTTAAGCCAGAATGTGCCCAAATTTGAACTGTATAAGCATAATGATGAGCCTTTCAGCATGTATGACAGGATTTTTTATGAACTTTGAACTTTTGCCGATTTTGACCGATTATGCAAATTAGAAAAAAGGGGGGATGAAATTTAAAAAAAATCTCCTCCTCGGAAACTACTGAGCCAATATCAACCAAACTTTGCTGAAATGATTCTTGGACGGCCCCCTTCCAAATTTGTGTCCGTTGTTCCCAACTTCCAACCAAGATGGCCGCCAAGCTCAAAATAGAAAAAAGGGGGGATGAAATTTTAATTGTCCATTGCTGCTTTAGTGTAAGTCAAAATGAGCTCAAATTTTAACTGCAGCTACATGGCAAGGAGTAGTTTAACATATATTCCTGGATTTTTCTGTGAAATTTTTCTTTCAGCCGATATATACCGATTATGCAAATTAGGCATATTTTGATAAAAGATCACATTTAAATCTTCTCCTCTGAAACCGCTGAACCAAATTAAACCAAACCTGGCAGGGATGGTCCCTGGGTGGGTCCCTTTCAAAATTGTGTCCGACAGCCCCGCCCTCCATTCAAGATGGCCACTGTTACTAAAAATAGAAATTTCTTCAAATGGCGAAAACTGCTCTATTTTAAGCCAGAATGTGCCCAAATTTGAACTGTATAAGCATAATGATGAGCCTTTCAGCATGTTTGACAGGATTTTTTATGAACTTTGAACTTTTGCCGATTTTGACCGATTATGCAAATTAGAAAAAAGGGGGGATGAAATTTAAAAAAAATCTCCTCCTCGGAAACTACTGAGCCAATATCAACCAAACTTTGCTGAAATGATTCTTGGACGGCCCCCTTCCAAATTGTGTCCGTTGTTCCCGACTTCCAACCAAGATGGCCGCCAAGCTCAAAATAGAAAAAAGGGGGGATGAAATTTTAATTGTCCATTGCTGCTTTAGTGTAAGTCAAAATGAGCTCAAATTTTAACTGCAGCTACATGGAAAGGAATAGTTTAACATATATTCCTGGATTTTTCTGTGAAATTTTTCTTTCAGCCGATATATACCGATTATGCAAATTAGGCATATTTTGATAAAAGATCACATTTAAATCTTCTCCTCTGAAACCGCTGAACCAAATTAAACCAAACCTGGCAGGGATGGTCCCTTGGTGGGTCCCTTTCAAAATTGTGTCCGACAGCCCCGCCCTCCATTCAAGATGGCCACTGTTACTAAAAATAGAAATTTCTTCAAATGGCGAAAACTGCTCTATTTAAAGCCAGAATGTGCCCAAATTTGAACTGTATAAGCATAATGATGAGCCTTTCAGCATGTTTGACAGGATTTTTTATGAACTTTGAACTTTTGCCGATTTTGACCGATTATGCAAATTAGAAAAAAGGGGGGATGAAATTTAAAAAAAATCTCCTCCTCGGAAACTACTGAGCCAATATCAACCAAACTTTGCTGAAATGATTCTTGGACGGCCCCCTTCCAAATTGTGTCCGTTGTTCCCGACTTCCAACCAAGATGGCCGCCAAGCTCAAAATAGAAAAAAGGGGGGATGAAATTTTAATTGTCCATTGCTGCTTTAGTGTAAGTCAAAATGAGCTCAAATTTTAACTGCAGCTACATGGAAAGGAATAGTTTAACATATATTCCGGATTTTTCTGTGAAATTTTTCTTTCAGCCGATATATACCGATTATGCAAATTAGGCATATTTTGATAAAAGATCACATTTAAATCTTCTCCTCTGAAACCGCTGAACCAAATTAAACCAAACCTGGCAGGGATGGTCCCTGGGTGGGTCCCTTTCAAAATTGTGTCCGACAGCCCCGCCCTCCATTCAAGATGGCCACTGTTACTAAAAATAGAAATTTCTTCAAATGGCGAAAACTGCTCTATTTAAAGCCAGAATGTGCCCAAATTTGAACTGTATAAGCATAATGATGAGCCTTTCAGCATGTTTGACAGGATTTTTTATGAACTTTGAACTTTTGCCGATTTTGACCGATTATGCAAATTAGAAAAAAGGGGGGATGAAATTTAAAAAAAATCTCCTCCTCGGAAACTACTGAGCCAATATCAACCAAACTTTGCTGAAATGATTCTTGGACGGCCCCCTTCCAAATTGTGTCCGTTGTTCCCGACTTCCAACCAAGATGGCCGCCAAGCTCAAAATAGAAAAAAGGGGGGATGAAATTTTAATTGTCCATTGCTGCTTTAGTGTAAGTCAAAATGAGCTCAAATTTTAACTGCAGCTACATGGCAAGGAGTAGTTTAACATATATTCCTGGATTTTTCTGTGAAATTTTTCTTTCAGCCGATATATACCGATTATGCAAATTAGGCATATTTTGATAAAAGATCACATTTAAATCTTCTCCTCTGAAACCGCTGAACCAAATTAAACCAAACCTGGCAGGGATGGTCCCTGGGTGGGTCCCTTTCAAAATTGTGTCTGACAGCCCCGCCCTCCATTCAAGATGGCCACTGTTACTAAAAATAGAAATTTCTTCCAATGGCCAAAACTGCTCTATTTTAAGCCAGAATGTGCCCAAATTTGAACTGTATAAGCATAATGATGAGCCTTTCAGCATGTATGACAGGATTTTTTATGAACTTTGAACTTTTTCCGATTTTGACCGATTATGCAAATTAGAAAAAAGGGGGGATGAAATTTAAAAAAAATCTCCTCCTCGGAAACTACTGAGCCAATATCAACCAAACTTTGCTGAAATGATTCTTGGATGGCCCCCTTCCAAATTTGTGTCCGTTGTTCCCGACTTCCAACCAAGATGGCCGCCAAGCTCAAAATAGAAAAAAGGGGGGATGAAATTTTAATTGTCCATTGCTGCTTTAGTGTAAGTCAAAATGAGCTCAAATTTTAACTGCAGCTACATGGCAAGGAGTAGTTTAACATATATTCCTGGATTTTTCTGTGAAATTTTTCTTTCAGCCGATATATACCGATTATGCAAATTAGGCATATTTTGATAAAAGATCACATTTAAATCTTCTCCTCTGAAACCGCTGAACCAAATTAAACCAAACCTGGCAGGGATGGTCCCTGGGTGGGTCCCTTTCAAAATTGTGTCTGACAGCCCCGCCCTCCATTCAAGATGGCCACTGTTACTAAAAATAGAAATTTCTTCCAATGGCCAAAACTGCTCTATTTTAAGCCAGAATGTGCCCAAATTTGAACTGTATAAGCATAATGATGAGCCTTTCAGCATGTATGACAGGATTTTTTATGAACTTTGAACTTTTTCCGATTTTGACCGATTATGCAAATTAGAAAAAAGGGGGGATGAAATTTAAAAAAAATCTCCTCCTCGGAAACTACTGAGCCAATATCAACCAAACTTTGCTGAAATGATTCTTGGACGGCCCCCTTCCAAATTTGAGTCCGTTGTTCCCAACTTCCAACCAAGATGGCCGCCAAGCTCAAAATAGAAAAAAGGGGGGATGAAATTTTAATTGTTCATTGCTGCTTTAGTGTAAGTCAAAATGAGCTCAAATTTTAACTGCAGCTACATGGAAAGGAATAGTTTAACATATATTCCTGGATTTTTCTGTGAAATTTTTCTTTCAGCCGATATATACCGATTATGCAAATTAGGCATATTTTGATAAAAGATCACATTTAAATCTTCTCCTCTGAAACCGCTGAACCAAATTAAACCAAACCTGGCAGGGATGGTCCCTGGGTGGGTCCCTTTCAAAATTGTGTCCGACAGCCCCACCCTCCATTCAAGATGGCTGCTGTTACTAAAAATAGAAATTTGTTCAATTGTCCATTGCTGCTTTAGTATAAGTCAAAATGAGCTCAAATTTGAACTGCAGCTACATGGCAAGGAGTAGTTTAGCATGTGTTCGGGGGGGTTTTTTGAAATTTTTCTTTCAGCCGATTTATATCGATTATTCAAATTAGGCATATTTTGATAAAAGATCACATTTAAATCTTCTCCTCTGAAACCGCTGAACCAAATTTGTGTCTGGTGGTCCCGCCCTTTGACCAAGATGGCTGCACAGCTGTACTTAGTTTAACATAGGACCCTATGGGAAATTCACATAAAAACCATCTTGTCTGGAACCAGTAGCTCAATTAAAACCAAACTTTGATGGAATAGTCATTGGATGGTCCTCTTCCAAAATGGTGTCCGGCAGTTGCGCTCTCCCGCCAAGATGGCCGCCACAGTGCAGTTGCGTTGTTATTGAAAGCAGCTTTGATCCAGGTGAACGATTACAGGCTCCTGGGAGCCTCTGGTTTATTCAGTACAGTGGGAAAAATGACAGATTTTTTAGCGCACTTTAAGTGTTAAAGGGGAACCCCTGCCCAAATTTTTTTGTAGAATGGGTCTGCAATGACGAAGGCTACATTTGTTAATTTTGTTTACTGAAGTTATCAAGTTTTATTGACTGATGTTATTATACCCAGGTGAGCTATACAGGCTCCTGGGAGCCTCTAGTTTTTTAAGTACAAATAAATTGGAAGACGGCTTGAAAACCTGTGATAGGTGTATTTGTATATCATGAATGCACGATGTGACAACATGCTGAGATGGGTAAACTGTAAAAAAAAACCCGTAGAATACACTAATAAAATATTATTTCACCTATATCTCAGGACTCCGCAGACTGCCAATTTTCAAGTAAAAAAACCCAGGATTTACGGATTTATGACCCATTCGCCATGAACAAAATAAAACTTAAATTTTACTAAATAATTTTAATCCAAATTTGCCTTTAAAGAAATAAATGTATAAATTAGAATTATTTAACGGGTTCGTTCGCCCTACATTTGTCAAACACGAAAAAGAGCAAACGCACCTGATATCGTAAACCGGCAACTGTCTGCAGCAAGTGAAAGGGCCTTGGCATCGATTGTCGCGAGTACATAGGGACATATTAATATTCACTTCTAGTGCACTTAAAACATGGGTACTGCATGTTAATACATTTTATTCATGGATATTATTGTATATATCGCCCGTGACAGCTGTTAATATATCTATGCTTTCCGTACCACTGTATATCACTCATTTACTTCAGCTTTACTAAGATACGCATGTTTCTTTATGCACGAATTTATTGGTTAGCAGAATTTGGGGACGTTTCCTGTTTACAGTTTAACTATCTGAGAGTGGAGACTCTCACTCCGACCTGGGAGGATTTTGTCGGACAATTTGGTCGGACATTTGACGAACAATTTTGTCGGACAATTTTGTCGGATATTTGTCGGACAATTTTAAAAGTGAAGTCCGACAAAACTCTGTGTCCGACCTGAGAGTTTGATCGTTGATACACTTGGAGGGATCTGTAATTAACACAGTAAGTCACATTTCATTTATTTAGCTTGGGTCAGTTATCAATTAAAAAGACAAAAATGGTTTTAAAAAAAATCTGTTTAATAAATATTTACCTAAAGAACGATATCATGACGTATAAGAATTTCTCACCGTAAATGTATTTATTTTATTAAGATATTTATACACATATATAAGAAAAAAGATATAAGTTTTTTTTTTAAGTACAAATAAATTGGAAGACGGCTTGAAAATCGAAAACGCAAAATAATTATCTATGTTTATAAGTCTTAGTAAAAGGAGTCTTGAGCAACGTTTATATTTCACACCTGTGATAGGTGTATTTGTATATCATGAATGCACGATGCGATGACATACTGAGATGGGTGATGTTTTGACAGGTAAACTGTTAAAAAAAAACGTAGAATACACTAATCAAATATTATTTCACCTATATCAGGACTCCGCAGACTGCCAATTTTCAAGAAAAAAAACCCGGGATTTACGGATTTATGACCCATTCGCCATCAACAAAATAAAACTTAAATTTTACTAATTAATTTTGATCCAAATTTGCCTTTAAAGAAATAAATGTATAAATTAAAATTATTTACCTGGGTTCGTTCGCCCTACATTTGGCAAACATGTAAAAGAGCAAACGCACCCGATATCGTAAACCGGCAACTGTCTGCAACAAGTGAAAGGGCCTTGGCATCGATTGTCGCGAGTACATAGGGACATATTAATATTCACTTCTAGTGCATTTAAAACATGGGTACTGCATGTTAATACATTTTATTCATGGATATTATTGTATATATCGCCGTGACAGCCGTTAACATATCTATGCTTTCCGTGCTGTATATCACTCATTTACTTCAGCTTTACTAAGATACGCATGTTTCTTTACGCACGAATTTATTGGTTAGCAGAATTTGGGGATGTTTCCTGTTTACAGTTTAACTATCTGAGAGTGGAGACTCACTCCGACCTGGGAGGATTTTGTCGGACAATTTTAAGAGTGAAGTCCGACAAAACTCTGTGTACGACCTGAGAGTATGATCGTTGATATACTTGGAGGGATCTGTAGGACCCTATGGGAAATTCTCATTAAAATCTTCTTGTCTGAAACCATTTGCTCAATAAGAACAACATTTTGATGAAATAGTCATTGGATGGTGCCTTTCTAAAAATGTGTCCGGTGATCCCGACTTCCAACCAAGATGGCCACCAAGCTAAAAATAGAAAAAAGGGGGGATGAAATCTAAAAAAAATTTTCTCCTCTGAAACTACTGAGACAATCTCAACCAAACTTTGCTGAAATGATTCTTGGGTGGTCCCCTTCCAAAATATGTCTGGCATTTCAGACCTCCAACAAAGATGGCCAACACAGCCGAACTTAATTTAGCATAGGACCCTATGGGAAATTCCCATAAAAATCTTCTTGTCTGGAACCAGTTGCTCAATTGGAACCAAACTTTGATAAAATATTCATTGGATGGTCCTCTTCCAAAATTGTGTCTGGTAGTCCCGCCCTCTGACCAAGATGGCTGCACAGCTGTACTTAGTTTAACATAGGAACCTATGGGAAATTCACATAAAAACCATCTTGTCTGGAACCAGTAGCTCAATTAGAACCAAACTTTGATGGAATAGTCATTGGATGGTCCTCTTCCAAAATTGTGTCTGGCAGTCACGCTCTCCCACCACGATGGCCACCAGAGTGCAGTTGCGTTGTTATTGAAAGCAGCCTTGATCCAGGTGAGCGATTACAGGCTCCTGGGAGCCTCTGGTTTCGTTACATTTCGTGTCGTTTTGTTACATTTCGCTTCGTTTCGTTTTGTTTGATTTCGTTTCGTTCGGTTTCATTTAATTTCTATTTCGTTTCGCACTTTACAGGTACCCACCCAAAGGTGCAAAAATGGATGTTTCTGTTATTTGTACATGGATAGTTTATTAGTTCACCTGGACCAAAGGTGGTCCAGGTGAACTATTCCCATCACTTTGCGTCCGTCGTCTGTAAACTTTTCACATTTCAAGCCTCTTCTCCGAAACCACTGAGCCGATTGGAACCAAACTTAGCAGGAATGTTCCTTGGATGGTCCTCTACAAAGTTTCTGTTTTTCGTTCCAGTCGGATATTCAACATGGCTGCCAGGGCCAATAATATGCTCTGATTGGCTGAAATTTCAAAGATCTTCTTCTCTGAAACTAATGAACTGACTAAACTGTAAATGAATGATCATTGGAATGTCCTTTACCAAGTTTCTGTTTTTTATGCCGATCGGAAATCCAAGATGGCCACCATCGCAGGACATAGATTAACATTGGACCCTATGGGAAAATGTTCAAATGCCTTCTTCTCAAAAACTACAAATATGATTAAAGCCAAACTGTACATGAATGTTCATTGGATGGTCCTCTACAAACTTTTGTGTTCTTTGTTCCGATATGAAATTCAATATGACGGCTACTGCTGGACTTAGTTTAACATTGGACCCTATGGGAAAAATGTTTCAAAACGCTTCTTCTCTGAAACCACTCGGACAATTGAAACCAAACTACCCAGGAATGATCATTGGAAGGTCCTCTACAAATTTTCTGTTTTTTATGCTGATCAGAAATCCAAGATGGCCGCCACCGCAGGACATAGATTAACATTGGACCCTATGGGAAAATGTTCAAATGCCTTTTTCTCAGAAACTACAAATATGATTAAAGCCAAACTGCCGATCGGAAATTCAAGATGGCTGCCACCACAGGTCATAGTATTAACACAGGACCATATGGGGAAAATACAGAATATGTTCTTCTCTGAAGCTATTGCACTGATTGAACCTAAACTGTGCATCAATCATTGGAAGGTCCTTTACAAACTTTGTGTTTTTTATTTTGATCGGAATTCCAAGATGACTACCACTGCAGGACATAGTTTTTACATAGGACCAATTGGTTCTTTTTATAACCAGGTGAACGATATAGGCTCTTGAGAGCCTCTGGTTTTTCATCAGATTTTGATGGGTTTTTTTTAATGAATTACTTTGGAAAATCCCTTAAAAATAATGCAAAGCATTATTATGTAAAGTATTACTGTTTTTGACAAAAGAGGAATTTCAAAATATTAAACTGTATTAAAATTGGATGAATTTTAATGCAGTTTTTTGCAAAATGATCATTTTAATGGGTTATTGATGGACCATAAATTTGCTTTTTTATTTTATTTCTTGGTCTAAAGGGGTCAAAATTCTGAAATTTGACATATTTGGAAGGCATTTTTAGCTCACCCTTTGAGCTATTGTCACCACTGAGCGTCCGTCAGTTAACTTTTCACATTTTTAATCAACTCCTCTGAAGCCACTGGACCAATTTGAACCAAACTTTAGTGGAATGGTCCTTAGATGACCCCCTTCCAAATTTGTGTCCGATGATCCCGACTTCCAACCAAGATGGCCACCAAGCTAAAAATAGAAAAAAGTGGGATGAAATTTTAATTGTCCCTTGCTGCTTCAGTATAAGTCAAAATGAGCTCAAATTTTAACTGCAGCTACATGGCAAGGAGTAGGGTGGTCCCCTTTCAATATTGTGTCTGACAGCCCTGCCCTCCATTCAAAATGGCTGCTGTTGCTTAAAATAGAAATTTCTTTAGTTGTCAATTTCCGCTTTATTACAAATCAAAATGAACTCAAATTTTAACTGCAGCTATATGGCAATGAGTAGTTTAACATATATTCCGGGTTTTTCTTTCAGCCAATTTATACCGATGATGCAAATTAGGCATATTTTGATAAAAGATGACATTTAAATCTTCTCCTCTGAAACCGCTGAACCAAATTACACTAAACCTGGTAGGGATAGTCCTTGGGTGGGTCGCTTTCAAAATTGTGTCCGACAGCCCTGCCCTCCATTCAAGATGACTGCTGTTACAAAAAATAGAAATTTCTTCAATTGTCCATTGCTGCTTTAGTATAAATCAAAATGAGCTCAAATTTGAACTGCAGCTACATGGCAATGAGTATTTTAACATATATATTCCGGGCTTTTTTGTGAAATTTTCCTTTCAGCCGATTTATACCGATTATGCAAATTAGGCATATTTTGATAAAAGATCACATTTAAATCTTTTTCTCTGAAATCGCTGAACCAAATTAAACCAAACCTGGCAGGGATAGTCCTTGGGTAGTCCAAACTTAGCTTAACATAGGACCTTATGGGAAATTCACATAAAAATCTTCTCCTCAGAAACCACTGGGCCAATTGCAACCAAACTTTGGTGGAATGGTCCTTGGATGGCCCCCTTCCAAAATTGTGTCCGGTGATCTCGACTTCCAACCAAGATGGTTGCCAAGCTAAAATAGAAAAAGGGGGGATGAAATTAAAAAAAAATCTTCTCCTCTGAAACTACTGAGCCAATCTCAACCAAACTTTGCTGAAATGTTCCTTGGATGGTCCCCTTCCAAAATTGTGTGCAGCATATCAGACCTCTGTCCAAGATTGCAGCCACAGCTGAACTTAATTTAAGATAGGACCCTATGGGAAATTCCTATAAAAATCTTCTTGTCTGAAACCATTTGATCAATAAGAACTAAATTTTTATGAAATAATCAATGGATGGCTCTCTTCCAAATATTTGTCCGGCGGTTCGGCCCTTCGACCAAGATGGCCCCCACAGCCAAACTTAGCTTAACATAGGACCCTATGGGAAATTCACATAAAAATCTTCTCCTCAGAAACTACTGGGCCAATTGCAATCAAACTTTGGTGGAATGATCCTTGGATGGCCCCCTTCCAAAATGGTGTCCGGTGATCCCGACTTCCAAACAAGAAGGCCACCAAGCTAAAATTAGAAAAAGGGGGATGAAATTAAAAAAAAATCTCCTCTGAAACTACTGAGCCAATCTCAACCAAACTTTGCTGAAATGATCCTTGGATGGTCCCCTTCCAAAATTGTGTCCGGCATTTCAGATCTCCGACCAGGATGGCCGCCACAGCCAAACTTAGATAACATAGGACCCTATGGGAAATTCCCATAAAAATCTTGTCTGAAACCATTTGCTCAATAAGAACTAAATTTTTATGAAATAATCAATGGATGGCTCTCTTCCAAAAATGTGTCCGGCGGTTCGGCCCTTCGACCAAGATGGCCCCCACAGCCAAACTTAGCTTAACATCGGACCCTATGGGAAATTCACATAAAAATCTTCTCCTCAGAAATCACTGGGCCAATTGCAACCAAACTTTGGTGGAATGATCCTTGGATGGCCCCCTTCCAAAAATGTGTCCGGTGTTCCCGACTTCCAAACAAGATGGCCGCCAAGATAAAATTAGAAAAAAGGGGGGATGAAATTAAAAAAAAATCTCCTCTGAAATTACTGAGCCAATCTCAACCAAACTTTGCTGAAATGATCCTTGGATGGTCCCCTTCCAAATTTGTGTGCAGCACTTCAGACCTCCGACCAAGATGCCCACCACAGCCAAACTTAAATAACATAGGACCCTATGGGAAATTCCCATAAAAATCTTCTTGTCTGAAACCACTGGGCCAATTGTAACCAAACTTTGGTGGAATGGTCCTTGGATGGCCCCCTTCCAAAATTGTGTCCGGTGATCTCGACTTCCAACCAAGATGGCCAAAAACCAAGCTAAAAATAGAAAAAGGGGGGATGAAATTAAAAAAAAATCTTCTCCTCTGAAACTACTGAGCCAATTTCAGCCAAACTTTGCTGAAATGATTCTTGCGTGGTTCCCTTCCAAAATTGTGTCCGGCATTTCAGACCTCCGACCAAGATGGCCACCACAGCCGAACTTAATTTAACATAGGACCCTATGGGAAATTCCCATAAAATTCTTGTCTGAAACCATTTGCTCAATAAGAACTAAATTTTGATGAAATAGTCATTGGATGGTTCTCTTCCAAAAATGTGTCCGGTGGTTCGGCCCTTTGACCAAGATGGCCCCTACAGCCGAACTTAGCTTAACATAGGACCCTATTGGAAATTCACATAAAAATCTTCTTGTCTGGAACCAGTTGCTCAATTGGAACCAAACTTTGATGAAATAGTTATTGGATGGTCCTCTTCCAAAATTGTGTCTGGTAGTCCCGCCCTCTGACCAAGATGGCCGCACAGCTGAACTTAGTTTAGCATAGGACCCTATGGGAAATTCACATAAAAAACATTTTGTCTGGAACCAGTAGCTCAATTAGAACCAAACTTTGATGGAATAGTCATTGGATGGTCCTCTTCCAAAATTGTGTCTGGCAGTCACACTCTCCCACCAAGATAGCCGTCACAGTGCAGTTGCGTTGTTATTGAAAGCAGTTTTGATCCAGGTGAGCGATTACAGGCTCCTGGGAGCCTCTGGTATTTTGAGATACAGAGGTTAGATTGTATGTTAAGAATGCACTAATGTTTTGAGATACAGAGGGTAGTTTGTATGTTTAGAATGTACTTGTGTTTGAGATACAGAGGTTAGATTGTATGTTAAGAATGAACTTGTGTTTTGAGATACAGAGGTTAGATTGTGTGTCAAGAATGTACTTGTGTTTTCAGATACAGAGGGTAGATTGTATGTTAAGAATATACTTGTGTTTTGAGATACAGAGGGTAGATTGTATGTTAAGAATCTACTTGTGTTTTGAGATACAGAGGGTAGATTGTATGTTGAGAATGTACTACAGTTGTGTTTTGAGATACAGAGGGTAGATTGTATGTTAAGAATGAAGTTGTGTTTTGAGATACAGAGGTTAGATTGTATGTTAAGAATGTACCATACTTGTGTTTTGAGATACAGAGGGTACATTGTATGTTAAGAATGAACTTGTGTTTTGAGATACAGAGGGTAGATTGTATGTTAAGAATGTACTTGTGTTTTGAGATACAGAGGTTAGATTGTATGTTAAGAATGTACTTGTGTTTCAAAACTATAAACAATATGATTGCATTATTCAATTTGATTTCCAGGTTTTATTAAGGTAGTATTATATATGGCATTTATGATGATCATGATCAAAGTTCATACCTTCCCATTATTTGCCATTAGACCAATGTACTTATCACTGAGGTATGTATTAATATCTTACATTATTATTAATATCTTTTTCACCATTATATAGTTGCTGTTGCCCTACTTCTAAGTTTATTACAACCACTAACGTAATTATGCCCCTTGCTAGCAAAGCCGGGGCTATATAGTATTCAGGTATTTCATTCGTTGGTTCTTCTGTCTATCCCCATAATTCCATATCAGACAATGGACTTTGGTAAGGGAAATTCATCTAAATGCAGACAGTTTTCACAGTCCATATCGCTTAAAGTTCCATTATGCTAATTGCAGACACAAAGATGCATACAATCAAGTGTATAGTCAAGAGGGGTATCAAATTGATTATTTCCCTCCTTTCCGGCTCATTTAATTTGATTGGTTGGTAAATATATTAAAAAAAATGAAAATATGTGGAGTAGTGTTGATGTGGATAGGCAGTGTTTAAATATGGAAGGTCTGTCTTCCAAATATGGACAGCTTTTATAGTAAATGAAAGCAACCTGAAAGTACAGGTTAAGATAAATTTTAATTTGCCTATTGCCAATTGTATGATTTATAATTTTACCTCAGTAAAAGACCATTGTGACATCGCATGGTAATTTGCTATCGGAATGTGATGTAGCAAGCAGTGTTGAGGGCAGTACACTTGATGGGTTGGACAGGGGGATGGGAATCTGGGAGTAAGAATATCGGGAACCGATATTAAGAGAAACAATAATTAATATGGAATTAGGCGGGTGTGGTACGAGAGTGAGAGGAAAGGAAACCAGGAATTTAAGTTGGAGTGGTGAGTAAGGAATGTGGGAATATGGAGGAAGAGTAGGAATTACTAACTCCCTGTCCACCCACTATACTGGCTTGTAACCTAAGAAAAGTTTTATATAGAAATGCACTTCATAAGCACCAAAATTAATATCAAATGTCAACATGTGTAGGCATGGGGTAGGAAAAGACGCAACTGTTGATTTGCAATGGAGAAAATATATATATATTCTGATGAAAGTCAGATACATTTTTGTAGTTGCTGAACCAATGAGTTAAAGTCTTCACTTCAAACATTTTATGGTCACCATCATGATTTAGTTAACTGTTACAGAATATTTGTGTCACAATGCCGTCCTTCATTCCTCATCTATGACTTATCGCCACAGATTTTTGACACGAGTAACACGCCGGGTGTCACTGCTGGAGGAGGATCTACTTACTCTTCTGAAGCACCTGCGTTGAACCCCGATTTTTACTAGGTTTTATGTTGCTCAATCTTTCGTTTTTTTGTAGTGGTTTTTTTTTGTCGACCATTGTTTGTTCTTTCTGTCACTTTTTTTTTGGCCATTGTATTGTCTGTCCTTTGATTTACGGTTTCTGGTTACTCTTTTATATCTGCAAACTTTTGCAATGGAAGCATGATACAAAATGACACATCCATTCAGAAAACATGTTAAATTCACAGCAGAACAACACAGGCAAATACTTCAAGCAAGATTTATTTGATATTAACGTGAGATACTATCAAAATAGTTTCGATACTTGAGATGAAGAACAACTACGAAATTAAAAAAAAATGCTCTGGACATGTGGTGATTGGATATTTATCAATTATGGACTTTTTACGAGGTCAATATGTTATATATGGACCTGTTAGGATTATATTGACCAAAGACATATGGACCTGTTAGGATTATATTGACCGAAGACGAAGTCTGAGGTCAATATAATCCTAACAGGTCCATATATAACATATTGACAGAGTAAAAAAGTCCTTAAATTTTTATATTACATATGTAATGTATTACTCGTGTCATTGAAAATAAAATATTAACACATCAAAACTAGAAAATTGTTTACTACAGGTGGAGTGTAAACGCGGTCCGGAATGGACAATATCTGGATCTAAATTTAGTAACATAGCATCAATATACTTAAAAATAGAAACATAGCGTCAATATTTTTTAAAAATAGAAACAAGACGTCTGGTTTCTTCACAGTGGAAAAAATACATTAAATATTCTGTATATCATGTGACTGAAATTGTACTAAAACCACACCATATGTAATATTTCTGTATATTTGTATTTGATAGTTGTTATTGTCTTTTGTATGTGTATATTTACTCTAGTGTAGAACTATAACTATTACCAAATAGTTTTGTGTAAATTGTATTTTGTGATAATGCACATCCTTGTAATGAGACAGAATATAGAAATTAATAGTATATGTCTAGTTTAGCCAACATAATGATAATATTTTGGCAAAAAAGTACAACTGAATTTCAATCAAGGTTTTCAAAATCAAAAATTAGGAATACATTGTGAAATACATTTACTTATGTTTGTTTGTTTCTCTATTTGGCCAAGATAGTGCTGGCATCCTTAATTCTCTATCTTTGAGTATTTGTATATTTTGCAGCCTTCAGCTTTTATCAGTTCTTTTCAACTTTCGTTTCAGCTTTTTTCTGTTCTCTTACAAGGACCGTCGTTATCGTATGATAGTTGGCTTTACAACTTACCTATGGGCTGTTTAAAAAAAAATGGCTCCAACATGTGAAATAAATGTCCAAATTAAATTCACTCCTAAAAACTTTTGGCTGATAATTTTCAATGTTGTATACATTGAAGTAAATGAAACAAGAAAGAAACTATGAACAGATAAGCAATAAATTTTTAAGAATCTTTTATTGAACATAAATTGGCATGAAAAACATGTAAAACAAATACTTATTCTATATCAGTTAAACAATCTTTAGTCTCAATTATTTTGTATAATGGTTTCTCAAACAATGCAACTGATATAAATGACTTTTTGTGCAAAATATTGGGTTATTGGTAGTTGTAGTTTTTCTTAAAAGCTATTTTTTATGAAAAATTCTCAATACTTTTGTCCAATCTACTTGATAAAGTTTTTATTATCAAAATAATAACGAATATTTTTACTTAAGACAGCAAAATTTTCAAACTTTAAAGATAAGTAGCCATTTTTAAAAAAAAATCACATTGATTCTTTGAACGATCGCAAAATAATTGGTTGTAGAAAAAACATTTTGTCTATTTTTGTTGCACTCCTGACATTTTATAATAAAGAAAAAAGAAGAAAATATCACATTTTAAAATGCCAACATTGAACAGTGATGTTACTGTTAACTCATACAATATTTTTTACCTGTTTCAATGAAATATTTTTACAGAAATGACAGTATTTGGAAATTTTTAACAATTTTTTGCCATACCACTTCTTTAATACCCAGTTGTAGCAGCAATATTTTTAATTACATTTGAAAATTTGTATTATACCACTCTAATATATTTATAAGATAAATCATAAAGAAATAATTCGAATATTTGTATAGGCTAGAAAAGGCAATTTATTATAAATTATCATTATTTTATCAATGGTACTATTTTATCAGGATATGTTGCACTCCTGACATTATATTGCCATCAAGAAAAAAAGAGTTATTAACTTAAAAACAATTCACAGGGGAAAAAATCAGTTGGTGTTCTTTCAAGCATTAGTTTTACCAAGTTTTAATGATAATTGTTTCTTAAAGTAACATTTTTCTAGTTATTTGTAACTTGTTTACAGCCATACTTCTCGAAAATATTCCTACTTATTTTTGAAATATACTATACAAAAACATTTAAAACATGTATTAATCTAAATTAATATTGAAAATAGATGTTTAATGTACAATTACAATTATTTTTTGGATACTTAGAAAATTGATTATATCAAATTTCAATGATTTTTAAATATTTATGTCAGGAGTGCAACATTTACATGGTCAACCATAAATTATAAATAAGAAAATAAATAAATGCATTTATCATAAACTTTATCAAGTCAATTAATCTCCAATAGCTAATGAACCTAGAAAACATGTTCCCTTGTCAGAGAATGTCTCTAGTATTAATACCTAATAGATATTAAAGCATGAGACCATTTAAAATGAACAAAAATGCTTTATTACATAAAATTAAAAGCACATAAAATGCTATTGGCACTTTTAATTTTTTCAAACATTATAGAAGATCACTTAAAACTAGTTGTACTCCTGACATGAGTCAAATGCTTCTGTGAGAGATATTTTATGTATCTCAAACAGGTAAATGGGTTTTATCTGTTCTCTTAGTCAGTCTCTGTTGAAATAGAAAGACAAATGTGATTTTAGTTACATTTAAAAGAAAATATGTCTAAGAAAATATCAAATGTTGCACTCCTGACATTTGAGGGTGCTGCCTTTAATGTGACATTCTTGGCCTTACTACTGATTTTAGTGTATCCTTTAACTATGGTTTTGAAGCAGCAATGATGTATTAAGATTTAATTATACCTCATATCTTTGAAAACTAAAAGACAACATTTCTACAATGTAATTTAGGAAAACTTGCATAAATGTTTGTTGCACTCCTGACTAGGTACATCTTTTTTACAAAGCCATATTTTTATGCAGTAATAAATGTGAAGCATGATGTATTGCTATCTTAAAGTATGTCAACATATCAAAGTTTGTGATGAAATAGATTTTTATAGCATATTGTTTGAATTAGCACTGGTAGGTTGTTGAAAATTAAGGATTTTTTAAAGTGTCACAAACAAGTGTTGCACTCCTGACAATTTTGACATGTTTTTTGGACATTTTTTTTTTTGTTATTCTAGATATTTTAAAGATTTTTTGCAGTAACAAACATCAAATCATTACAGATCTTTTGAACTATTTAGATCCAATAAAATCATAAAAATGAGTAAATTAGACAGCTATAGCAGTAGGAGCCATTTATTTTGAAACTGCCCCTATGCAATCAGTGCCTATCACCACTAAAGATGTGAGTTTGAATCCCACTTATGGCAAGGTGTACTCAATACAACATTATGTGATAAAGTTTGTCAGTGACTTGCGGCAGTCTGTGGTTTTCTCCATGTACTCCGATTTCCTCCACCAATAAAACTGACCGCCACGATATAACTGAAATATTGTTTTTCAAAGAAAAATGTGAAGTATAATGTTAAATGAACAGGAATTTTGATTTAATAATAATAATCTAAAGGATTTTATGTTTCTTTGTAAATAAACACCAATGCTTATGTATAAAAGAGAAAAGGTTATCGATCTTACAAAATTTCCCAGGGGTGCGACTTTGTGAAGAAGGCTACTGGATGTATGCTAGTTTTAATCACATGGCACAGGAACATATATAATTAAGTCTCCGAAACAACGTTTGGAGACTTATTGTTTTTGCTCCGTTTCTCATTAAGTCTCCTAAACAACGTTTGGAGACTTATTGTTTTTGCTCCGTTTATTTTTATTATTATACCCCCCGCAAACAAAGTTTGGGGGGTTATATAGGAATCACCCTGTCCGTATGTCCGTCCATGTACCTAAGCCGCTTATTGTATTTTTATGAAACTTTACACATTTGTAGTACACTATCTGCAGATGTGCATGAAGGAATATGGTTGCTGTCCAAAATTTAAAAGGGGAGATAATTCAACTTATACTTTCACGAAAAGGGTGGGGGGCATGTACCTTGTAAGCACAACTCCTACTAAACTGCTTATTGAATTTTTATGAAACTTTACACAGTTGTAGTACACAACCTGCAGATGTGCATGAAGGAATACCGTTGCTGTCTAAAATTTAGAAGGGGAGATAATTCAACTTATACTTTCACGAAAAGGGGGGTTGTGTACCTTGTAAGCACAACTCCTCCTAAACGACTCTGGATTTTTATGAAACGTTACACATTTGTAGTACACTACCTGCAGATGTGCATGAAGGAATATGGTTGCTGTCCAAAATTTAAAAGGGGAGATAATTCAACTTATACTTTCATGAAAAGGGGGGCATGTACCTTGTAAGTGCAACTCCTACTAAACTGCTTATTGAATTTTTATGAAACTTTACACAGTTGTAGTACACAACCTGCAGATGTGCATGAAGGAATACCGTTGCTGTCTGAAATTTAGAAGGGGAGATAATTCAACTTATACTTTCACGAAAAGGGGGTCGGGTACCTTGTAAGCGCAACTCCTCCTAAACGGCTTATTGTTGTTTTGTGAAATTTACACAGTTGTAGTACACTAACTACCTGCAGATGTGCATGAAGGAATATGGTTGCTGTCCAAAATTTAAAAGGGGAGATAATTCAACTTATACTTTCACGAAAAGGGGGTGGGGGCATGTACCTTGTAAGCGCAACTCCTACTAAACTGCTTATTGATTTTTTGTGAAACTTTACACAGTTGTAGTACACAACCTGCAGATGTGCATGATGGAATACCGTTGCTGTCTAAAATTTAAAAGGGAAGATAATTCAACTTATACTTTCACGAAAAGGGGGGTCTTGTACTTGTGGCGACCCCTAGATGTATGTTCTTGGTTAGTTTATTTTGGAGATGGGATGTTGTCTCCTTGACATAACTCCATTTCCGTTCATTTTTCATAGGTAACTTGCTAATATACCTGTATTCCAAAGTTTGAACATCATAGTATTGCAAGCGGGGGGTATCACACAGTTCTAGTTATTATTATTATTACATCACCCGGACTGTTGTCGGGTGATGTATTGCTATTCTACGGTTTTTTTTCACTATTATTACGTCAGCCCGACTGCTGTCGGGTGATGTATTGCTATTCTACGTTTCTTTTTGACTATTATTACATCACCCCGATTGTTGTCGGGGTGAAGTATTGTTATTCTACTTTTCTTTTTCACTATTATCACATCCCCGACTGTTGTCGGATGATGTATTGCTATTCTACGTTTCTTTTTCACTATTATTATTATTCTTCCACACATTTTTGTCCGCTCGATTTCTCGGAGATGCCTAAATCAAACTTTATGAAACCTTGTAGGAATATCATATGCCATGTGAAGTTGGTCTTTTAAGGGTTGATTTTTTCAAAATGGAAACGGCCAAAATGCTAAAAAATAAAAAAACACAAAAATGATCATAGCAGGTTACTCGCCAAACAGAAATTGATGAAACTTGATAGGAACAACATCTACATCTAGTGGAATGTGATAAGCCAAAAATAATCGGAATCGGTTGGACAAACTTTGCCGCAGTTGCCATTGAAACAAAAAAGAGGGGATTTAAAACAAATTTGGATTCCTTTCATCTAACTTCATGAAACTTTGTAGGAATATCCACCGCAGTGTGTGGCAGCTTTTGGAGGGTTGAAAAAATTCAAAATGGTGGCCATTTGTGCAAAAAATGTTAATTTCACTCCAAACTTCACAAAGTTTTGCAAGTAATGTTTCCTATCACATCCACATCTAGTGGAACGAGATCAGCCAAAAAAATTGGAATCGGTATGACAAACTTTGCCACAGTTGCCATGGAAATAAAAAAAAGGGGGGATTTAAAAAAGATTTTGATTTCTTTCATCAAACTTCATGAAACATTGTAGGTATATTCACCGTAGTGTGTGGAAGCTTTTGGCGTGTTGATAAAATTCAAAATGGCATTACCATGGAAACCGAGGTACCAAAATAATGGTGTGGGGTGATGTCCGCTATTGCTTTGCAATGGCAATTCTAGTTACATCACTCCGACTGTTGTCGGGTGATGTATTGCTATTCTACGTTTCTTTTTCACTATTATTCTTATTCTTCCACACAATTTTGTCCGCTCGATTTCTCGGAAATGCCTTGATCAAACTTTATGAAACCTTGTAGGAATATCATATGCCATGTGAAGTTGTACTGGTAAGGGTTGATTTTTTCAAAATGGTTGCCGTTGCCATGGAAACGGCCAAAATGCAAAAAATTGAAAAACACAAACATGATCATAGCAGATTACCCGCCAAACAGAAATTGATGAAACTTGATAGGAACAACATCCACATCTAGTGGAACAAGATAAGCCAAAAAAATCGGAATCGGTTGGACAAACTTTGCCGCAGTTGCCATGGAAACAAAAAAGGGTGGGATTTAAAATAATTTTGGATTCCTTTCATCAAACTTCATGAAACTTTGTAGGAATATCCACCGTAGTGTGTGGCAGCTGTTGGGGGTTGAATAAATTCAAAATGGTGGCCATTGTCATGGTAACCAAGGTGCAAAAAATGTTAAATTCACTTCCAACTTCACAAAGTTTTGCAGTAATGTTTCCTGTCACATCCACATCAATCTTCATGAAACATCGTAGAAATATTCACCGTAGTGTGTGGAAGCTTTTGGCGTGTTGATAAAATTCAAAATGACGTTACCATGGAAACCGAGGTACCAAAATAATGGGGTGGGGTGACGTCCGCTATTGCTTTGCAATGGCAATTCTAGTTATTATTATTGCATCACTCCGACTGTTGTTGGGTGATGTATTGCTATTCTACGTTTCTTTTTCACTATTATTATTATTATTATTATTCTTCCATACATTTTTGTCCGCTCTATTTCTCGGAGATGCTGTGATCAAACTTTATGAAACCTTGTAGGAATATCATGCCATGTGAAGTTGTGCTGTATAGGGTTGATTTTTTCAAAATGGCTGCCGTTGCCATGGAAACAATCAAAATGCTAAAAAATTGAAAAACACAAAAATGATAATAGCAGGTTACTCGCCGAACAGAAATTGATGAAGCTTGATAGGAACAACATCCACAGCTAGTGGAACGAGATAAGCCAAAACAATCGGAATTGGACAAATTTTGAAGCAGCTGCCATGGAAACAAAAAAAGGGGAATTTAAAATAATTTTGGATTCCTTTCATCAAACTTCATGAAATTTTGTAGGAATATCCACTGTAGTGTGTGGCAGCTGTTGGGGGGGGGGGGGGGGTTGAATTTTTTTTCAAAATGGCGGCTGTTGCCATGGTAACCAAGGTGCAAAAAATGTTAAATTCACTTCCAATTTCACAAAGTTTTGCAGTAATGTATCCTGTCACATCCACATCTAGTTGAATGAGATAAGCCAAAAATATCGCAATCGGTTGGACAAACTTTGCCGCAGTTGCCATGGAAATAAAAAAAGGGGGAATTTAAAAAAAAAAAAATGATTTTTCATCAAACTTCATGAAACATCGTAGGAATATTCACCGTAGTGTGTGGAAGCTTTTGGCATGTTGATAAAATTCAAAATGGCGTTACCATGGAAACCGAGGTACCTAAATAATGGGGTGGGGTGACGTCCGCCATTGCATTGCAATGGCAATTCTAGTTATTATTCTTATTATTATTATTCTTCCACACATTTTTGTCCGCTCTATTTCTCGGAGATGCCTTGATCAAACTTTATGAAACCTTGTAGGAATATCATATGCCATGTGAAGTTGTGCTGTATAGGGTTGATTTTTTCAAAATGGCTGCCGTTGCCATGGAAACAATCAAAATGCTAAAAAATTGAAAAACACAAAAATGATCATAGCAGGTTACTCGCCGAACAGAAATTGATGAAGCTTGATAGGAACAACATCCACAGCTAGTGGAACGAGATAAGCCAAAACAATCGGAATTGGACAAATTTTGAAGCAGCTGCCATGGAAACAAAAAAAGGGGAATTTAAAATAATTTTGGATTCCTTTCATCAAACTTCATGAAATTTTGTAGGAATATCCACTGTAGTGTGTGGCAGCTGTTGGGGGGGGGGGGGGGGGTTGAATTTTTTTTCAAAATGGCGGCTGTTGCCATGGTAACCAAGGTGCAAAAAATGTTAAATTCACTTCCAATTTCACAAAGTTTTGCAGTAATGTATCCTGTCACATCCACATCTAGTTGAATGAGATAAGCCAAAAATATCGCAATCGGTTGGACAAACTTTGCCGCAGTTGCCATGGAAATAAAAAAAGGGGGAATTTAAAAAAAAAAAAATGATTTTTCATCAAACTTCATGAAACATCGTAGGAATATTCACCGTAGTGTGTGGAAGCTTTTGGCATGTTGATAAAATTCAAAATGGCGTTACCATGGAAACCGAGGTACCAAAATAATGGGGTGGGGTGACGTCCGCCATTGCATTGCAATGGCAATTCTAGTTATTATTCTTATTATTATTATTCTTCCACACATTTTTGTCCGCTCTATTTCTCGGAGATGCCTTGATCAAACTTTATGAAACCTTGTAGGAATATCATATGCCATGTGAAGTTGTGCTGTATAGGGTTGATTTTTTTCAAAATGGCTGCCGTTGCCATGGAAACGGCCAAAATGCTAAAAAATTTAAAAACACAAAAATGATCATAGCAGGTTACTCGGCGAACAGAAGTTGATGAAACTTGATATGAACAACATCCAGATCTAGTGGAACGAGATTAGCCAAAAAAAATTGAAATCGATTGGACAAACTTTGCCGCAGTCGCCATGGAAGCAAAAAAGGGGGATTTAAAAAAAAATTGGATTCCTTTCATCAAAATTCATGAAATTTTGTAGGAATATCCACCGTAGTGTGTGGCAGCTTTTGGGGGTTGAACAAATTCAAAATGGTGGCTGTTGCCATGGTAACCAAGGTGCAAAAAATGTTAAATTCACTTCCAAACTTCACAAATTTTGCAGAAATGTTTCCTGTCACATCCACATCTAGTGGAACAAGATAAGCCCAAATAATCACAATCGGTAGGACAAACTTTGCCGCAGTTGCCATGGAAATAAAAAAAGGGTGGGATTTAAATTTTTTTTTTATTTCTTTCATCAAACTTCATGAAACATCGTAGGAATATTCACTGTAGTGTGTGGAAGCTTTTGGTGTGTTGATAAAATTCGAAATGGCGTTACCATGGAAACCGAGGTACCAAAATAATGGTGTGGGGTGACGTCCGCTATTGCTTTGCAATGGCAATTCTAGTTCTTATTACACTGTTGTCGGGTGATGTATTGCTATTCTACGTTTCTTTTTCACTATATTATTATTCTTATTATTATTATTCTTCCACACATTTTTGTCTGCTCGATTTCTCGGAGATGCCTTGATCAAACTTTATGAAACCTTGTAGGAATATCATATGCCATGTGAAGTTGTGCTGTTAAGGGTGGATTTTTTCAAAATGGGTGCCGTTACCATGGAAACGGTCAAAATGCTAAAAAATTGAAAAACACAAAAATGATCATAGCAGGTTACTCGCCGAACAGAAATAATGAAACTTGATAGGAACAACATCCACATGTAGTGGAACGAGATAAGCCAAAAATCTCGGAATCGACAAACTTTGCGCAGTTGCCATGGAAAGAAAAAATAGGGGATTTAAAAAAAATTTGGATTCCTTTCATCAAACTTCATGAAACTTTGTAGGAATATCCACCGTAGTGTGTGGCAGCTTTTGGGGGGTTGGAAAAATTCAAAATGGCGGTCGTTGCCATGGTAACCAAGGTGCAAACAATGTTAAATTCACTTCAAACAGTGGATCCTTTTGAAACTTGACACAAAAATAGATCATCACTCAAAGATGTGCTCTTTGTTTTTAAAATTTTCAAAATGGTCGCCATTTCAAAATGGCCGGCAATATACAAATTTAAAAAAATCGTTAAAAATTCAAAAATGAAAAGATTTCAATGGAAATGGATATTTACAGGGAGTAAGACATGCTGCACCATATTGCGACCATTTCGGTTTGCTATGGCAGCCATTTTGAATCCAAAATGACCGCCGAAACACAAAAATCCTCCAATTTGGGCGAAATATGGTACTACTATAGACATGATATAGTCAAAAACTGGGCCTGATTATTTCTCGCTATGTTCTGACACTATTCTTCATTCATACCACTAGTACTTGTATTGTTTGTTTGGGGGACATTTGTAATGCTCTGCGTTACAGTAACCAATATTTTACTCATGTGTTCACTTAGAATATCTCTCAAAATTAGGGTGGCAAAGTTTTTAACAGTAAACTGGGTTATAAATTAGCTTGCAGAATTTGTAAGAAAAATGTCTTGTCTGTAGACATGCATTATCTTAGGAAACTGAAAGTGTTATGACATTTCTGTTGCAATGCTGAGATTTTGTTATTATGTAGATATGAAAAGATGGCAAGACATCATTCTGACCATCACTAGTATACACCAGTATTGGGCATGAAGTCCAAAATGTCTTATCCGTAGACACCTGTCTTGTCTGTAGACATAATTTAAACTCTTATTCTAGACAATTAATGGTCAATATGTTCTTCTAATCATAATCAGCTGTACTGTACTCTTGACATTAATGTATTTAATTAATGATCAGTCATTTTATTATCAGACTGAACTAAAATATACATGGCAATAATGGAAAATGAAAAAAAGTCATGAATTTTTAAAGGAAAAAAATGGATTATAATTAATTCTACTGTTTTATTTCCAGTTGTTTACTGACTTATAATGTTGAATGAAACAAATAAATTAACAACCTTTTCTTAATCTTAAGCCATATATTGTTGTTCTTGTTTTAATAAAAGACAGAGTGGTGTCTACGGACAAGACACAGTATCAGATGTTGTATATAAAATCACCATGTTGTTGGCTTAGTAAAACCAAAGACTAGTGAAAGAAATGAAAAAAGGTGCTACACTAAGGATATAGCATTTAGAAAACATAGAAAGGACATAAAGAAGACATACAAGGTTCAAATCAGTACAGAAGTACCAAACAAAAAAGATGTTATGAACGTAGATTACGAGCCAACAGACACATTATGACCATGACACTAGCAGATGCATTTGAAGAATAATCCAGAGACAACAAAATAATTCTAGGTTCAGTAATTTTGTTGATCACATCTATCCCATTGAGCTTGAAATAAAGGATACCACAGATACAAATAGATCTTCTTCATACCTTGACCTACACCTGGAAATTGACACTGAGGGGTAATTAAGAGCGAAACTTTTATGACAAAAGAGATGATTTAAATTTTCCCATTGTGAAATTTCAATTTATATGTAGCAACATTCTAGCAGCACCTGCATATGGAGTATATATCTCTCAGTTGATACAGTATTCCAAAGCTTGTGGTTTCTATCAGGATTTACTTGATAGAGGGTTTCTACTAACCAAGAAGCTACTGAACCAAGGGTTCTTCTTCTTCTTTGGTTACGGAAAACCATCAACATACTGATGTTTACTTTACAGCGCATGCCTGGTAAAATATTAAGCTGAAGTCATCACATCGAAAAGTTTTGCAGTCGCCACCATCACTTGGTTGACCGTTATGGAATATCTGTGTCACAAATGACCTCAGATATGCTCCACTTGTTGTAAACACTTAACGGTCCTTTCCTAATTCATGATTTATCACCAGGTTTGTAACTAGATTAACATGATGGGTGCCACTAGTGGAGCAGGAACTACCTATCCTCCCGGAGCACCTGAGTTCACCGCTGGTTTTTACTTGGGTTCGTGTTACTCGATCTTTAGTTTTATGTGTATGTTTTGTAGATAGTTGTTTGTCATTTTTCTTTTGGCCAATGTGCTTCTTCGATTTATGGATTCTGATTACACCTTTTGTTTCTTCAAACTCTTCTTGTCTTTTTGTCCAGTGGGAAATCAAATGAAGATTTGAAACATAAGTTATCAAAATGAAACAAAACATCTGTATCCAACATAGTACTTTTTAACTATGAGGAACAAGAATTACCATCCTCAGATTGCTTAGACAGGAAATGTGACCATTGCCATGTAAATAAACTGTTGGACAATATATTTTTGTACTGTCATGACTGTATTTTTAAAATGTTATCCATTTAAATCTTTTAAGCCTTATTTCCTAAGCTTTATGGAAACTGTTTAGACTTTTGGCTCTAAATATCTGATTATAAAATCTTAACCAAAATTTTAAATAAATTGTCCTGTACATGTTCGTAGACATGAGATTGATCGTACTGTTTTAGTTGTTCCTGTCTTCCTCAATATGTAAATGTACTTCTTTAATATGTAAGTATACATTTTGTAGAAGTTATTTTTTATTTATTTTTTACTAGAAAGGTTGCCATATCAAAATATGACTGATAACACTTTTTCACATGAAATAATTACATGACCCTTTAAATAACTGAGAAGTTATTTCTGCTGAAGCTTTTTGGCTCACCTGGCCATAGGCCATGTGAGCTTTTGTCATGGGTTAGTGTCCGTCGTCCGTCCGTCCGTCCATTAGCTTTTCACATTTAAATCTTCTTCTCTGAAACCGCTGAACAGATTTCAACCAAACTTGCCAGAAATGTTCATTGGATAGTCCTCTACCAGATTTGTGTTTTTGGTGCTGATTTGAAATCCAACATGGCTGCCAGGGTCCATAATGTGTTCTCATTGGCATAGATGCCAACAATTACGATTTTTCCATAATTGTTACGAATTTCGGGCCAAAATTACGGTGTTACGGTCAACAGTCTGCTTATTACGGATTTCCGATTATTGCCGGCGCGGAACCGTTCTCCATTTAAATATCATTGTGATCATTTAAACGCTTCATTGTCTGTTAAAATCGTGTAACGATAAGCGCTTGAGGGATTTCGATTATTTAATACTTTTGGGATTCTCGGGACTATCTATAGTAGAAAACGATCTATCCATTTCTTGTTCGATCCCGAGTAGTTAATGAACACAGCACGTTTTTGTCAATTTCACGATGTCTGAGGGAACAGGTGAAGCTTCTGCAGCGAAAAAAAGGAAATTGGGACAACGATTTCATCCTGAATATTGTATTGAGTTCTCTTGCCTTATAAAATCGACACGGGAACATTATGCTTATTGCAAATATTGCAAACAAGACTTGTCCATTCAGCGCTTTCGAGACGTTTCGGCCACACTCCGGTTCGGCCATAGTACGTTTCGGCCACAAACCATTTCGGCCATAGTCGTTTCGGCCATAGTTTATATTTAATAAGTATGGATGAAGAAACTGAGTGTCGTAGTCTGTACTTTAGTATGGATTATTAGGGGATTTTTTTTAAAATTAATCATGGTAAAAAGCTCCTTCTTCGGTAAAAAGTTCCTGAGAGCTTGTGTTTATTGTTATACAAAAACCGAATTCAAATAAAGTTTTCTTATCTTTTCTTATCTTATCTTATCACATATTCATTGATTGGCATTGAGATGACTGACCATTTATTTATTTTGTTATTTTCATAAGTATGGATGAAAAAATCGAGTGTCGTATTCTGTACTGTTTAGTATCGATTCTTAGGGGAATTATTTTTATAGTAATCGTGGTAATTACACATACGCATATCATATGATGACTGGATGAAGAAACTGAGTGTCGTAGTCAGTATGGATTCTTGGAGGAATAAAATGGTATAAAAAATTAAAATTCCGAAATTCATGATTAATATAAAAATAATTATTATATAGAAATAGAAATAAGTTTATTAACCAAATTAGGGCCCCATTATTCTTCTCCTCTCAATCGTCCGCGATTTTCAGATCTGCAAATTGCTGCGATTGGGAAAAGAAAAGAAGAACAATGATAATATTTGCTAAAATATATCGTTTTAAATATATTTTTTTTGTAATAAAGTACAGAAAATGATGATTAATTCCAGATTTTCATATAGGTAACACTCAAAACCAAGGACGTATATAAAGTCAAAACTAAGTAAATCGTAGATTATGACTTCTTTTCTTCGTGTCGAGTCGATCTGCAAATGGCAGCGATTGGGAAAAGAAGAACAATGATAATATTTGTTAAATAATTTTTTTTTTAAAATAAAGTACTGAAAATGGTTATTAAATCTAGATTTATAAGACTTAAAACTATGTAAAACGTAGATTTTGTTTTCTTCTCTTCATGTGGATCTGCACATCGCTGCGATTGGGAAAAGAAGAATAGTGATAATATTTGCTAAAATATATCGTTTTTCTCAATTTTTTATTTCTTTTTGTATTCAATATGATTATTAATGCATAATATTGTTATAAATAACACATAAAACAACATAAATAAAACCATGGCCAAAACGTCTTTATAAATTGTGGCCGAACTGGTACTATGGCCGAAACGACTATGGCCGAACTGATACTATGGCCGAAACGTCCTGTACCCCATTCAGCACGGTGGTCGGGATGAACACACATATACAACAAAAAGTTGAAAAGTGCCAAGTCAACAACATATCAGGCACTCCAGAATTAGACATTAATTATTCTATGGGAGGGTGAGGGAGGGCCACTTCAGGAAATTTTAATTTCTATTGACAGTAAGTTGAAACATAGAATACATTTGTAAGTGAACATACATGTATTAAAACTTAACTTTTTATTTCTTTTTGTTGCTCATCAATTTTGCATCTAGTTGTCACAAATAAAGGAAATCATTTGCTCATCACTTTGTGCCTAGTCTGTAGTACGATTATGGTAAAATTTTATGAAAAATTATGATTACTGAAAAAAATCACAAATTACTGACATCTCAACTGATTGCACCAAAAAGGGGTTGGCATCTATGCATTGGCTGAAATTTTAAAAATCTTCTTGTCAGAGACCACCAAGCCAATTGAATTGTGACTTTGCAGGAATGATCATTGGGTGGTCCTGTACTAAACTTGTGAATCGTTTGCCGATCGGAAATTCAAGATGGCCACCATGACTCGACTTAGTTTAACATTGGACCCTCTGGGAATTTCACATTTTCATCTTTTTTTCTGAAACCACAAAACAGATTTGAACCAAACTTGGCAGAAATGTTCATTGGATGGTCATATACAAGATTTTTTAGCTCACTTGACCCAAAGGGTCATGTGAGCTATTGCCATTACTTGGCGTCCGTCGTCGTACTACGTCGTAAACTTTTTCAAAAATCTTCTCTGAAAGTACTAGACCAATGGAAACCAAACATGGTCTGAATCATCACTAGGGTGTCTAGTTTCTAAATTGTGTCCAATGATGCCGTGCACCAACCAACATGGCCACTTACTGAAAATAGAACATATGGTAAAATTGCAGGTTTTGGGTAATAACTCAAAAAACGTTTATAATATGAAAAATCTGACATGGATGAAAAATGATCAGCACAGCAAGATCTCTGCCCTGCAATTTTGAAGTAAATCTGATTACCCATCTTGGAGTTATTGCCCTTTTTTCATCAAATTTTAAAAAATTTAATACTTTTCGTCTTATTTTTCAAAAACTATAAGAGATATAGGTTAAGTTTAAATTGCAAAAATGTTCAGAATGTCAAGATCTACATACCGTGCAATTTTGAAGTAAATCTGATAACCCATCTTGGAGTTATTGCCCTTTATTCATCAACATTTCAAAATTTTATTACTTCTCGTCATTTATTTCAAAAACTAAAAGAGATAGATGTTAAGTTTAAATTGCAAAACTGTGCACCATGTTGAGATCTACCCACCCTGCAATTGTGAAGTAAATCCCATTACCCATTTTGGAGTTATTTCCCTTTTTTCATCAAATTTGTAAAATTTTAATACTTTTCATCTTATATTTCAAAAACTATAAGAGATAAAGGTTAAGTTTAAATTGCAAAAATGTTCAGCATGTCCAGATCTACATACCGTCCAATTTTGAAGTAAATCCCATTACCCATTTTGGAGTTATTGCCCTTTATTCATCAACATTTCAAAATTTTAATACTTTTCGTCCTTTATTTCAAAAACTATAAGAGATAAATGTTAAGTTTAAATTGCAAAACTGTGCACCATGTCGAGATCTACCCATCCTGCAATTGTGAAGTAAATCCCATTTCCCATTTTAGAGTTATTTCCCTTTTTTCATCAAATTTTCAAAATTTTAATACTTTTCATCCTTTATTTCAAAAACTATAAGAGACAGATGGATGGTAAGTTGAAACTGCAAACATGTTCAGCATGTCAAGATCTACCTACTCTGCAATTTTTAAGTAAATCCCATTACCCATTTTGGAGTTATTGCCCTTTTTTCATCAAATTTTTAAAATTTTAATACTTTTCGTCTTATATTTCAAAAACTATAAGAGATATATGTTAAGTTTAAATTGCAAAAATGTTCAGCATGTCAAGATCTACATACTGTGCAATTTTGAAGTAAATCCCATTACCCATTTTGGAGTTATTGCCCTTTATTCATCAACATTTCAAAATTTTAATACTTTTCGTCCTTTATTTTAAAAACTATAAGAGATAGATGTTAAGTTTAAATTGCAAAACTGTGCACCATGTCAAGATCTACCCACCCTACAATTGTGAAGTAAATCCCATTTCCCATTTTAGAGTTATTTCCCTTTTTTCATCACATTTTCAAAATTTTAATACTTTTCATCCTTTATTTCAAAAACTATAAGAAACAGATGGTAAGTTGAACTGCAAACATGTTCAGCATGTCAAGATCTACATACTCTGCAATTTTGAAGTAAATACCATTACCCATTTTGGAGTTATTGCCCTTATTCATCAATTTTTTTTTTTAATTTTAATACTTTTCGTCTTATATTTCAAAAACTATAAGAGATAGATGTTAAGTTTAAATTGCAAAAATGTTCAGCATGTCCAGATCTACATACCGTCCAATTTTGAAGTAAATCCCATTACCCATTTTGGAGTTATTGCCCTTTATTCATCAACATTTCAAAATTTTAATACTTTTCGTCCTTTATTTCAAAAACTATAAGAGATAAATGTTAAGTTTAAATTGCAAAACTGTGCACCATGTCGAGATCTACCCATCCTGCAATTGTGAAGTAAATCCTATTTCCCATTTTAGAGTTATTTCCCTTTTTTCATCAAATTTTCAAAATTTTAATACTTTTCATCCTTTATTTCAAAAACTATAAGAGACAGATGGATGGTAAGTTGAAACTGCAAACATGTTCAGCATGTCAAGATCTACCTACTCTGCAATTTTTAAGTAAATCCCATTACCCATTTTGGAGTTATTGCCCTTTTTTCATCAAATTTTTAAAATTTTAATACTTTTCGTCTTATATTTCAAAAACTATAAGAGATATATGTTAAGTTTAAATTGCAAAAATGTTCAGCATGTCAAGATCTACATACTGTGCAATTTTGAAGTAAATCCCATTACCCATTTTGGAGTTATTGCCCTTTATTCATCAACATTTCAAAATTTTAATACTTTTCGTCCTTTATTTTAAAAACTATAAGAGATAGATGTTAAGTTTAAATTGCAAAACTGTGCACCATGTCAAGATCTACCCACCCTACAATTGTGAAGTAAATCCCATTTCCCATTTTAGAGTTATTTCCCTTTTTTCATCACATTTTCAAAATTTTAATACTTTTCATCCTTTATTTCAAAAACTATAAGAAACAGATGGTAAGTTGAACTGCAAACATGTTCAGCATGTCAAGATCTACATACTCTGCAATTTTGAAGTAAATACCATTACCCATTTTGGAGTTATTGCCCTTATTCATCAATTTTTTTTTTTAATTTTAATACTTTTCGTCTTATATTTCAAAAACTATAAGAGATATAGGTTAAGTTTAAATTGCAAAAATGTTCAGCATGTCTAGATCTACATACCGTGCAATTTTGAAGTAAATCCCATTACCCATTTTGGAGTTATTGCCCTTTATTCATCAACATTTCAAAATTTTAATACTTTTCGTCCTTTATTTTAAAAACTATAAGAGATAGATGTTAAGTTTAAATTGCAAAACTGTCCACCATGTTGAGATCTACCCACCCTGCAATTGTGAAGTAAATCCCATTACCCATTTTGGAATTATTTCCCTTTTTTCATCAAATTTACAAAATTTTAATACTTTTCGTCCTTTATTTCAAAAACTATAAGAGACAAATGGTAAGTTGAAACTGCAAACATGTTCAGCATGTCAAGATCTACCTACTCTGCAATTTTTAAGTAAATCCCATTACCCATCTTGGAGTTATTGCCCTTTTTTCATCAAATTTAAAAATTGTAATACTTTTCGTATATTTCAAAAACTATAAGAGATAGATGTTAAGTTTAAATTGCAAAAATGTGCAGCATGCTAAGATCTACCCCTACCCCTTCCCCCCCCCCTCCCCTCCCTGCAATTTTGAGGTAAATGCCATTACCCATGTTGGAGTTATTTCCCTTTTTTCATCAAATTTTCAAAATTTTAATACTTTTTGTCTTATATTTCAAAAACTATAAGAGATTGATGTTAAGTTTAAAATGCAAACATGTTCAGCCTGTCAAGATCTACCTACACTGCAATTTTTAGCTCACCTGTATGAGCTATTGCCATCACTTGGCATCCGTCGTTCGTCTGTAAACTTTAAAAAAAATCTTCTCCTCTGAAACCACTGGGCCAATTTAAACCAAACTTGGCCTGAATCATCCTTAGGGGGTTCCCTTTAAAATTTATGTCTGATGACCCTGCCGACCAACCATCATGGCCACCATGTCTATAAATAGAACATAGGGGTAAAATCAGTAAAAAAATCAATTAAAAAATCCAGAAAAATCCTTTATAGTATATTGCAATTAAATTTGATACATATGTAATATTCTTTCAGAATTATGGTTGAGGACCCCATTCCCCATCAAACATGGCCACCATCGTTACTATAAATAGAAAATTATTGAAAAAATTCATTTACAAATTATTTTAATGTCCTGTAAAGAGTCAAATGCAATCAAACCATATGGAAGGAATGCATATGTGGTCTTCTTTCAAAATTTTGATTGAAGACCTCTGGCTGTCGTCATCCAACGTGGCCGTCACTGTTTCAAAAAATAGAAAATTATTGTCAAAAAACATATTTTAAAATCTTGTTAAAAGCCAGTTGCCACCAAACTTTATGGAAATGATGCATATATGATCCACTTTCAGACATATGGTTGCTAACCCTGGTCGCTTATGAAAAATGGCTGCTATCGTTACAAAAAATATATTTTTTATTTTATTTTTTAATTCTTTAAATATTGTAAAGAGCCAATGTTGCTACCAAACTATAAAGTAACAATGCATATATAATTCTCTTTCAGACCATGAATGATGACCTCGACTGCCATCAAACATGGCCGATTCCCTTTCTCAAACTTGAAAATTAGTGAAAAAAATGAGAAACCAGCAAGCCTATTGAATTGTGACTTTGCAGGAATGATCATTGGGTGGTCCTGTACTAAACTTGTGAATCGTTTGCCGATCGGAAATTCAAGATGGCCACCATGACTCGACTTAGTTTAACATTGGACCCTATGAGAATTTCACATTTTCATCTTTTTTTCTGAAACCACAAAACAGATTTGAACCAAACTTGACAGAAATGTTCATTGAATGGTCATATACAAGATTTTTGTTTTTGGCGCTGATCGGAAATTCAACATGGCTGCCAGGACCGATAATGTGTTCTGATTGGTCTAAATTTTAAAAATCTTCTTGTTAGAAACCACTAAGCCAATTGAATTGTGACTTTGCAGGAATGATCATTGGGTGGTCCTGTACTAAACTTGTGAATCGTTTGCCGATCGGAAATTCAAGATGGCCGCCATGACTCAACTTAGTTTAACATTGGACCCTATGGGAATTTCACATTTTCATCTTTTTTTCTGAAACCACAAAACAGATTTGAACCAAACTTGGCAGAAATGTTCATTGGATGGTCATATACAAGATTTCTGTTTTTGGAGCTGATCGGAAATCCAACATGGCTGCCAGGGCCCATAATGTGTTCTGATTGGTCGAAATTTAAAAAATCTTCTTGTTAGAAACCACTAAGCCAATTCAATTGTGACTTTGCAGGAATGATCATTGGGTGGTCCTGTACTAAACTTGTGAATCGTTTGCCGATTGGAAATTCAAGATGGCCACCATGACTCGACTTAGTTTAACATTGGACCCTTTGGGAATTTCACATTTTCATCTTTTTTTCTGAAACCACAGAACAGATTTCAACCAAACTTGGCAGAAATGTTCATTGGATGGTCATATACAAGATGTTTGTTTTTGGCGCTGATCGGAAATCCAACATGGCTGCCAGGGCCCATAATGTGTTCTGATTGGTCGAAATTTAAAAAATCATCATGTTATAAACCACCAAGCCAATTGAATTGTGACTTTACAGGAATGATCATTGGGTGGTCCTGTACTAAACTTGTGAATCATTAGGCGATCGGAAAATTCAAGATGGCTGCCATGACTCGTCTTAGTTTAACATTGGACGCTATGGGAATTTCACATTTTCATCTTTTTTTCTGAAACCACAAAACAGATTTGAACCAAACTTGGCAGAAATGTTCATTGGATGGTCATATACAAGATTTTTGTTTTTGGTGCTGATCGGAAATCCAAGATGGCTGCCAGGGCCCATAATGTGTTCTGATTGGTCTAAATTTTAAAAATCTTCTTGTTAGAAACCACTAAGCCAATTGAATTGTGACTTTGCAGGAATGATCATTGGGTGGTCCTGTACTAAACTTGTGAATCGTTTGCCGATCGGAAATTCAGACTCGACTTAATTTTAACATAGAACCCTATGGAAAAAATGTTTTAGAGTCTTCTCCTCTGAAACCAGTAAGTCAATTTAAAGCAAACATGGCATGAATGGTCCTTAGGTGGTCAACTTTCAAAATTATATCCTGTGACCCTGACCTCCATCCAAGATGGCCACCGTCAGCGGACATAGTTTTAACATAGGACCATATGGGAAAAATGTTTAAAAAAAATTTCCTCTGAAACCAGTAAGCCAATTGAAAGCAAACATGGCATGAATGGTCCTTAAATGGTCAACTTTCAAAATTATATCCAGTGACCCAAACCTCCATCCAAGATGGCCACCATCAGCGGACATAATTTTAACATAGGACCGTATGGGAAATATGTTTAGAAATCTTCTCCTCTGAAATCAGTAAGCCAATTTAAAGCAAACATGGCATGAATGGTCCTTAAGTGGTCAATTTTCAAAATTGTGTCGGGTGACCTTGATCTCCATCCAAGATGGCCACCTTCAGCGGACATACTGTAGTTTTAACATAGGACTCTATGGGAAAAAATGTTTTAAAATCTTCTCCTCTGAAACCAGTAAGCCAATATAGCAAACATGTCATCGATGGTCCTTAGGTGGTCAACTTCCAAAATTGTGTTCAGTGATCCCGATCTCTGTTCAAAATGGCCACCGTTAGCAGACATAGTTTTAATATAGGACCCTATGGGAAAATTGTTTAAAAGTCTTCTCTTCTGAAACCAGTCAGCCAATTTAAAGCAAACATGGTATGGATGGTCCTTGGGTAGTATACTTTCAAAATAGTGTCTGGTGACCATCGAAGATGGCTGCCATGAGCAGACATAGTTTTAACATAGAACCCTATGGCAGTATGGGATTTGAATAGTAACTTAGATGTATTCGGCATGCAGACATTCTTAAGAGGACTTATTTATGTCAGGTGAGCGATACAGGCTCACCTGAGCCTCTAGTTACTTAATATGCCACTTAATTTAACTAAAATCAACTGCATAACATTTAAAATCCGCTCAAAAGCAGAATTTATGAGCAAATCGCAAAATGTTTGACAGCAGATAATTCTGTTGTGCACAACAGTAATGCAAATGATATGCACGTGACCCAAGATTTGAACTCTATCGGGGAGATTGTGTAACGGATGTGTTCGATTTGTACTTAAATTATCTCCCTTTTGGAAACCCGGCTGTCAAAAGTAGACATTTATTTTTATGTTGATATATTTTGTAATGATAAGGCTATTTGTAATATATTTATCGTATTTAAACATTTACAACCTTTTCCAAATAAAATTTGTTAAGAAATTTGCAGAATTAAAATAATAACCATACCATTGTCAAGGTCACGAATATTTTATATAATGCTTAATGTTTACATTTTCAACTCGTTCAAGGAACCATTGGCTATTAACAGTATGGCCTACTTAGTATAACTTTGATGTTTGAAATATAAAAAGGTATAACTTTTGATCCTGTGTCTGTCT
The DNA here is from genome assembly GCA_963680875.1 of Bathymodiolus brooksi. Classification (NCBI taxonomy): domain Eukaryota; kingdom Metazoa; phylum Mollusca; class Bivalvia; order Mytilida; family Modiolidae; genus Bathymodiolus; species Bathymodiolus brooksi. The sequence continues at coordinate 91,124,184 of OY804576.1, forward strand.
GTCTGTCTGTCTGTGAGCTTTTTGCTTGGCAACCACCAAGCGAGACATATCCAAACACACTCTTGTTACAGAAAGTGATTGCATTAGTTGACGATGGATACAAAATGAGATTTAGACATATCCAGGTTTGTTCCACTGGGATTCGAGCCTAAGGCAATAGGGATTAAGGCTAATAAGTTTTCAATACTTTATATAGTCAACAAAAGGCATGATAAACCAGAACATAAAAATCAACAATTGTAAAGGCTTCAAATAAATACTGCACACAAAATAGATGCAAAAACGGTTGTAAAATACCAATATAAAAAATAATCTAGGTAACACTGAGGTTCGAATGTAAAAATTCAACCCAAAAAAACATGATGTGGTGAGCAACTAACAAAAAGTTTATATTTTAAAGCATTCTGGGGTTAAAGCTAATCAAAATATAAAGCCGAAAATTAACAAAATTTAGTCTCCCATATTAAGCTATCCCAAAAAAACAAATAGATTGGGTACTACTCCTATAGAAGCAGGATCAAAAGTTATACTAAGTAGGCCATACTGTTAATAGCCAATGGTTCCTTGAGCAAGTTGAAAATATTAAACATTATATAAAACATTTGTCGCCTTGACAATTTGTCGTATGGTTATTAATTTAATTCTGCAAATTTCTTTGCAAATTTTATTTAAAGAAAATTATCAATGTTTAAATACGATAAGTATATTACAAATAGCCTTATCATTACAAAATATATCAATAAAACATATCAACATAAAAATAAATGTCTACTTTTGACAGCCAGGTTTAAAAAAGGGAGATAATTGAAACGCAAATCGAAACACACCCGTTTATCTTTTCTTGATCGGCAATCATCGGAACAAAACAACCGAAAGTTAATTATTCTCCACAATAATGGCGAGGACGAAAAACATGCACACGGATTTGCAGATTTCTAGTTGTTGTGAACATATTTCGACTTGAAACATGCATGAATAGCTTAATAAAGGTACCACCGTATTCCAAATGAATTTTCAGGGGAAAATTTTCTTCACCCAAAACTGGTGTAATATTACTTTAATATTAATACATTTTAACATTGGAACAGTCTAAAATAAAATTGAAAAGGCTTGTGAAGAAAAGATATGTAGCATGTTTTTTTTTCTCTAAAGTTCTAAATTCAAGACATTTTTTCTGAGAAATTGTTTAACGATACTGAAAATGTCTATGATTTTCATAAATTATTAACATTTGGGTCTCATAAAATGACATTTTCAGTTGTGTGAACTTTAAATTTAACCCTTTGTGAAACATGAAATGTGCATCTGATTGTGACTAGGCCGAATGGAGAAAATATATATATTCTGTTGAAAGTCAGATAGTTGTTGGATAAAACAACCGTATTTATGTCTGGAGAAACTTGTTGTTTGTTCTGAAATTAAAGGAGTAAAAACTAACATTTAAAATAATGCATACAAAAATGTACGTGTATTTAAATAAATATATTCCAAAAATTATCTTCAAAGCACGATTCCCATGTGATTTAACAATTAACATAACTAATTAACTATATACAATACAATTGAAACGCATGTTTGTAAAGTCTGTATATTTAATGCTTTTGGAGAGGTTGGGATGATCTCAGAGGTGTTATTTTACATTTGCTATTACCCATTCACTGTTGAGATTTTTTTTTAAATGAAAGGTACAATATTTGATAAACCGCAATTGTTTAATATGATCTGTACAAATTTAACCCATGGAGTGGATATACTGTGAAAATACTTTTCTTCGTGGGTATCAATTAATTACAAGTGCGTGGATTCGTAAATTCGTGGATTTTGTGTTTGTACCAAAATAAAATTCGTTGATTTTATATTTTCAACATAATAAGTTTCACTGGGTATTAAAACCTTCAATACAATTTAGACAAATGAGCCATAGAATTATGTAATCGGAAGTGGAACATGGATATTAAAGTGTTCATTTTCTCAATTATTTTTGTTTACATAATATCAACTTAGGGACCGACCATTTAACTTGCAGGGGAGGGGTTATGGGTTTTGTTTCGATCAGAATTTTTTTTTCAGACAACACAATTTTTTTTTCCAGAATTTAACATTAGGTTATATGACAAAAACTCTGAATCAGATTATTTTTTTTTTCATCCACTAAAATCAGAATATTTTTTTTTAGAAAAAAACCATAACCCCCCCATGGAAGTTAAATGGTCTGTCCCTTAGAATTGGAACAAATCAGCTTTTGAATTTCATTATTATAGATCAGTGCAAATCAGTTATTTTATTGAATTTGAAAATTAAAAAAAAATCATCTGAAATTATTTTATGAGCACGTACATTAGCAATTTCCATCAATATATATTGAATTTGTTTTTATATTTTACAAATATTTAATCTCTATTTTATTTTCAATTTTTGTTTTTCACAACAGAAAAAAGAACAGTAAAGTTTGTTTTTTCTCATTATTTTGATTCCAATGACAGATTGTACTTGTAAAATTACTTCAAAATGTTCGATCTTTTATAACCCTTTATCTTGGATTGACACCACTCGTAGTCATGTCACAAGATTAATCTTGACCCGGGGCAAATGTAGAGTTAACTTGTACTTAATTGAATTGTTTAAAGAAAGATGATCAGATATGTTAATTGAAGGGTGTAATAATTTAATAGAGAAATGTTTATACAACACTTAGAAGTGTGTCACTGTTAGTGTATGGTTTTGAAGTAAATTTGATTACCGGAAGTTGTTAAAATCTTTTCACAAATAAACATTTCTGCCGTTTTTAGCTCACATTGCCAAAGGCAACGTGAGCTTTTGCCATCACTTGGCGTCCGTCGTCTGTCGTCCGTTAACTTTTCACATTTTAATCTTCTCTGAAACCACTTGGTAGGAAGCATCTATGGAAGGTCCTCTGTAAAGATTGCTCATTTCGTCCCGATCCGTTAACAAACTTGACCGCCACAGGCGACTCTTGTTTCTGATTGGCTGATTTTTATACGCCCGTCTTTAAGAAGGGACGTATTAAGGTATACCAATGTCCAACTGTCCGTCCGCATGTCCGTCCATCCGTTTCACATGTCGCTCTCTAACTTAAGACTCCCTTGGCCAATTTACTTCAAATTTCACAGAGTTATTGGAATTGATGGTCTTACGGTCTGTATTATTTATGGTGAAATTTCGAATTTTCATTCCAGAGTTATGGGACTTTATTCATCAAATTGTAGGCAATTTTTCATATGTTGTGCTGTAAATTGAGAACCCCTTGGCCAATTCACTTCAAACTTCACATAGTTATTGGAATTTATATTCTTATGGTCTGTATACTTTTTGGTGAAATTTAGATTTTTCATTCCAGAGTTATGGGACTTTATTCATCAAATTGTAGGCGATCGTATGTCGCGCTGTAAATTGAGAACACCTTGGCCAATTCACTTCAAACTTCACACAGTTATTGGAATTGATAGTCTTACTTTTTGGTGAAATTTAGATTTTTCATTCAAGAGTTATGGGAAAGAAAGTCTACAAATATTGTATGAATGTTGACGACGGGCATATCATGCGCTCTTGGCGCAGCTGTTTATTTAAATTCTTCTCCTCTGAAACCGTTTGGCCAAATGAACCGAAACTTGGTATGAACCATCTATGGGTCGTCCTCTCCAAAGAATGCACATTTTGTCCCGATCCATTAACAAACATGGCTGACACAGGCAATTCTTGTTTCTGATTGGCCGATTTAAAAAAAATATTCTCTGAAACCGCTTGGCCAAATGAACCGAAATTTGGTAGGAAGCATCCATGGAAGGTCCTCTATAAATGTTGCTCATTTTGTCCCGATCGGTTAACACAGGCAATCCTTGTTTCTGCCTGGTTGATTTCTAAAAAATCTTCTCCTCTGTTAAAAGAAAGATAACCCTTGCCTAAACTGTTAAAAGAAAGATAACTCTTGCCATTATCTCCCTTAGAAATTAACTAATGCTGATATAGTGTAATATGTTTATTCTATACATTACAAGTAGGTATTCACATTTTAATATTCTTTTTAGCAAACCTTGCCAAAGGCAATATGAGCTTTTGCCATCACTTGGTGTCCGTCGTCTGTCATCTGTTTACTTTTCACATTTTAATCTTCTCCTCTGAAAGCCCTCAGCCAAGTGAACTGAAACTTGGTAGGAAGCATCTATGGAAGGTCCTTTCTAAAGAGTCCATATTTTGTTATGATCCATTACCAAACATGGCCACCATAGGCAATTCTTGTTTCTGATTGGCCGATTTTTTAAAATCTTCTCCTCTGAAACCGCTTGGCAAAATGAACCGAAACTTGGTAGGAAGCATCTATGGAATGTCCTCTATGAAGATTGCTCATTTCATTCCGATCAGTTAACAAACATGGCTACCACCGAAACTTGGTGGGAATCATCTATGGAATGTCCTCTATGAAGATTGCTCATTTTGTCCCAATCTGTTAACAAACATGGCTACTACTGAAGCTTGGTAGGAACAATCTATGGAATGTCATCTATGAAGATTGCTCATTTCGTTTCGATCGGTTAGCAAACATGGCCTCCACATGCAATTCTTGTTTCTGATTGGTCGATTTCTAAAAAATCTTCTCCTTTGAAACTGCTTAGCCATATGAACCGAAACTTGGTAGGAAGCATTTACATGTATGGAAGGTTCTGTATTAAGTTTCCTCAATGCAGAATGAAAGGTGAGCGTCACAGGCTCAACCCACTGAGCCTCTAGTTACACATGCATTCAAAATCAAATCATTCACAAACATGTTCGTGTGGATTATAACCCATTAAAAGGTATGCTCATACTTATTTCGTCATTAACATTGTCAACTGTCCCATATTCAGCTGGTCCAGAAAGTCGAGGTCATTCGAGGACAGCATGGCTATATATCAATGTCAAACTACTTCCCAAGTTTCATTGTATTCTTAATTTCGTGGATCAGCCTACCCACAAAAACCTCGAAAATTGGTACCCCACGAATAAAAGTGATTTCACAGTAGTTGCTAGATGTATGTGAAATTGAATGATTCAAATGTTTATTACTGACAATAACATGGAAGCTTTATCTGTTACCAGTTTTGACTAGTTTTAATATCTACAATATAGATAAATTGGGTAACAGCTGAGTTCACCATATATCGTAAAATTAAGCATATTTTGTTCTAAATGAATTAGTTTGCAAATTTTGAATGATATTTTTTTCAGCGCAATAATTATCACTGAATCCCCAATTTCATAAACGTACAATAATATTAGCATAACAAATATGTCAAATACAGGAGATTACAGGCTCCTGAGATCCTCTAGTTTCTGTGAATTGGTTGTTTAATTGTTTTAATTCTTTCAATTATATTCCTTATTGCATTCCCTGTCTGTTTTTCAATCAGATTTGACATAGCTAGTGCTTATTTTTTCTAAGATTAAAGAGGCTAAAGGGAACCAATAGTAAAATGAGACAATTTCCCATATTATAGTGTGTCCAGCAAATTACCATGTCCAACACATTATTGTGTCAAGTCCACACTTGCTTTTTCCCTTGTTGACATGCTGTGGTTATATCTTACTTTGCTCAGTGCAGCCCTTTATTAAGTCTCACAAACAAAGTTTGTAGACTTATTGTTTTTGCTCCGTTTCTTATTATTATTTTTATTATTATTATTCTTCTCTTTCTTCTCCTTTTTTTCCGCGGACTATGAACTTGTCCATGGCAGATCTCAGGAACTACAGGACAGAATTTCATGAAATTTTGTGGAGTTATAGATATATGTTTCTAGTTGGTCCTAAAGTTTTCAGCTTTGTGGTAAAGGGGGTCAAAGTCATATTTTGAGGGATTCAAAGGGGGTGGGGGTTACTATAGAATCCTATGGGAAAGTTGAAATTTTGTACATTAATGTTGATAACTTCTAAATGTATAATCATAGAGACATAAAATTTGACATAGTGATAGGTCACCATTAGAGGAGCAATTCTGCGTTTTCAAAATTTTAGAGATGTCTGCCATTTTCAAAATGGCTGCCAAAATATGGTATAAAAAATGGGCGGTAAAAATTCAACATTGTCCGATATCATCAAAATTTGATATATGGGTAGATAATGATGTCCCGAATTGACTCCAGACATTGAAAAATTTCTACCGGTCGCCATTTTCAAAATTGCCACCACAATAACGCACAAATTCAACATTGTCCGATTTCAACGCCATTTCGTATGTGGGTAGATAATGATGTCCCGAATTGATTCCTGACATCGACAAATTTCTACCGGTCGCCATTTTCAAAATGGTCGCCACAATACCGCACAAATTCAACATTGTCCGATTTCAACGACATTTCATATGTGGGTAGATTATGATGTCCCGAAATGATTCTACCAGTCGCCATTTTCAAAATGGCCACCACAATACCGCACAAATTCAACATTGTTCGATTTCAAAGTCCTGAATTGATTCCCGATATTGAAAAATTTCTACCTGTCTCCATTTTCAAAATGGCCGACACAATACCACAAAAATTCAACATTGTTCGATTTCAAAGGTAGCTTTTAATTTATTTTTTAAACGGTTGTCAGTGGCCGGTTTGGGAGACTTCATAATCGTTAGATTATAATCATATCTTGTTTATTTTGTATTACTGAGAGTTCATTTTTGTTACTGTTCTGTATATTTAAGTTTACTGATTTTAATATAATTCTTTCAGGGGATTTAAGAAAGCTTTACATGATGTTATTATGTCTAGAAGAGCCATCAGAAATATGAACACACTGTAAGTTTTTTTAATAAGGCAACATTGTCAGTATAATAAACCCCATTATCAGTTCAGTTAGTATATGAAATATCTATTTGCATGTATTTTCTTCCTTACTAGATCTTAAATCAGTTTGTACCTAGCTACTTGTAAAGCATAGCATTATTATCTGGACTCTAAAGAAATTTTATGTTGCAGTTATCTGCATGAAGATGCAAAAGTATTATAAGAGGCAACTTTTGAGGTGTATTTAATAATGCACTCCAATTCAGTATTCATTGTTTATTTCGCAAATACAACTCGGCATACACTTTGCAGCCACTTACTTCGCAATTTGTAGAATGTTACATATTCAAATGTTTCAAATAGATGTTTACACATTGAACTAACTTTCTCAACTCACCAATACACATTAAGACATAACATTTATTTTAATTTCTCTTGGCTTAAACTTTTTACCTTTTTAGCTCACCTGACCAAAAGGGTCATGTGAGGTATTGCCATCACTTGGCGTCTGTCGTCCGTCTGTTAACTTTTCATATTTTAATCTACTCCTCTGAAACAACTGGACCAAATGGAACCAAACTTGGCAGAAAGCATCTATATAAGGTCCTCTATAAAGTTTCTTCATTTTGTCCCATTCCGCCAACAAATATGGCCGCCAAGGGCAATTCTTGTTTCTGATTTGCTAATGTTAAAAAAATCTTCTCCTCTGAAACTGCTTGGCCAAATGGAGCCAAACTTGGCAGGAAGCATCTATGTAAGATCCTCTATAAAACTTCTTCATTTAGTTCCATTCGGCCAACAAACATGGCCACTGTTACTAAAAATAGAACATATGGTAAAATTGCACGTTTTTGGTATCAACTCAAAAACCGTTAATAATATCAGAAATCTGACATGGGCAAAAATGATCAGCACAGGAAGATCTAACTACCCTGAAATTTTGAAGAAAATCTGATTACCTATCTTGGAGTTATTGCCCTTTTTTCATCAAATTTTCAAAATTTTAATACTTTTCGTTTTTTATTTCAAAAACTATAAGAGATAGACGTTAAGTTTAAGCAACAAACATGTGCAGCATGTCAAGATCTACATGCCCTGCAATTGTGAAGTAAATCTGATTACCCGTCTAGGAGTTATTGCCCTTTTTTATTTTTATTTTTTTTAATTTAAACATTTTTGTCTGATATTTCAAAAACTATTAGAGATAAAGGTTAAGTTTAAATTGCAAACATGTGCAGCATATTAAGATCTACATACACTGTAATTTTGAAGTTAATCTGAGTACCCAATTTGGAGTTATTGCCCTTTTTTTCGTCAAATTTTCAAAATGTTAATACCTTTTGTCCTTTATTTCAAAAACTATAAGAGATAGATGTTAAGTTTAAACAGCAAACATGTTCAGCATGTCAAGATCAACCTAGCCTGCAATTTTAAAGTAAATCTGATTACCCATCTTGAAGTTATTGCCCTTTTTTCATCAAATTTTAAAAATGTTAATACTTTTCATCCTTTATTTCAAAAACTATAAGAGATAGATGTTGAGTGTAAACTGAAAACATGTTCAACTTGTCAAGATCTACATGCCCTGCAATTTTGAAGTAAATCTGATTACCCGTCTAGGAGTTATTGCCCTTTTTTCATCATTTTTTAGCTCACCTGACCCAAAGGGCCATGTGAGGTATTGCCATTGCTTGGCGTCCGTCATCCGTCCGTTAACTTTTTCATATTTTAATCTTCTCCTCTGAAACAACTTGGCCAAATGGAACCAAACTTGGCAGTAAACATCTATGTAAGGTCCTCTATAAAGTTTCTCCATTTAGTCCATTTGGCCTACAAACATGGCCGCCAAGATTAATTCTTTTTTCTGATTGGCTAATGTTTTAAAAAATCTTCTCCTCTGAAACAGCTTGGCCAAATGGAGCCAAACTTGGCATAGATGGTCCCTGGGTGTGTCCCTTTCAAAATTGTGTCCGACAGCCCCACCCTCCATTCAAGATGGCTGCTGTTTTTTAAGGTAATGATTATCTCCCTTTGAAATTTGCTTCAGTATCATTCTATTGTCAGGTGAGTGATACAGGCTCAGTGGGCTGAGCCTCTAGTTAATTATACAGTTTTACCTCTGTCCTTCTGTCCTTCGGTCCGTCCAAGATATTTTTCGTCGCATTTTTCTCAGTAACTGTTGATGGCAGAAATCTGATATTTGGTCACAAGCTTCATATATGTACCCTGTATCGTGGGAAGCGTTTTTGGACCCATCAGATGCCTACTTCCTGTTTGCCGACTTTGTTGATTTTTATACACATTGAACATAAATTTGTATATGCACATTTTTCGGCTCATTTTTCTAAGTAAATATTGATGACAGGAATCTGATATTTGGTCACAAGCTTCATATAGGTACCCCATATTGTGGGAAGCGTTTTTGGACCCATCAGATTCCTACTTCCTGTTTGCCAATTTTGTTGATTTTTATACACATTTAACATTAATTTGTATATGCACATTTTTCGGCGCATTTTTCTAAGCAACTATTGATGACAGGAATCTGATATTTGGTCACAAGCTTCATATAAGTATGCCATATTGTGGGAAGCGTTTTTTGACCCGTCAGATTCCTACTTCCTGTTTGCCGACTTAGTTGGTTTTTATACACATTTTGTATATGCCCATTTTTAGTCGCATTTTTCTCAGTAACTATTAATGGCAGAGATCTGATATTTGGTCACCAGCTTCATATAGGTACCCCATATCGTGGGAAGCGTTTTTGGACCCGTCAGATTCCTACTTCCTGTTTGCCGAAGAGTGGGGGTATCATAAGTGAGCATTAGCTCACAGTTCATCTTGTTACTACTGCAGACCATTTTAACAGACTGAACAAATTTACAATCAAATGCCTGACATCCCTAATGAGAGATAAACAACAAATAAATCTAACTGACCATCACCTGTTTGTCTAGAACTACTTAGCAAAATCTAATCATGCAAAACTAAGACTTTAATCTTAATCAATGGAAAATATTGAAATGTAGAAAATTATTTAAAATATAACCTTGTCAAACTTTCATGTAAATATGCACTGCTATATTTCCCTCCTTAAAAAAAAAATTGTAAATGAAGTAATGAAAATTAGAAGAAAAGAAAAATACTAGAAAAAGCAATATAAAACGATGAAAATCAATTAAAATTACTGTTCACTGTTATGTGTTCAATATCACTTATTATTGTCATTTTACGAAGTTCATATAATCCAATATCAAGAAATGTAAGTTCATCTTCAGACATCTGTTTGGATTGTTCATAGCATTATCTCACAATTCATTCACAAAGTTGCATGGATTCATCAGAATTTGCTGAACATTGGTAGGAAGAATGTGACCAGTTCAGAATTAGCATATTGTTTATATAGTTCTCCAAATAATTTTAAATAAACGGAAAGTCGCCATGAATTTGTGATAACAGTTCCAATTGCAAAAATATCTTCTTCAGAATGATCAAATGTCATCTTCACAGTTACATAAAAATTAAGTTTGTCCATCAAATGTTATCTTCACTGTTATATAACATCAGTTTATTTCTTCAAATTTTCAGATGGATTGAAAACTATGATTTGTCCATGGTATTTCTTAAAATTTAGTTCAAAAAGTTTTATGAATATGCCCTTGAATTGCATGCAAAAACTAAACTATCAGTACCATACTAAGACTAAGAATATATGAAAACTATAATACATGTCGTCAACATTTTTTACTGATTATGCACTAAAAAGGCCATATTCACTTTACTTGTGATCACATTTTTAGTTCACCTGGACCAAAGGTTCAGGTGAACTATTGCCATCACTTGGCGTCCGTCGTCTGTTGTCTGTCGTCTGTAAACTTTTTCACATTTCAAGCTTCTTCTTCGAAACCACTGGGCCAATTGGAACTAAACTTAGCAGGAATGTTCCTTGGATGGTCCTCTACAAAGTTACTGTTTTTCGTTCCAGTCGGATATTCAACATGGCTGCCAGGGCTAATAATATGCTCTGATTGGCTGAAATTTCAAAGATCTTCTTCTCTGAAACTAATGAACTGACTGAACCCAAACTGTAAACCAATGATCATTGGAATGTCCTTTAATTCAAAATGGCGGCTACGGCAGGACTTAGTTGGACCCTATGAGAAAAATGTTTCAAAATGCTTCTTCTCTGAAACCACTTGGACAATTGAAACCAAACTGCCCAGGAATGATCATTGGAAGGTCCTCTACAAAGTTTATGTTTTTATGCTGATCGGAAATCCAAGATGGCCACCACCGCAATACATAGATTAACATTGGACCCTATGGGAAAATGTTCAAATGCCTTCTTCTCAGAAACTACAAATATGATTAAAGCCAAACTGTACATGAATGTTCATTGGATGGTCCTCTACAAACTTAAGGTTTTTTGGTCCGATATGAAATTCAAAATGGTGGCTACGACAGGACTTAGTTTAACATTGGACCCTATGGGAAAAATGTTTCAAAACGCTTCTTCTCTGAAACCACTTGGACAATTGAAACCAAACTGCCCATGAATGATCATTGGAAGGTCCTCTACAAAGTATGTGTTTTTTTATGCCGATCAGAAATCCAAGATGGCCGCCACCGCAATACATAGATTAACATTGGACCCTATGGGAAAATGTTCAAATGCCTTCTTCTCAGAAACTACAAATATGATTAAAGCCAAACTGTACATGAATGTTCATTGGATGGTCCTCTACAAACTTTACGTTTTTTGTTCTGATATGAAATTCAAATTGGCGGCTACGGCAGGACTTAGTTTAACATTGGACCCTATGGGATAAATGTTTCAAAACGCTTCTTCTCTGAAACCACTTGGACAGTTGAAACCAAACTGCCCAGGAATGATCATTGGAAGGTCCTCTACAAAGTTTCTGTTTTTTATGCCGATCGGAAATCCAAGATGGCTGCCACCACAGGTCATAGTATTAACACAGGACCATATGGGGAAAATACAGAAATATATTCTTCTCTGAAGCTATTGCACTGATTGAACCTAAACTGTGCATCAATCATTGGAAGGTCCTTTACAAACTTTGTGTTTTTTATGTTGATCGTAATTCCAAGAAGACTACCACTGCAGGACATAGTTTTTACATAGGACCAATTGGTTCTTTTTATAACCAGGTGAACGATACAGGCTCTTGAGAGCCTCTGGTCATAATGAATGATTTATATTTCATATTCTTTTTGTAATGAAAGCTTTCAAACTTTTGCACAAATATCTGATTATTTCAAATTTGAATTCACATATATTCCATATACATGTATCTCACAATATTTTTCACATTATATGCTTATTCCATATTTTAAAGGCTATGAATTTTGCACAAATATTTCACATATTTCATACTATAAGCACATACAGGTATATTCCTCACTAATATAATGAAGTCTGACATATGATGAAAACTAAATATTGCTTTGACTTGTCGGAAACACATTTGATGCAAATACTTCTTAGACACAATGAAATCTTCGTACTCCATATATCACTGTAGAAAAATGTAAAGAATAAAAGTTCCGAAGAATGATGCGCGCAGAGAAAAAGACAAGTGGTATATGGTGCAAGATGAGTTACTATATCCAACATGAGGCAGATGACCGGTTTCACACAATATTTGTTCATTCTTCAATTCAATCAGTTACGACGCCTACAATGTTTTTTCTTCATCTTTCCAGACTGTGTTTTATTTACATGAAACTCATGAATTAGAAATTTTGGGATGTTTTCAACTGGCTCCCAAGTTGTTCTGGTGCAGTCTTTCCACTTCATTTTGTATATCTTCTTACCCTGATGTCTACTGCATGCTAGCAAGTCCTGAACTATACCATATTCACTATTAGATTGACTGTCTGCCTGAGTAGTTTGGGTACCATTGCTATTATCTATTGACTGAGATGACTGAGATTGTGAACCAGTGTGTTGGGAAACATTGATATTGTCATTTGGAGTACGGGTATTTGGAAAATGCTCATCTTTGTCATCTGGATCTTCATATGGTTTTAGCCTGTTCGCATGAATAAGAGAAGTCAGTTTCTTGTGTGTTTTGGAGTTGTGTAGACCAAAAGTGTGATTTGGTCCAATGTCAGTAATGTAGTATGGTCCTGTCCATTTTAAATGCAGTTTTGTGGATTTGCCTTTTGGAATTTTCGGATTGTAAACCCATACTCGCTGACCTAGACGAAATTCAGGGTCTTTACTTCTTTTATTATGTTGTTGCTTGTGTTTGTCCTGTGCTGTTTCTACACTATCCTTTGCAATTTTCAAAGTAAGATCAATACGTTTCTTGAGTTTCTGAACATAGGCTTCTGCACTTGCACTAAGTCTTTTTGAAACAGGATCAACATCCAGAGTTACGTCAAGTGGAGATCGCATTTCTTGTCCGAATAACATTTGGAAAGGGGAAAATCCTGTTGACTTGATACACTCTGTCTTTCTATATGCCATACCGTATAACCGGTAATTTCTGCGTTGTGAAATTTCTGCGGTTTTGGTCTAAAAAGATGACATTTAATTTTTGCGGATTTTTATTTCTGCAGATTGGAAATCTCGGCACCGAAAAAAAAATTGTTTGTATTACAGGAAGCGACAACTGAAGCGATGTTGCGATAAACAACTGGTGCACATTATAGTGATCATTAGAAGTAAAAACATATTTAGTTCTTTAGAAAGTTTTCAAACGTTACAACTTCTGAATACGCATTTGGTTAACTTCAAATTTGTCTTAAGAAACTATTTTTTCACTGTTTTCGCGATCTATTTTGTTGACAGGAAATACGAAGTCAACAGTTGGATCGATATCGGTATAAACTTTGATATATTTCGGATGTATATTTTTAATGTCGAATTTTCATACTTTATCATATAACAATGTTTTTTTAAAGAATTATGATTAGAAGCAATTGTATTCAATTCTTATAGCATAATGTAGACATAAAAACTCTGGTTAACCGGAATTCTACTACCAGTACATTTCTATTTGTTTGGTCTTTAAATGAATCCTGCGATCACGCAGTTTGATATTATTCAATCGAAGCTACTATAACAATTAAAAAAAAATATCTAATGTTAATTTATGAAATAACAATTTTAAATATTGCTTTAATAAACTCAGGTGTCGGCTTGGTACAATCATATTTCTTGATCTGGAGTAATTGTAATTAACAGGTAAAAATCATCATGCCACAGCTAAATAACCTTTAATTGTTGTGTAGTACCAGGTTTTGTTTATCTGGATATAGTAATTACGACTAATTAAATATTTGACACTTACGGCGGAAAACTAATTTTGTACGGGACATTAAATATTTATTTTACATAATATTCTGCAATTTTAATTTCTGCGGTCCGGAGTTGACTGCAGAATACAGCAGAAATTAGATTGCCGCAGAAATTACCGGTTATACGGTAAGTATACCTGGTAACATATCACATCAGTTTTCTTGTTCATCATCAATGTAGAAGCGTAAGAACTGAGCTAATGTTCGATTGTATCTTTCACATGTACTATTGGACTCAGGATGGTACGAACTTGTTTTGTAATGTTTAGTATCCATTCGATTACGCAGTTCAGCTACAACATTCGAAAGAAAATTCCGTCCACGATCAGAAAGGAAAGATGATGGAGATCTGTATCAGCATATAATTTCAGTATAAAGCTTCTCTGCTATTACAGTATATTCTTGTGATCTTAAAGGGAACGCTTCTGGAAATCTAAAAAAACTGTCCACACACAAGAGAACATACTGATATTTTTATGTCCCCCAAACAAAGTTTAGGAGACATATTGTGTTTGCTCCGTTTCTTATTATTATTCTTCTTCTTTCTTTCTTTCTTTCTTCCGCCAAAAGTTTATCCGACACATTTCTCGCCGACTACTGAACGGAAATTAATGAAATTTCACAGGAATGTTAAACACTATGAGTAGATGTGCAGACTACTTTGGAATTTTGAAAATGGCCACCATTACCATGGAAACGGCAAAAATGCTAAAAAATTGAAAAAACAAAAAAGATCATAGCAGGTTACTCGCCGAACAGAAATTGATGAAGCTTGATAGGAACAACATCCACATCTAGTGGAACGAGATAAGTAAAAAAAATCGGAATCGGTTGGACAAACTTTGCCGCAGTTGCCATGGAAACAAAAAAGGGGGGATTTAAACATTTTTAGCTCACCTGACCCAAAGGGTCATGTGACCTATTGTCACCACTGAGCGTCCGTCGTCCGTCCGTCCGTTAACTTTTCACATTTTAATCAACTCCTCTGAAGCCACTGGGCCAATTTGAACCAAACTTTGGTGGAATGGTCCTTGGATGGCCCCCTTCCAAATTTTGTCCGGTGATCCCGACTTCCAAACAAGATGGCCGCCAAGCTAAAAATAGAAAAAAGTGGGGATGAAATTTTAATTGTCCATTGCTGCTTTAGTATAAGTCAAAATGAGCTCAAATTTTATCTGCAGCTACATGGCAAAGAGTAGTTTAACATATATTCCAGGTTTTTCTGTGAAATTTTTCTTTCAGCCGATTTATGCCGATTATGCAAATTAGGCATATTTTGATTAAAGATCACATTTAAATCTTCTCCTCTGAAACCGCTGAACCAAATTAAACCAAACCTGGCAGGGATGGTCCTTGCGTGGGTCCCTTTCAAAATTGTGTCCGACAGCCCCACCCTCCATTCAAGATGGCTGCTGTTACTAAAAATAGAAATTTCTTCAATTGTCCATTGCTGCTTTAGTATAAGTCAAAATGAGCTCAAATTTTAACTGCAGCTACATGGCAAGGAGCAGTTTAACATATATTCTGGGTTTTTCTGTAAAGAAATTTCAGCCAGTTTATTCCGTTTTGGAATATTATGTGATAAAAATCACATCTAAATCTTTTGCTCTGAAATTTGAGTTAAAATGATCTTTGGGTGGCCCACTTTGCAAATTACGTGCAACACCCCCATTTTCTATCAACTTTAGATGTCAAATTGAAAACCAGGTGAGCGATTACAGGCTCCTGGGAGCCTCTAGTTTGGATTCCTTTCATCAAACTTCATGAAACGTTGTAGGAATATCAACTGTAGTATGTGGCAGCTTTTGGGGGTTGGAAAAATTCAAAATGGCGGCTGTTGCCATGGTAACCAAGGTGCAAAAAATGTTAAATTCACTCCAAACTTCACAAAGTTTTGCAGTAATGTTTCCTGTCACATCTACATCTAGTGGAACGAGATAAGCCAAAAAAAATCGGAATCGGTAGGACAATCTTTGCCACAGTTGCCATGGAAAAAAAAAAAAAGGGGGGGATTTAAATTTTTTTTTTATTTCTTTCATCAAACTTCATGAAACATCGTAGGAATATTCACCGTAGTGTGTGGAAGCTTTTGGCATGTTGATAAAATTCAAAATGACGTTACCATGGAAACCGAGGTACCAAAATAATGGGGTGGGGTGATGTCCGCTATTGCTTTGCAATGGCAATTCTAGTTACATCACCCCGAATGCAGTCGGGTGACGTATTGCTATTCTACGTTTATTTTTCACTATTATTATTATTAGTTCACCTGGACCAAAGGTCCATGTGAACTATTGCCATCACTTGGCGTCCGTCGTCTGTCGTCTGTTGTCTGTCGTCTGTCGTCTGTAAACTTTTCACATTTCAAGCTTCTTCTCCGAAACCACTGGGCTGATTGGAACCAAACTTAGCAGGAATGTTCCTTGGATGGTCCTCTACAAAGTTACTGTTTTTCGTTCCAGTCGGATATTCAATATGGCTGCCAAGGCCAATAATATGCTCTGATTGGCTGAAATTTCAAAGATCTTCTTCTCTGAAACTAATGAACTGACTGAACCTAAACTGTACATGAATGATCATTGGAATGTCCTTTACAAAGTTACTGTTTTTTATGCCGATCGGAAATCCAAGATGGCTACCACCGCAGGACATAGATTAACATTGGACCCTATGGGAAAATATTCAAATGCCTTCTTCTCAGAAACTACAAATATGATTAAAGCCAAACTGTACATGAATGTTCATTAGATGGTCCTCTACAAACTTTAGGTTTTTTGTTCCGGTATGAAATTCAAAATGGCGGCTACGGCAGGACTTAGTTTAACATTGGACCCTATGGGGAAAATGTTTCAAAATGCTTTTTCTCTGAAACCACTTGGACAGTTGAAACCAAACTGCCCAGGAATAATCATTGGAAGGTCCTCTACAAATTTTCGTTTTTTTTATGCCGATTGGAAATCCAAGATGGCCACCACCGCAGGACATAGATTAACATTGGACCCTATGGGAAAATATTCAAATGCCTTCTTCTCAGAAACTACAAATATGATTAAAGCCAAACTGTACATGAATGTTCATTGGATGGTCCTCTACAATCTTAAGGTTTTTTGTTCCGATATGAAATTCAAAATGGTGGCTACAGCAGGACTTAGTTTAACATTGGACCCTATGGGAAAAATGTTTCAAAATGCTTCTTCTCTGAAACCTCTTGGACAGTTGAAACCAAACTTCCCAGGAATGA
Source organism: Bathymodiolus brooksi (assembly GCA_963680875.1). NCBI lineage: Eukaryota > Metazoa > Mollusca > Bivalvia > Mytilida > Modiolidae > Bathymodiolus > Bathymodiolus brooksi. Next base: position 91,141,521 of record OY804576.1, read on the forward strand.
TCATTGGAAGGTCCTCTACAAAGTTTCTGTTTTTTATGCCGATCGGAAATCCAAGATGGCCGCCACCGCAGGACATAGATTAACATTGGACCCTATGGGAAAATATTCAAATGCCTTCTTCTCAGAAACTACAAATATGATTAAAGCCAAACTGTACATGAATGTTCATTAGATGGCCCTCTACAAACTATATGTTTTTTGTTCCGGTATGAAATTCAAAATGGCGGCTACGGCAGAACTTAGTTTAACATTGGACCCTATGGAAAAAATGTTTCAAAATGCTTCTTCTCTGAAACCACTTGGACAGTTGAAACCAAACTGCCCAGGAATGATCATTGGAAGATCCTCTACAAAGTTTCTGTTTTTTATGCTGTTCGGAAATCCAAGATGGCCGCCACCGCAGGACATAGATTAACATTGGACCCTATGGGAAAATATTCAAATGCCTTCTTCTCAGAAACTACAAATATGATTAAAGCCAAACTGTACATGAATGTTCATTGGATGGTCCTCTACAATCTTAAGGTTTTTTGTTCCGATATGAAATTCAAAATGGCGGCTACGGCAGGACTTAGTTTAACATTGGACCCTATGGGGAAAATGTTTCAAAATGCTTCTTCTCTGAAACCACTTAGACAGTTGAAACCAAACTGCCCAGGAATGATCATTGTAAGGTCCTCTACAAAGTTGCTGTTTTTTATGCCGATCGGAAATCCAAGATGGCCACCACCGCAATACATAGATTAACATTGGACCCTATGGGAAAATATTCAAATGCCTTCTTCTCAGAAACTACAAATATGATTAAAGCCAAACTGTACATGAATGTTCATTAGATGGCCCTCTACAAACTGTAGGTTTTATGTTCCGGTATGAAATTCAAAATGGCGGCTACGGCAGAACTTAGTTTAACATTGGACCCTATGGGGAAAATGTTTCAAAATGCTTCTTCTCTGAAACCACTTAGACAGTTGAAACCAAACTGCCCAGGAGTGATCATTGGAAGATCCTCTACAAAGTTTCTGTTTTTTATGCCGATCGGAAATCCAAGATGGCCGCCACCGCAATACATAGATTAACATTGGACCCTATGGGAAAATATTCAAATGCCTTCTTCTCAGAAACTGCAAATATGATTAAAGCCAAACTGTACATGAATGTTCATTGGATGGTCCTCTACAATCTTAAGGTTTTTTGTTCCGATATGAAATTCAAAATGGCGGCTACGGCAGGACTTAGTTTAACATTGGACCCTATGGGAAAAATGTTTCAAAATGCTTCTTCTCTGAAACCACTAGGACAGTTGAAACCAAACTGCCCAGGAATGATCATTGGAAGGTCCTCTACAAAGTTTCTGTTTTTTATGCCGATCGGAAATCCAAGATGGCCACCACCGCAATACATAGATTAACATTGGACCCTATGGGAAAATATTCAAATGCCTTCTTCTCAGAAACTACAAATATGATTAAAGCCAAACTGTACATGAATGTTCATTGGATGGTCCTCTACAATCTTAAGGTTTTTTGTTCCGATATGAAATTCAAAATGGTGGCTACGGCAGGACTTAGTTTAACATTGGACCCTATGGGAAAAATGTTTCAAAATGCTTCTTCTCTGAAACCACTTAGACAGTTGAAACCAAACTGCCCAGGAATGATCATTGGAAGGTCCTCTACAAAGTTTCTGTTTTTTATGCCGATCGGAAATCCAAGATGGCCGCCACCGCAGGACATAGATTAACATTGGACCCTATGGGAAAATATTCAAATGCCTTCTTCTCAGAAACTACAAATATGATTAAAGCCAAACTGTACATGAATGTTCATTGGATGGTCCTCCACAATCTTAAGGTTTTTTGTTCCGATATGAAATTCAAAATGGTGGCTACAGCAGGACTTAGTTTAACATTGGACCCTATGGGAAAAATGTTTCAAAATGCTTCTTCTCTGAAACCTCTTGGACAGTTGAAACCAAACTTCCCAGGAATGATCATTGGAAGGTCCTCTACAAAGTTTCTGTTTTTTATGCCGATCGGAAATCCAAGATGGCCGCCACCGCAGGACATAGATTAACATTGGACCCTATGGGAAAATATTCAAATGCCTTCTTCTCAGAAACTACAAATATGATTAAAGCCAAACTGTACATGAATGTTCATTAGATGGCCCTCTACAAACTATATGTTTTTTGTTCCGGTATGAAATTCAAAATGGCGGCTACGGCAGAACTTAGTTTAACATTGGACCCTATGGAAAAAATGTTTCAAAATGCTTCTTCTCTGAAACCACTTGGACAGTTGAAACCAAACTGCCCAGGAATGATCATTGGAAGATCCTCTACAAAGTTTCTGTTTTTTATGCTGTTCGGAAATCCAAGATGGCCGCCACCGCAGGACATAGATTAACATTGGACCCTATGGGAAAATATTCAAATGCCTTCTTCTCAGAAACTACAAATATGATTAAAGCCAAACTGTACATGAATGTTCATTGGATGGTCCTCTACAATCTTAAGGTTTTTTGTTCCGATATGAAATTCAAAATGGTGGCTACGGCAGGACTTAGTTTAACATTGGACCCTATGGGAAAAATGTTTCAAAATGCTTCTTCTCTGAAACCACTAGGACAGTTGAAACCAAACTGCCCAGGAATGATCATTGTAAGGTCCTCTACAAAGTTGCTGTTTTTTATGCCGATCGGAAATCCAAGATGGCCACCACCGCAATACATAGATTAACATTGGACCCTATGGGAAAATATTCAAATGCCTTCTTCTCAGAAACTACAAATATGATTAAAGCCAAACTGTACATGAATGTTCATTAGATGGCCCTCTACAAACTGTAGGTTTTATGTTCCGGTATGAAATTCAAAATGGCGGCTACGGCAGAACTTAGTTTAACATTGGACCCTATGGGGAAAATGTTTCAAAATGCTTCTTCTCTGAAACCACTTAGACAGTTGAAACCAAACTGCCCAGGAGTGATCATTGGAAGATCCTCTACAAAGTTTCTGTTTTTTATGCCGATCGGAAATCCAAGATGGCCGCCACCGCAATACATAGATTAACATTGGACCCTATGGGAAAATATTCAAATGCCTTCTTCTCAGAAACTGCAAATATGATTAAAGCCAAACTGTACATGAATGTTCATTGGATGGTCCTCTACAATCTTAAGGTTTTTTGTTCCGATATGAAATTCAAAATGGCGGCTACGGCAGGACTTAGTTTAACATTGGACCCTATGGGAAAAATGTTTCAAAATGCTTCTTCTCTGAAACCACTAGGACAGTTGAAACCAAACTGCCCAGGAATGATCATTGGAAGGTCCTCTACAAAGTTTCTGTTTTTTATGCCGATCGGAAATCCAAGATGGCCACCACCTCAATACATAGATTAACATTGGACCCTATGGGAAAATATTCAAATGCCTTCTTCTCAGAAACTACAAATATGATTAAAGCCAAACTGTACATGAATGTTCATTGGATGGTCCTCTACAATCTTAAGGTTTTTTGTTCCGATATGAAATTCAAAATGGTGGCTACGGCAGGACTTAGTTTAACATTGGACCCTATGGGAAAAATGTTTCAAAATGCTTCTTCTCTGAAACCACTTGGACAGTTGAAACCAAACTGCCCAGGAATGATCATTGGAAGGTCCTCTACAAAGTTTCTGTTTTTTATGCCGATCGGAAATCCTAGATGGCCGCCACCGCAGGACATAGATTAACATTGGACCCTATGGGAAAATATTCAAATGCCTTCTTCTCAGAAACTACAAATATGATTAAAGCCAAACTGTACATGAATGTTCATTAGATGGCCTTCTACAAACTATAGGTTTTTTGTTCCGGTATGAAATTCAAAATGGTGGCTACGGCAGAACTTAGTTTAACATTGGACCCTATGGGAAAAATGTTTCAAAATGTTTCTTCTCTGAAACCACTAGGACAGTTGAAACCAAACTGCCCAGGAATGATCATTGGAAGGTCCTCTACAAAGTTTCTGTTTTTTATGCCGATCGGAAATCCAAGATGGCCGCCACCGCAGGACATAGATTAACATTGGACCCTATGGGAAAATATTCAAATGCCTTCTTCTCAGAAACTACAAATATGATTAAAGCCAAACTGTACATGAATGTTCATTAGATGGCCCTCTACAAACTATAGGTTTTATGTTCCGGTATGAAATTCAAAATGGCGGCTACGGCAGAACTTAGTTTAACATTGGACCCTATGGGGAAAATGTTTCAAAACGCTTCTTCTCTGAAACCACTTGGACAGTTGAAACCAAACTGTCCAGGAATGATCATTGGAAGGTCCTCTACAAAGTTTCTGTTTTTTATGCCGATCGGAAATCCAAGATGGCTGCCACCACAGGTCATAGTATTAACACAGGACCATATGGGGAAAATACAGAAATATATTCTTCTCTGAAGCTATTGCACTGATTGAACCCATTGTGCATCAATCATTGGAAGGTCCTTTACAAACTTTGTGTTTTTTATGTTGATCGTAATTCCAAGATGACTACCACTACAGGACATAGTTTTTACATAGGACCAATTGGTTTTTTTTATAACCAGGTGAACGATACAGGCTTTTGAGAGCCTCTGGTTCTTATTATTATTCTTCCACACATTTTGGTCTGCTCTATTTCTCGGAGATGCCTTGATCAAACTTTATGAAAGCTTGTAGGAATACCATATGCCATGTGAAGTTGTACTGTATAGGGTTGATTTTTTCAAAATGGCTGCCGTTGCCATGGAAATGGCCAAAATGCTAAAAAATTTAAAAACACGAAAATGATCATAGCAGGTTACTCGCCAAACAGAAATTGATGAAACTTGATAGGAACAACATCCACAGCTAGTGGAATGAGATAAGCCAAAATAAATCGGAATCGGTTGGACAAACTTTGCCGCAGTTGCCATGGAAACAAAAAAGGGGGGATTTAAAATAATTTTGGATTCCTTTCATCAAACTTCATGAAACTTTGTAGGAATATCCACTGTAGTGTGTGGCAGCTGTTGGGGGGGTTGAGCAAATTCAAAATGGCAGCCGTTGCCATGGTAACCAAGGTGCAAAAAATGTTAAATTCACTTCCAACTTCACAAAGTTTTGCAGTAATGTTTCCTGTCACATCCACATCTAGTTGAATGAGATAAGCCAAAAAAATCGCAATCTGTTGGACAAACTTTGCCACAGCATGGAAATAAAAAAGGGGGGGATTTAAAAAAAAAATTGATTTTTCATCAAACTTCATGAAACATCGTAGGAATATTCACTGTAGTGTGTGGAAGCTTTTGGCGTGTTGATTAAATTCAAAATGACGTTACCATGGAAACCGAGGTACCAAAATAATGAGGTGGGGTGACGTCCGCTATTGCTTTGCAATGGCAATTCTAGTTCTTATTACGTCACCCCAAATGCAGTCGGGTGACCTATTGCTATTCTACGTTTCTTTTTCACTATTATTACATCACCCCGACTGCTGTCGGGAGATGTATTGCTATTCTACGTTTCTTTTTCACTATTATTACATCATCCCGACTGTTGTCGGTTGATGTATTGTTATTCTACGTTTCTTTTTCGCTATTATTAAGTCTGCCATACAACGTTTGGAGACTTATTGTTTTTGCTCCGTTTCTTATTATTATTATTCTCTTTCTTTCTTTCCGTGGACCATGAACTTGTCCACGGCAGATCTCAGGAACTACTGGACAGAATTTCATGAAACATGGTGGAGTTATAGATATATGTTTCTAGTTGGTCCTAACGTTTTCAGCTTTGTGGTAAAGGGGGTCAAAGTCATATTTTGAGGGGTTCAAAGGGGGTGGGGGTTACTATAGAATCCTATGGGAACGTTGAAATTTTGTACATTAATGTTAATAAGTTCTAAATGGATAATGATAGAGACATAAAATTTGGCATAGTGATAGATCACCATTAGAGGAGCAATTCTGCATTTTCAAAATTTTCGAGATGTCTGCCATTTTTAAAATGGCTGCCACAATACTACAAAAATTCAACATGGTCCGATATCATCAAAATTTGATATGTGGGTAGATAATGATGTCCCAAATTGATTCCCGTCATTGAAAAATTTCTACCGGTCGCCATTTTCAAAATTGTCGCCACAATAACGCAAAAATTCAAAATTGACCGATATCATCAAAATTTGATATGTGGGTAGATAATGATGTCCCGAATTGATTCCCGAAATCGAAAAATTTATACCGGTCGCCATTTTCAAAATGGCCACCACAATACCGCACAAATTCAACATTGTCCGATTTCAACGCCATTTCATATGTGGGTAGATTATGATATCCTGAATTGATTCCTGACATCGAAAAATTTCTACCAGTCGCCATTTTCAAAATGGCCACCACAATACCGCACAAATTCAACATTGTTCGATTTCAAAGTCCTGAATTGATTCCTAACTTCGAAAAATTTCTACCTGTCTCCATTTTCAAAATGGCCATCACAATACAGCAAAAATTCAACATTGTTCGATTTCAAAGGTGGCTTTTGATTTATTTTTTAAACCGGTTGTCAGTGGCCGGTTTGGAAGACTCCATAGTCGTTAAATTATAATCATATCGTGTTATTACGTCACCCTGAACGCAGTCGGGTGACGTATTGCTATTCTACGTTTCTTTTTCACTATTATTACATCACCCCGACTGCTGTCGGGAGATGTATTGCTATTCTACGTTTCTTTTTCACTATTATTACATCATCCCGACTGTTGTCGGTTGATGTATTGTTATTCTACGTTTCTTTTTCGCTATTATTAAGTCTGCCATACAACGTTTGGAGACTTATTGTTTTTGCTCCGTTTCTTATTATTATTATTCTCTTTCTTTCTTTCCGTGGACCATGAACTTGTCCACGGCAGATCTCAGGAACTACTGGACAGAATTTCATGAAACATGGTGGAGTTATAGATATATGTTTCTAGTTGGTCCTAACGTTTTCAGCTTTGTGGTAAAGGGGGTCAAAGTCATATTTTGAGGGGTTCAAAGGGGGTGGGGGTTATTATAGAATCCTATGGGAACGTTGAAATTTTGTACATTAATGTTAATAAGTTCTAAATGGATAATGATAGAGACATAAAATTTGGCATAGTGATAGATCACCATTAGAGGAGCAATTCTGCATTTTCAAAATTTTCGAGATGTCTGCCATTTTTAAAATGGCTGCCACAATACTACAAAAATTCAACATGGTCCGATATCATCAAAATTTGATATGTGGGTAGATAATGATGTCCCAAATTGATTCCCGTCATTGAAAAATTTCTACCGGTCGCCATTTTCAAAATTGTCGCCACAATAACGCAAAAATTCAAAATTGACCGATATCATCAAAATTTGATATGTGGGTAGATAATGATGTCCCGAATTGATTCCCGAAATCGAAAAATTTATACCGGTCGCCATTTTCAAAATGGCCACCACAATACCGCACAAATTCAACATTGTCCGATTTCAACGCCATTTCATATGTGGGTAGATTATGATATCCTGAATTGATTCCTGACATCGAAAAATTTCTACCAGTCGCCATTTTCAAAATGGCCACCACAATACCGCACAAATTCAACATTGTTCGATTTCAAAGTCCTGAATTGATTCCTAACTTCGAAAAATTTCTACCTGTCTCCATTTTCAAAATGGCCATCACAATACAGCAAAAATTCAACATTGTTCGATTTCAAAGGTGGCTTTTGATTTATTTTTTAAACCGGTTGTCGGTGGCCAGTTTGGAAGACTCCATAGTCGTTAAATTATAATCATATCGTGTTATTACGTCACCCTGAACGCAGTCGGGTGACGTATTGCTATTCTACGTTTCTTTTTCACTATTATTACATCACCCCGACTGTTGTCGGGTGAAGTATTGCTATTCTACATTTTTTTTTTTCACTATTATTATTATTGTTATTATTTTTCCACACATTTTTGTCCACTCTATTTCTCGGAGATGCCTTGATCAAACTTTATGAAACCTTGTAGGAATATCATATGCCATGTGAAGTTGTGCTGTTAAGGTTTGATTTTTTTCAAAATGGCTACCATTTCCATGGAAACGGCCAAAATACTAAAAAATTGAAAAACACAAAAATGATCATAGCAGGTTACTCGCCGAACAGAAATTGATGAAACTTTATAGGAGCAACATCCACATCTAGTGGAACGAGATAAGCTAAAAATCTCGGAATCAGTTGGACAAACTTTGACGCAGTTGCCATGGAAACAAAAAATGGAGGATTTAAAAAAAATTTAGATTCCTTTCATCAAACTTCATTAAACTTTGTAGGAATATGCACCATAGTGTTTGGCAGCTTTTGGGGGGGGGGTGAAAAAATTCAAAATGGCGGCCGTTGCCATGGTAACCAAGGTGCAAAAAATGTTAAATTCACTCCAAACTTCACAAAGTTTTGCAGTAATGTTTCATGTCACATCTACATCTAGTGGAACGAGATAAACCAAAAAAAATCGGAATCGGTAGGACAATCTTTGCCACAGTTGCCATGGAAATAAAAAAAAAAGGGGGGGATTTAAAAAAAAAATTTGATTTCTTTCATCAAACTTCATGAAACATCGTAGGAATATTTACCGTAGTGTGTGGAAGCTTTTGGCATGTTGATAAAATTCAAAATGACGTTACCATGGAAACCGAGGTACCAAAATAATGGGGTGGGGTGATGTCCGCTATTGCTTTGCAATGGCAATTCTAGTTACATCACCCCGAACGCAGTCGGGTGACGTATTGCTATTCTACGTTTATTTTTCACTATTATTATTATTCTTATTATTATTCTTCCACACATTTTTGTCTGCTCTATTTCTCGGAGATGCCTTGATCAAACTTTATGAAACCTTGTAGGAATATCATATGCCATGTGAAGTTGTACTGTATAGGGTTGATTTTTTCAAAATGGCTGCCATTGCCATGGAAATGGCCAAAATGCTAAAAAAATTTAAAAACACAAAAATGATCATAGCAGGTTACTCGCTAAACAGAAATTGATGAAACTTGATAGGAACAACATCCACAGCTAGTGGAATGAGATAAGCCAAAATAAATCGGAATCGGTTGGACAAACTTTGCCGCAGTTGCCATGGAAACAAAAAAGGGGGGATTTAAAATAATTTTGGATTCCTTTCATCAAACTTCATGAAACTTTGTAGGAATATCCACTGTAGTGTGTGGCAGCTGTTGGGGGGGTTGAGCAAATTCAAAATGGCAGCCGTTGCCATGGTAACCAAGGTGCAAAAAATGTTAAATTCACTTCCAACTTCACAAAGTTTTGCAGTAATGTTTCCTGTCACATCCACATCTAGTTGAATGAGATAAGCCAAAAAAATCGCAATCTGTTGGACAAACTTTGCCACAGCATGGAAATAAAAAAGGGGGGGATTTAAAAAAAAAATTGATTTTTCATCAAACTTCATGAAACATCGTAGGAATATTCACTGTAGTGTGTGGAAGCTTTTGGCGTGTTGATTAAATTCAAAATGACGTTACCATGGAAACCGAGGTACCAAAATAATGAGGTGGGGTGACGTCCGCTATTGCTTTGCAATGGCAATTCTAGTTCTTATTACGTCACCCCAAATGCAGTCTGGTGACCTATTGCTATTCTACGTTTCTTTTTCACTATTATTACATCACCCCGACTGCTGTCGGGAGATGTATTGCTATTCTACGTTTCTTTTTCACTATTATTACATCATCCCGACTGTTGTCGGTTGATGTATTGTTATTCTACGTTTCTTTTTCGCTATTATTAAGTCTGCCATACAACGTTTGGAGACTTATTGTTTTTGCTCCGTTTCTTATTATTATTATTCTCTTTCTTTCTTTCCGTGGACCATGAACTTGTCCACGGCAGATCTCAGGAACTACTGGACAGAATTTCATGAAACATGGTGGAGTTATAGATATATGTTTCTAGTTGGTCCTAACGTTTTCAGCTTTGTGGTAAAGGGGGTCAAAGTCATATTTTGAGGGGTTCAAAGGGGGTGGGGGTTACTATAGAATCCTATGGGAACGTTGAAATTTTGTACATTAATGTTAATAAGTTCTAAATGGATAATGATAGAGACATAAAATTTGGCATAGTGATAGATCACCATTAGAGGAGCAATTCTGCATTTTCAAAATTTTCGAGATGTCTGCCATTTTTAAAATGGCTGCCACAATACTACAAAAATTCAACATGGTCCGATATCATCAAAATTTGATATGTGGGTAGATAATGATGTCCCAAATTGATTCCCGTCATTGAAAAATTTCTACCGGTCGCCATTTTCAAAATTGTCGCCACAATAACGCAAAAATTCAAAATTGACCGATATCATCAAAATTTGATATGTGGGTAGATAATGATGTCCCGAATTGATTCCCGAAATCGAAAAATTTATACCGGTCGCCATTTTCAAAATGGCCACCACAATACCGCACAAATTCAACATTGTCCGATTTCAACGCCATTTCATATGTGGGTAGATTATGATATCCTGAATTGATTCCTGACATCGAAAAATTTCTACCAGTCGCCATTTTCAAAATGGCCACCACAATACCGCACAAATTCAACATTGTTCGATTTCAAAGTCCTGAATTGATTCCTAACTTCGAAAAATTTCTACCTGTCTCCATTTTCAAAATGGCCATCACAATACAGCAAAAATTCAACATTGTTCGATTTCAAAGGTGGCTTTTGATTTATTTTTTAAACCGGTTGTCAGTGGCCGGTTTGGAAGACTCCATAGTCGTTAAATTATAATCATATCGTGTTATTACGTCACCCTGAACGCAGTCGGGTGACGTATTGCTATTCTACGTTTCTTTTTCACTATTATTACATCACCCCGACTGTTGTCGGGTGAAGTATTGCTATTCTACATTTTTTTTTTTCACTATTATTATTATTGTTATTATTTTTCCACACATTTTTGTCCACTCTATTTCTCGGAGATGCCTTGATCAAACTTTATGAAACCTTGTAGGAATATCATATGCCATGTGAAGTTGTGCTGTTAAGGTTTGATTTTTTTCAAAATGGCTACCATTTCCATGGAAACGGCCAAAATACTAAAAAATTGAAAAACACAAAAATGATCATAGCAGGTTACTCGCCGAACAGAAATTGATGAAACTTTATAGGAGCAACATCCACATCTAGTGGAACGAGATAAGCTAAAAATCTCGGAATCAGTTGGACAAACTTTGACGCAGTTGCCATGGAAACAAAAAATGGAGGATTTAAAAAAAAATTAGATTCCTTTCATCAAACTTCATTAAACTTTGTAGGAATATGCACCATAGTGTTTGGCAGCTTTTGGGGGGGGGGGGGGGGTGAAAAAATTCAAAATGGCGGCCGTTGCCATGGTAACCAAGGTGCAAAAAATGTTAAATTCACTCCAAACTTCACAAAGTTTTGCAGTAATGTTTCATGTCACATCTACATCTAGTGGAACGAGATAAACCAAAAAAAATCGGAATCGGTAGGACAATCTTTGCCACAGTTGCCATGGAAATAAAAAAAAAAGGGGGGGATTTAAAAAAAAAATTTGATTTCTTTCATCAAACTTCATGAAACATCGTAGGAATATTTACCGTAGTGTGTGGAAGCTTTTGGCATGTTGATAAAATTCAAAATGACGTTACCATGGAAACCGAGGTACCAAAATAATGGGGTGGGGTGATGTCCGCTATTGCTTTGCAATGGCAATTCTAGTTACATCACCCCGAACGCAGTCGGGTGACGTATTGCTATTCTACGTTTATTTTTCACTATTATTATTATTCTTATTATTATTCTTCCACACATTTTTGTCTGCTCTATTTCTCGGAGATGCCTTGATCAAACTTTATGAAACCTTGTAGGAATATCATATGCCATGTGAAGTTGTACTGTATAGGGTTGATTTTTTCAAAATGGCTGCCATTGCCATGGAAATGGCCAAAATGCTAAAAAAATTTAAAAACACAAAAATGATCATAGCAGGTTACTCGCTAAACAGAAATTGATGAAACTTGATAGGAACAACATCCACAGCTAGTGGAATGAGATAAGCCAAAATAAATCGGAATCGGTTGGACAAACTTTGCCGCAGTTGCCATGGAAACAAAAAAGGGGGGATTTAAAATAATTTTGGATTCCTTTCATCAAACTTCATGAAACTTTGTAGGAATATCCACTGTAGTGTGTGGCAGCTGTTGGGGGGGTTGAGCAAATTCAAAATGGCAGCCGTTGCCATGGTAACCAAGGTGCAAAAAATGTTAAATTCACTTCCAACTTCACAAAGTTTTGCAGTAATGTTTCCTGTCACATCCACATCTAGTTGAATGAGATAAGCCAAAAAAATCGCAATCTGTTGGACAAACTTTGCCACAGCATGGAAATAAAAAAGGGGGGGATTTAAAAAAAAAATTGATTTTTCATCAAACTTCATGAAACATCGTAGGAATATTCACTGTAGTGTGTGGAAGCTTTTGGCGTGTTGATTAAATTCAAAATGACGTTACCATGGAAACCGAGGTACCAAAATAATGAGGTGGGGTGACGTCCGCTATTGCTTTGCAATGGCAATTCTAGTTCTTATTACGTCACCCCAAATGCAGTCGGGTGACCTATTGCTATTCTACGTTTCTTTTTCACTATTATTACATCACCCCGACTGCTGTCGGGAGATGTATTGCTATTCTACGTTTCTTTTTCACTATTATTACATCATCCCGACTGTTGTCGGTTGATGTATTGTTATTCTACGTTTCTTTTTCGCTATTATTAAGTCTGCCATACAACGTTTGGAGACTTATTGTTTTTGCTCCGTTTCTTATTATTATTATTCTCTTTCTTTCTTTCCGTGGACCATGAACTTGTCCACGGCAGATCTCAGGAACTACTGGACAGAATTTCATGAAACATGGTGGAGTTATAGATATATGTTTCTAGTTGGTCCTAACGTTTTCAGCTTTGTGGTAAAGGGGGTCAAAGTCATATTTTGAGGGGTTCAAAGGGGGTGGGGGTTATTATAGAATCCTATGGGAACGTTGAAATTTTGTACATTAATGTTAATAAGTTCTAAATGGATAATGATAGAGACATAAAATTTGGCATAGTGATAGATCACCATTAGAGGAGCAATTCTGCATTTTCAAAATTTTCGAGATGTCTGCCATTTTTAAAATGGCTGCCACAATACTACAAAAATTCAACATGGTCCGATATCATCAAAATTTGATATGTGGGTAGATAATGATGTCCCAAATTGATTCCCGTCATTGAAAAATTTCTACCGGTCGCCATTTTCAAAATTGTCGCCACAATAACGCAAAAATTCAAAATTGACCGATATCATCAAAATTTGATATGTGGGTAGATAATGATGTCCCGAATTGATTCCCGAAATCGAAAAATTTATACCGGTCGCCATTTTCAAAATGGCCACCACAATACCGCACAAATTCAACATTGTCCGATTTCAACGCCATTTCATATGTGGGTAGATTATGATATCCTGAATTGATTCCTGACATCGAAAAATTTCTACCAGTCGCCATTTTCAAAATGGCCACCACAATACCGCACAAATTCAACATTGTTCGATTTCAAAGTCCTGAATTGATTCCTAACTTCGAAAAATTTCTACCTGTCTCCATTTTCAAAATGGCCATCACAATACAGCAAAAATTCAACATTGTTCGATTTCAAAGGTGGCTTTTGATTTATTTTTTAAACCGGTTGTCGGTGGCCAGTTTGGAAGACTCCATAGTCGTTAAATTATAATCATATCGTGTTATTACGTCACCCTGAACGCAGTCGGGTGACGTATTGCTATTCTACGTTTCTTTTTCACTATTATTACATCACCCCGACTGTTGTCGGGTGAAGTATTGCTATTCTACATTTTTTTTTTTCACTATTATTATTATTGTTATTATTTTTCCACACATTTTTGTCCACTCTATTTCTCGGAGATGCCTTGATCAAACTTTATGAAACCTTGTAGGAATATCATATGCCATGTGAAGTTGTGCTGTTAAGGTTTGATTTTTTTCAAAATGGCTACCATTTCCATGGAAACGGCCAAAATACTAAAAAATTGAAAAACACAAAAATGATCATAGCAGGTTACTCGCCGAACAGAAATTGATGAAACTTTATAGGAGCAACATCCACATCTAGTGGAACGAGATAAGCTAAAAATCTCGGAATCAGTTGGACAAACTTTGACGCAGTTGCCATGGAAACAAAAAATGGAGGATTTAAAAAAAATTTAGATTCCTTTCATCAAACTTCATTAAACTTTGTAGGAATATGCACCATAGTGTTTGGCAGCTTTTGGGGGGGGGGTGAAAAAATTCAAAATGGCGGCCGTTGCCATGGTAACCAAGGTGCAAAAAATGTTAAATTCACTCCAAACTTCACAAAGTTTTGCAGTAATGTTTCATGTCACATCTACATCTAGTGGAACGAGATAAACCAAAAAAAATCGGAATCGGTAGGACAATCTTTGCCACAGTTGCCATGGAAATAAAAAAAAAAGGGGGGGATTTAAAAAAAAAATTTGATTTCTTTCATCAAACTTCATGAAACATCGTAGGAATATTTACCGTAGTGTGTGGAAGCTTTTGACATGTTGATAAAATTCAAAATGACGTTACCATGGAAACCGAGGTACCAAAATAATGGGGTGGGGTGATGTCCGCTATTGCTTTGCAATGGCAATTCTAGTTACATCACCCCGAACGCAGTCGGGTGACGTATTGCTATTCTACGTTTATTTTTCACTATTATTATTATTCTTATTATTATTCTTCCACACATTTTTGTCTGCTCTATTTCTCGGAGATGCCTTGATCAAACTTTATGAAACCTTGTAGGAATATCATATGCCATGTGAAGTTGTACTGTATAGGGTTGATTTTTTCAAAATGGCTGCCATTGCCATGGAAATGGCCAAAATGCTAAAAAAATTTAAAAACACAAAAATGATCATAGCAGGTTACTCGCTAAACAGAAATTGATGAAACTTGATAGGAACAACATCCACAGCTAGTGGAATGAGATAAGCCAAAATAAATCGGAATCGGTTGGACAAACTTTGCCGCAGTTGCCATGGAAACAAAAAAGGGGGGATTTAAAATAATTTTGGATTCCTTTCATCAAACTTCATGAAACTTTGTAGGAATATCCACTGTAGTGTGTGGCAGCTGTTGGGGGGGTTGAGCAAATTCAAAATGGCAGCCGTTGCCATGGTAACCAAGGTGCAAAAAATGTTAAATTCACTTCCAACTTCACAAAGTTTTGCAGTAATGTTTCCTGTCACATCCACATCTAGTTGAATGAGATAAGCCAAAAAAATCGCAATCTGTTGGACAAACTTTGCCACAGCATGGAAATAAAAAAGGGGGGGATTTAAAAAAAAAATTGATTTTTCATCAAACTTCATGAAACATCGTAGGAATATTCACTGTAGTGTGTGGAAGCTTTTGGCGTGTTGATTAAATTCAAAATGACGTTACCATGGAAACCGAGGTACCAAAATAATGAGGTGGGGTGACGTCCGCTATTGCTTTGCAATGGCAATTCTAGTTCTTATTACGTCACCCCAAATGCAGTCGGGTGACCTATTGCTATTCTACGTTTCTTTTTCACTATTATTACATCACCCCGACTGCTGTCGGGAGATGTATTGCTATTCTACGTTTCTTTTTCACTATTATTACATCATCCCGACTGTTGTCGGTTGATGTATTGTTATTCTACGTTTCTTTTTCGCTATTATTAAGTCTGCCATACAACGTTTGGAGACTTATTGTTTTTGCTCCGTTTCTTATTATTATTATTCTCTTTCTTTCTTTCCGTGGACCATGAACTTGTCCACGGCAGATCTCAGGAACTACTGGACAGAATTTCATGAAACATGGTGGAGTTATAGATATATGTTTCTAGTTGGTCCTAACGTTTTCAGCTTTGTGGTAAAGGGGGTCAAAGTCATATTTTGAGGGGTTCAAAGGGGGTGGGGGTTATTATAGAATCCTATGGGAACGTTGAAATTTTGTACATTAATGTTAATAAGTTCTAAATGGATAATGATAGAGACATAAAATTTGGCATAGTGATAGATCACCATTAGAGGAGCAATTCTGCATTTTCAAAATTTTCGAGATGTCTGCCATTTTTAAAATGGCTGCCACAATACTACAAAAATTCAACATGGTCCGATATCATCAAAATTTGATATGTGGGTAGATAATGATGTCCCAAATTGATTCCCGTCATTGAAAAATTTCTACCGGTCGCCATTTTCAAAATTGTCGCCACAATAACGCAAAAATTCAAAATTGACCGATATCATCAAAATTTGATATGTGGGTAGATAATGATGTCCCGAATTGATTCCCGAAATCGAAAAATTTATACCAGTCGCCATTTTCAAAATGGCCACCACAATACCGCACAAATTCAACATTGTCCGATTTCAACGCCATTTCATATGTGGGTAGATTATGATATCCTGAATTGATTCCTGACATCGAAAAATTTCTACCAGTCGCCATTTTCAAAATGGCCACCACAATACCGCACAAATTCAACATTGTTCGATTTCAAAGTCCTGAATTGATTCCTAACTTCGAAAAATTTCTACCTGTCTCCATTTTCAAAATGGCCATCACAATACAGCAAAAATTCAACATTGTTCGATTTCAAAGGTGGCTTTTGATTTATTTTTTAAACCGGTTGTCGGTGGCCAGTTTGGAAGACTCCATAGTCGTTAAATTATAATCATATCGTGTTATTACGTCACCCTGAACGCAGTCGGGTGACGTATTGCTATTCTACGTTTCTTTTTCACTATTATTACATCACCCCGACTGTTGTCGGGTGAAGTATTGCTATTCTACATTTTTTTTTTTCACTATTATTATTATTGTTATTATTTTTCCACACATTTTTGTCCACTCTATTTCTCGGAGATGCCTTGATCAAACTTTATGAAACCTTGTAGGAATATCATATGCCATGTGAAGTTGTGCTGTTAAGGTTTGATTTTTTTCAAAATGGCTACCATTTCCATGGAAACGGCCAAAATACTAAAAAATTGAAAAACACAAAATGATCATAGCAGGTTACTCGCCGAACAGAAATTGATGAAACTTTATAGGAGCAACATCCACATCTAGTGGAACGAGATAAGCTAAAAATCTCGGAATCAGTTGGACAAACTTTGACGCAGTTGCCATGGAAACAAAAAATGGAGGATTTAAAAAAAATTTAGATTCCTTTCATCAAACTTCATTAAACTTTGTAGGAATATGCACCATAGTGTTTGGCAGCTTTTGGGGGGGGGTGAAAAAATTCAAAATGGCGGCCGTTGCCATGGTAACCAAGGTGCAAAAAATGTTAAATTCACTCCAAACTTCACAAAGTTTTGCAGTAATGTTTCATGTCACATCTACATCTAGTGGAACGAGATAAACCAAAAAAAATCGGAATCGGTAGGACAATCTTTGCCACAGTTGCCATGGAAATAAAAAAAAAAGGGGGGGATTTAAAAAAAAAATTTGATTTCTTTCATCAAACTTCATGAAACATCGTAGGAATATTTACCGTAGTGTGTGGAAGCTTTTGGCATGTTGATAAAATTCAAAATGACGTTACCATGGAAACCGAGGTACCAAAATAATGGGGTGGGGTGATGTCCGCTATTGCTTTGCAATGGCAATTCTAGTTACATCACCCCGAACGCAGTCGGGTGACGTATTGCTATTCTACGTTTATTTTTCACTATTATTATTATTCTTATTATTATTCTTCCACACATTTTTGTCTGCTCTATTTCTCGGAGATGCCTTGATCAAACTTTATGAAACCTTGTAGGAATATCATATGCCATGTGAAGTTGTACTGTATAGGGTTGATTTTTTCAAAATGGCTGCCATTGCCATGGAAATGGCCAAAATGCTAAAAAAATTTAAAAACACAAAAATGATCATAGCAGGTTACTCGCTAAACAGAAATTGATGAAACTTGATAGGAACAACATCCACAGCTAGTGGAATGAGATAAGCCAAAATAAATCGGAATCGGTTGGACAAACTTTGCCGCAGTTGCCATGGAAACAAAAAAGGGGGGATTTAAAATAATTTTGGATTCCTTTCATCAAACTTCATGAAACTTTGTAGGAATATCCACTGTAGTGTGTGGCAGCTGTTGGGGGGGTTGAGCAAATTCAAAATGGCAGCCGTTGCCATGGTAACCAAGGTGCAAAAAATGTTAAATTCACTTCCAACTTCACAAAGTTTTGCAGTAATGTTTCCTGTCACATCCACATCTAGTTGAATGAGATAAGCCAAAAAAATCGCAATCTGTTGGACAAACTTTGCCACAGCATGGAAATAAAAAAGGGGGGGATTTAAAAAAAAAATTGATTTTTCATCAAACTTCATGAAACATCGTAGGAATATTCACTGTAGTGTGTGGAAGCTTTTGGCGTGTTGATTAAATTCAAAATGACGTTACCATGGAAACCGAGGTACCAAAATAATGAGGTGGGGTGACGTCCGCTATTGCTTTGCAATGGCAATTCTAGTTCTTATTACGTCACCCCAAATGCAGTCTGGTGACCTATTGCTATTCTACGTTTCTTTTTCACTATTATTACATCACCCCGACTGCTGTCGGGAGATGTATTGCTATTCTACGTTTCTTTTTCACTATTATTACATCATCCCGACTGTTGTCGGTTGATGTATTGTTATTCTACGTTTCTTTTTCGCTATTATTAAGTCTGCCATACAACGTTTGGAGACTTATTGTTTTTGCTCCGTTTCTTATTATTATTATTCTCTTTCTTTCTTTCCGTGGACCATGAACTTGTCCACGGCAGATCTCAGGAACTACTGGACAGAATTTCATGAAACATGGTGGAGTTATAGATATATGTTTCTAGTTGGTCCTAACGTTTTCAGCTTTGTGGTAAAGGGGGTCAAAGTCATATTTTGAGGGGTTCAAAGGGGGTGGGGGTTACTATAGAATCCTATGGGAACGTTGAAATTTTGTACATTAATGTTAATAAGTTCTAAATGGATAATGATAGAGACATAAAATTTGGCATAGTGATAGATCACCATTAGAGGAGCAATTCTGCATTTTCAAAATTTTCGAGATGTCTGCCATTTTTAAAATGGCTGCCACAATACTACAAAAATTCAACATGGTCCGATATCATCAAAATTTGATATGTGGGTAGATAATGATGTCCCAAATTGATTCCCGTCATTGAAAAATTTCTACCGGTCGCCATTTTCAAAATTGTCGCCACAATAACGCAAAAATTCAAAATTGACCGATATCATCAAAATTTGATATGTGGGTAGATAATGATGTCCCGAATTGATTCCCGAAATCGAAAAATTTATACCGGTCGCCATTTTCAAAATGGCCACCACAATACCGCACAAATTCAACATTGTCCGATTTCAACGCCATTTCATATGTGGGTAGATTATGATATCCTGAATTGATTCCTGACATCGAAAAATTTCTACCAGTCGCCATTTTCAAAATGGCCACCACAATACCGCACAAATTCAACATTGTTCGATTTCAAAGTCCTGAATTGATTCCTAACTTCGAAAAATTTCTACCTGTCTCCATTTTCAAAATGGCCATCACAATACAGCAAAAATTCAACATTGTTCGATTTCAAAGGTGGCTTTTGATTTATTTTTTAAACCGGTTGTCGGTGGCCAGTTTGGAAGACTCCATAGTCGTTAAATTATAATCATATCGTGTTATTACGTCACCCTGAACGCAGTCGGGTGACGTATTGCTATTCTACGTTTCTTTTTCACTATTATTACATCACCCCGACTGTTGTCGGGTGAAGTATTGCTATTCTACATTTTTTTTTTTCACTATTATTATTATTGTTATTATTTTTCCACACATTTTTGTCCACTCTATTTCTCGGAGATGCCTTGATCAAACTTTATGAAACCTTGTAGGAATATCATATGCCATGTGAAGTTGTGCTGTTAAGGTTTGATTTTTTTCAAAATGGCTACCATTTCCATGGAAACGGCCAAAATACTAAAAAATTGAAAAACACAAAAATGATCATAGCAGGTTACTCGCCGAACAGAAATTGATGAAACTTTATAGGAGCAACATCCACATCTAGTGGAACGAGATAAGCTATAAATCTCGGAATCAGTTGGACAAACTTTGACGCAGTTGCCATGGAAACAAAAAATGGAGGATTTAAAAAAAATTTAGATTCCTTTCATCAAACTTCATTAAACTTTGTAGGAATATGCACCATAGTGTTTGGCAGCTTTTGGGGGGGGGGTGAAAAAATTCAAAATGGCGGCCGTTGCCATGGTAACCAAGGTGCAAAAAATGTTAAATTCACTCCAAACTTCACAAAGTTTTGCAGTAATGTTTCATGTCACATCTACATCTAGTGGAACGAGATAAACCAAAAAAAATCGGAATCGGTAGGACAATCTTTGCCACAGTTGCCATGGAAATAAAAAAAAAAGGGGGGGATTTAAAAAAAAAATTTGATTTCTTTCATCAAACTTCATGAAACATCGTAGGAATATTTACCGTAGTGTGTGGAAGCTTTTGACATGTTGATAAAATTCAAAATGACGTTACCATGGAAACCGAGGTACCAAAATAATGGGGTGGGGTGATGTCCGCTATTGCTTTGCAATGGCAATTCTAGTTACATCACCCCGAACGCAGTCGGGTGACGTATTGCTATTCTACGTTTATTTTTCACTATTATTATTATTCTTATTATTATTCTTCCACACATTTTTGTCTGCTCTATTTCTCGGAGATGCCTTGATCAAACTTTATGAAACCTTGTAGGAATATCATATGCCATGTGAAGTTGTACTGTATAGGGTTGATTTTTTCAAAATGGCTGCCATTGCCATGGAAATGGCCAAAATGCTAAAAAAATTTAAAAACACAAAAATGATCATAGCAGGTTACTCGCTAAACAGAAATTGATGAAACTTGATAGGAACAACATCCACAGCTAGTGGAATGAGATAAGCCAAAATAAATCGGAATCGGTTGGACAAACTTTGCCGCAGTTGCCATGGAAACAAAAAAGGGGGGATTTAAAATAATTTTGGATTCCTTTCATCAAACTTCATGAAACTTTGTAGGAATATCCACTGTAGTGTGTGGCAGCTGTTGGGGGGGTTGAGCAAATTCAAAATGGCAGCCGTTGCCATGGTAACCAAGGTGCAAAAAATGTTAAATTCACTTCCAACTTCACAAAGTTTTGCAGTAATGTTTCCTGTCACATCCACATCTAGTTGAATGAGATAAGCCAAAAAAATCGCAATCTGTTGGACAAACTTTGCCACAGCATGGAAATAAAAAAGGGGGGGATTTAAAAAAAAAATTGATTTTTCATCAAACTTCATGAAACATCGTAGGAATATTCACTGTAGTGTGTGGAAGCTTTTGGCGTGTTGATTAAATTCAAAATGACGTTACCATGGAAACCGAGGTACCAAAATAATGAGGTGGGGTGACGTCCGCTATTGCTTTGCAATGGCAATTCTAGTTCTTATTACGTCACCCCAAATGCAGTCTGGTGACCTATTGCTATTCTACGTTTCTTTTTCACTATTATTACATCACCCCGACTGCTGTCGGGAGATGTATTGCTATTCTACGTTTCTTTTTCACTATTATTACATCATCCCGACTGTTGTCGGTTGATGTATTGTTATTCTACGTTTCTTTTTCGCTATTATTAAGTCTGCCATACAACGTTTGGAGACTTATTGTTTTTGCTCCGTTTCTTATTATTATTATTCTCTTTCTTTCTTTCCGTGGACCATGAACTTGTCCACGGCAGATCTCAGGAACTACTGGACAGAATTTCATGAAACATGGTGGAGTTATAGATATATGTTTCTAGTTGGTCCTAACGTTTTCAGCTTTGTGGTAAAGGGGGTCAAAGTCATATTTTGAGGGGTTCAAAGGGGGTGGGGGTTACTATAGAATCCTATGGGAACGTTGAAATTTTGTACATTAATGTTAATAAGTTCTAAATGGATAATGATAGAGACATAAAATTTGGCATAGTGATAGATCACCATTAGAGGAGCAATTCTGCATTTTCAAAATTTTCGAGATGTCTGCCATTTTTAAAATGGCTGCCACAATACTACAAAAATTCAACATGGTCCGATATCATCAAAATTTGATATGTGGGTAGATAATGATGTCCCAAATTGATTCCCGTCATTGAAAAATTTCTACCGGTCGCCATTTTCAAAATTGTCGCCACAATAACGCAAAAATTCAAAATTGACCGATATCATCAAAATTTGATATGTGGGTAGATAATGATGTCCCGAATTGATTCCCGAAATCGAAAAATTTATACCGGTCGCCATTTTCAAAATGGCCACCACAATACCGCACAAATTCAACATTGTCCGATTTCAACGCCATTTCATATGTGGGTAGATTATGATATCCTGAATTGATTCCTGACATCGAAAAATTTCTACCAGTCGCCATTTTCAAAATGGCCACCACAATACCGCACAAATTCAACATTGTTCGATTTCAAAGTCCTGAATTGATTCCTAACTTCGAAAAATTTCTACCTGTCTCCATTTTCAAAATGGCCATCACAATACAGCAAAAATTCAACATTGTTCGATTTCAAAGGTGGCTTTTGATTTATTTTTTAAACCGGTTGTCGGTGGCCGGTTTGGAAGACTCCATAGTCGTTAAATTATAATCATATCGTGTTATTACGTCACCCTGAACGCAGTCGGGTGACGTATTGCTATTCTACGTTTCTTTTTCACTATTATTACATCACCCCGACTGTTGTCGGGTGAAGTATTGCTATTCTACATTTTTTTTTTTCACTATTATTATTATTGTTATTATTTTTCCACACATTTTTGTCCACTCTATTTCTCGGAGATGCCTTGATCAAACTTTATGAAACCTTGTAGGAATATCATATGCCATGTGAAGTTGTGCTGTTAAGGTTTGATTTTTTTCAAAATGGCTACCATTTCCATGGAAACGGCCAAAATACTAAAAAATTGAAAAACACAAAAATGATCATAGCAGGTTACTCGCCGAACAGAAATTGATGAAACTTTATAGGAGCAACATCCACATCTAGTGGAACGAGATAAGCTAAAAATCTCGGAATCAGTTGGACAAACTTTGACGCAGTTGCCATGGAAACAAAAAATGGAGGATTTAAAAAAAAATTAGATTCCTTTCATCAAACTTCATTAAACTTTGTAGGAATATGCACCATAGTGTTTGGCAGCTTTTGGGGGGGGGGGGTGAAAAAATTCAAAATGGCGGCCGTTGCCATGGTAACCAAGGTGCAAAAAATGTTAAATTCACTCCAAACTTCACAAAGTTTTGCAGTAATGTTTCATGTCACATCTACATCTAGTGGAACGAGATAAACCAAAAAAAATCGGAATCGGTAGGACAATCTTTGCCACAGTTGCCATGGAAATAAAAAAAAAAGGGGGGGATTTAAAAAAAAAATTTGATTTCTTTCATCAAACTTCATCGTAGGAATATTTACCGTAGTGTGTGGAAGCTTTTGGCATGTTGATAAAATTCAAAATGACGTTACCATGGAAACCGAGGTACCAAAATAATGGGGTGGGGTGATGTCCGCTATTGCTTTGCAATGGCAATTCTAGTTACATCACCCCGAACGCAGTCGGGTGACGTATTGCTATTCTACGTTTATTTTTCACTATTATTATTATTCTTATTATTATTCTTCCACACATTTTTGTCTGCTCTATTTCTCGGAGATGCCTTGATCAAACTTTATGAAACCTTGTAGGAATATCATATGCCATGTGAAGTTGTACTGTATAGGGTTGATTTTTTCAAAATGGCTGCCATTGCCATGGAAATGGCCAAAATGCTAAAAAATTTAAAAACACAAAAATGATCATAGCAGGTTACTCGCTAAACAGAAATTGATGAAACTTGATAGGAACAACATCCACAGCTAGTGGAATGAGATAAGCCAAAATAAATCGGAATCGGTTGGACAAACTTTGCCGCAGTTGCCATGGAAACAAAAAAGGGGGGATTTAAAATAATTTTGGATTCCTTTCATCAAACTTCATGAAACTTTGTAGGAATATCCACTGTAGTGTGTGGCAGCTGTTGGGGGGGTTGAGCAAATTCAAAATGGCAGCCGTTGCCATGGTAACCAAGGTGCAAAAAATGTTAAATTCACTTCCAACTTCACAAAGTTGTGCAGTAATGTTTCCTGTCACATCCACATCTAGTTGAATGAGATAAGCCAAAAAAATCGCAATCTGTTGGACAAACTTTACTGCAGCATGGAAATAAAAAAGGGGGGGGTTTAAAAAAAAAATAGATTTTTCATCAAACTTCATGAAACATCGTAGGAATATTCACTGTAGTGTGTGGAAGCTTTTGGCATGTTGATAAAATTCAAAATGACATTACCATGGAAACCGAGGTACCAAAATAATGAGGTGGGGTGACGTCCGCTATTGCTTTGCAATGGCAATTCTAGTTATTATTATTATTCTTCCTCTTTCTTTCGTCAAAAGTTTATCCGACACATTTCTCGGTGACTACTGAACGGAAATCAATGAAACTTCACAGGAATGTTAAGCACTATGAGTAGATGTGCAGACTACTTTCTGAATTTTCAAACTGGCCACCGTTGCCATGGAAACGGCGAAAATGCTAAAAAATTGAAAAACACAAAAATGTTCATAGCAGGTTACTCGTCAAACAGAAATTGATCAAACTTGTTAGGAACAACATCCACATCTAGTGGAATAAGATAAGCCAAAAAAAAAATCGGAATAGGTGCGACAAACTTTGCCGCAGTTGCCATAGAAACAAAAAAGGGGGGATTAGAAAAAAAATTGGATTCCTTTCATCAAACTTCATGAAACTTTATAAGAATATCCACCATAGTGTTCGGTAGCTTTTGGGGGGTTGAACAAATAAAAAATGGCGATCGTTGCCATGGTAATCAAGGTGCAAATAATGTTAATTTCAAACGTACAGCGGATCCTTTTGAAACTTGACACAAAAATAGATCATCACTCAAAGTTGTGCTCTTTTTTTTTTTAATTTTCAAAATGGCCACCAACAGATTGGAAATGGATATTTACAGGGAGTAAGACATGCTGCACCATATGGCGACCATTTTCGTTGGTGGCCATTTTGAACCAAAAATGGCCACCAAAATACAAAAACTCTCCGTTTTGGGCAAAATTTGGTTTCCAAGTAGATTATGATATTGTGAATTGATATCCATCGTTTGGGAGCCATATAATATCATATCTTGTTGTGTTTGCTCCGTTTCTTATTATGTCCCCCAAACAAAGTTTCGGGAGACATCCCAGCAGGCACATCAACGTTGAAACAACGTTGAATTTTAGTTGACCATCAACGTTGAAAAGACGTTGAATTTTAGTTGGATTTGAAAGTTAAATGGATGTTGAAAAATGACGTTGGATCAACGTCGCATATCAACGTTGAACCAATGTTGATGCAACATTTATTCAACGTTGAATCAATGTTGATGCAACGTTAATTCAACTTTGAATCAATGTTGATGCAAGGTTCAATCAACGTTGAATTTTCAGTACATGTATCTTCTACAGCAATATTACTAGCTTGGTATTCAGTCATTCAAACATATTTCATGGTCGGGAATTCATTACAACTTTGTTGGCAAAAAGATACGAAAAAGGAGACATGGTTTTCTGACAACATTACAAGAAAGTCGGATAAAAAAATGGCAACAATGAAAATGAACCAAGTTTCTTAAGACTCGTCCACATCCAATGCAAATCAAGATTTTTCTATTGATTGATTGATTGATTAATAGGAGTTTAACGTCCAGTGAGCAGTATTTCAGCTATATTCAGGACGAGAACAAGTTAATGAAGACAAACAATTGTAAAAAGTAAGTGGAGTGGTAAGACCAGGGTAACAGGTTTTGACTGCCACTGAAAAAGTTGTGGGTAGGGATGGAAAATTTAGCCGAATGTAGCGGCCCCAAGAGGCCTACTCTTATTGAACACTACAAGGGATCTTTACATGGAGTGTGGCATTTTCCATACACGGGTACCCACTATGGTCCACGATCAGGCTTTCCTATTATGACCCGATTACCCCCCAACAAGAGGGCTTCCCCCTATCCACCACCCGGGGACACGCTGGGCAGCTCTGTGGGATCGAGCCCTTGTGACCCTCACCAGTACCCAGCTTTTCTATTGAAAACTAACATTCATGAATAGCAGAAAAATTGAGAGTATCAAAAATTGCAATACATCGTGTCAGACAAGACATGGGATAATTTTGAAGCAAAAAAACAAAGAACAGAAGTAAAAAATGTACATGCAGACTCATTTCACTTTTCTGTATAATTCTCATTAGCCTGTAAAATAATGCTCGAAGGACAAGAGTATTCCAAAACATCATTTATGTACATGTGTATAAGACTAAACACTAAATGCTAGGATACTAGTACGTGTAAATCCATGTAGCATTGTAGGTTAAAATTCATTGAAAAAGAAAGAATTATAGTGTACATTTTTAACATAAACATAATTAAGACTATTAAAATAATATTGTAGATTTTCTTTACATGATAAAAAATATCATGTCTACATTGAGATGGATATGACAGATCAAGTAAGATGAGCAACAATAATGTGGTTAAATGTAGTGCACTTATATTTAGTTATATGTTTCGGTTAATTAGTTTATCTAATCGAAATGGGCTTCCGATGCTACTAATCGATTATGATATTGATAATCGATTAATCGGAAAGAATCTATTATTAACCATTAGGACCATACTTTCCAACAATGATATCAATATTGAAGTGTTTAAGCATTATTCTTAAATTTAATGCAATTTTCCTTAAAAACCAATAAAAAGCTGTCAGTAACTAATTAGTTGATTGTAGACTGGTCATCTACTTTACAGGTTATTATAGTGTACTGTTTTAGTCATGATTTTGTCTTTTTACATCAATTTTACTTAAAACTCTGTTTCTAGAAGTTTTTGCTACTACTATACTTTAACTCGTTTTAGTCCGATTATAATCGATTAATAATTGATTATGCCCTGATTATTTTCGATAATCGATTATGAAATAATTCTGATTTCCTAGCACTACTTATGTTGCAGGACAATGTATGTAGAACAATGGAATCCGTTATAATTTGAAACTTCTCAGCACCTACACGATATGAAATATCTCAAATTGGAACATAAAAGGAAAACGATCATTTCAGCCCTTTTATATAATTAGGAAATAGAAAAGCTATATAAAATTTGTCGACTTTCTATTTAAAAATATTCTAACAGAAAATGGGAAAACTGCATAAAAATATGTAATAAATAAATAGTCTCAATAAATGTGACAAATTTGTGGGAGGAACATCATGACAGACAGGGGGTAAAACAGTATTCCCCCCTCCAAAAACAATAGAGGGCTCTAAATAGCACAGAACACCCTAAGCACATGTGCAGAAGGCATATCTAATCGACAGCGTATTTTGCATATTTGTACTCTATGTATGTTAAATTAAAAGAATAAATATAATAAATATACAAAAAGAGCATAAAACATGACAATGGGAGAATTATTTCGATTCTAATAGGGCATTTACAATAATTTTGTAAATCAATGCGGCCTTATAGATACCGAATGATTTGGCTGTTCCAATTACCTCCCCGAATGACAATTTCGCATTCTACGATGAATTACAGAAAAGTAATGACTAAATTAAACAAAAATAATGTTACCTTTGTTATACAAACTATCTCTTCCATGAATTATTTCGATTCTAGTAGGAAATATAATGGAAATGTACAACAAAATCCACTAACCTTCATGTCATACTTTTCCTACATTGATAACTAGGCGGTGATGTAATTAAGTTACTGATATTTTCCAATTTGATGGCATTTTGCATTTAGCTACTTAAACAAGTAAAATGCCCACAAAATCGTAAAATAAATCAGTAACCAGCTTGTGTCAATGTCACCAGCGTTCCTTGTAAACTACATTGTACGTCACCGGATAACGACAAATTATAAAAGTCAAAAGTCGATAGATGGTTGTCTTAAGTATTTTTTCCGGAAAAAGTCATATGTCAAGAAACAAATCTAGAATGTTTATGTTTGTATTCACCATGGTCATAAAAGCATGACATGAGACAATTATTTCTTAAATCAGATGAAACTAATTTTTCATCGTTATTAATTTCTATAATGTTTCTGTAGCGTTATATATTCTTGTAAATAATAGCGGAAGGTAATTGGAACAGCGCCCAAAATAACCTCTGTCTAGGTACGCTTGAAGGCATAAAATTACCGTAAATGCCCTGTTAGAATCGAAATAATTCTCGAATGCCCGGCATCAGGGAATTATTTCTTAAACATGTTCGTAAAAAAGTAAGTGGGAAATTACTCACAAGTCGGATATACAACCTGTTTTCAACATTGTGTCAACGTTGCAAATTCAACTAAAGTTCAACATTGACAAACTTGACTAAAATCAACCTATTTTCAACGTTGAGTCAACGTCATAAATCAACCCTATTTAAACGGTGAAAATTTGACGTTGAAACAACGTTGGTTCAACGTTGTTCAACGTCATGACCAAAATTCAACCTAAAAACAACGTTGAAACAATGTTGTGCGCCTGCTGGGATATTATGTTTGTTCTGTTTCTTATTAAGTCCCCAAATGAAGTTTGGAGACATATTGTTTTTGCACCGTTTCTTATTATTATTAAGTCCCCAAACGAAGTTTGGAGACTTATTGTTTTTGCACCGTTTCTTATTATTATTATGAACATATGTCAAAATCTTTGACCTCACTTCTATCGGAAACTGCCAAAGGGATTTCCACAAGACTTGGCATATATATTAAATAGGGTTGGTAGAATATTCTGACCAAAAAAAATCGTGAGCGAATGGCCACCATTTTCAAATTGGCCGCTGACAAAATCAGCAAAATTTCAATGTTCTCTGATTTCAATGAAAATTTATATCCTTTTTAGCTCACCTGGCCATAGGCCATGTGAGCTTTTGTCATGGGTAAGCGTCCGTCGTTCGTCCGTTCGTTAGCTTTTCACATTTAAATCTTCTTCTCTGAAACGCTGAACAGAAATCAGCCAAACTTGCCAGAAATGTTCACTGGATGGTCCTCTACCAGATTTGTGTTTTTGGTGCTGATTTGAAATCCAACATGGCTGCCAGGGTCCATAATGTGTTCTCATTGGCTGAAATTTAAAAAATCTTCTTGTCAGAAACCACTAAGTCAATTGAATTGTGACTTTGCAGGAATGATTATTGGGTGGTCCTGTACTAAAACTGTGAATCGTTTCCCGATCGGAAATTCAAGATGGCCACCATGACTCGACTTAGTTTAACATTGGACCCTATGGGAATTTCACATTTTCATCTTTTTTTCTGAAACCACAAAACAGATTTGAACCAAACTTGGCAGAAATGTTCATTGGATGGTCATATACAAGATTTGTGTTTTTGGTGCTGATCGGAAATCCAACATGGCTGCCAGGGCCCATAATGTGTTCTGATTGGTCAAAATTTAAAAAATCTTCTTGTTAGAAACCACTAAGCCAATTGAATTGTGACTTTGCAGGAATGATCATTGGGTGGTCCTGTACTAAACTTGTGAATTGTTTGCCGATCGGAAATTCAAGATGGCCACCATGACTCGACTTAGTTTAACATTGGACCCTATGGGAATTTCACATTTTCATCTTTTTTTCTGAAACCACAAAACAGATTTGAATCAAACTTCGCAGAAATGTTCATTGGATGGTCATATACAAGATTTTTGTTTTTGGCGCTGATCGGAAATCCAACATGGCTGCCAGGGCCCATAATGTGTTCTGATTGGTTGAAATTTTAAAAATCTTCTTGTTAGAAACCACTAAGCCAATTGAATTGTGACTTTGCAGGAATGATCATTGGATGGTCCTGTACTAAAATTGTGAATCGTTTGCCAATCGGAAATTCAAGATGGCCGCCATGACTCGACCTAGTTTAACATTGGACCCTATGGGAATTTCACATTTTCATCTTTTTTTCTGAAACCACAAAACAGATTTGAATCAAACTTGGCAGAAATGTTCATTGGATGGTCATATACAAGATTTGTGTTTTTGGTGCTGATCGGAAATCCAACATGGCTGCCAGGGCCCATAATGTGTTCTGATTGGTTAAAATTTTAAAAATCTTCTTGTTAGAAACCACTAAGCCAATTGAATTGTGACTTTGCAGGAATGATCATTGGGTGGTCCTGTACTAAACTTGTGAATTGTTTGCCGATCGGAAATTCAAGATGGCCACCATGACTCGACTTAGTTTAACATAGGACCCTATGGGAATTTCACATTTTCATCTTTTTTTCTGAAACCACAAAACAGATTTGAATCAAACTTCGCAGAAATGTTCATTGGATGGTCATATACAAGATTTTTGTTTTTGGCGCTGATCGGAAATCCAACATGGCTGCCAGGGCCCATAATGTGTTCTGATTGGTTGAAATTTTAAAAATCTTCTTGTTAGAAACCACTAAGCCAATTGAATTGTGACTTTGCAGGAATGATCATTGGGTGGTCCTGTACTAAAATTGTGAATCGTTTGCCAATCGGAAATTCAAGATGGCCACCATGACTCGACTTAGTTTAACATTGGACCCTATGGGAATTTCACATTTTCATCTTTTTTTCTGAAACCACAAAACAGATTTGAACCAAACTTGGCAGAAATGTTCATTGGATGGTCATATACAAGATTTGTGTTTTTGGTGCTGATCGGAAATCCAACATGGCTGCCAGGGCCTATAATGTGTTCTGATTGGTCGAAATTTTAAAAATCATCTTGTTAGAAACCACTAAGCCAATTGAATTGTGGCTTTGCAGGAATGATCATTGGGTGGTCCTGTACTAAACATGTGAATCGTTTGCTGATCGGAAATTCAAGATGGCCACCATGACTCGACTTAATTTTAGCATAGGACCCTATGGAAAAAATTTTTAAAAGTCTTCTCCTCTGAAACCAGTAAGTCAGACTAAAGCAAACATGGGATGAATGGTCCTTAGGTGGTCAACTTTCAAAATTATGTCCTGTGACCCCGACCTCCATCCAAGATGGCAACCATCAGCGAACATAGTTTTAACATAGGACCCTATGGGAAATATATTTAAAAATCTTCTTCTCTGAAACCAGTTAGCCAATTTAAAGCAAACATGGCATGGATGGTCCTTAAGTGGTCAATTTTCAAAATTGTGTCCAGTGACCCTGACCTCCATCCAAGATGGCCACCTTCAGCAGACATACTGTAGTTTTAACATAGGACCCTATGGGAAAAAATGTTTTAAAATCTTCTCCTCTGAAACTAGTAAGCCAATATAGCAAACATGTCATCGATGGTCCTTAGGTGGTCAACTTCCAAAATTGTGTTCAGTGATCCCGATCTCGGTTCAAAATGGCCGCCGTCAGCAGACATAGTTTTAACATAGGACCCTATGGGAAAATTGTTTAAAAGTCTTCTCTTCTGAAACCAGTCAGCCAATTTAAAGCAAACATGGCATGGATGGTCCTTGGGTAGTATACTTTCAAAATTGTGTCCGGTGACCACGACCTCCATCCAAGATGGCTGCCATGAGCAGACATAGTTTTAACATAGAACCCTATGGCAGTATGGGATTTGAATAGTAACTTAGATGTATTCAGCATGCAGACATTCTTAAGAGGACTTATTTATGTCAGGTGAGCGATACAGGCTCACCTGAGTCTCTAGTTTTGTTTTAAAAGGGGTCCAAATAGGGATGAGGTTTACAAAAGAAACATGTGCATAATTATTTTTTAATTTCTGTTCACCTCTCAAATTCTATTACTTCTGACAACAGGGACCCTAATAATGCCCTGAATTCTGATATGGGGGTCGTTTGGGGACTTCTGTGTTTGCATCCAAACACAATCAAACCTCGTTTCTCTTGACTTGAACTTTTGACCTTTTTAATTACTACAGTACTGCAGACCATTTTAACAGATTGAACAAATTTACCATCAAATGCCTGACATCCCTAATGAGAGATAAACAACAAATAAATCTATCTGACCACCACCTGTTTGTGTAGAACTACTAAGCAAAATCTAATCATGCAAAAATTGTGCATGCCTGGAACAGGAAGTTGACATGATTTTGGTTTGATCAAAAAAGTTGAAATTTGTTTGATATACTGAACATTTAGAAGCAATACTTTGTAGACATCTTGTATTGACACTACCACACATATTCTCTTTCATTGTAATCAAAAAAAAAAACTAAATCCGATATTTGTAATATTTTTCAAACTGAAAATTATTGCCGCCAAATCTGATAACCGGAAGTAAACAAATCTTACAAACCTATCAAAACAACAAGGCCAAATCGAGACAGTTACCTTGTACCCTTGTGTCGCACAAGGGACGAAGATCTAATTGTAAGTCTATCTGTATTAACTACCTGCTATTTTCCTTTCTATTACTACTGTCTCATACACCATGAACACGATAAAAACAGTACTCACAACCACCATTCTCACACTATTTTTGGCAAATTGTGTCCAGTTAGATTTTATTGTCAACTGCAAAACTATAGGTCCAAATAAAAACATCAAAGAAAATAAAGAGGCACCAGATAAGTCTTGGTCAGTAACAATTGCAAACCAAGATACGTACAAGTCAAGCATCTCCACAACATCCATGATGGTGCTGACAAGAAAAACCAAAACTATCAAATATGATAGACTGGTATTGACATACCTATGTAGCATTCTCCTAACAAATTCATATGCACCTAAGCCAAACCCTGGTCCACCTAAATACCCCTGTGGATCCTGCAACAAAGCTTGCACTTGGAAACAAAAAGTGGTATGTTGTGACAGTTGTGATCAGTGGTACCACATAAATTGCCAAGGTATCGACGAGAAAATGTATAAAATACTAGATAAAAGCAATCTCTCATGGAACTGTATAAACTGTGGTATGCCAAACTTCTCCACAACTTTTTTTAATAGTACAATACCTGAATTATCGAATACCTACTCAGAATTAGAAATAAGCAATGATTCTGAAAATGAAAGCACTGATAATATTGGATTACCAACATACACATCATCACCAATCCAGAAAAATCAAACACAGTCATCATCGACAACCAAGAAAAAGCAAGGTAAAAATAAAAAGGACGCCCACACGTCAAAAATTTTTGAACCACTATGAGTGCTTACAATAAATTTTCAGTCGATAAAGAACAAAAAACCTGAAGTAGAACTTATCATTGAATCTTGTAAACCCAGCATAATATTTGGTACCGAGACATGGCTCTCAAATGACATCTCTCCATATTAATACATCCCATCCTCTAAACACAAAAAATAGAAAGAATGGCTATGGGGGAATATTACTGGCTATCTCAAACCAGCTGACATCCACACAAATCACAAAAGCAGGTACCGATTTAGACCTTGATACAAACTGCGAAAATGTGTGTGCAAAAATATCATATGAAGGCAACAAATCACTTTACCTTTGCACATACTATCGACCACCATCTGATAAAGGTGAATCATTAGAACAACTTGGTATCTCACTGAATAGAGTTTTATGTAAGAAAACAAATTCTAACATCTGGGTAAGTGGCGATTTTAACCGTGGCCACATAGACTGGAATACACCAGCAGTCATACTTAACAATCCTGAAGCTTCACTACACCAACAACTCCTCGATATATTACATGACAACAACCTAACACAAGTCATAAACAAGAACACCCGAAAAGACACAACACTAGATCTTTTGTGCATGACAATATCAGAAAACTAAAGCCAAGCTCCAGAACGAAATGAGAAACTCATACTGGCGATAAATATAGAAAACATGATTTTTGATATTGAAATAAATGAACCAGATCAACCAAGCTTCAAAAATACACCCAAAAAACTTTAATCTTACATAAAAAGCCAGAAAAATGAAAACACCGGCATAGCTCCCCTACGAAGTGAAGGTACCCTACACTCAAATCCATCTGAGAAAGCAAATATACTAAGCAAACAATTTCAGTCTGCTTTTACATCTGAAGCAAACACTAACATTCCAGATAAAGGTCCTAGTACTCATCCCATAATGGAACCCATAAAAATCTCTAGGGATGGTGTTTATAAACTCATCAAAAACATAAACCCTAGTAAAGCTACTGGTCCTGACACCATCGCAGGCAGAGTACTGAAAGAAAATATTGATATATGTACAGACATCCTCACATTATTATTCACCAAATCATTGGAAACAGGCAAAGTACCATCTGACTGGAACCACGCAAATGTCACGCCTGTACTCAAAAAAGGAGATAAACACAACCCAGGTAACTACAGACCTATATCCATAACATGCATAGCTTGCAAATTACTCGAACATATTTTTGCCAGCAACATGATGCAACATCTAGAAACCAACAACATACTTTATGAATTACAGCATGGATTTAGGGCAAAACGATCATGTGAGTCACAAATAATTTCTTTAATACATGAATTATCACAAAACAATGACAAAAATATACAAACAGATTTAATAATAATGGACTTTGCAAAAGCTTTCGACAAGGTACCACACAAAAGACTGCTGTACAAAATGAAATACTTTGGCATATCAGAACAAATTATAAACTGGATTAAATCCTTTCTCTCAAACAGAACTCAAACAGTACTTTTAGAAAATATGACATCATCAAAAATACCAGTCACATCCGGTGTCCCACAGGGTACAGTTCTTGGACCAATACTTTTTCTAATCTACATTAACGACCTTCCTGAATACATCAAACATAGCTGTATCCGACTTTTTGCAGATGACAGTATGATCTATCGACAAATCAAATCACAAAGCGATTGCCTCAAGCTCCAAGAAGATCTCACAGCTGCTATAAAATGGGAACAAGACTGGCTCATGTCATTTCACCCAGACAAGTGTAACATCATGAATATAACAACCAAGAGAAATCCAATCCACTTTTACTATAACATGCATGGCCATATATTAGAATCTGTTCAACACGCAAAATATTTAGGTGTCACAATCTCAGCAGACCTAAAATGGAACACCCACATTCAACAAACTGCCGCCAAAGCAAACAAATCATTATGTTTTATCAGAAGAAATCTAAAAGTACAATCACAAACAATAAAAGAACGGGCATATCAAACCCTAATAAGACCCAAATTAGAATACTGCTGCATTGTTTGGGATCCTCACACAAACGAAAACATCAACTCGCTAGAAAAGGTACAGCGATGGGCAGCCAGGTATACATGCAACAGACAACATAACACCAGCAGTGTGTCTGAGATGTTAAACACCATGAATTGGCAAACTCTACAAGAACGCCGACTAAGAACTAGGCTCATAATGTTTCACAAAGTAATAAATGAAAATATCGCTATCCCTACATAAAATATATTACTTCAGAGCCAGTCTATGACAAGATCTTCCCGAAAAGACTCCTACAGACAAATCCAATGCAATAAAGACAGTTATAAATTTTCTTTCTTTTGTCAAACCATTAAAGACTGGAACAAATTATCCCCGACATAACCAAAAACACCACTACAGAATCCTTCAAGGGTGCACTCACTCACGATGTGCTCCTTGATACTTATCCACACAGAATAAAATAAACAAATCATGTTTTTATCATAATAAATAAAAAATTAAAAAATTGTAAAATCCAAAATTATTAAAATTAAAAGAAAAATTGTAAAAACTGATAATGTATAACTAAAAAAATAATAATAACAATTATATCAAACTAATTTACTATGTTCCGATAATTTTTATAAATTTGAAAACATTTTACCAGGCATGCGCCGGAAAGTAAACATCAGTACGTTGATGGTTTTCCGTAACCAAAGAAGAACTAATTAAGACTTTAATCTTAATCAATGGAAAATATTGAAATGTAGAAAATTATTTAAAATATAACCTTATCAAACTTTCATGTAAATATGCACTGCTATAGTATATTGAAAGATTTCACTCAAACTCCACATCCCCACATTCTAAATAAGTAAAAGAAAATGAATAGATATACAACATGTATAATGAATGTTGCATTTTGATTAAATAAATGGCATTTCATTAAAATATAGGTAATATTATCAGCAGCATACCCCCTTAAAAGTTAAATGATTGGTCCCATAGCATTGTTAGTGCAATTTACATTGTACACCAAAACTAATTAACATGTTTTAATGCAAATCTAGAAAGATTAGGGTTAGGGTTATGGTGGCTAACGTCAGACATATTATGATAAAAGATCACATTTAAATCTTTTCTGAAACTGCTAAACCAAATTTAGCTGGGTTAGTACTTATGTGTTCCCCTTTCAAAATTGTGTACACCTCGCCTGAGTGGGATTCGAACTCGCAACTGAATTGATCTTTAGTTGGCCAACTTTCAAAATTATTTGTGACACTACCATTTTCTATAAACTTTAGAAAAATTGAAAACCCGATGCACGATTACAGGCTCCTGAGAGCCTCTAGTTTTGTTGAATGGATTGTGTTGGGACCTTACAGTTACCTATCTCACTTAATCCCTTGCTCCCCTTTAGGCGAATTTAAGATAACTCAAATTTGTTAAGTGGTCTCATGAACTTTTAATTAACGAGATTTGACTGTATAACCTTTTCTATAGACTTCAAAACCGAGAAATAAAATAAAAAAATTAGTATTTAAATGGCATTTGACTATAAAACAATGGTATAATTCATTTCTTTTGAAAACATATCAAATACATTCGATTGAAATGTTTAAACAGAAGGTGGAAGACTCAGATAAAATAGATGCTACAACAATTTAATTGTAAAAATTAGAGGTATGGCTCTCCATTGGTGTAACTGACCTAATTCCATCAACTAAGCTTTTGAAATGCAATGCACCCTTTCATTAACCCTTATCAATTTTGATTTGCCATTGGATCAACCCAAGCCATACCTCATTAAATATCTTAAATAGAATCACAATGTCAGTGATGTGTATCAAAAGTAGAACACAATTGAAACCTTTAAGTATGTAAAGAGTAGGAATAAGAAGTGTAATAAAATTAATAATAATGTATATATTTTTCTAATATTTCACCTATTTTATTAATTAAGTCTCCCAAACTATTAATAACTCCCAAATTTGGGAGACTTATTGTTTTTGCTCCATTTCTTATTATTATTAAGTCTCCCAAACAAAGTTTGGGGGACTTATTGTTTTTGCTCCGTTTCTTATTATTATTTTTATTATTATTATTATTCTTATTCTTTCTTTCGGCGAAGCATGAACTTGTCCACGGCAGATCTCAGGAACTACTAGTGATGGGAATCGGTCAGATTTTCAAGATCGATGATCGGGGGTTCAACATCGACCGATGATCGATGATCGGTGTAAAATCTAATTAAGATTTAAAAATGTGCAAAGCACTGCAAACAGTGCATTATCATGTTGTTGTAATATAAGGGTAATAACAAAATTACCGAACTCCGAACAATCTTACAAAGGGAAAGTCAAAACTCATAATTATATAAACTGACAAAATCAGTCAACAACCGGAAAACTGTGAAAACCGTAATGACCCTGACTTGGTACAGGCATTTCTAAAGAAATGGTGGGTTGAATCAGATTTTAAGGCGCCAAACCTCCCGCTCTCATTACGGTTCAAAGGTTCCGGCTGTCACTATAACAGTATTTAAATACAGGAACAAAATAGGTAAAATAGTTGTCAAAGCAGTACCATATTCGGTGACGTAAATGTCAAAAATATTTTTACGTCACACGTAATATATTACTCATGAATATTTATTAAAGGATTTCTCTGTGTTGTCTTAAAACCAATAAAATAGTTTATATAACATTGTTTGTATTGATTGTGTACGTTGTGTATTGAATTTATAGCCTCCATTGTGTATTCAATGTTATCTAAATAAAGACGTGCATACTGATTGGCCATGTGTCCTGATGAAATGGAATAGTTCAAGGGAAGGTAAATTAAGGTGAAAATGTGTATTGGATACTGCTGTGTAATTCTGAAGTAATAAATCAATGAATGAAACGTGTATTCGATAAAATAGCAGGTGAACAATGAAACATCAAAAACATTTGACAAAAATGTAAATCAGAACTATGTAAAATTATACTATATGTCTTTCACTTGTGTTTTATTTAGCACAGTAATGGAAGTTTTTATGTAGAAAGATAAGTCTGTCGACATTTTCAGGTTTCAAGTTAGCCCTTTTCTTAGTAACGATGTTTCCAGCCAGACTGAATATTCTTTCACTCGGCACTGAGGATGCAGGAATAGCTAAATACTTTTTTGGCTAAGCGACTGATGATTGGATAGGTCGGGGCTCTCTCTCGCCACCAAGTTAGCGGATCAACGGTAGACGACGGTTCGCTAACATAGCGTGTTACTTCCTTTGCCACTATCTCAGCTTTCGTAAACTTCGGTCCCTCGGTGGCGACAAGTACAACATCATCAAACCAGTCCATATTTAAACGTGGCTTTTTATTTGGCGGCATGTTATTTTCCTCGTGTTTTACGAAATCGACTTGTTCAGTTTCACTGTCAGTTTGAGTAATATTTGGAATGACTGACTGAACCTCGGAATTACCCTGCGGCTCCTCTTTAATAGTTGTGTGGAGCGAATTGTTATTGGCGGTGGCCAGAGCATTGGCTTTCAGCAGTTCAATAGTCCTCATCTAAAAAGTTCATGTCTTTGGATCGATGCGAGTGGCAACACTGGGCATGCATTCATTTTCACCCTGATTTTTTTCATAACGCCTACGGATATTTTCTCTCGTAACTTTTTTCATTTTCTTAATAACAGTTGTGTCGGTTTCTGTCTCAATTAGGAGTCCTTCCATCTTCTTTAATAGCGGCATTACGGCTGGGAATGTTGGCTCTGATTTGCTCGATAAAATAATAGTAGCGCGCTTAAACGGCTCTAAAAGTTTAACAACTTTCTCAATAAGTTCTTGTTCTTCGAAGGATAGAAACATTTTGATATCAATTGCTTTCTTTACGCTCGGTTCCATAAAAACCGCGTGAAGGGCGGGGGCCTGTTCCATCAACCTTTCTAACATGTCTAACGTTGAATTCCAACGTGTTACAACGTCTTGGATCAGTTTATGGCCCTGAAATTCTGGAGGAAGCAAAGTTTCTGTTTTTCTTTCAGAATTCCAGTAGCTAACGGACTTCGATGGAAATAAGCTACAACTTTCCTCCCCTTAGCGACAATTTTTGATATTTCGGGAATGGACAAAGCGTCCCGTACAGCAAGATTCAGGTTATATCCGATACACGATACGCGCTCCCAATTCAAAATCTGAAATGCCTTAGTTTCGTTTGCAGCGTTGTCAGACACGGCCACGGTTGAGGAAGATTCCAAGCCTTACGAGTAGATTCAAGTTCATGGGACATATTTTCGGAAGAATGGTGTCCGTCCATTTTTTTAGTTTCTAGAACCACCCCTTTCATCTCCCAAGTATCTTTTATGTAATGGCATGTGGTGGTACCATATAACTCTGTATTTGCGGATGTCCACATGTCATGAGTGATTGCAATATTTTCAATTTGATTAATTTCTGATTGGAGATTTGACTTTGCAACATCATACATTTTGAGAAATACAGTCTCTGTAAAATGTTTCCGTGACGGAATGGTATATCTAGGTTCCATTGAATTTATAAGCCTACGAAAACCAACGCCTTCTACGGTGCTGATTGGGCACATGTCATGAATTATATATTCTGCAATGGACCTCGTAATTTCTTCCGAACGTTTTGAAGGGAGAGGAAGGGACTTGGAGGTGTCTTCATTCCTATTGAACGTTTGTTGTAATGTCGGTTGTAATGTGGCCGGGGAGGTTTGCTTGGGTTCATCAGGATGAACTTTAGACAGATGTTGGCTGAGATTAGTTGTGTTCCCGCTGTATTTATACTCTGCTTTACAAAGTTTGCACACAGCTTTGTCTTTCATGATTTCACTTGGAGCATCTTGTTTTATAATTTTCCAAAATCCGAAATATTTCCACACAACAGACTTTGCTTTCCCTGGAAAATTTGTCCATTCCCTTTTAAATTCTGCCGCCATTATGAATTTATTAATTAAGAAAAGTTATTAAAATTAAATTAAAAAATCAATCACGGTTTGTTTCCGGTTATGATTTAAATTTTTTAATATAAAAATAAAACAATGTGTATATTTGGTATGACTAATCTATTCTCCTGCATTGAGTATATCCAACAGAAACACAACTTCTCTGTCATATTCGGTCATAAAGTTTATCTGATAAGAAAAGTCATGCAAAGTAAATTATTCTAATTCAGTAATTCGATAACATTTTTTAAAGATAAATATTAACCAAAGATCTGAAGATGCCGCCACATATGACCACGTACAAAAATGTGACCTGTCCACCCCTGCCCAACAGACTGAAATAGAATCGCCCAGTATTCAATGTAAATTTAGAACACATGTTTATAAACAGCATGCACCTACTGTCGTAAACTACCGGTCAGTGGAGTTTCAAAACGAGAAATGTAAGGTGAATTAAAGGAAACAACATCTTTATTGTTATATAATTATTTTACAATCTAAGACAAGGAATCGATCTCAGATTCTTGCTATCGATCATCGGGTCGAGGCTTCCCAAGCGACCGATAAATCGATGTTTCCGATGATCGGTGCACCACTAGGAACTACAGGACAGAATTTCATGAAACCTGGTGGAGTTATAGATATATGTTTCTAGTTGATCCTAAAGTTTTCAGATTTGTGGTAAAGGGGGTCAAAGCCATATTTTTGGGGGTTCAAAGGGGGTGGGGGTTACTATAGAATCCTATGGGAAACTTGAAATTTCGTACATTAATGTTGATAACTTCTAACTGGATAATGATAGAGACCTAAAATTTGACATAGTGATAGGTCACCACCATTAGAGGAGCCATTCTGCGTTTTCAAAATTTCGAGATGTCTGCCATTTTCAAAATGGCTGCCAAAATACGGTATAAAAAAAGGGCAGTAAAAATTCAACATTGTCCGATATCATCAAAATTTGATATGTGGGTAGATAATGATGTCCCGAATTGATTCCCTCATTGAAAAATTTCTACCGGTCACCATTTTCAAAATGGCCACCACAATACGCAAAAATTCAACATTGTCCGATATCAACAAAATTTGATATGTGGGTAGATGATGATGTCCTGAATTGATTGCCGACATTGAAAAATTTCTACCGGTCGCCATTTTCAAAATGGCCACCACAATACCGCAAATATTCAACATTGTCCGATATCATCAAAATTTGATATGTGGGTAGATAATGATGTCCCGAATTGATTCCTGACAATGAAAAATTTCTATCGGTCGCCATTTTCAAAATGGCCACCACAATACCGCACAAATTCAACATTGTCCGATTTCACCGACATTTCATATGTGGGTAGATTATGATGTCCCGATTTGATTCCTGACATCGAAAAATTTCTACCGGTCGCCATTTTCAAAATGGCCACCACAATACCGCACAAATTCAACATTGTCCGATTTCAACGCAATTTCATATGTGGGTAGATTATGATGTCCCGAAATGATTCCTGACATCGAAAAATTTCTACCGGTCGTCATTTTCAAAATGGCCACCACAATACCGCAAAAATTCAACATTGTTCGATTTCAAAGGTAGTTTTTAATTTATTTTTTAAACCGGTTGTCTGTGGCCGGTTTGGGAGACTTCATAATCGTTAGATTATAATCATATCTTGTTTATCTTGACAATAATGAAAATTTTGATAATTTAACATTTGTGCCTGTGGTCTTGGTTTCACATAAACAAAAACTGCTTAATTTTTTTTTAGTGAATTTCCAGGAAAGGAAATATGCCACATTAGATAACCATAGCACAACCCCAAAAATTTAAATTCTTATTTTCTTTGCAGTTATCCAGATGCAACAGCGGAAGAGTTACATTCAGGGGATCATACTTGTATTATATGCAGAGAGGACATGATTGAATCCTGTAAAAAACTTCCATGTAATCACATCTTCCACACAAGCTGTTTACGGTCATGGTTTCAACGTCAACAAACTTGTCCTACATGTAGAATGGATGTACTTCAAGCTCCACGTCCACAACAAGCCACACAACTACCACCCCAACAGCCTCAACCACTGCCGCAACAGCCCCTGCCACCACAAAATAGTAAATCATTTACCAATATCAATTACCAGTATATTTTATACTTTTTATCATGAACGTAAACCTTCAGTAGTAGTTAAAACATATAGATCCTAGTGTAACCAATATTTTATCACTCTGATTATCTCTGTTTAGCTGTTACCCAGTCAATAAATGAGACTATTAGAGATTTTAGTAGATGTTGCATGTCATTGTGCATCTCTCATTTTGCTTTTGTAAAATTGTATTTCTTTTTTTTTGTTCATCTGCATCAGTGGTGTAATGGTTAGCGTGCTCGCCTCAGGGGAGTGGTAGATCATGGGTGCGAGCCCCGATCGGGTCAAACCAAAGACTATAAAATTGGTATTTATTGCTTCTCCGCTAAGCACTCAGCATTAAGGAGAAAGAGCAGACTGGTTGGCTCGGAATCTGGATAATGTGTCTGAGTGGGGTGACATGTCTTTACACGGACTGTTGTTTCAGTGAGATAGCACTTTAAAAATCTAGTCTAGTACAAAGCAGCCCTCACCAT
Source organism: Bathymodiolus brooksi (assembly GCA_963680875.1). NCBI lineage: Eukaryota > Metazoa > Mollusca > Bivalvia > Mytilida > Modiolidae > Bathymodiolus > Bathymodiolus brooksi. The sequence continues at coordinate 91,184,456 of OY804576.1, forward strand.
CGTCTCATTGAAAATTAAGTTGTTCTCGCCATGATATAACTGAAAAATTGCTGAGTTGGAGTTAAACAACAATCACTCACTATTTATTTGAGATTAGAGCACTTTTCAAAATTTGTTACTAGTCCACCCCATACAGGGTAAGCAAGAATAAAAAGATACATAGCAGCAATGTATAAATGTAACTGCAGTATACTTTTTGACAGATTTATAGAACTATTGGTAATAAGGTATGTCCATCCTTCCGTCTGTTTAGTTACTGTCAATTATATGGAGTATTTCTCAGTTGATTCTTTCAAAATAATATCTCTATTGAGGTTGAAATTAAGTACTGTCTCAGTTATGGCAGTCTTCACGAAGTGTGTCGGTTCGTCGGTCAAAACCGATAAAATCTGACTGGGACCGGTAAAATGTCAAATATCATCGTTCCGAAAGTCCGACATTGTTTTTGACTTTAGCTGACACCAAAAATCGTAATTCTGCACAGGTGGACGCCGTGTTGGGATTAAAATTTGTTGAAGGGGCGATTCCCGCAATCCTGGAGTAAAAAGTAAAAAAAAAAAAGACATATTAATGGTCGCCCAGTTGGTGATTGAAATTTATTCCACTGCCAATGGAGTATTAGTACCTCGGTATAAGACAAAGTATATAATAAGTACCTCAGTATAAGAGAGAGTATATAAATAGTACTTCAGTATAAGAGAGAGTATATAATTAGTGCCTCAGTATAAGAGAGAGTATATAATAAGAACCTCACTATAAAAGAGTATATCATTAGTATCTCAGTATAAGATAGAGTATGTAATAAGTACCTCAGTATAAGAGAGAGTATATTATTAGTACCTCAGTATAAGAAAGAGTATATAATAAGTACCTCAGTATAAGACAAAGTAGATAATAAGTACCTCAGTATAAGACAGGGTATATAATAAGTATCTCAGTATAAGAGAGAATATATAATAAGTACCTCAGTATAAGAGAGAGTATATAATTAGTACCTCAACATGAGAGAGAGTATAAAATAAGTACCTCAGTATAAGAGAGAGTATATAATAAGTACTTCAGTATAAGAGAGAGTATATAATTAGTACCTCAGTATAAGAGAGAGTATAAAATAAGAACCTCAGTATAAGAGAGTATATCATTAGTATCTCAGTATAAGATAGAGTATGTAATAAGTACATCAGTATAAGAGAGAGTATATAATTAGTACCTCAGTATAAGAGAGAGTATATAATAACTCAGTATAAGACAAAATAGATAATAAGTACCTCAGCATAAGAGAGGGTATATAATAAGTATCTCAGTATAAGAGAGAGTATATAATAAGTACCTCAGTATAAGAGAGAGTATATAATTAGTACCTCAGCATGAGAGAGAGTATAAAATAAGTACCTCAGTATAAGAGAGAGTATGTGATTAATACCTCAGTATAAGAGAGAGTATATAATTAGTACCTGAGTATAAGAGAGAGTATATAATAAGTACTGCAGTATAAGAGAGAGAGTATATAATTAGTACCTCAGTATAAGAGAGAGTATATCATAATTACCTCAGTATAAGAAAGAGTATATAATAAGTATCTCAGTTTAAGACAGAGTATACAATAAGTACCTCAGTATAAGAGATTGTATAATTAGTACCTCAGTATAAGAGAGAGCATATAATTAGTACCTCAGTATAAGAGAGAGTATGTAATTAGTACCTCAGTATGAGAGAGTGTATAATTAGTACCTCAGTATAAGAGGGAGCATATAATTAGTACCTCAGTATAAGAGAGAGTATGTAATTAGTACCTCAGTATAAGAGAGAGTATGTAATTAGTACCTCAGTATAAGAGAGTGTATATAATTAATACCTCAGTATTAGAGAATATATAATAAGTATATCAGTATAAGAGATAGTATATAATTAGTACCTCAGTATAAGAGACAGTATATGATTAATACCTCAGTAGAAGAGAGAGTATATAATTAGTACCTCAGTATAAGAGAGGGTATAACATAAGTACCTCAGTATAAGAGAGAGTATGTAATTAGTACTTCAGTATAAGAGAGAGTATATAATTAGTACCTCAGTATAAGCAGACTTCCCGAAAACCGTCGATCCGTCGGTCCTGACCGACAGAAATGCAGTAGGACCAACGATTTCAAAATATATATCAGACCGAATGTCCGGTAAAACATAGATATTTGAAAGGACCGGCGATTGAAATTTATTCCCTCCCTGTTTTCACTGCCAATGGCATTAAATTCGTTTTCAGTTTTATTAAAATGTCAGACAGAGACTTGAAATGTGTTTATTTATTCTGTCAGACCGACACGTTCCTCTTTGTAATCGAAACTCCTATACGTAAATTTTGTTATGTAAACATCCTTTAATAGTAGGAACCAGCACCTGCAAAACGTGGAACATTAAAACTGAAATATATTACTGAGCACAGAAATAAGTTGACTTCCACACTCCCCAAGTATCAAAAATTGTTTGTGTTTAATTAAATATGTTTTGTTATGCTTATATATTGAAGATGACAACAGATTCATATTCTTAACTGAAATTAAAAATGCAGGTAAACCAGAAACTGACATTGATGTATAATATTCGGAACGTGATCGGACCATTAGATACAGATTGTTGGCTATATCTGCCTTATCTTTTTAGATAAAAATATGTATACAGAAAAATATTTAATTGAGTTGTTTAATGATCATGACTATAGGTAATCTTGCATACAGTTCTATATAAAAAAAAAAAATGGTGGGACAGACACAAAGCCCATGGGTAAGACAACTCTGTAATACCGAATGTTTGGTATAATAGTTACCTCAGATTTTGTCCGAAAAGGCATTGATCAGTGTTTAATTTTATTTTTAAATTACATAATTTTCATTGTTTTCACCCCTTTTATACATTTCCGGTTTCAACCAAACCCATTTGTGAAGACGATCACGACACGATTGGTTATTTGTATATATATATATGTCTTTCATACAACCATTGACCTATAGTACAAGGTCATCAAAACTCGAGACATACACTATAAAAGACATAACATATACAATTTTGAACAACACTTAAAAATTGAATTACTTTAACCTCTATAAAAACCAGAGGTGAAATTGCTAATACTAGGGTAAAACACTCTAAAAAGGCCAAATTAAACATTATGCACATGACAGTGAATTTTTTGGGGCTTTTTTTTCGGACTGGCAAAATATTTTTTGATCTGACAAGATCTTCATGTCTGTCAGTCCGAATGACTGACAACTTCTCAGCAAGTTTCAGGAAGTCTGTATAAGAGAGAGTATATAATAAGAACCTCAGTATAAAAGAGTATATCATTAGTATCTCAGTATAAGATAGAGTATGTAATAAGTACCTCAGTATAAAAGAGAGTATATAATAAGTACCTCAGTATAAGACAAAGTAGATAATAAGTACCTCAGTATAAGAGAAGGTATATAATAAGTATCTCAGTATAAGAGAGAGTATATAATAAGTACCTCAGTATTAGAGAGAGTATATAATTAGTACCTCAGCATGAGAGAGAGCATAAAATAAGTACCTCAGTATAAGACAAAGTAGATAATAAGTACCTCAGTATAAGAGATGGTATATAATAAGTATCTCAGTATAAGAGAGAGTATATAATAAGTAATGCAGTATACAAGAGAGAGTATATAATTAATACCTCAGTAGAAGACAGAGTATATCATAAGTACCTCAGTATAAGAGAGAGTATATAATAAGTACCTCAGTATAAGAGAGAGTATACAATTAGTACCTCAGCATGAGAGAGAGAATAAAATAAGTACCTCTGTAAAAGAGAGAGTATATGATTAATACCTCAGTATAATAGACACCTGTCGTATACATGAGTCTATAGGTGATGGGCGTGCTTGAAAGACTGCCCTTGCCATAGAATGGAAAGTGTCCTTGCCATCTATTATCTCTGTATTGATATCTATATTGTCAGCACCCTTTTGTATGAGACATCCACCTTGACAGACAGGAACAATGCCATCTGGGACATAAACGCCCTTTTTGATGCTTTCTTCCTCTTTCAAAGCAACACTTGTAAGGAACCGTCTCACCTCTGAATAGAAAGCACAGAAATCGTGAGAATTCAAGTTGTCAACCAATCCGCGTGAACCAAACTCGTGATACAACTGTACAGCCAACCCTAGATGGAAAGGGGTAAAAGTATGTTTGGAAAGCGAAACTATCAACTCTGTAATTCCAAGAATCTTTCTGATTTTATCGATTGGTACAGTGTACGGTTCAGATGCAGCTTTGTATGCCTTTTCATCTATTAGCCAACAGATAAATTTAAGAAGTGATTGAGGCATTTTTTCGACGGAAATGGCAAGTGAAACTTCGTTTGCATTTGGATAATCTTCGTTGTTGATGAAAAAAACTCTGAATATCATGTCTTAAAATGCTTGCAGCTGAATGAAGTATGTGTTCTTGACTCTCTTGAGAAGTTTCTGTGGCCAACTCATGTTCTATCTCAGTCAGCCTTAACATTGATTTTAACTTACCCGCTGCAGCAATAGCATCACCTATTGTTAAGCACGAGCTGAACATGATATTTGACATGCCTTGACCGCGCTGTGGCTGAATTGTAATTCTGTCACCAAAGTGACCCAATAATTTTGCCTGAAGGGTAGGTATCTGGCACGTCATTAGGCAAAAATAATCGATATTTGTCTAGTAAATGCGATATAAGAAATGCTTTCTTGTGCAGAAACAGGTCGTCGTGAATACTAGAAACGAGAGAACTAAAAGCAATGCCATGAACACTTTCGTCGTTGTTTTTATTCGTTTTCTCCGGTTTCAACTTCAGTAAATAATTCGTTGCGCATCCATTATGATAAGCAGCACGTTCAATAAAACCATCACTTTCAATGATTTTCATCATTGATAAATCATTACTTTCCTCAGCACATTTCGGTATTTTCTTTACGCGGTCGCGCGATTCCATTTTGTGCAGCTTTCTGTCCTTTTTAAATGTCTTTTTTTTACATAAGAAACATGTGTTAATATCCACAGTGACAGTTGGTAATAACGAGCGAGTTTGAACTTTATTAAGCTTATTTTCATATTGTTTGTCATAAGGATATTCAGCTGGATCCGTCAGATTATGCTCAACTTTAAACACTCGACAATTTCGTTTACTCGTATAAGATCGAAAACAAGATGGATGATAAACAATCTTCACATCGGTAGAATATACGTTTTCGAGACAAGTCAATTCTTGAATCACTTTCTCAAAAACGGAATTTTTGCGTGTAGACATTGCCTCTACAAAACTGCTCTTCCCAACATCTCTCATATTTACTCTCTGCTCAAGTGAAACGCGTTGACAAACGATGCATTTGTCCCATGAAATGTTTTCTCTTTTCTTTTTGGGGTTAGAGGGGTCGAGTTTTACTGAACTCTCAAAACTAGCCATAATATCTTAATAAACTTGGTTGTCAAAACTAATAACCAATATAATATATGAAGAACACAAATTAACAAATTCAATATGTACACAAAATTTGTGTAAAACTCCGTAGCTCAGAACTGATCACATTTTGAAACAAAATCAACTTAATACCAACTCTCTATTTCTCTAGCAAAATAAAAACAACGAAAACCGAAAAATAGAAACAAATCAGTTATTTACAAAATACCAGTAAAAGCCGGAAAATATCGTATCCCAAAGGGTTCGGTTTGTGTATTACAAACAGTCGAAAATAATAACTATTTACAACAAAAGTTACTAAAGTGAAGCACTCGTTGACCTCAAATGCATTTCATTTATAATAAAATAACAAGTAAATATAACTAGTCGTCAATATTTGCTTATGACACGCCGTTTCAAAAACTCATTTATCGAGTGAATTGTCCTATTTAGTGACCGAACACAGTAACACTCCTATCAATTATCGGATTGGTAATATTTCCGCATTAAAAGCCGCCTTTGTAGGTAGAGGTTTTTTTTCGATTTATTTCTAAATAACACTGTATAAAATTGTGAAATTTGACACGGAGCAGCTTTAAAACATATAATTGTCTTTTTATTATAACAAAGCGCAATTTCATAACAATTGTTCAGATTATCAATGAAAATTATGTAAAAAAATGCATAGAAAAATAACAAAATTTATTATTCGAAATCTTTAAAAAGAATCATTATCAACAGATTTGTACTATCTGGTGTTAATATTTTATGCTTCGTCTTTCGAAAAATAATGCGACACATGCTCACGAATGTTGATAAAAAGGAATAGGTCGTATTTGAAAATAGCTACTAAATGTTTGTATCAAGGGGTATCTATAATAACACCTAGATAACTAAAAATGTGACCACAGAAACATCGTACGAACAAACGAATATGAAAATACAAACATTTATCTATAATTTGAACTAATTTTTAGCCGTATGTTATCTCGGTACATTAAACTCGAAAACTAGAAGGCCTACAGAAATAATTTGCAGTACTATAAGAGAGAGTATAAAATAAGTACCTCAGTCAGTATAAGAGAGAGTATATGATTAGTACCTCAGTGTAAGAGAGAGTATATAATAAGTACTTCAGTATAAGAGAGAGTATATAATTAGTACCTCAGTATAAGAGACAATATATGATTAATACCTCAGTATAAGAGAGAGTATATAATTATACCCCCGCTCCCCGAAGTGGGTATACTGTTTTACCTCTGCCCGTCTGTCCGTCCTTTCGTCCATCCAATATATTTTTCTCATTAACTGTTGATGGCAGAAATCTGATATTTGGTCACAAGCGTCATATTGTGGGTAGCGTTTTTCGACCCGTCAGATTTCTACTTCCTGTTTGCCGACTTAGTTGGTTTTTATACACATTGAACATATATGCTCATTTTTTGTCGCATTTTTCTCAGCAACTATTGATGGCAGAAATCTGATATTTGGTCACAAGCTTCATATAGGTACCCCATATCATGGGAAGCGTTTTTGGACCCATCAGATTCCTACTTCCTGTTTGCCGACTTTGTTGATTTTTATACACAATGAACATACATTTTGTATATGCCCATTTTTAGTCGCATTTTTCTCAGCAACTATTGAATGCAGAAATCCGATATTTGGTCACAAGCTTTATATAGGTACCCCATATTGTGGGAAGCGTTTTTTGACCCGTCAGATTACTACTTCCTGTTTGCCGAAGAGCGGGGGTATCATAAGTGAGCATTAGCTCACAGTTCATCTTGTTAGTACCTCAGTATAAGAGAGGGTATAAAATAAGTACCTCAGTATAAGAGAGTGTATATAATTAGTAGCTCAGTATCAGAGAGAGAATATGATTAGTACCTCAGTATAAGAGAATATATAATAAGTATCTCAATATAAGAGAGAGTACACAATAAGAACTTCACTGTAAGAGAGTATATAATTAGTACCTTAGCATAAGAGAGTATAAAATACGTACCTCAGTATAAGAGAGAGTATATAATTAGTACCTCAGTATAAGAGAGAGTATATAATTAATACCTCAGTATAAGATAAGAGTATATAATTAGTACCTCAGTATAAGAGAGAGTATATAATAAGTACTGTGGTATAAGAGAGAGTGTATAATTAGTACCTCAGTATAAGAGAGAATATATCATAAGTACCTCAGTATAAGAGAGAGTATATAATAATTATCTCAGTATAAGAGAGAGTATATAATAAGTACTTTAGTATAAGAGAGAGTATATAATAAGTACCTTAGTATAAGAGAGAGTATATAATAAGTACCTCAGTATAAGAGAGAGTGTATAATTAGTACCTCAGTATAAGAGAGAGTATATAATAATTATCTCAGTATAAGAGAGAGTATATAATAAGTACTTTAGTATAAGAGAGAGTATATAATAAGTACCTTAGTATAAGAGAGAGTGTATAATTAGTACCTCAGTATAAGAGAGAGTATATAATAATTATCTCAGTATAAGAGAGAGTATATAATAATTATCTCAGTATAAGAGAGAGTATATAATAAGTACTTTAGTATAAGAGAGAGTATATAATAAGTACTTTAGTATAAGAGAGAGTATATAATAAGTACCTTAGTATAAGAGAGAGTATATAATTAGTACCTCAGTATAAGAGAGAATATATAATAATTATCTCAGTATAAGAGAGAGTATATAATAATTATCTCAGTATAAGAGAGAGTATATAATAAGTACTTTAGTATAAGAGAGAGTATATAATAAGTACTTTAGTATAAGAGAGAGTATATAATAAGTACCTTAGTATAAGAGAGAGTGTATAATTAGTACCTCAGTATAAGAGAGAGTATATAATAATTATCTCAGTATAAGAGAGAGTATATAATAATTATCTCAGTATAAGAGGAAGTATATAATAAGTACTTTAGTATAAGAGAGAGTATATAATAAGTACTTTAGTATAAGAGAGAGTATATAATAAGTACCTTAGTATAAGAGAGAGTATATAATTAGTACCTCAGTATAAGAGAGAATATATAATAATTATCTCAGTATAAGAGAGAGTATATAATAATTATCTCAGTATAAGAGAGAGTATATAATAAGTACTTTAGTATAAGAGAGAGTATATAATAAGTACTTTAGTATAAGAGAGAGTATATAATAAGTACCTTAGTATAAGAGAGAGTATATAATTAGTACCTCAGTATAAGAGAGAATATATAATAATTATCTCAGTATAAGAGAGAGTATATAATAATTATCTCAGTATAAGAGAGAGTATATAATAAGTACTTTAGTATAAGAGAGAGTATATAATAAGTACTTTAGTATAAGAGAGAGTATATAATAAGTACCTTAGTATAAGAGAGAGTATACAATAAGTACCTCAGTATAAGAGAGAGTGTAAGCATACTTTTATTCCGGTGTGTAGAATTTCCGATGAGAAAAGTTACACTAGTGTTGTCTATCCATAAATAGTGAGAACTTTAAAAAACACAGGTAAGTTTTGTTTATAATGTAATTAGTACCTTAGTATAAGAGAGGGTATGAAATAAGTACCTCAGTATAAGAGAGGGTATATAATTAGTACCTCAGTATAAGAGAGAGTATATGATTAGTACCTCAGTATAAGAGAAAGTATATAATAAGTACCTCAGTATAAGAGAGAGTATATAATTAGTACCTCAGTATAAGAGAGGGTATAAAATAAGTACCTCAATATAAGAGAGAGTATATAATTAGTATTTCAGTATAAGAGAGAGTATGTAATAAGTACCGCAGTATAGACCTTTTTATTCTTAAAAACATGGGCGCGGCCATTATCGACTTCCGAGTGTGTCCGCCATTAGTAAAGTGACAAAATTTTAAGTTCTTGGGGTTTATCGATACGCCAATGTATGGTTTCTCTAGTACAGGTGTCACAATATACTGTTATTTCGGCTTGAAATTCAATGATAACACCTGCTGTGAAGTGATTTTTAAACGGAGATATAATGACAATGATATGACAACAAATAAATTACCTGGTATGTAGTTTATTAGCTCACCTGGCCTTTAGGCCATGTGAGCTATTGTCATCACTTTTCGTCCGTCGTCCGTCCGTCAACATTTCACATTTTAATCTTCTCCTCAGAAACTACTGAGCCAATCTCAACCAAACTTTGCTGAAATGATTCTTGGATGGCCCCCTTCCAAAATTGTGTCCGGTGATCCCGACTTTCAACCAAGATGGCCGCCAAGCTAAAAATAGAAAAAAGGGGGGATGAAATTTTAATTGTCCATTGCTGCTTTAGTGTAAGTCAAAATGAGCTGAAATTTTAACTGCAGCTACATGGCAAGGAGTAGTTTAACATATATTCCGGATTTTTCTGTGAAATTTTTCTTTCAGCCGATATATAGCGATTATGCAAATTAGGCATATTTTGATAAAAGATCACATTTAAATCTTCTCCACTGAAACCGCTGAACCAAATTAAACCAAACCTGGCAGGGATGGTCCCTGGGTGGGTCCCTTTCAAAATTGTGTCCGACAGCCCCGCCCTCCATTCAAGAATGCCGCTGTTACTAAAAATAGAAATTTCTTCAAATGGCTAAAACTGCTCTATTTTAAGCCAGAATGTGCCCAAATTTGAACTGTATAAGCATAATGATGAGCTTTTCAGCATGTATGACAGGATTTTTTATGAACTTTGAACTTTTGCCGATTTTGACCGATTATGCAAATTAGAAAAAAGGGGGGATGAAATTTAAAAAAAATCTTCTCCTCTGAAACTACTGAGCCAATCTCAACCAAACTTTGCTGAAATGATTCTTGGATGGCCCCCTTCCAAAATTGTGTCCGGTGATCCCGACTTCCAACCAAGATGGCCGCCAAGCTAAAAATAGAAAAAAGGGGGGATGAAATTTTAATTGTCCATTGCTGCTTTAGTGTAAGTCAAAATGAGCTGAAATTTTAACTGCAGCTACATGGCAAGAAGTAGTTTAGCAATTATTCCGGATTTTTCTGTGAAATTTTTCTTTCAGCCGATATATACCGATTATGCAAATTAGGCATATTTTGATAAAAGATCACATTTAAATCTTCTCCACTGAAACCGCTGAACCAAATTAAGCCAAACCTGGCAGGGATGGTCCCTGGGTGGGTCCCTTTCAAAATTGTGTCGACAGCCCCGCCCTCCATTCAAGAATGCCGCTGTTACTAAAAATAGAAATTTCTTCAAATGGCTAAAACTGCTCTATTTTAAGCCAGAATGTGCCCAAATTTGAACTGTATAAGCATAATGATGAGCTTTTCAGCATGTATGACAGGATTTTTTATGAACTTTGAACTTTTGCCGATTTTGACCGATTATGCAAATTAGAAAAAAGGGGGGATGAAATTTAAAAAAAATCTTCTCCTCGGAAACTACTGAGTCAATATCAACCAAACTTTGCTGAAATGATTCTTGGATGGTCCCCTTCCAAAAATGTGTCCGGTGATCCCGACTTCCAACCAAGATGGCAGCCAAGCTAAAAATAGAAAAAAGGGGGGATGAAATTTTAATTGTCCATTGCTGCTTTAGTGTAAGTCAAAATGAGCTGAAATTTTAACTGCAGCTACATGGCAAGAAGTAGTTTAGCAATTATTCCGGGTTTTTCTGTGAAATTTTTCTTTCAGCCGATATATACCGATTATGCAAATTAGGCATATTTTGATAAAAGATCACATTTAAATCTTCTCCTCTGAAACCGCTGAACCAAATTAAACCAAACCTGGCAGGGATGGTCCCTGGGTGGTTCCCTTTCAAAATTGTGTCCGACAGCCCCGCCCTCCATTCAAGATGGCCGCTGTTACTAAAAATAGAAATTTCTTCAAATGGCCAAAACTGCTCTATTTTAAGCCAGAATGTGCCCAAATTTGAACTGTGTAAGCATAATGATGAGCTTTTTAGCATATATTACAGGATTTTTTATGAACTTTGAACTTTTGCCGATTTTGACCGATTATGCAAATTAGAAAAAAGGGGGGATGAAATTTAAAAAAAATCTTCTCCTCGGAAACTACTGAGCCAATCTCAACCAAACTTTGCTGAAATGATTCTTGGATGGCCCCCTTCCAAAATTGTGTCCGGTGATCCCGACTTCCAACCAAGATGGCCGCCAAGCTAAAAATAGAAAAAAGGGGGGATGAAATTTTAATTGTCCATTGCTGCTTTAGTGTAAGTCAAAATGAGTTGAAATTTTAACTGCAGCTACATGGCAAGAAGTAGTTTAGCAATTATTCCGGATTTTTCTGTGAAATTTTTCTTTCAGCCGATATATACCGATTATGCAAATTAGGCATATTTTGATAAAAGATCACATTTAAATCTTCTCCACTGAAACCGCTGAACCAAATTAAGCCAAACCTGGCAGGGATGGTCCCTGGGTGGGTCCCTTTCAAAATTGTGTCGACAGCCCCGCCCTCCATTCAAGAATGCCGCTGTTACTAAAAATAGAAATTTCTTCAAATGGCTAAAACTGCTCTATTTTAAGCCAGAATGTGCCCAAATTTGAACTGTATAAGCATAATGATGAGCTTTTCAGCATGTATGACAGGATTTTTTATGAACTTTGAACTTTTGCCGATTTTGACCGATTATGCAAATTAGAAAAAAGGGGGGATGAAATTTTAAAAAAATCTTCTCCTCGGAAACTACTGAGTCAATATCAACCAAACTTTGCTGAAATGATTCTTGGATGGTCCCCTTCCAAAAATGTGTCCGGTGATCCCGACTTCCAACCAAGATGGCAGCCAAGCTAAAAATAGAAAAAAGGGGGGATGAAATTTTAATTGTCCATTGCTGCTTTAGTGTAAGTCAAAATGAGCTGAAATTTTAACTGCAGCTACATGGCAAGAAGTAGTTTAGCAATTATTCCGGATTTTTCTGTGAAATTTTTCTTTCAGCCGATATATACCGATTATGCAAATTAGGCATATTTTGATAAAAGATCACATTTAAATCTTCTCCTCTGAAACCGCTGAACCAAATTAAACCAAACCTGGCAGGGATGGTCCCTGGGTGGTTCCCTTTCAAAATTGTGTCCGACAGCCCCGCCCTCCATTCAAGATGGCCGCTGTTACTAAAAATAGAAATTTCTTCAAATGGCCAAAACTGCTCTATTTTAAGCCAGAATGTGCCCAAATTTGAACTGTGTAAGCATAATGATGAGCTTTTTAGCATATATTACAGGATTTTTTATGAACTTTGAACTTTTGCCGATTTTGACCGATTATGCAAATTAGAAAAAAGGGGGGATGAAATTTAAAAAAAATCTTCTCCTCGGAAACTACTGAGTCAATATCAACCAAACTTTGCTGAAATGATTCTTGGATGGCCCCCTTCCAAAAATGTGTCCGTTGATCCCAACTTCCAACCAAGATGGCCGCCAAGCTAAAAATAGAAAAAAGGGGGGATGAAATTTTAATTGTCCATTGCTGCTTTAGTGTAAGTCAAAATGAGCTGAAATTTTAACTGCAGCTACATGGCAAGGAGTAGTTTAACATATATTCCGGATTTTTCTGTGAAATTTTTCTTTCAGCCGATATATACCGATTATGCAAATTAGGCATATTTTGATAAAAGATCACATTTAAATCTTCTCCACTGAAACCGCTGAACCAAATTAAACCAAACCTGGCAGGGATGGTCCCTGGGTGGGTCCCTTTCAAAATTGTGTCCGACAGCCCCGCCCTCCATTCAAGAATGCCGCTGTTACTAAAAATAGAAATTTCTTCAAATGGCTAAAACTGCTCTATTTTAAGCCAGAATGTGCCCAAATTTGAACTGTATAAGCATAATGATGAGCTTTTCAGCATGTATGACAGGATTTTTTATGAACTTTGAACTTTTGCCGATTTTGACCGATTATGCAAATTAGAAAAAAGGGGGGATGAAATTTAAAAAAAATCTTCTCCTCTGAAACTACTGAGCCAATCTCAACCAAACTTTGCTGAAATGATTCTTGGATGGCCCCCTTCCAAAATTGTGTCCGGTGATCCCGACTTTCAACCAAGATGGCCGCCAAGCTAAAAATAGAAAAAAGGGGGGATGAAATTTTAATTGTCCATTGCTGCTTTAGTGTAAGTCAAAATGAGCTGAAATTTTAACTGCAGCTACATGGCAAGGAGTAGTTTAACATATATTCCGGATTTTTCTGTGAAATTTTTCTTTCAGCCGATATATACCGATTATGCAAATTAGGCATATTTTGATAAAAGATCACATTTAAATCTTCTCCACTGAAACCGCTGAACCAAATTAAACCAAACCTGGCAGGGATGGTCCCTGGGTGGGTCCCTTTCAAAATTGTGTCGACAGCCCCGCCCTCCATTCAAGAATGCCGCTGTTACTAAAAATAGAAATTTCTTCAAATGGCTAAAACTGCTCTATTTTAAGCCAGAATGTGCCCAAATTTGAACTGTATAAGCATAATGATGAGCTTTTCAGCATGTACGACAGGATTTTTTATGAACTTTGAACTTTTGCCGATTTTGACCGATTATGCAAATTAGAAAAAAGGGGGGATGAAATTTAAAAAAAATCTTCTCCTCGGAAACTACTGAGCCAATCTCAACCAAACTTTGCTGAAATGATTCTTGGATGGCCCCCTTCCAAAATTGTGTCCGGTGATCCCGACTTCCAACCAAGATGGCCGCCAAGCTAAAAATAGAAAAAAGGGGGGATGAAATTTTAATTGTCCATTGCTGCTTTAGTGTAAGTCAAAATGAGTTGAAATTTTAACTGCAGCTACATGGCAAGAAGTAGTTTAGCAATTATTCCGGATTTTTCTGTGAAATTTTTCTTTCAGCCGATATATACCGATTATGCAAATTAGGCATATTTTGATAAAAGATCACATTTAAATCTTCTCCTCTGAAACCGCTGAACCAAATTAAACCAAACCTGGCAGGGATGGTCCCTGGGTGGTTCCCTTTCAAAATTGTGTCCGACAGCCCCGCCCTCCATTCAAGATGGCCGCTGTTACTAAAAATAGAAATTTCTTCAAATGGCCAAAACTGCTCTATTTTAAGCCAGAATGTGCCCAAATTTGAACTGTGTAAGCATAATGATGAGCTTTTTAGCATATATTACAGGATTTTTTATGAACTTTGAACTTTTGCCGATTTTGACCGATTATGCAAATTAGAAAAAAGGGGGGATGAAATTTAAAAAAAATCTTCTCCTCGGAAACTACTGAGTCAATATCAACCAAACTTTGCTGAAATGATTCTTGGATGGCCCCCTTCCAAAAATGTGTCCGTTGATCCCGACTTCCAACCAAGATGGCCGCCAAGCTAAAAATAGAAAAAAGGGGGGATGAAATTTTAATTGTCCATTGCTGCTTTAGTGTAAGTCAAAATGAGCTGAAATTTTAACTGCAGCTACATGGCAAGGAGTAGTTTAACATATATTCCGGATTTTTCTGTGAAATTTTTCTTTCAGCCGATATATACCGATTATGCAAATTAGGCATATTTTGATAAAAGATCACATTTAAATCTTCTCCTCTGAAACCGCTGAACCAAATTAAACCAAACCTGGCAGGGATGGTCCCTGGGTGGTTCCCTTTCAAAATTGTGTCCGACAGCCCCGCCCTCCATTCAAGATGGCCGCTGTTACTAAAAATAGAAATTTCTTCAAATGGCCAAAACTGCTCTATTTTAAGCCAGAATGTGCCCAAATTTGAACTGTGTAAGCATAATGATGAGCTTTTTAGCATATATTACAGGATTTTTTATGAACTTTGAACTTTTGCCGATTTTGACCGATTATGCAAATTAGAAAAAAGGGGGGATGAAATTTAAAAAAAATCTTCTCCTCGGAAACTACTGAGTCAATCTCAACCAAACTTTGCTGAAATGATTCTTGGATGGCCCCCTTCCAAAAATGTGTCCGTTGATCCCAACTTCCAACCAAGATGGCCGCCAAGCTAAAAATAGAAAAAAGGGGGGATGAAATTTTAATTGTCCATTGCTGCTTTAGTGTAAGTCAAAATGAGCTGAAATTTTAACTGCAGCTACATGGCAAGGAGTAGTTTAACATATATTCCGGATTTTTCTGTGAAATTTTTCTTTCAGCCGATATATACCGATTATGCAAATTAGGCATATTTTGATAAAAGATCACATTTAAATCTTCTCCACTGAAACCGCTGAACCAAATTAAACCAAACCTGGCAGGGATGGTCCCTGGGTGGGTCCCTTTCAAAATTGTGTCCGACAGCCCCGCCCTCCATTCAAGAATGCCGCTGTTACTAAAAATAGAAATTTCTTCAAATGGCTAAAACTGCTCTATTTTAAGCCAGAATGTGCCCAAATTTGAACTGTATAAGCATAATGATGAGCTTTTCAGCATGTATGACAGGATTTTTTATGAACTTTGAACTTTTGCCGATTTTGACCGATTATGCAAATTAGAAAAAAGGGGGGATGAAATTTAAAAAAAATCTTCTCCTCTGAAACTACTGAGCCAATCTCAACCAAACTTTGCTGAAATGATTCTTGGATGGCCCCCTTCCAAAATTGTGTCCGGTGATCCCGACTTTCAACCAAGATGGCCGCCAAGCTAAAAATAGAAAAAAGGGGGGATGAAATTTTAATTGTCCATTGCTGCTTTAGTGTAAGTCAAAATGAGCTGAAATTTTAACTGCAGCTACATGGCAAGGAGTAGTTTAACATATATTCCGGATTTTTCTGTGAAATTTTTCTTTCAGCCGATATATACCGATTATGCAAATTAGGCATATTTTGATAAAAGATCACATTTAAATCTTCTCCACTGAAACCGCTGAACCAAATTAAACCAAACCTGGCAGGGATGGTCCCTGGGTGGGTCCCTTTCAAAATTGTGTCGACAGCCCCGCCCTCCATTCAAGAATGCCGCTGTTACTAAAAATAGAAATTTCTTCAAATGGCTAAAACTGCTCTATTTTAAGCCAGAATGTGCCCAAATTTGAACTGTATAAGCATAATGATGAGCTTTTCAGCATGTACGACAGGATTTTTTATGAACTTTGAACTTTTGCCGATTTTGACCGATTATGCAAATTAGAAAAAAGGGGGGATGAAATTTAAAAAAAATCTTCTCCTCGGAAACTACTGAGCCAATCTCAACCAAACTTTGCTGAAATGATTCTTGGATGGCCCCCTTCCAAAATTGTGTCCGGTGATCCCGACTTCCAACCAAGATGGCCGCCAAGCTAAAAATAGAAAAAAGGGGGGATGAAATTTTAATTGTCCATTGCTGCTTTAGTGTAAGTCAAAATGAGTTGAAATTTTAACTGCAGCTACATGGCAAGAAGTAGTTTAGCAATTATTCCGGATTTTTCTGTGAAATTTTTCTTTCAGCCGATATATACCGATTATGCAAATTAGGCATATTTTGATAAAAGATCACATTTAAATCTTCTCCACTGAAACCGCTGAACCAAATTAAACCAAACCTGGCAGGGATGGTCCCTGGGTGGGTCCCTTTCAAAATTGTGTCGACAGCCCCGCCCTCCATTCAAGATGGCCGCTGTTACTAAAAATAGAAATTTCTTCAAATGGCCAAAACTGCTCTATTTTAAGCCAGAATGTGCCCAAATTTGAACTGTGTAAGCATAATGATGAGCTTTTTAGCATATATTACAGGATTTTTTATGAACTTTGAACTTTTGCCGATTTTGACCGATTATGCAAATTAGAAAAAAGGGGGGATGAAATTTAAAAAAAATCTTCTCCTCGGAAACTACTGAGTCAATCTCAACCAAACTTTGCTGAAATGATTCTTGGATGGCCCCCTTCCAAAAATGTGTCCGTTGATCCCAACTTCCAACCAAGATGGCCGCCAAGCTAAAAATAGAAAAAAGGGGGGATGAAATTTTAATTGTCCATTGCTGCTTTAGTGTAAGTCAAAATGAGCTGAAATTTTAACTGCAGCTACATGGCAAGGAGTAGTTTAACATATATTCCGGATTTTTCTGTGAAATTTTTCTTTCAGCCGATATATACCGATTATGCAAATTAGGCATATTTTGATAAAAGATCACATTTAAATCTTCTCCACTGAAACCGCTGAACCAAATTAAACCAAACCTGGCAGGGATGGTCCCTGGGTGGGTCCCTTTCAAAATTGTGTCCGACAGCCCCGCCCTCCATTCAAGAATGCCGCTGTTACTAAAAATAGAAATTTCTTCAAATGGCTAAAACTGCTCTATTTTAAGCCAGAATGTGCCCAAATTTGAACTGTATAAGCATAATGATGAGCTTTTCAGCATGTATGACAGGATTTTTTATGAACTTTGAACTTTTGCCGATTTTGACCGATTATGCAAATTAGAAAAAAGGGGGGATGAAATTTAAAAAAAATCTTCTCCTCTGAAACTACTGAGCCAATCTCAACCAAACTTTGCTGAAATGATTCTTGGATGGCCCCCTTCCAAAATTGTGTCCGGTGATCCCGACTTTCAACCAAGATGGCCGCCAAGCTAAAAATAGAAAAAAGGGGGGATGAAATTTTAATTGTCCATTGCTGCTTTAGTGTAAGTCAAAATGAGCTGAAATTTTAACTGCAGCTACATGGCAAGGAGTAGTTTAACATATATTCCGGATTTTTCTGTGAAATTTTTCTTTCAGCCGATATATACCGATTATGCAAATTAGGCATATTTTGATAAAAGATCACATTTAAATCTTCTCCACTGAAACCGCTGAACCAAATTAAACCAAACCTGGCAGGGATGGTCCCTGGGTGGGTCCCTTTCAAAATTGTGTCGACAGCCCCGCCCTCCATTCAAGAATGCCGCTGTTACTAAAAATAGAAATTTCTTCAAATGGCTAAAACTGCTCTATTTTAAGCCAGAATGTGCCCAAATTTGAACTGTATAAGCATAATGATGAGCTTTTCAGCATGTACGACAGGATTTTTTATGAACTTTGAACTTTTGCCGATTTTGACCGATTATGCAAATTAGAAAAAAGGGGGGATGAAATTTAAAAAAAATCTTCTCCTCGGAAACTACTGAGCCAATCTCAACCAAACTTTGCTGAAATGATTCTTGGATGGCCCCCTTCCAAAATTGTGTCCGGTGATCCCGACTTCCAACCAAGATGGCCGCCAAGCTAAAAATAGAAAAAAGGGGGGATGAAATTTTAATTGTCCATTGCTGCTTTAGTGTAAGTCAAAATGAGTTGAAATTTTAACTGCAGCTACATGGCAAGAAGTAGTTTAGCAATTATTCCGGATTTTTCTGTGAAATTTTTCTTTCAGCCGATATATACCGATTATGCAAATTAGGCATATTTTGATAAAAGATCACATTTAAATCTTCTCCACTGAAACCGCTGAACCAAATTAAACCAAACCTGGCAGGGATGGTCCCTGGGTGGGTCCCTTTCAAAATTGTGTCGACAGCCCCGCCCTCCATTCAAGAATGCCGCTGTTACTAAAAATAGAAATTTCTTCAAATGGCTAAAACTGCTCTATTTTAAGCCAGAATGTGCCCAAATTTGAACTGTATAAGCATAATGATGAGCTTTTCAGCATGTACGACAGGATTTTTTATGAACTTTGAACTTTTGCCGATTTTGACCGATTATGCAAATTAGAAAAAAGGGGGGATGAAATTTAAAAAAAATCTTCTCCTCGGAAACTACTGAGCCAATCTCAACCAAACTTTGCTGAAATGATTCTTGGATGGCCCCCTTCCAAAATTGTGTCCGGTGATCCCGACTTCCAACCAAGATGGCCGCCAAGCTAAAAATAGAAAAAAGGGGGGATGAAATTTTAATTGTCCATTGCTGCTTTAGTGTAAGTCAAAATGAGTTGAAATTTTAACTGCAGCTACATGGCAAGAAGTAGTTTAGCAATTATTCCGGATTTTTCTGTGAAATTTTTCTTTCAGCCGATATATACCGATTATGCAAATTAGGCATATTTTGATAAAAGATCACATTTAAATCTTCTCCACTGAAACCGCTGAACCAAATTAAACCAAACCTGGCAGGGATGGTCCCTGGGTGGGTCCCTTTCAAAATTGTGTCCGACAGCCCCGCCCTCCATTCAAGAATGCCGCTGTTACTAAAAATAGAAATTTCTTCAAATGGCTAAAACTGCTCTATTTTAAGCCAGAATGTGCCCAAATTTGAACTGTATAAGCATAATGATGAGCTTTTCAGCATGTATGACAGGATTTTTTATGAACTTTGAACTTTTGCCGATTTTGACCGATTATGCAAATTAGAAAAAAGGGGGGATGAAATTTAAAAAAAATCTTCTCCTCTGAAACTACTGAGCCAATCTCAACCAAACTTTGCTGAAATGATTCTTGGATGGCCCCCTTCCAAAATTGTGTCCGGTGATCCCGACTTTCAACCAAGATGGCCGCCAAGCTAAAAATAGAAAAAAGGGGGGATGAAATTTTAATTGTCCATTGCTGCTTTAGTGTAAGTCAAAATGAGCTGAAATTTTAACTGCAGCTACATGGCAAGGAGTAGTTTAACATATATTCCGGATTTTTCTGTGAAATTTTTCTTTCAGCCGATATATACCGATTATGCAAATTAGGCATATTTTGATAAAAGATCACATTTAAATCTTCTCCACTGAAACCGCTGAACCAAATTAAACCAAACCTGGCAGGGATGGTCCCTGGGTGGGTCCCTTTCAAAATTGTGTCGACAGCCCCGCCCTCCATTCAAGAATGCCGCTGTTACTAAAAATAGAAATTTCTTCAAATGGCTAAAACTGCTCTATTTTAAGCCAGAATGTGCCCAAATTTGAACTGTATAAGCATAATGATGAGCTTTTCAGCATGTACGACAGGATTTTTTATGAACTTTGAACTTTTGCCGATTTTGACCGATTATGCAAATTAGAAAAAAGGGGGGATGAAATTTAAAAAAAATCTTCTCCTCGGAAACTACTGAGCCAATCTCAACCAAACTTTGCTGAAATGATTCTTGGATGGCCCCCTTCCAAAATTGTGTCCGGTGATCCCGACTTCCAACCAAGATGGCCGCCAAGCTAAAAATAGAAAAAAGGGGGGATGAAATTTTAATTGTCCATTGCTGCTTTAGTGTAAGTCAAAATGAGTTGAAATTTTAACTGCAGCTACATGGCAAGAAGTAGTTTAGCAATTATTCCGGATTTTTCTGTGAAATTTTTCTTTCAGCCGATATATACCGATTATGCAAATTAGGCATATTTTGATAAAAGATCACATTTAAATCTTCTCCACTGAAACCGCTGAACCAAATTAAACCAAACCTGGCAGGGATGGTCCCTGGGTGGGTCCCTTTCAAAATTGTGTCCGACAGCCCCGCCCTCCATTCAAGAATGCCGCTGTTACTAAAAATAGAAATTTCTTCAAATGGCTAAAACTGCTCTATTTTAAGCCAGAATGTGCCCAAATTTGAACTGTATAAGCATAATGATGAGCTTTTCAGCATGTACGACAGGATTTTTTATGAACTTTGAACTTTTGCCGATTTTGACCGATTATGCAAATTAGAAAAAAGGGGGGATGAAATTAAAAAAAAATCTTCTCCTCGGAAACTACTGAGCCAATCTCAACCAAACTTTGCTGAAATGATTCTTGGATGGCCCCCTTCCAAAATTGTGTCCGGTGATCCCGACTTCCAACCAAGATGGCCGCCAAGCTAAAAATAGAAAAAAGGGGGGATGAAATTTTAATTGTCCATTGCTGCTTTAGTGTAAGTCAAAATGAGCTGAAATTTTAACTGCAGCTACATGGCAAGAAGTAGTTTAGCAATTATTCCGGATTTTTCTGTGAAATTTTTCTTTCAGCCGATATATACCGATTATGCAAATTAGGCATATTTTGATAAAAGATCACATTTAAATCTTCTCCTCTGAAACCGCTGAACCAAATTAAACCAAACCTGGCAGGGATGGTCCCTGGGTGGTTCCCTTTCAAAATTGTGTCCGACAGCCCCGCCCTCCATTCAAGATGGCCGCTGTTACTAAAAATAGAAATTTCTTCAAATGGCCAAAACTGCTCTATTTTAAGCCAGAATGTGCCCAAATTTGAACTGTGTAAGCATAATGATGAGCTTTTTAGCATATATTACAGGATTTTTTATGAACTTTGAACTTTTGCCGATTTTGACCGATTATGCAAATTAGAAAAAAGGGGGGATGAAATTTAAAAAAAATCTTCTCCTCGGAAACTACTGAGTCAATCTCAACCAAACTTTGCTGAAATGATTCTTGGATGGCCCCCTTCCAAAAATGTGTCCGTTGATCCCAACTTCCAACCAAGATGGCCGCCAAGCTAAAAATAGAAAAAAGGGGGGATGAAATTTTAATTGTCCATTGCTGCTTTAGTGTAAGTCAAAATGAGCTGAAATTTTAACTGCAGCTACATGGCAAGGAGTAGTTTAACATATATTCCGGATTTTTCTGTGAAATTTTTCTTTCAGCCGATATATACCGATTATGCAAATTAGGCATATTTTGATAAAAGATCACATTTAAATCTTCTCCACTGAAACCGCTGAACCAAATTAAACCAAACCTGGCAGGGATGGTCCCTGGGTGGGTCCCTTTCAAAATTGTGTCCGACAGCCCCGCCCTCCATTCAAGAATGCCGCTGTTACTAAAAATAGAAATTTCTTCAAATGGCTAAAACTGCTCTATTTTAAGCCAGAATGTGCCCAAATTTGAACTGTATAAGCATAATGATGAGCTTTTCAGCATGTATGACAGGATTTTTTATGAACTTTGAACTTTTGCCGATTTTGACCGATTATGCAAATTAGAAAAAAGGGGGGATGAAATTTAAAAAAAATCTTCTCCTCTGAAACTACTGAGCCAATCTCAACCAAACTTTGCTGAAATGATTCTTGGATGGCCCCCTTCCAAAATTGTGTCCGGTGATCCCGACTTTCAACCAAGATGGCCGCCAAGCTAAAAATAGAAAAAAGGGGGGATGAAATTTTAATTGTCCATTGCTGCTTTAGTGTAAGTCAAAATGAGCTGAAATTTTAACTGCAGCTACATGGCAAGGAGTAGTTTAACATATATTCCGGATTTTTCTGTGAAATTTTTCTTTCAGCCGATATATACCGATTATGCAAATTAGGCATATTTTGATAAAAGATCACATTTAAATCTTCTCCACTGAAACCGCTGAACCAAATTAAACCAAACCTGGCAGGGATGGTCCCTGGGTGGGTCCCTTTCAAAATTGTGTCGACAGCCCCGCCCTCCATTCAAGAATGCCGCTGTTACTAAAAATAGAAATTTCTTCAAATGGCTAAAACTGCTCTATTTTAAGCCAGAATGTGCCCAAATTTGAACTGTATAAGCATAATGATGAGCTTTTCAGCATGTACGACAGGATTTTTTATGAACTTTGAACTTTTGCCGATTTTGACCGATTATGCAAATTAGAAAAAAGGGGGGATGAAATTTAAAAAAAATCTTCTCCTCGGAAACTACTGAGCCAATCTCAACCAAACTTTGCTGAAATGATTCTTGGATGGCCCCCTTCCAAAATTGTGTCCGGTGATCCCGACTTCCAACCAAGATGGCCGCCAAGCTAAAAATAGAAAAAAGGGGGGATGAAATTTTAATTGTCCATTGCTGCTTTAGTGTAAGTCAAAATGAGTTGAAATTTTAACTGCAGCTACATGGCAAGAAGTAGTTTAGCAATTATTCCGGATTTTTCTGTGAAATTTTTCTTTCAGCCGATATATACCGATTATGCAAATTAGGCATATTTTGATAAAAGATCACATTTAAATCTTCTCCTCTGAAACCGCTGAACCAAATTAAACCAAACCTGGCAGGGATGGTCCCTGGGTGGTTCCCTTTCAAAATTGTGTCCGACAGCCCCGCCCTCCATTCAAGATGGCCGCTGTTACTAAAAATAGAAATTTCTTCAAATGGCCAAAACTGCTCTATTTTAAGCCAGAATGTGCCCAAATTTGAACTGTGTAAGCATAATGATGAGCTTTTTAGCATATATTACAGGATTTTTTATGAACTTTGAACTTTTGCCGATTTTGACCGATTATGCAAATTAGAAAAAAGGGGGGATGAAATTTAAAAAAAATCTTCTCCTCGGAAACTACTGAGTCAATATCAACCAAACTTTGCTGAAATGATTCTTGGATGGCCCCCTTCCAAAAATGTGTCCGTTGATCCCAACTTCCAACCAAGATGGCCGCCAAGCTAAAAATAGAAAAAAGGGGGGATGAAATTTTAATTGTCCATTGCTGCTTTAGTGTAAGTCAAAATGAGCTGAAATTTTAACTGCAGCTACATGGCAAGGAGTAGTTTAACATATATTCCGGATTTTTCTGTGAAATTTTTCTTTCAGCCGATATATACCGATTATGCAAATTAGGCATATTTTGATAAAAGATCACATTTAAATCTTCTCCACTGAAACCGCTGAACCAAATTAAACCAAACCTGGCAGGGATGGTCCCTGGGTGGGTCCCTTTCAAAATTGTGTCCGACAGCCCCGCCCTCCATTCAAGAATGCCGCTGTTACTAAAAATAGAAATTTCTTCAAATGGCTAAAACTGCTCTATTTTAAGCCAGAATGTGCCCAAATTTGAACTGTATAAGCATAATGATGAGCTTTTCAGCATGTATGACAGGATTTTTTATGAACTTTGAACTTTTGCCGATTTTGACCGATTATGCAAATTAGAAAAAAGGGGGGATGAAATTTAAAAAAAATCTTCTCCTCTGAAACTACTGAGCCAATCTCAACCAAACTTTGCTGAAATGATTCTTGGATGGCCCCCTTCCAAAATTGTGTCCGGTGATCCCGACTTTCAACCAAGATGGCCGCCAAGCTAAAAATAGAAAAAAGGGGGGATGAAATTTTAATTGTCCATTGCTGCTTTAGTGTAAGTCAAAATGAGCTGAAATTTTAACTGCAGCTACATGGCAAGGAGTAGTTTAACATATATTCCGGATTTTTCTGTGAAATTTTTCTTTCAGCCGATATATACCGATTATGCAAATTAGGCATATTTTGATAAAAGATCACATTTAAATCTTCTCCACTGAAACCGCTGAACCAAATTAAACCAAACCTGGCAGGGATGGTCCCTGGGTGGGTCCCTTTCAAAATTGTGTCCGACAGCCCCGCCCTCCATTCAAGAATGCCGCTGTTACTAAAAATAGAAATTTCTTCAAATGGCTAAAACTGCTCTATTTTAAGCCAGAATGTGCCCAAATTTGAACTGTATAAGCATAATGATGAGCTTTTCAGCATGTACGACAGGATTTTTTATGAACTTTGAACTTTTGCCGATTTTGACCGATTATGCAAATTAGAAAAAAGGGGGGATGAAATTTAAAAAAAATCTTCTCCTCTGAAACTACTGAGCCAATCTCAACCAAACTTTGCTGAAATGATTCTTGGATGGCCCCCTTCCAAAATTGTGTCCGGTGATCCCGACTTCCAACCAAGATGGCCGCCAAGCTAAAAATAGAAAAAAGGGGGGATGAAATTTTAATTGTCCATTGCTGCTTTAGTGTAAGTCAAAATGAGTTGAAATTTTAACTGCAGCTACATGGCAAGAAGTAGTTTAGCAATTATTCCGGATTTTTCTGTGAAATTTTTCTTTCAGCCGATATATACCGATTATGCAAATTAGGCATATTTTGATAAAAGATCACATTTAAATCTTCTCCACTGAAACCGCTGAACCAAATTAAACCAAACCTGGCAGGGATGGTCCCTGGGTGGGTCCCTTTCAAAATTGTGTCCGACAGCCCCGCCCTCCATTCAAGAATGCCGCTGTTACTAAAAATAGAAATTTCTTCAAATGGCTAAAACTGCTCTATTTTAAGCCAGAATGTGCCCAAATTTGAACTGTATAAGCATAATGATGAGCTTTTCAGCATGTATGACAGGATTTTTTATGAACTTTGAACTTTTGCCGATTTTGACCGATTATGCAAATTAGAAAAAAGGGGGGATGAAATTAAAAAAAAATCTTCTCCTCTGAAACTACTGAGCCAATCTCAACCAAACTTTGCTGAAATGATTCTTGGATGGCCCCCTTCCAAAATTGTGTCCGGTGATCCCGACTTTCAACCAAGATGGCCGCCAAGCTAAAAATAGAAAAAAGGGGGGATGAAATTTTAATTGTCCATTGCTGCTTTAGTGTAAGTCAAAATGAGCTGAAATTTTAACTGCAGCTACATGGCAAGGAGTAGTTTAACATATATTCCGGATTTTTCTGTGAAATTTTTCTTTCAGCCGATATATACCGATTATGCAAATTAGGCATATTTTGATAAAAGATCACATTTAAATCTTCTCCACTGAAACCGCTGAACCAAATTAAACCAAACCTGGCAGGGATGGTCCCTGGGTGGGTCCCTTTCAAAATTGTGTCGACAGCCCCGCCCTCCATTCAAGAATGCCGCTGTTACTAAAAATAGAAATTTCTTCAAATGGCTAAAACTGCTCTATTTTAAGCCAGAATGTGCCCAAATTTGAACTGTATAAGCATAATGATGAGCTTTTCAGCATGTACGACAGGATTTTTTATGAACTTTGAACTTTTGCCGATTTTGACCGATTATGCAAATTAGAAAAAAGGGGGGATGAAATTTAAAAAAAATCTTCTCCTCGGAAACTACTGAGCCAATCTCAACCAAACTTTGCTGAAATGATTCTTGGATGGCCCCCTTCCAAAATTGTGTCCGGTGATCCCGACTTCCAACCAAGATGGCCGCCAAGCTAAAAATAGAAAAAAGGGGGGATGAAATTTTAATTGTCCATTGCTGCTTTAGTGTAAGTCAAAATGAGTTGAAATTTTAACTGCAGCTACATGGCAAGAAGTAGTTTAGCAATTATTCCGGATTTTTCTGTGAAATTTTTCTTTCAGCCGATATATACCGATTATGCAAATTAGGCATATTTTGATAAAAGATCGCATTTAAATCTTCTCCTCTGAAACCGCTGAACCAAATTAAACCAAACCTGGCAGGGATGGTCCCTGGGTGGTTCCCTTTCAAATTTGTGTCCGACAGCCCCGCCCTCCATTCAAGATGGTTGCTGTTACTAAAAATAGAAATTTCTTCAATTGTCCATTTCTGCTTTAGTATAAGTCAAAATGAGCTCAAATTTGAACTGCAGCTACATGTCAAATAGTAGTTTAGCATATGTTCGGGGTTTTTTTTTGAAATTTTTCTTTTAGCCGATTTATACCGATTATGCAAATTAGGCATATTTTGATAAAAGATCACATTTAAATCTTCTCCTCCGAAACCGCTGAACCAAATTTGTGTCTGGTGGTCCCGCCCTCTGACCAAGATGGCTGCACAGCTGTACTTAGTTTAACATAGGACCCTATGGGAAATTCACATAAAAACCATCTTGTCTGGAACCAGTAGCTCAATTAAAACCAAACTTAGATGGAATAGTCATTGGATGGTCCTCTTCCAAAATGGTGTCCGGCAATTGCGCTCTCCCGCCAAGATGGCCACCACAGTGCAATTGCGTTGTTATTGAAAGCAGCTTTGATCCAGGTGAGCGATTACAGGCTCCTGGGAGCCTCTGGTTTTTAATTACCGTTATATTCCCCATACAAAATCAGTATAAATCCTACTTGATTGAAAACTGCATGCGCTTTTTTTCCTTTTTTGTTTTTTTGTTGCTTTTCAAGCATAAGAAAAAAGGGGTAATCAAATTAATATTTTGTATGAAATTAAAAAGTAAATATATAAATTATAATATACGCTTTTTGAAATTATTACTATACGATTTAAAGTGAAGTAATAATGATAAAAAGTGTGCCTAACTTATAAGAAAGAACTTAACTTTGAATGTGACATCTTAAGGTGCATTTTTCAATTCTGTTTTATTTTATTTATTTTTTGTTTGTTAAATTGTAATACAAATTAAAACTTTTTGTCGGTCAATTTCTTTATAGGGATCTGTAGTGAAGATGAAAAGGAATTTAAGTTTTATCAAATTAAAACATCTGAATATCTGAATTTCTTTATCTGAAAAAAAAGTTTCATGAGGAACCTAATATAACTATTTGCTCCCAGGTTTCAGATACGTGAACCGGACGGGCATTTTTCACCCCATTTGTCTTCTTTTTTCAATTTCTTTGCTAGGATTTCATAGTTTTATATTGATATATTCTTTAATTTTATATGTTTTTGAAGATTAATTAAAATTTAATATTGACGTGTTAAGGAAGTGGTAGCGCTTTCTAGACTTGTAGTCTGCTGAAGGTCGACCGTGTCAACAGCGATGCGATGCTTCCCGGGTTTGGCAATTAGGGGAATAGACAGTCGTGTCATTTTGCAACAAAGGTGTTAAATTCATATTGTAGAAAGATAACTATCATTATAACTGATAGTTAACTGTGTATTGCATAACAAGTTATAGCAAAGACATCACTAAAACACAAAAATTTAATTGATGTATTGGGTTGATTCTTAAATGTATTTGATTTGCAATATGACAATTAAACTCTACCCCCTTCCCACAAAGGGTTAAAAATGATAAAAATATATATAACTGAATTATAATGACAAAAAACTAAAAAAAAAAAAAATCGCCGAATTTTGTTGCAGGACATCATGTCGTTCATTTTTACTTCTTACAGAATCAAGATTTATCTCTTTGTAAATTGTTAATTATTTTATGCGGCTTCTACATGAAAAACAATAATTCCTACACTGCTCACTTTGTTCCCGTTTCCTTTGTTTATAGTATTTAAACTTTCATTTAAGACAACATTTAACTCAATTTTTTTTTTCTTTCTATGTTATTCTCTACCGCATACGGAAGGAACATTATTCCTCCACATATTTGCTACTCTATCATTGTGCAAATGATTGATTTTTTGGTCAATTGCATAAGTGCTCCCTACATCATAAAAATATGCGACTTTGTGGCTTTGTGAAGTGAAGACAATAAATGTCAATATTCGAATGGAACTTAGTTCTTTTGTACAAAATATATACCGTTAGTAAAAAATATGTGTCGAGGGTTTCCATACCGACCGAGTTTTTTTTTTGCGTACCCTGCTTTGTATTGAAATTCTGCCACATAAGCAAGGTTAAAATCTGAATAGCTACAGATCGATTTGTTAGCCCACATCTGGCAAAATGGCTAATTCTTTAATTTTTATAATATTGATGACCGTATAGATTTGTCCGACCTGGTGCTGAGCTTTGTGATTCTGAACAATTTAAACAATAACCGTTTAAGTTCGATTCAATAATCCATATTTCGAAATATTCTGCCAAAATCACGGGAATAAGCCGTACAATATCAACTGAAGCGTGTTTATCTAATCCAATTATGAATACTGATTAATTGTAACTAGTGTAAACAACCGATTGTTGCACTTTATTAATGGCGGACGATAGTAATGCCACCTAGCGACCACGAACGATAACTAGGTAATCACCGATTTCTGAAAACGTCTATAAGAGAGAGTATATAATTAGTACCTCAGTATAAGAGAGAGTATAATATAAGAGCCTAAGTATAAGAGAAAGTATATAATTAGTACCTCAGTATAAGAGAGAGAGTATAATATAAGAGCCTAAGTATAAGAGAAAGTATATAATTAGTACCTCAGTATAAGAGAGAGTATATAATAAGTACCTCAGTATAAGGGAGAGTATATAATAAGTACCTCAGTAGAAGAGAGAGTATATAATTAGTACCTCAGTATAAGAGAGAGTATATGATTAGTACCTCAGTATAAGAGAGAGTATAAAATAAGTACCTCAGTATAAGAGAGAGTATATAATTAGTATTTCAGTATAAGAGAGAGTATATAATTAGTACCTCAGTATAAGAGATAGTATATAATTAGTACCTCAGTATAAGAGATAGTATGTAATTAGTACCTCAGTATAAGAGATAGTATGTAATTAGTACCTCAGTATAAGAGATAGTATGTAATTAGTACCTCAGTATAAGAGATAGTATGTAATAAGTACCTCAGTATAAGAGATAGTATGTAATTAGTACCTCAGTATAAGAGATAGTATATAATTAGTACCTCAGTATAAGAGATAGTATGTAATTAGTACCTCAGTATAAGAGATAGTATATAATAAGTACCTCAGTATAAGAGATAGTATGTAATTAGTACCTCAGTATAAGAGATAGTATGTAATAAGTACCTCAGTATAAGAGATAGTATGTAATTAGTACCTCAGTATAAGAGATAGTATGTAATTAGTACCTCAGTATAAGAGATAGTATATAATTAGTACCTCAGTATAAGAGATAGTATGTAATTAGTACCTCAGTATAAGAGATAGTATGTAATTAGTACCTCAGTATAAGAGATAGTATGTAATTAGTACCTCAGTATAAGAGATAGTATGTAATAAGTACCTCAGTATAAGAGATAGTATGTAATTAGTACCTCAGTATAAGAGATAGTATATAATTAGTACCTCAGTATAAGAGATAGTATGTAATTAGTACCTCAGTATAAGAGATAGTATGTAATAAGTACCTCAGTATAAGAGATAGTATGTAATTAGTACCTCAGTATAAGAGATAGTATGTAATTAGTACCTCAGTATAAGAGATAGTATATAATTAGTACCTCAGTATAAGAGATAGTATGTAATTAGTACCTCAGTATAAGAGATAGTATGTAATTAGTACCTCAGTATAAGAGATAGTATATAATTAGTACCTCAGTATAAGAGATAGTATGTAATTAGTACCTCAGTATAAGAGATAGTATGTAATAAGTACCTCAGTATAAGAGATAGTATGTAATTAGTACCTCAGTATAAGAGATAGTATGTAATTAGTACCTCAGTATAAGAGATAGTATGTAATTAGTACCTCAGTATAAGAGATAGTATGTAATTAGTACCTCAGTATAAGAGTAGTATGTAATTAGTACCTCAGTATAAGAGATAGTATGTAATTAGTACCTCAGTATAAGAGATAGTATGTAATTAGTACCTCAGTATAAGAGATAGTATGTAATTAGTACCTCAGTATAAGAGATAGTATGTAATTAGTACCTCAGTATAAGAGATAGTATGTAATTAGTACCTCAGTATAAGAGTAGTATGTAATTAGTACCTCAGTATAAGAGATAGTATGTAATTAGTACCTCAGTATAAGAGATAGTATGTAATTAGTACCTCAGTATAAGAGATAGTATGTAATTAGTACCTCAGTATAAGAGATAGTATGTAATTAGTACCTCAGTATAAGAGATAGTATGTAATTAGTACCTCAGTATAAGAGATAGTATGTAATTAGTACCTCAGTATAAGAGATAGTATGTAATTAGTACCTCAGTATAAGAGATAGTATGTAATTAGTACCTCAGTATAAGAGATAGTATGTAATTAGTACCTCAGTATAAGAGTAGTATGTAATTAGTACCTCAGTATAAGAGTAGTATGTAATTAGTACCTCAGTATAAGAGATAGTATGTAATTAGTACCTCAGTATAAGAGATAGTATGTAATTAGTACCTCAGTATAAGAGATAGTATGTAATTAGTACCTCAGTATAAGAGATAGTATATAATTAGTACCTCAGTATAAGAGAGAGTATATAATTAGTACCTCAGTATAAGAGTAGTATGTAATTAGTACCTCAGTATAAGAGATAGTATGTAATTAGTACCTCAGTATAAGAGATAGTATATAATAAGTACCTCAGTATAAGAGTAGTATATAATTAGTACCTCAGTATAAGAGATAGTATGTAATTAGTACCTCAGTATAAGAGATAGTATGTAATTAGTACCTCAGTATAAGAGATAGTATGTAATTAGTACCTCAGTATAAGAGATAGTATGTAATTAGTACCTCAGTATAAGAGATAGTATGTAATTAGTACCTCAGTATAAGAGATAGTATATAATAAGTACCTCAGTATAAGAGTAGTATATAATTAGTACCTCAGTATAAGAGATAGTATGTAATTAGTACCTCAGTATAAGAGATAGTATGTAATTAGTACCTCAGTATAAGAGATAGTATGTAATTAGTACCTCAGTATAAGAGATAGTATGTAATTAGTACCTCAGTATAAGAGATAGTATGTAATTAGTACCTCAGTATAAGAGAAGGTATATAATTAGTACCTCAGTATAAGAGTAGTATATAATTAGTACCTCAGTATAAGAGATAGTATATAATTAGTACCTCAGTATAAGAGATAGTATGTAATTAGTACCTCAGTATAAGAGATAGTATGTAATTAGTACCTCAGTATAAGAGATAGTATGTAATAAGTATCTCAGTATAAGAGAGAGTATATAATAAGTATCTCAATATAAGAGAGAGTATATAATTAGTACCTCAGTATAAGAGAGAGTATGTAATTAGTACCTCAGTATAAGAGATAGTATGTAATAAGTACCTCTATAAAAGAGAGTATATAATAAGTAGACTACAGATTTTTTCAAATTGCAACATTAAATTTTTACATTCTTTTGTACCCTTTTAACCACCAAATAAAAAATCATCTAAATAATGATCAATATTTTTAGATCCAGATTTGTTTTCAATTACCCAATGCAAAAATGTTGAAAATCTTTCAAAAGTGGCACACCATACAGAAAACCCCATTGGCATACATTTGTCAATGTAAAATTGTTCTTCAATCTTAAAACCTAACAAGTCAAAGTCTGCAGGATAGATAGGAAGTAAACGAAATGCAGATTTTAGGTCCATTTTTCCAAGCTCTGCATTTTTTCTTAATCTTTGAACCATATAAATTGCATTGTCAAAAGACGAGTATTTAACCAAAGTATAATGTTCATCTATTAAATCATTGACACTATTTGCTGGTGGATAGGATAAGTGTGTTATCAATCTAATACCTCCGTCTTTTTTGGAATCAAACCAATCAGAGAGCATCTCAAGTTTGATATAGATCGGGTATCAAACGGACCTACTATTCTCCCTGCTATAATTTCACTTTCAATTTTTAATCGGGGCTCCCTCTGGATTTGAAAGTACAGATTTTATATTTTTTTAATCTAAAGGGTGTCTTGGTCCATTATAATTTATATAAAAACATATTTAAACCCATCAAAAATCATTTTAGACTCTTCATTTTTAGGATAATACATTAAATACTGGCTAATTTTATCCAATTTGATTGTTGAATATCCCATTTTCTAAACATTAAATCTATCTGATAAATCTGAAATAAACAATTAAGATTCAATGATATGCATGATTGAATCTTAGAACATTTGCAAACATATGTCGAAAAGCCGGTCTATGATTTTGATTTAATAAAGGTGACCTGTAAGCAGCAGCATTAGGATTAATGAATCTTGGCCTATTACCTAATGTTTGATATCCATTTATTCTATGGAACCTAAGACATGTAATTGCAGGATGTACTAACGAACATTTCATACAATTATGTTTATAAATACAATTGAAACGATAACAAACTCCTTTGAAATTGTAATCAAAGCATGGCTTTGTTATATTATCATGAACAACTGCAATGGACACACCTTGAGCACCTTTTACAATGAATTGTAACCATAAAAATCCATTTATTTGTGCCCAAGACTTTTAGTAGGGTGCCCAGTGTTAAAAAAGACGCTTAGTTATCGAGTTTGGGTTAATGGAATTACACACGGCTAATTTTGTTTTTAAATGCTAGAAAAATTATTACATTTTGTATTTTTAATTGTCGTCGTAAGTTTCTGTGGTCACGATTTTTTTAATTTCACGTTTTTCAAAGGTACCATCGGCTGACACATTGTACATGGTATTTTCAGAATGAAAAATAAAAATATTCTCCGCTATCTAAATAGCTAAAAAGGTTTTTACATAAGAGATAATGTATCGAAGATATAATTAAAATAAAAACGGGATGTAAATAATTGATTTTTGAAAGAGTATATCAGCCTTACTTTAAGCCTCAAATTTGACCCCAAATTAACCGTATTTTCCACAAAAGCAAAGTAATTAAACTACATTAGAAATGTACTTTGATTTTGAAGAAAACATGTTGATGAAATGTACATGTGTGCCAAAAATCATAATCTAAATGTCAGCGGTTGTTGAGAAATTGGCAAAATATAAACTCAAATAACAGTGTAAATTTCCTCTTTGTCATACACGGATTGTCATGTACCGGTTTTTGTTAATGATGTGTCGCTCGCCGGCCATTAACTAGCATGATCTCTGTCTCAATGCATTTAGTATTTTATGGCAAATATATTGGTTTTAATTGTTCTGTAGAATTGTTTGTGGTTTTTATGTTTTAAAAACATTCATTTTTATGTCGGCCGTTGATTGGTTTTACTGTTTTTAAAATTTGTTTAATTCATGTGTTTCTAATACACGGACCAATCCTGCTGGATACGTTATAAGTCCGGAAATGGCTCAGTTTCACAGCCCGGTAAAACTTTGTCCATCTAGTCCTAAAAGAAGTCGAAATGAAGTGAATTGGGACAAATGCATTATTTGTCAAAGTTCATTTTGTGACTCGTTAGTGATAACTATGCGAAATATTAGCAAAAATAGCTTTATCGAAGCACTGGAAGCCAGGAAAGATGATGTTTATGTTAGAATTTTGCAGGATGTTTCTAGTTTAGATTGTATTCGCTGTGAAGATTTTAAAATGTTGTACCATCGCACTTGTTACAAATCATACACAAGCAGGTGCTATTGTAGTTATTCTATGTCAGAACCTACTGCAGTTGAACCGGGACATACTACATGTATAACAGAATCATTTGTGCCAGATTCTAGGATTAACCAACTGTTAAATTGGGAAGTATGTTTTCTCTGTGAAAAGAAAACGTTTAAAAAAGATAGAAAACTGAAAAAAAAATTGAATCAAATGATCGTCGGAATAACCTACGGGAATGGGCTGTTTTCAAAAATGATCAAAGAATCATCAAAATACTTGACAACGAAGAATTTATTGATAATGCTGTCTATCATTCCGGTTGCATTACTAAGTACTTGCTAAGGTATACCCCTTTGAAATCAAAATTTCAGGAAGACGATTGTCCAGAATTTAGTGTTCATGACTATGCTTTTAAAATGCTTATAGCTGATATTCACGAAGACCTAACAGTGCGTAAACAGGCTTTTCTAATGACACAATTACTTCAAAAGTATCTTGATTATCTTCCCGCACACATCCCAAATACTTATCCTGTTACCAAATTACAAGACATTACATTACATTACGGCGATTCAATCGTTGTACAGATACAGCGCGGACAGGGGAAGTCCAACCTAGTCTTCAGCAGTGATGTGTCAATAGGACATGTTGTCGCAACTGCAGGTAATTTGAAGTCGAAACTAAAAACGTCTGAAATCAAACAAGAGATGTCTACAGTTGCAGATTCTTGCAATGATGACCAAATATTGCACGCTGCCATGCGAATCTTGACGCGTGATATCGAGAAAATAAGCATTTCCACCGACGAATACCCCACTGCGAACGAGGTGACACTTGTATTGTCTATGGATCGAATGCCTTTGTCTCTTACGAAATTTATCTGCTGGTTGCTTGATTATAAATCTTTTAAAAATGCATCAGAACCTTACAATATTCTAAACGATAAGCTGCAGAAAGTGATGGGTATAACTGAATGCATATTTTCTGTCTCAAGAGATGTGTTTACTCCATTCCACCTTGGTCTTGCTGTACAGCTGTACCACGATATCGGTTCAAAGCAACTTATCGAGACATTACACTCTAATGGTTTCTGTGCTTCTTATGGAGAAGTCAGACGATATCTAACCAGCATTGCACACCATGAAATTGAAAAAATTCAAGATGGTGTCTACGTTCCTGATGGTATAATCCCTATGCATCAGTGTGGTGGTTTAATTCAGGAGGGTGCTGACAACATCGATATAAACACTGAAATCGTTGACGGTAAAAACACTTTCCATTCAATGGCAAGGGCAGTTTTTCAAATCCGTCACTATGCAGTAGACCCCAATATTAGCCAATCAAAGAAAAAAAGATCACAGGAAAGGTCTGTACAGATCAGCAACAGTGCATCATCTTTGACAGCTTGCTTAGCATTTAGTAAACTAAAGACAAGGGGAGTTCCTGGTAGAATTGAGAATGCATTTGACAGGATAACTGAATGTTCAAGTAACCTTTCCAAAACATCAGACATTCTTTGGCTTCTTCTACGTTCTATATCTAGAAAAATTCTTGACATTCCAATTCGCTTCCCTGCAAAATTCCTTTTTGGACCGGCTATAACAGCGGTTTATCAGAATATAAATCTGAATTTTCGGTAGTATCATTGAGCCAGTCCAGAAAACTTTAGAGATTTGTCCATCCTTGCAGACTGTGACACTGATAAATCTATAGATGCCGCCAGGAAACTTGTTTGTCGACTGTACGACCAAAAAGGAAAACTGAAGGAAGATCACGTCGATCTTAACAAATTAAGGGTAAATGGCGTTTGACCTTTCCATAAATTGCCATGTTTTTGCACAGAATATTCGTTTAAGTATTGATTGACCCTACAAATGATATGTTGCAAACACATAAGCCATTAAATTTGAATTTTGGTACCTTTTACGAAGTTTGAGGTTAATAGATATTTTACCAGTGATTAGTCAAGGTAACTGAAACATGATTTTTTTTTAAACCGTCCACCAGTTGTCGAATGTGAAGGGTTAAAAAATAATTTGAAGGTTTCCTTTAAATGAATATCAAATAAAAATGAGAAATGTTCAAACTATGACAGGTCAAGGTCACTTTTATTTCTCATATATACGAAAATTGTAAAATGGCATTTTTTTTTAGAAAATGGCCTTTTGCTATATATTCAAACAATGTAAAATAAAAAATAAGCATAAAATAATAAAATATTAAGCTTAACAAATAAAATTGTCATTCTAGTTTAAAGTTCTTCAGTCTTGTCGAAGAAGGGAGCCTTTTAAAACTTGTGGTGTGTTAGTTCCAATTTTTAGATCTTGACCTTTCACCCCAATTTAAAAAAAACGTGACCACAATACATAACGACGACATCTTTATTTCGATGCGGCTTGTTCTCCTCATTCCAACGATGTATCATACAGGTGTGTGTAATTCCGTTAAGGCAAATTCGCAAAAATCTTTCGTCGGGCACCCTACTATTTGTATGGTTTTGAGCTAAACATAACCTGAATTGTCTATCATACTGATAAATACACTCATAAAGTATATCAGCAACTGCACCCCTAATTATAGACATATATGTTAACAATTCTGAGGCCAACAATGGGTGTTTCTGAATAAGTATTTTTGTAAAATTGGTGAAAGATTCTGTCCATAAATCAATAATGTCAATTGATTTAAGCTTAGAAGACCTATTTGAAATTACAAGTTTTCCATTTTCTAAAGTGATATTTTGTTTTTGTTCAATATTATTGTAATATTGACCATTTTGTCTAATTAACTGTGTGAAATCTGTGTACTAAAAATTCCATATTTTATCCTTTATTTGTTGTGATACCAAAATACATGTATCTGTTTCATTTGAACATGGCATTAATATCAGATTAGCACTATTTAAATAACTGTTATTAATATCCTCACCAATGCCATCTTGTACACTAGTTGTTCTCATTTGTTTAGGAGGGGGTGGATCAACATTTTGTTCTGCTTCCATCTGTACATTTTGTACAAGTTCACCATTGACTGGTTCCTGCTCCACTGGTGCTTGCCGTCTGTTAGCTCTCTGTCGTTCAGCCGGACGTTGGTTCAACATTCTGTGCAGGAACAGGAGCCACTATCTGCTCACCAACTGGAACCCCATTTCCTCCTCGTCTTGGTCTCAGTTGCCTGACAGGCACTCCATGCACCCTCAAGTTTCTCCTTGGCATATTTGTATAATGGTAAAAAAGTTTACCTAAATACAATTGGAAATGGGAGTCATATATGTTAATATATCAACAACATGCATATATATATATTGCAGAACTGTTATGAAGTTGTAATAATTATGTTGTTATGACATTAAATGAATGTGTGAGCTATTCAACCAGACGACCACTTTAAATATACTAATAATTAACTGATAAACGAGTGCACTCTTCCATGTGTAATTAATAAACGAGTATACCTTTCAACGTGAACATAGTTGACTATAGAAGGATAGATCCTTCATTGTGTTACATTAAATACAGAAATTACTTTACGGAATAGTTTATACATATGAAATATTAAATGACACACAGAATAATGATATGTTATCATAAATGACCTGTATCAGCGACGACCAACAAACAAGTGTACATTCAATGTGTAAATAATTTAATAACAAACACGTATAATATTTAAATAGTAAAACAGAACGAACGAATGCATCCTTCAATGTGTTCCATTAGATTAAAACCTTTACTGAATATTGTACATGTGTACGATAAATTAAATGACATAACGTAATCAATAATTATACATATAGTTATCATGTTCACGTTGTGTTAAATGTTACGCTCTACCAGTACACTACATTTAAACTTTGTTAATGTGTATATATGTGATATTAAATCGAGTACACCTTGTCACGGCTTATCAAAAAACAAGATGTTGTCTCTTCTGACTTCAAATGTATTGTAATTTAATTTAAATTGTATAATTACGAATTCAAAACAGTAAATTGTATTACAAAATGTGTAATTATTTAATAACTTGACATGTTTTCCCATTTCATAAATTTAAATCTTACCTACAAGTACGTTCGTGAAAATTTTATGATATCTCAGCTACAATTTGGAGGGGGAAAAAAGAAAATAAATATCTTAAGTGAACGTTGTTGAGAACTAAAAGCAGAAAACATATTTGTGGATAAATTTAAAACTTTTTAAAAGCAAAATATTGTACTTATCTTATTTCAATGTGTCTCCAATTTGCATGTGGAATAAGAAATTATCTGTGAACACTGGTTTTTATATGACTGGAGTCCATGAGGCGCTTTAAATTCGTAGTCCTTGAATTGTTTTAATAAATGGACATGTTAAAATAATAAACTTTGTTTCAATGGTGAGAATAAATTACTTTGAAATACAATAAACCAATTTAATTTTTATTTAATTAAATTTTATTATATAGACTTCCAAAATTTCTTATATATTATTTGTTTTATTTGTATACACAATGTATTTCATTCCACGCATATGAATCTACGAGCAATGATAGTGTGTAATCAATATGGCTGCACATGCCAACAAGTGTTACGCTTCGATGAACAAAGATGGAAATCTAAATGAAGGACGAGATTCTGAGTTTTGAAAACGTGAAATCCTACATGTCACATTTACAACAATACACAAAAATAATTAAAATGCCTACCTTGCAAATTTATTTTAGTTAAATTTTATCAAAATTGAAGCGCACACTACACCAAAGAACGCATGATCTTTACGTTTGAAACTGGAAGTCGTCATGTTGTTTATGTGACAAAGTCGTCATGTTGTTTATGTGACAAAGTCGTTAATAACATTTCGCAGAATTTTAGTTTGTGTGATTTGTGTTATTACTAGTGAAATGATTCGATTTAGAATAAACAACTGTTTGATTTTAATTTATAAATAAAATGAAACAATTCAAATAATTTATAAAAGTGCTACAACTTTATTTTCATCAGTTTAATTGTTTCAGTTTACAATCGTGTGTGTATTCACCGTAACACAAGGGACGTAACCGATAACACACTTATAGATGTGTAAAGGTAGTTCTGGTGGGGAAAAACTGATATCTCACATGTGAGATACCCGAAATTATTTCATGGATTAATCCCCAAAAATCACACCTATCTATATAATAAATTGTTAGACTTGAGATGTTTCATCATGTTGTAATATGTGTTCAAGTAATTTGTATGAGATGCAAGTTAGTGAAATAGGTCTATAATTTCCATGTCGGTGTTTGTCCCCCTTTTTGAACACAAGTGTTACATTTGCATGGTTCCAGTCTGATGATATTTTACCCAATTGTATGGATTTTGTAAATATGTTTCAACTAGGGTAAACATGAAAGCCAGATTGTATAAAAGTAATTATTTTCTCAGGCACAACAAAGGAGGTCATAAATTGTCTCAACTTGTATGAAGACATCCTTATATACAGTCAAACCTCTCTTGAGTAGTCACTCATGGGGAATGCCAAAAGTGACCTCTTAAAAGAGGTTCAGTAAAAATGGACCAAAGTTGTCATCAAATGGATTGCCAAGCACTTTCACAGAACATAATAGATGTATTCATGGATGTAAATGAACATAAGTTATGTTGGATAATGTACATGGTGTATGCATTTTTTTCAGGTATTCAATGTATAAATGTATTAAATTTTCAAATTCTATTTGTGAAATAAAATAAAAAAAAAAATGCTTAGTTATTGTGTTTATTTAAGATATGACAATCATATGAACGGGAGATGATCAAAATAGCGACATTTTCGGTATTTTCAAGATAGCGACATATCAAAACAGCGAGAATTTAGGTTTTCAAAATAGCGACATTTACCAGTAAAAGGTAAACATGTACTTATCATTATACCTGTATACATGTACCTCCTCTGTTAGCCAGATTTATAATCTGTTGCCCCCTGCTCACCAACGGGGAGGTGGAAGTAGGATTTTGAGCAGGATGTATATTGTCAAATGTTCAATGAAAATAATATCCAGCAGATAAAATCAAGTTTAATTATACATGTTCCTTAAAAATGTCTGTTCATTAAAATATATATGTATTTACAAGAACATCTTACATATTTGTAATAGGTTGTGCTCGGTACGCCATAAGTTTCACATATTCTTTTCGGATTATCTCACCATTACGATACTGTCTCTGAATATTTCTCATCTGTTCTAGATTTCCCTTTTCAGCAGTTGACAGCAACAAGGGCCGAGAGGCTGCCCTTATTTTAAGATAATTGTAGGTCTGTATAAGTTTGATCTTTTCCATGAAGTCATATATATTGGGGTGATGATTATAAAACATGTCGCTAAATTGTCGATGAAATGCTTCACAACCATTTGTAGTTCTTTTTACATCTAGACTGGGTTCCGACCAATTTGCAGGAGGATAGCGAGAAGTTGCTTCTATGTAATTATGCACAATGTAGTCAGCAAATCTGACGGCACGGGGATCATCTGGTGTGCAAGAAAATAGATCAAATGTAAAACATTCCTCGATGTTTTCAGAATTTAAAAAACTAGGTCCAAAAAACACTGTTAACCATTTTCCAATCACAGACTCTTCACTTTTGTATTCTGTAGCTAGGCCAAGACTTTGTATTTTCCACCACCAAGCTTGGGATAAATGAAAGTGACATCCTTTAATGATGACTGTCGACCAAAACACTCTTGCAGCTTCAAAGACAGCATCTTCAAAATCTCAGTGAATAGAAGTTAACTGAAAGTTATGTCCAAAGTCCCTTGCAACCTCAATAAGATGTCGAAACATGTTGGTATAACATTCACCTGATTTTGAAGGAAGCAAAAAGAATACACATGGAACATAACGCCCGTTTTTGTATCCATGCATTGCAAGGTATACAGCTGATAAAAATATCTAGGACAATACTTAAAAGTTCCATCGCCAAAAATTTCAACATCTGGCTGGCAAATATATTCAATGTTGCCCTCTGGTGTGAACATGATGCTTGCCTTATTGTTGATATATCTTCAGGCATTAAAGTGTCATTTTCGATTTTCCCGCATTCTGCAATAATGAGTTTTCATACATGTGATAGAGTTGCTATGCTACAACTGGAGATTTGCAAATTTTGGCTGGAGATTTGGTCTCATAACTGGAGATTTTTTATCGACGTATTTGATTGTTTATTGATGTTTTCTTTTTGTTTGTTTCAGTATTGAACCAACTGTATCCCATTTCAATATATATTGTTTACATTTCTGTCTTATTAGTAGTGTTTCATATGATGAATGAAGGATAAAAACTGTATTTATAATTTATTCATAATCATAAG
This sequence comes from Bathymodiolus brooksi, assembly GCA_963680875.1. Lineage (NCBI taxonomy): Eukaryota > Metazoa > Mollusca > Bivalvia > Mytilida > Modiolidae > Bathymodiolus > Bathymodiolus brooksi. Next base: position 91,225,870 of record OY804576.1, read on the forward strand.
GTTATAACAAAGCAATAACAATGAAGACAGAATGTTCTGAACAATAAAGTCATAGAGCACTAAAATTAAAAAGTCACTTTGCTGCTGGTGCGTTGGGTGATAGCATACGCTTTGGCATTTTTGTGGTTTATCAATTCCATCCTGGAACTTAGTCCTTAAATAATACTTTGATCGGCTTTGGTCCCAAATAAGCCATAACAACTCAATCCGAGATGAATTCATTGCACGTTTGATCGAAATAAGAAGTTTTCCTCGGTATCAAAGGTTGTCCGACTCCTGTTTGCACAACGCATCAACGGTTTATAACTATTTTTAATTGCCGCTATCACACTTCTAATCATCTAAGCGTGTGCCACAAACCCACTTCCTTATCCCCAATTAACTGTCAATCAGTGGATAATTGTTGTATAATCATCAACACCTTAATTAATCACCATGACCCAATTTACCTTTAAAGTGTCAAACAGATCAATAACCGGATATCATTAAATATGACATTCACCTTTACCATTCGTATCTCTCAGCGTTTTTCGTCAGCGCGGGAGTTCCAAATGGGGAATTTCCAGAAATATTGATCGCAAAATGTAGGTCAAGATTTTATTGTACTTGATTTTTTTCACGGGCGGAAGATTTTGAAAGTTGACGGGAGGGACGGAAGGGACCCTCAAAATCGGGAGAAAAATGCTCCCGCCGGAAGGTTCACATGTATGAGTTTTTGTGGTCTCTCTGTTATATCATCTACCGCTTTGAGTTTACAGGCTTGTCTTAGCTTTGACCGCTGTGCTTTTCTGTCGTCTTCGATTTCGTGATTGTGAACTGTCCGGCCATCTAATACCATAAGATCTGTAAGATCAGTCTTGCAGCGTGCCCCACATCGTGTCTGTGTACATCTCCATAACTTAGTATTTTTGAATGCTTTGTCAAGCCTGTACTTGTAGCCATCAACAATAATTCCATCTTTGCCTTTGTTCGTAGTATATTTTTTCCACCTCATTTTTAACGACCAAACTGACAACCGAGTGAATATTTCTTTATTTATTTACTAATTTTTGTGAGTAGCTTTTAGTTTAAACATTTCATTGGAAGTTTTCATTGACGTTGAACTAATACTTACCGGATAAATCTGGATTAGATCGGTCATAATCGGTTATTTTTCACGAAACTTTATACAAATATCATTTATTTATTTATTTTCATTTTATTTTAACACTTGACCATATTTTTTTCAGTTTACCTGTAATTGCTACTGTCGCTATTTTGATATATACTTTCCAATTAATTAATTTGGAGATGTCGCTATTTTGATCTATGGGTAATGTCGCTATTTCGATATGTCACTATTTTCATATAGCCCCATATGAACAACTGACAGTAGACTACGAGCAAAATATCAATTTAGTATATTATATTCATAATTACCTAAAGGACATCTATTCAATGTCAAATATTTATTTCTGTCTACCAGTGATTTTTTTTATATGTACATCCCCCCTCCTTTTGAAATATTACTGTGCTATGATATAATACCACACAAATTGTAATAACTCATATTTGTGAAATCTTCAGCAAAAGAAATTTGCTCGACTGTCCAACTATATATAGGCTATAGCTAGGGAATGAAAGTATATTGACACTGTCAGTCAAAAACTGAAGAAACTAAAGGCTAATGAACTGTATATTCAATTTTGCTTACATTAAAACCTCCCATTTTATTAAGGGCATGATCAAAGATTGTAGATATGTATTGATAAATATGCTAAAGACATTGATCAGACACTTCAATAAAGGTTTCATTAACCATTGTTGTGAAGATTCAAATATGTTTAATCATAGACCCAAAGTCTGGGACTAAATATAAAATATCCATCAAAATTTTGTACGTAAGAAAGTATTGACTTTTCAGGTGACCATAAAAAAAATAGATAGTTTGATATTTTAAGCACAACTCGGCTTTAGCCTACATTTTATAACTTCGAATAAAAGAATCAGCTGGGTTTTTTTTTCTTTTTTTTTCAGTATTCCAAGGTTTTGCAGGAATGCCACCAATGCCTGGATGGCCACCACAACCTGTACAACAACCAGGTTAGTACTTATTAAAAATGATACTGAAGGTACGTTCATACAAAACAAACATTAGTTTGCTGATGACTTTATTTAAATTGAAAATATATAGAGTTCATCAATTATAATAACAAAATCTTTATTTTAGTTTTGAAAGAAATAGCATTAAGATATGATCAATTTATCAAAAACAGCCATATTGGGTATTATTACCTGAACAGTTAAAAAACAGTTAAAAACATGATAATTACAGATTAATACATGGGCATTTCCATATTGGCCTGGTTATGATCCCGAGACCCCCCAGTCGAGGGATGATAACCAGGCCAATATGAAAATGCCCATGTATTAAACTATTTATTACATACTTCCAACATCTAGAAAAGAGACACCCATATTGGCCTGAGACGAAGTCGAGGCCCATATTGGCCTGGGCCAATATGGGCCTCAATATGGAAATGATCTTGTAGTAATCCAATAACCGGTTATTTTCCCGGGGTGTGAAAATATGGACAGTTTACTTCCGGTCATATTGGTCATACAAAAATTCCTTTATTTGAACTAAGTATGTAATAATGGGAGATAATAATGTAGATTCATTAGCAATATAATTTTTCATCACATGATCTGAATGAAGAAAGCCTTGCTGTAATAAAAACATAGATAGTCCACCAGCAGAGGTATTGACCCAGTGATAGTAATAAAAACATATATTGTCCACCAGCAGAGATATTGGCCCAGTGATAGTAAAAAAAACATAGATAGTCGACCGGCAGAGGTATTGACCCAGTGATAGTAATAAAAACATAGATAGTCCACCAGCAGAGATATTGGCCCAGTGATAGTAATAAAAACATAGATAGTCCACCAACAGAGGTATTGGCCCAGTGCTTAGATAAAAACATAGATGGTCCACCAGCAGAGGTATTGGCCCAGTGATAGTAATTAAAACATAGATTGTCCACCAGTAGAGGTATATACCCAGTGATAGTAGTAAAACAGAGATAGTCCACCAGCAGAGGTATCAACCCAGTGATGGTAATAAAAACATAGATAGTCCAACAGCAAAGGTATTAGCCCAGTGATAGTAATATAAACATAGATAGTCCACCAGCAGAGGTATCAACCCAGTGATGGTAATAAAAACATAGATAGTCCACCAGCAAAGGTATTGGCCCAGTGATAGTAATAAAAACATAGATAGTTCACCAGTAGAGGTATATACCCAGTGATAGTAGTAAAACAGAGATAGTCCACCAGCAGAGGTATCGACCCAGTGATGGTAATAAAAACATAGATAGTCCACCAACAAAGGTATTGGCCCAGTGATAGTAATAAAAACATAGATAGTCCATCAGCAGAGGTATCGACCCAGTGATAGTAATAAAAACATGAATAATCCAGCAGCAGAGGTATTGACCCAGTGATTATAATAAAACATAGATTGTCCACCAGTAGAGATATTGGTCCAGTGATAGTAAAAAAAAATAATAATAATCCACCAGCAGAGGTATTGGCCCAGTGATAGTAATAAATACATAGATAGTGTACCAGCAGAGGTATCGACCCAGTGATAGTAATACTATACAAATACAGCCTTTCTATGAAGTCGATGTACAACTTGTATCGACTGAATAGAAAGGCTGTATTTTTTATATTATTAATTGATAATTTTACTGTCATTTGATTTGTTCAATGCCCATCACATATTTTTTATGTTATTAATTGCCACGCAAAACATGAAACAGAAGATCTACAAATGGATATTCATCCGGGACTAGGTGTACTTGCTACTGGAAACTAGAACAAAAGTAAGACAACCGAAACAAAATGTGCACAGATGACGACGACTACGACCCCAAAATTTTTGCGGTCGTATAAAAATAATATAAGACCCAAACTTTAACAACAAACAATCTATTCAACAGGAATAACAATAAAACAAAAATGTATGTAGTGACATGAATGATAATCATTTCCTATGGAAAATGTTATAGTTTATGGTGATATTTTGACAATTAGTAATCATTGGTACTGGAAATTGACACATCGACTTAGAAATGGGTACATTACTACATGTTTCTTGTGCAGGAATATCAAGAGATTGAAGAAAGTCATCTACATCATCATTGTCGGGTAACAAATCATTAAATACGGTCTATCTGCGAACTTGACAGTGCTTGAAGTTCAAATGAGTTGCCAAATGCAGTACCAGAATCATGTTCAATCGTTAAGCGTCATGTTCGTTAAACGTCATGAAAATATTGGAATTTTTTAATCTATTTTTAGTAACCGTGCAATCCGCAAAAGTCAACCTGCCAAAATACAGAACACCACATGATGGGCATTGAGCAAATCAAATGACCGTAAAATTATCAATTAATAATATAAACATAGATAGTCCACCAGCAGAGGTATTGGCCCATTGATAGTAATAAAAACATTTATTAATTAACTTTGATTTATTAGTCTATATATGGTCAAATCTGTCAATGCAATATAAAAACTGTCATTGGGCCAATACGGCAAAAACCAGTCCAATAAAGATATTTTCCGTATTGGCTCAATTCCATTCAGTCCATTAACAGGTAGATCGGAATCCACTAGACATTTCGACAATTGCAAGGAAAAGTCCCGAGAGATATTGGACTGGTTAATTAATAAATGTATCATTACGTGGTGTTTTTCATCAGCATACCCACAGGTTTTTTCATCTGGGGGTACATGTACCCTTTTACCTTCATTTTTGGGGGTACATCCAAATTTTTGGGGGTGCAATGTACCCTCTAACTCTTCTTTTGGGGGTACAAAGAAAATGAACTGCATTTTCTCCACAAGGTCGTGCACCATGCTGTTTTTTTGTAAATATTAGGCCAAAAAAAAAATGTGTGTTTACTGTCACATGTAAAAAAAATCTAGGGTCGGTCGGTCAGGATTAAATTTTTTTTTTTTTTATTATCGGCAAAATCGGAAAAATAGTCGTTTCCGGAATCCGATTCCGGTATTTCATTATCGAAATTTTCGCTAAAATGACGAATTATACAGTTTGTCTACCTTCTTTGCTCTCAATTTCGACAAAAAGCTAGTGAATAAATAAAACATTGCTGCTGGTTAAACAACAAAAGTGGTTATTTAACTAATCAGAACAACTCTATTAGGTACTTTGAAGTGAATTGTAAACAAATGGTAATTGTTATAGTGCTCACAACGGGTTCTTTACGTGCACGCACGTAGGGTTCTTTCAATTATACGTGCATGATTTTTATTCTACGCGAAACACGCACTGCAGTACGTGAATGGGCATGCTGTTCATATTGGCATAGTTATATGTCCTCGGACTGTTGTATTGGCTTCGGCTGCGCCTCGGACCTATAACTAGGCCAATATGAAAAACATCCCGCAATAATACTATAAGATTGTGCACCAGCAGAGGTATTGGCCCAGTGATGATAATAAATAAGGGTAATAACAAAATTACAGAACTCCGAACAACCTAACAAAGGGAAAGTCTCAAAACTCATAAGTATATAAACAGACAAAATCAGTCAACAACCGGAAAACTGAAAACCGTAATGACCCTGACTTGGTACAGGCATTTCTAAAGAAACGGTGGGTTGAATCAGATTTTAAAGTGCCAAACCTCCCCCTTTCATTACGGCTCAAAGTTTCCGGCTGTCACTATAACAGTATTTACAACAATACTTGAACAAAACAGGTAAAACATTTGTCAAATCAGCGCCAAATGTCAAAAACACTTTTACGTCACACATTGATAAAAAAAATATCTTTGACATTTTTGTTGAAACCTTATCTTTATACATTTTCACTATATGAAAATCCATCGTTTATAATCTTTTCTGCAGAGGCGGAATATATTTCGAAAAGATCTTGGTATCGGAATATAAACTTTTTAAGAGATCGAATAAGGCGAATCTTTTTATAGCCCTGGTCCAGTAGCCTGTTTCTCAGATGAAGATGACGTTTCAGGAAATCAGAATAATTGCTACTGGCCCTTGCATAACGAATCAATTGCGAGATGTAAACACCATATGCAGGAGAAGCTGGTATATTGCTGCACATGTTTGGAAAATTTATGATCTTAAAATTGAAGTCGTCTCGTTTATCATAAATTTTGGTACTGATTTGACCACTGTCGTCAAATTCGAGGTATAAGTCCAAAAATGATGCGGACGAAGCAGTATCTGTGGTCTCTTTAACTTCCAGCTCTGGAAGATATATCAATGGAAGAAATTCTGCAAATCTAGAATTATTGATAGATAAAACGTCATCAATATACCTGTATGTGAAATTAAAGGCTCTAGCCTCATGAATCTTCTTATCTTTTACAAGCTTTTGAAGAAACTCTGACTCATATGAGTATAAAAATAAATCGGCTAGAAGAGGGGCACAATTCGTACCCATTGGTATGCCGACGACCTGCTGAAACAGTATCCCTCCAAAGGAGACAAATATGTTATCGATGAGGAACTCCAGCATACTGATCACTAGCTGCAATAATGTAGCTCCTGTGACAAACTTGTGTCTCGGCAGAGCTACAACGCGGTCCCATTCGTCACAATGGAGCAAAAAAAGAGTTGCAGTTGAAACATAAAAACTCACTATTTACGCTTCAAACATTTCATTATAACTATTACTGATGATCCCAGTCTTTGTTAAATCGGTTTGACTGAGAAATATATGCTTTTCAAAGGTAGCATCAACCTTGTTCAAATTTATCGATCGTTTTCCATTACCAGAAACTACGGAAGGCGGAGCTTTTCTAAATATGGTATTTCTTACTACATGCTGATGTAAACATTCACGCCTCAAATCTCCAAATATGGTATCGACATCCAAATAGTGAGGCCGGAAATGACGAAATTCAAAATGTTCAGAGAGTTTAGTAAACATGGATTTTTATTTTGTGGGAATTACATTCTAAAATACTGGTAGGTGATAAAAACTTATTATAATAATGGACAAAAGGAAAGGTTATGACTTATTATTGATAAATGCAGGCGTCAAAAAATCTCGGCAGCTGCTCCATTACGTGTAATGGCATCCCGTTATAACCCTTGCGAGTAAGCGAGCATTTAGGGTTCTATTATTAGAACTAACTGATGACTTGTTCCTCGGAGTAGCATGTTTTACCTTTTGGAATTTTATTTGAAAAATATGTGGAATTGTAGCCTAACACAACAAATTTTGAGCCATAGTTTCTATGACTGAAATCTTTGTGAATTGTTTCTTTTAAGCGGGCTTTTAATTTGTCATGCGGTAGTGTGGTATATAGAGTTGAAAAATCAAAAGTTTTGATGGAGGATACCTGAGAGAAAGATCTTGATTTAAGGTTATCCAAAAGATCTTTAGAGTTTTTCAAAATCCACATGTGATTTATGCCACTACGCGAGTAAACAGTTTCACAATATTTCTGTTGTCCCTCTTTTACTGCAGACAGAATCTTTGTCAGGTGAATAGACAATTCTTTCGTCGAACAAGTTGAAGATCCCGCTATGTACCTTTCTTTGTATGGTGTCTTATGGAGTTTAGGTATCCAATATAAATAGGGTAAATCCTCAGACTCTTTACCAGAGGGAATGTTTAAAGAGGTCATGAATGATTTGTGGTTAGCTAGGATTTCATCTTTGTCGAACGAAGTAGGTTTGTATGTGGTGTTACTAGAGGTGTTGTTATTTATGCCTAATTCCTTGATTAGGCATTCGAAGTAATATGATTTACACACAAACACGATATTGTCCACAGGAACGATAACATATCTGTCATGAAGAGAGGAAAGACACTTAGCAGCTTCTTGGTCTTTAAATACAGACTTAGGTCGACTATTAACACAATTTTTGAGTTTGTGAATCCAACCTTGTACTAGAGACCTAATTGTTCTAACCCAGTCTAACAAGGACTCTAACTCAGGATCTTGGTCTACTTCTCTCTTTATTCACCTTCTGGCATAATCTTCAACAGCATCCATAATTATCTTGAAATTATGTTTCCAATTGATGTGTTGAGGTTCTCTGAATTTAGGACCATAAGAAATCACCTTTCGGAGACTCATGTTGAATGATATTCAGATCACCAGTGATTACATGTCCAGATGGGTTGTATTGAAAAGGAGAGTGGGAGCAGTCACAAGTCAGAGGGTTCTTAAGGTACTCTTCTATGTTAATATCTTGCAATGCTTCTTTGTAGTTGAAAATTTTACGGCCAATGCTGTTAGTGTAGCTATAAAAAACATAGATAGTCCACCAGCAGGGGTATCGACCCAGTGATAGTAATAAACACATAAATAGTCCAGCAGAGGTATCAACCCAGTGATGGTAATAAAAACATAGATAGTCCACCAGCAGAGGTATCAACCCAGTGATGGTAATAAAAACATAGATAGTCCACCAGCAGAGGTATCGACCCAGTGATGGTAGTAAAACAGAGATAGTCCACCAGCAGAGGTATCAACCCAGTGATGGTAATAAAAACATAGATAGTCCACCAGCAGAGATATCGACCCAGTGATGGTAGTAAAACAGAGATAGTCCACCAGCAGAGGTATCTACCCAGTGATAGTAATAAAACAGAGATAGTCCACCAGCAGAGATATCGACCCAGTGATGGTAATAAACACATAGATAGCCCACCAGCAGAGGTATTGGCCCATTGATAGTAATAAACACATAGATAGTCCACCAGCAGAGGTATTGGCCCAGTGATAGTAATAAATACATGGATAGTCCATCAGCAGAGGTATAGCCCCAGTGATAGTAATAAAAACATAGATAGTCCACCAGCAGAGGTATTGACCCAGTGATGGTAATAAAAACATAAATAGTCCAGCAGCAGAGGTATTGGCCCAGTGATAATAATAAAATATAGATTGTCCACCAGTAGAGGTATTGGTCCAGCGATAGTAATAAAAACATAAATAATCCACCAGCAGAGGTATTTGCCCAGTGATAATAATAAAACATAGATAGTTCACCAGCAGAGGTATTTGCCCGGTGATAGTAATAAAAACATAGATATCTAATTTAGTGTGCACAATACATTTCAGAAACAACCCCTATTGGATATGCTCATAGTTACAAGATTGGAAAGCCGAATAATTAAAACATATTTGGGAGCAAGAAATTAAAATTTTATATATTCTCACTCTATTATTTGTGGCCATATGGATATCCCAGATAGTCTTTTTATTCTTTTGATATTTTAATGTTTTCATCATGAATATATTGTAAGAACTCTTCACTTGATGTTAAGCTGTATAATGTTTGATCAATCAAACTCAGTAACAGTTTAACAAGATCAATACAGTATTGCATCATAGTTTTACATATTTTAGGTATAGAGTTATTTCCCCTGACTTTATAAATAACAGAACAAAGTCAAATGATGGGGGTTAAAGGTGTTTAAAACTACTGTCAACAATAGTTAGTTATATCATGTCAGACATTTTTATTAGCTGAAGAATCCACAAACCTTCTGTAAATCTCTGATAAACTTGATCCCATTATATTTCAATGAGTATACCTCGCCACAAGGAGTTAAGCTAGTAAACATGACTGCTAGTTTTGCCATATGGTAGAATATAACTTAAGTTTTAAATAGTAAGCCTCATTGGTGGTGTAGTGGTTAGCTTACTCACCTTGAGTGAGGTAGAATATGGATTTGAGCCACTGTCGGATAAAACCTTTGACTATAAATTAGTAGTTGTTTTCTCTGCTAAGCACCCGGCATTAAAGAGTAAGCACAAAGACTGGTTGGCTCTTGAAGTTGAGCGACAAATCCAAATGTTACAAAGACTGGTTGGCTCTTGAGGTTGAGTGACAAATCCAAATGTTACATTGCTCTTTTGGCATTAAACAACAATCAGTTTTAAATAGTACTATTGACAGTAAAAATGTTTAAAATTAAAGTTATTAACAAATAAAGTTTAATATTTAGTCTTTTCATTAGGTTGTGTTACATTTAACATACCAAATGAGCATTTATATACTTTGTATATACTTTGTAGGTACACCAACAACAGGAGCAGGATCAACTACAAGTACTTCTACCACATCCACTATTCCAGGGAGTGACACATCTACAGTTAATGCTACAGGTACACAGCCAACAGTAACAACACAATCCACAGCTATGCGAAACATGCCACCTTTCATGCCACCTATGTTTCCATTCTTCATGCCGTATAGTGGCCAAGGTAATTAAGTAGTAATAATTTGCATTATTCAGAACTATTTCTTCATATGTCTATACAGTCAAACTTCTATTTAGCAGTCACCCTTTAGAAATACTATTAACAGCCAAATATTTGCTGCACTTTGCATCATCTGCACCCCTTCTGGTGTCTTTGTGTCGATAGCGAATGGTCAGGGGGCATACATGATCATCAGATTTCTTATCGTCCTCTTTAATATTAAAATTTGTTGCTAAGCTGAAAACAATGTTTTAAAAAAACATTGACATCTCTGATTTGTTTATATTCCAACTTACTATGATATATTACAATAAAAAATAACAATATTTACAACTGGATGTCACTGACTCATGCTAAATTCATATGCCTGTTTGTTTTCATCTGTTTTACTAGCAAGGTATAACAGGGAATGACAGCCAGTGTTTACAATATATGAATAATATAATAGATTATTTACCCAAACACAGGAGATTTGGTTCAATGTAAATTCCGCATACAAGACGAATCAGAAACATGAAATTTGACCTTTCTGTCGGTAAATAGTCTCATGATTTCAGACTAATTGCCAATTGTAAATGATGTTGGAAATGCATGGAAACATGCAAGATAAAATCATCTGAATAATAGTTTCTTTGCTTGTCGATTTATGAAAGGTAAGATTTGGTTCGCATCATTCTTCCAGAATTTCTATATCCTCTCCTGTTTTCTTCAGGTTTTTTTTTTCTCATCACAATGGACTGAAAATCAATATTTAACATTCAGAATGTGTGCAGTGTGCAGAATGATAAAATATAAGGGTTGGAAGTGAAGTTGAAAATTATGGATAACTCAGGCAACTGAGTCAATTACTAGTAACTTGCAATTAAATGGGGTTAATTTATAATTTAAAGTCTGCTATACTTCTCGAAGGAAATTCAAAATAAAAGAACAATTTATTCAAAGTTTTGTTATAAGAGTCATTTGGGATTTCTGTGATGAATTGCTTGTCTTGTGTGCATCCATTCCGTTGGAAATCAATTAAGGTTTATACTGACCTTGTCTCTTCTTTTATTTTCATGCTGTCATAAAAATGTGATTATGACAGCAGTATCAACAGTAGATGTACTGTACCACAGCTATATAAACAGTAGGGGAAACACTAAAGCCATCATTATGCAGATTTGTATTTGTTGACAATAACTATTTTTTGACTGAAACTGAAGAGAAATTTTACACTTACAATAAATTGTAGATTGTTCCTAATTATAGACTTACAACAATTTTTGCACTTATCAGAATTATCATACGATTCATTTTAGTGAAACTCTTCCTGATCTTAATTTTACACTTAAAATAATATTTATCATAAGAATTTTTGTGAAAAGGGCTGCTGTTTATTTAGGGCAAAATAAAAATAATAAAAGAAAATAAATATTATTTACTAAAAGACCTATAGAGACAGAAAAATTTGGCCTATTACAGTAATGGCCACATACAAAATGTTATTTTTTCAGCAACAAGAAACAATATGAGTTCTATGCTTCTACCTTATTGTTTTTTATTGTTTAAATAATGCTTCCAAAATAAATTTCAAGCTATGATTTCTAGAATATTAATGAAATATGTTATATAATGTCTAAAAAATAATATGTGTATTGGGTAGCCCGACCCTACCTAGTGAAAATGGCCGATTCTAACCTTTTTTTACCATCATCAATCTGGAATTTTTTAACAAAATTGTTTCATGTTTAGATTTGCTCAATAAAATCAATTCAATGCTATTATTTGCAGATGAAATGTAATTATCTCAATAAATTACATTGAAATGAATTACATTCACAATGACTAGTATGCTGGCTGGGCCATCAAAATCTTTGTTCAGTTGTGAACATATGGAAACTTATTGCAGACATGAACTAGAAGATAGAATTTTTACCGTTATGAAGTATGATAAAACTTTCGAAAATTTGAGTCAATGTTTGAATGTCATGCTGGAAATATCTGGACCTTGGTCATGTTTAGACGACAAATGTTTTGTTGACTTTGTTCAAAACAAAGATAGTCACTAAATTTTTTCAATCATGTGTAAATAGTTTTATCCTAAAATTAATTAAATAAAATACAAAAAAAATCAGGTTAAACTTGTAAATATGTTACTAAGTATACAGCTATTTGATAGTACAAGTCAAATAAACATCAGCCTGTTGAAAGCGATCACTATGAGTTAGAATTAGAAGCCTTGTATCACTTTGAAATGAGAATAATTTTTAAACTTTTCCCTAAGAAGATTATATCCGATAATAAATTTAAGAATATTAACCCTACCTGGGAAATTTCAGGCTGTTGCCCTAAACACTCATATTTTTCTTTTAGTCCTAATAGAACATTTGCACATTTCCCACTATGTGTTTTTTTCATGTTTTTGTAGGAGTTGTTTCCCTTAGATACAGCCAAAAGTGTCCATTTTATGCAAAGTTCAATGAAAATTACAAAACTTTTCCCATTATCTATCAAATTAAATGTTGTAGCTACTTGTGAATGTTTTGTTTGCTATAAAGTTATCCTCTGATTCTAATATGACATCAGAACTTTCAAGTCCAAAGGGTAATTACCCCCTATTTTTGAAAATGATGGGTATTTGCATATTTCCTTTGCACTGTTGTACTCTCTACTTCAGAAAAGATTGCTTACATGTACACTTTTAAAATTATGTTTGACACAAGTGTTATTCTATAAACTCAGGATGCAAGTGAAATGTATATCTCTGTTTAATTTGACACGATTGTGTCATGTTTATTAATAAAATGTTGTAAATATTTTGTTTTTTGCTCGTCGACTTCGGCAGTTTTCACAGCCATGTTGACAATGTCATCAATGATTCCTTTAACTATACTGTCACTAGACACAGATGAAACTGTCAGGAACTTAAGCATAGAATTTTCCGTAGCACTCTTGCGCTTAGTAGCACGCTTATTCATGTTCTTGTTCATTTTCAACGACCAACGTGTTCCCAAATTTACTTTCGTTTTAGTTCTTACTTATTATGTAAACCGCATTTATTTGTAATATTGACCGCGATTGGATGATTTATCGTAAACATCCAATCAGATCTCTTTTGACATCGATGCTTAGAAAGGCAAGCATTCGGAACCCCTCGGATGTATACACTCTCCTTCGAAAAGTATAAAGGGAAGTAATTACGGGGAATTTCTCAAAGACAAAAATGTATTGTTATGTACACGACTGTACAAGTACGCTCCGAATTTGGAAAGTTTGCTTACACAGCAATATGTATGCGTAATGTGTACACTCTGATCTGATAATACATGCGTTTTTACTCGTTTTCATAGCATAAAAAACGCAAATACGCAGCTTATCTGGAGCTCTGGACATCCTTCTTTTGCTTTGTAAACAAACAAGTGATTTATTTAGATGGCAAAATATCATTAGCACATGCATAAAATCACCCAAACATTTTTTTACACAGTTGTAATGTTAACATTTTAAACATCTATATTCTCTGAAAATAATCAACATATCCAAAATTAATAAATATGCAATGTGCAATTAAAATGTGCAAACACAATGTTATTGTTTTGGATGCTCCATCAATAAGACTGACTTTCCCTTCTTAAAAGCACAAGTTGATGAGTTATCGTCTGCTCAAATTTGGCAGCATAAATTGTGTGCTACATTGCCCGCAAACGTAAATATAAATTATCGTCGTTCCCATCAAAGTATACTACCGTTTTTGTACTACCGGGGTATTCTACATATCAGAATATTATCGCTTCCGCTGGGGATAAAAAACTAATATCCACAAACCCATGTTAAAACTCACAATACAGTATTGGCTTCTATGAATTATTTCTTAATTCTAAAATGACATCCTTCATTGGCTATATAAATAATATAGTGGTAAAACTTCTGATATATTTTAATTCGCACATGTGTATTGTCTGACAAATTTAGGACATCATTCCTTGAAATTTCATTGTCAGTCTTCTAAAGGTTACTATCACTGTGTAGTACAGATCTGGCTCTTGTTTGACTATTGCTAAAAAAAAAATTAGCATGGACGGTTCTCATTGATGAAACCAGATAGTGGTCATTTTGTGAACAACTTCTTATTTGTTGATAAAAATATTGTATGCTATTTGTATAAAGAAAATCCACAATTTCTTTGATAAAGTCGGTTGTTAAATGTTTTTACCACAAAAATTATAAAAGAAAAACTTGTACTGAGGAGTTTTATTATAAAATTGGCCATAAAACTAACTAAACCCCACCAGGAAAGTGAGAAGAAATGTATGTGTGGTAGGTGTATCGATTTTGCCTCTCCACAATTTTTCGATTGGATTTTGAAACTGTTCCCACAGTGTGGTATTTTTTTGTTGGCTCAATAGAGACAAAAGCTCAAGTGACTTTTTCCCATCACTTAGCATCGACGTCCATCATCCACTATCTTTTTACGTTTTGATCCTTTTCTCAGGAACCTCTGGGCCATATTGGACCAAACTTGGATGTTAAACTCCTTTGATGGTCCTCTTGCAAAATTGTGTCCGATGACCTTGCTCTACATCCAGGATGGCCAATATGGCTTCTGATTGGTTGAAAATTGGCAATCTTGTGAAAATCTATATCTTCAGAACCATTGAATGACATGAAACCAAATTTCATCCAAATACTCCTTGGGTCATCCCCTTTCAAAATTGTACCCGTTGATCCCATAATTTTCCAAAATGGTCGTCACAGCTGATTATGCAACCTTTGGTTTTCCAGCATTATCTTATGTTTCTGCTATCCAATTTAACTAATATTTAGATTGATAAAATACAGATCAAGCTTGATTTTGAGGTGTCTGATCTTTATCGTTCCAGAGTCATGCCCCTTATTTATGTGTAAAATGTTTTTGGGATGGTTTTAGTGCATTATCATAAGTTTTGTCAAATCGCATTTGACTGATATTTTGTAATTTCCATAAGATTAATAAAATACAGGTCAAGCTTGATTTTGAGATGACTATTACAAACGCTCCACAGTTATAACTCTGAATTATATGTTATTCAAATATGACGTCTTTCCTTCGATTTGCAAACAAACGAGTGATTATTAATCAGATTGCAAAATCTCATTAGCGGTGCACACATTTAGGGTGATAAAATCACAATAAAATTATTTACGCGGTTGTTAACGTTCTAAACATCTATATTCACTGAAAATTATCAACATATCCAAAATTAATGATATGCAACGTGCAATTAAAACATTCAAACAAAATGTTATTGTTGCAGATGCTCCATCAATAGGACTGACTTTCTCGTCATAAAAGTACATGTGACTGACTTTTCCGTTGTAAAAGTACATGTTGATGAGTTATCGTCTGCTCGAATTTGGCAGCATAAATTGTGTGTGACATTGTCTGCAAACGTAAATATAAATTACTGTCTTCCAATCAAAGTATACTATTTGTACTGATAGACATATCAGAATCGAAATAATTTAATGGGTTGGTGGATATTAGTATTTTATCCCGAGCGGTAGCGATGGATAAAATTTACTAATATTCTGCCAACCCATGTTAAAACTCAAAACACATTCTGGCTTCCATGATTTATTTCTTAAACAATGTCCAGTTTTTGTGATTATGTCAGTTTCCTCATTATCAGGCAACCTAGGCTCACCATATTTGGTCCACAAAACTCCACATATTGATCATTGATCAGATATGTGTCAACGGACCTTGACTTTTAGCCAGGTGAACTTTTGTGTCTGTCATTGCTAAAATTGGCATTAAACACCAATCAATCAATCAATGGTGTCTGTCGTTCATCCGTCGTACATCATAAACTTTCACATTTAAATCTTCTCCTCTGAAACCATTGAACCAAATTAAATCAAATTTAGCTGGGATGGTCCTTGGGTGATCCCCTTTCAAAATTGTGTCTGACAGCCCCGGCTTCCATTCAAGATGGCTGCTTTACTAAAAATAGAAATTTCTTTAATTGTCTATTGCTGCTTTATAATAAGTCAAAATTAGTTCAAATTGTAACTGCAAATACATGGCATTGAGTAGTTCAACATATTTTCAGCCAGGGTTTTTTTTTATGCAAATTTATACTGATTATGCATATTATCAGAGAAAAAAATTACATCAAAATCTTCTGCTACAAAATTTGAGTTGCAATGATCTTTGGTTGGCGAACTTTTAAAATTATTTGTGACACCCCCATTTTCTATATACTTTAGAATTCAAATTGAAAACCAGGTGAGCAATTACACTAGTCCAAACCAAACTTTTACTTGTCCCTAATGGTTATCATGCTTAACTGCTGTTATCAAACCCTGTATAGATCTACAGATATGTAAAAGGCTGTTGATTATAATTATAAGGATGTCAGTCTCGTAATATTTTGTTAATAAAAAAAAATCCCTATCTATTGACCAGCCTGTTAATAGTTTGGGTCGGCAATGCGAAACAAAGATTTTTTTAGAGTTGACAGTAGTGATTATGTATATAAATTCTTCCATAATGTGTCGCACTGATCCATTATTTTCAGTATCAAGAGTCAGTCTATTGAAACTGACAATATCCTTTTGTGAGATCAAAGGAAAAGTGGTTTGGTTTATGGTGTTAAATGCCACTTCCTGGCTTTGGGACAGGCACAAAAATGTGGGGGAAGGGGAGGGGGGGTAAAGCTGGTTACTGGGATTCCAACCCTCCCCTCTTGATAATAGAATCTCCAATGGCAATTTATAAATATATACATACACTTGGCCATAAGTTAGGGACCACCAAATTTGAAATGGAAAATATTTTTTACATCACGCTTTTTTCTTGCTAAAATATATATGTCTTATACATAAACATATATTCTTTCATGGTACCTGTAATTTTTTATCGATTGATTAATTAGAGAACGACGAAACAGGTTTTTATAAGTTCACCTGTACCTTTACAAAATTCAAGTTTGGCGGGGGTTTCAAATCAGTATCTGCATGTACAGTACAGGTAAAACTTTAAACTTTGTAAACTTTTATTCAACATGGCACATCGAAAACTGTCAGATGCATAGAGATGATAAGGGGTGGTATGTCCTACATAAAGACTGCTGAACAATTCAATGTAAGCCACTCGGCCATTGTTCGTTTGAAGCAGCGTGTGAACCAAACCGGGAGTGTAAAAGAATGCCAAAGGACAAGAAAGCCTCTGAAAAGACCCCAAAAGAAGATAGACTCCTTAAAAGGCTCGCCAGACAATGGCTTTTCAGCACTGCAAACACGCTGCGAAGCCGATGGATTGTCAACAGGTGCATTAGCAGACGGACCCTCAACAGACGTCTTACCAACACAAAGTTTCGTGCTAACGCGTCCGCTACTGACAATACACCACAAAACAACCAGGCTTTAATGGGCACGTGACCATATGGGATGGAATATCAGGTCGTGGCAGAGAGTGCACCGGTCGTATGAAAGTTGTTTTTGTTGACTCCAGTTGATGGCCGCGTCCGTTTATGGAGACCGAGAAACACAGCATTTCTACAGGAACATATTCTGTGCACAACTGCATTTGGTGGAGCTGGTGTTACTGTTTGGGGATGCTTTTCTCTAAACTGTAAGCTTGACTTGTATGTCCTTGATGGGACTTTAACAGGACAAAAGTACAGTGATCAGACCCTGTGCCCATTAGTTGTGCCTCATTTTGACTGTCATCCATTAACAAGTCGACCAATTCTAATGGATGCCAATGTTCGACCACATAGGGCCTGTATAGTGCAAAACTATCTGCAACAGGAGGCAATAGTGCTACTACCTTGGCCAGCCATGTCACCGGATATGAATCCAGCAGAGCATTTATGGATCTATTTAGGACGAAAAGTGAACGCACGTACCCCAACGTGTCAATACTTCAGGAACTGGGGACTGTTTTTGGTGAAGGAATGGCAACAGTACCTTCAACACAGACTGAGATGCTTGATTAAGGGAATGCGGAAACGTGTTCAGGAACTGTACAGGATACGAGGCAGTTAGACTCGTTATTGACTGTAAAGAAGTAAGTTCTTTGGATTGTCAGGTGGCCAATGTCATATAACACTATATTAAACATATAAATTTAATGAACAAAACATAATAAAAATAAACACAAAACAAATGATATATGGAATGAAATGTACACAATATTACAAGATTCACAACACTGAACATAAAACGATATTCATTCAAAACACTGAACAAATATAATGCATATATAAACGATATGCATTTTACAGCCGGAGACATACCATCCTGCACGCACGCATTCCTGGTACTGTAGAAATTCACTAATTTGACTGGGTTGTTCCCCTTGGATAATTTATAAATACGGACGGAATAATTTCACATAAATATAGATTCTAAATTGATGACGAGGACACTAGATGATTAATATATTGCTTCACTATTGTATCCAGCGAACCGTGACTAATATGACTGCATAAATATAATGTGTTCAGCACGGACTTCTCGGGTTGTAATTACGGACTCTAAAACTCCAAATTTATGACGGCATTTAACGATAATAATATCACCGATGCTGGGCGTTGTGACATCAATTTATATACACCAAAACCGGTACCATTTCAACAAAGACACCATTTACACCGACAGCAAACTTTCCTACACGCACACACCAAAAACCAGGCATAAAAACCCCTGAGTGTAATGAACCTTCGCCTATGAATATCCATGTCCTGTATTTGACAATTGTAATACTCAAACTGCCTGTTCCTTACTTTACTTAAACACAAAGCGTGTGCTCCACTCAACATACATGTGCCGACCGACTTTCAACTCGCCTTGTTTAAATCTCATGGGTAACCGTACTACGTGATAAACTATCGGTCTGTTTGACTTTTCTATCGGTGTTAGTGGAAAATATAACCATATTAAATTATCCAATATATAATATATAAATACATAATGCAAGTTCGTTACAATGAGTAATAAATGTTGAAAATTGATTAGTTTTCATTTTCCAACCAGATTAAACGTGCTTTGGTTGTGCAAGTATTTTTAACAGAAGTCCAAACTGAAACTTTTTTCAGTTCAATTCTGCGTACTCACTTCAGCGAACTATAGTACTTCCGGTTACTCATCTCTGCAGGCTTTTTCACACCATTGAGAAAATGATTTTAATTACAGTGAAAAACTGGTGGTCCTTAACTTATGGTCAAGTGTATATATGTATAAACGATAAAAATGCACATACAATCACAAAAATGAATGACAAGTTGACAACATAAACATTGGACAGTACAATATGTAAGTTTTCCTTTGTAATTAAAGACAGTAGCCTGTCTGATAAAAGAAGTTACATGACCACGCTGTGGTGATAAAATAATGGTGCAAGTTGCATGGGATGTTCTGTCAGATCTTTTTGGGCATGACGTCATAATATTGGAATGCGGGAAAAGACACCTTAATGAAAGCAACCTAAACAAAACGACTTTTCAATGTTCATTCGACAGATTAATGTATCACAAATTCAGTCATATGTTCCCATTTCCATATTCAATATTTCTGACAACTATACAGTTCAGTACATAAATATTTATTCCATATCTCCCCAAAAGAAGCCTAATCTGATGATTATTTAGTGAAACTAAAAGTGATTGAATGGTGAACGTGAATGAATGGCAACAAATAAGGTGACGTCATTCACAAAAATATAGTCACTCTCAAAGCCCTTGTTATTTATTTTCAAACTTGCTTTTTATTAGCTCACCTTGCCAAAGGCAGTGTGAGCTTTTGCCATCACTTGGCGTCTGTCATTCGTCGTCTGTCGTTAACTTTTCACATTTTAATCTTCTCCTCTGAAATGAACTGAAACTTGGTAGGAAGCAGCTATGGAAGGTCCTCTCTAAAGATTGCTCATTTTGTCCTGATCTATTAACAAACATGGCCACCACAGACAATTCTTGTTTCTGATTGGCCAATTTTTAAACATCTTCTCCTCCGAAACCGCTTGGCCAAATGAACCGAAACTTCGTAGGAAGCATCTATGGAAGGTCCTCTATAAAGAGTGCCCATTTCATCCCGATCCGTTAACAAACATGGCCGCCACAGGCAATTCTTGTTTCTGATTGGCCAATTTTTTTTTAATCTTCTCTGACGAAACCGCTTGGCCAAATGAATTGAAACTTGGTAGGAAGCATCTATGGAAGGTCCTCTATAAAGATTGCTCAGTTCATCCCGATCCATTAACAAACATGGCCGCCACAGGCAATTCTTGTTTCTGATTGGTTCATTTCTAAAAAATAACTTCTCCATTGTGGTAAACTGTTAAAAGGGAGATAACTCTTGCATTAAACTGTTAAAAGAAAGATAACTTGCCATTATCTCCCTTAGAAATTAACTAATGCTGATATAGTATAACATGTTTATACTATACATTACATGTAGGTATTCACATTTTAATATTCTTTTTAGCTCACCTTGCCAAAGGCAATGTGGGCTTTTGGCATCACTTGGCATCCGTCGTTTGTTGTCTGTCATCTGTTAACTTTTCACATTTTAATCTTCTCCTCTGAAACCCATCAGCCAAATGAACTGAAACTTAGTAGGAAGCATCTATGGAAGGTCCTCTCTAAATAGTGCACATTTTGTTATGATGCATTACCAAACATGGCCCTCCACAGACAATTCTTGTTTCTGATTGGCCGATTTTTTTAAATCTCCTCCTCTGAAACCGCCTGCCCAAATTAACAGAAACACGGCAGGAAGCATAGATGGAATGTCCTCTATGAAGATTGCTCATTTCGTCTCGATCGGTTAACAAACATGGCCACCACAGGCAATTCTTGTTTCTGATTGGTCGATATCTAAAAAATCTTCTCCTTTGAAACTGCCTAGCCAAATGAACCGAAACTTGATAGGAAGCATTTACATGTATGGAAGGTTGTGTATTATTAAATGGATTTATTACTTTCATAGTGTGTTGGTACAAGACTTTATACCAGGTATTGCCTGTCACATGAACTGACTATCGCTACTTGTCGCTATAGCAACTCATAGTGATACTGATTAACACCTGACCTGATACAAAGCCTTGTGCCAGCACACTATATATGTAATGGGTACAGTACGCACAGCGCGTTTTAGCAAGATATTACTCTGGTCCGACGTCGGTTAAATCAAGAAAATATTGGCGAAATTTTAAAAAAAAGTTGGTGTTGACACCGCGAAATGCCCAAGAAAAATCGAACATGGTGTTGTCGGTGATTTACTATAAAACGCCGCCAAAACACTGACATTGACGATTAGATGCCACGAAATAAAGAATTTGTACATTTGTATATTCTTGAGATTTGTATATAGAACTGTCATTTTTGATAATATGAATGATTGTGTGCAAGCTGTCATCATATTTGCGTTCTTTAATTCTGATATTTGCTTTTGTTTTAATCTATTATGTTAAGAAAACAATGTACAAACGTTTATTATTATGTGATCATTACCATTTATAAGGTTGTATTGTATTATTTTTTAATTAAAATAAACTTGATCTTTTGAATGCAAGCTTGGTATCCAAGTTAATTTGTGGCTTCTGAACTAGTGTAGTTGAGTTGATTTGATTTGAGTCATTCTGTTATCGCTTCAAATGTTAGGAAAGGGTGGGGCATGTTTTTATCATCAAATTTTAGAGAGACTTTATCTAAATGATGCAAATAACTGATAATCTAACCTTGACGTTGCAATTTTCAATGGGATTGATTTTGGTAGAATTTGAAGAAAAAATATTATAAAATTACGCACTTTCATGTTCAGAAAAGAAATCTAATTTGTTTTTCATGAAAAAAAAATATAGCTTGGGAGGATAAAACATACAAAAGTTAAATGGTTGGTTCCTTATTTTGCACACTTCAATTGATCTTTCTTTGAAATTTCATTAACCTTTATATCACCCAAGCCAAGCCCCAAGCCTTCGGATGTTCAATTACTGTCGACTCTGCACGTGACTAAAGTTCACCTGTTACAAAATATTCTAGATCCCCAAAAGCATGCTTTGATCGATAATATATTACCAACATGTGGAAACCTTTCTAGATTCTCATACACGTGAAAAATGTGTGTTCAAAGGGAAATGTGTATCCACTTTAATTAAAGGTAAACATGACATGTGGCTTGCAATAGGATTAATAACATACAAATACGAAAACAGAAATGCAAATTTAGATAAAAATTTACATTGATTTTTTTTTTCTTTATCTTGGCACGTCTCATTTATATAGGCCATCTTATTCAATTTCTGCAATAAATAATTGAAATTGTACCTTTTTGCCAGATCATTTTTAAAAGCAAAGACCCTTCAGAAAATTTACGTGGATTTTTTTTCATAGACTATTTTTAGCATGATGCATAAATACTCTTAGACTCTCAGTTATCAAAACGCCAACAAAAGACAGAAAATCCTTCTACGCCGAGATTTTATTTTCATCGCAGTGTTGTCACTGACATTTAGGCCCTAATTTGTATATTTTCGCGGTGAAAGTTTCACCGACATTTTACGGAGATTTTATGACATATCACTGACATTTCACTGCGAAAAAACGCCGACCAAGGTGATTTCGTACTAAAAACCTCTGTGCGTACTGTATGTACAGTATGATATTGTAAAGATCATTCAGATTTACTATAAAAATATGTTTTCAATGTTTATATAACATATTCTAAACTTATTGTTTACTATCAACTTTCTGTTTCAATATTAGGAATGCCCATGCCTCCAACAAGTCCAGAGGGTTTATCAGATGATGAATTAAGGCTTATGGAAGGTCAAGAGAGACAAAATGTTGAAGCCCGAATACAATGGCTTAAAGATATACAGTGCCTTTTGGATGGAGCTATGATTCTCATACAACAATATAATTCAGTAGCATCACAAGCTAGGTAGGATAATTCTAATAATTTTTTAAGGCTTTCATGCTTTAAGGACCACAAATATTTAAAGCAAATTATCTTCATAAAATCTCCTTTCAAAAAAAAAAAAAAAAAAAAAATTATGCAAGTCCTTTATTAACTCACATGTGAGCAATTGGCATTCTTCGACCTTCAAGTGTGGCCGTTGTTACTAAAACTCTTTTTTCAATATCCCCTCCGATAACACTTGAGAAATTTGGCTATTAGGGTCCTTGGTTGGTCCTGTTTCAAAATCATGTCCAACAGCCATTAAAGATGGCCACCATTACTAAAAATAAAATTTTCTTTAAAATAGCCATTATTTCAACATTTTCAATGGAATGAGCTAATATTTATACATTAAGTATATGGTAATGAGTTATTAAACATATATTCCAAGTTTTTCTGCACATTTGCAATTTTGTTGATTTTTGGTAAACATGCAAATGCATCCCAATTTGATCAAAATTCAAGTGAAATTCTTCTCGGAAACCACATTACCAAACTTGACTGGAATTGTTACTGGTTGGTTTTTTTTTCTTCCAAATTATGACTGTCAGTCCTGCCTTCCATCAAAAATGGCAGTTGTTGCTGAAAATAGAAATTGTCTGATATTTGACAAATGTGCAAAAATAACCGATATTATTTCATTTTGTAAACATGCCAGTGATATATTTACTTTGTAAATTGTCATTGACATAGGCATGGTGCACATACTTAAGTCAGGTGATAAAATCACAGAATAGCAGTGTGGGAAACCACCACTCATCAACTCACCAAATGCAACTTGTGTAAAATGATTTTGCAAGTATTCTGGCGAGTTGGCATGTCTGGACGAAATACGATAATTTACTGCTCGCCAGTTGATGTAACAAAATAAATAGTCTGAAATCGATTGAATGGATTGATTGAATATAATTCACTTGCGTGTTCCGATAAGATAGTACCGAAACATATGTTATTATTCAAATTGTTACTCGTTTTTTGTTGCGGACGCCATCACAGTTTTTTATGGAAACACTAAAAACTTGCGTGATTGTCCTGACCTTGGTTGTTATTTTCTTATCGTTTCTGATTAGAAATCGTGAATGAGATACCTATGAAATACCCTTATAAACAAATGTTTTGTTATTTCAAACATGTTACCATGTCGTAGACCAAATTTTAGCGGAAGTTGGTAATTACTTACTGAAATAATCGTACATCTTTGATCGGAAATGGTATGCTTATTTTTTTAATATCCTAAAAGTTCTAAATGTTGACCTTGGCGGCAAATGAAACTAAATCCAGCAGGAAAATTTTAAGTAATTTTAAGCCAAAAGGAAAACGTTTACCTGAAAAAGATGTTAACCCTAAAACAGTGAGAAAATTTATCTCTAAATGGAAAATAGGGAGAAAGTGTTTGATGTATGATGAGAACAAGGGAATGTGGTGTTCCCTATGTGCTGAACATGATGTTTGGTTTAATGCCACTTTCAACAATATTTCAGTTTTATCGTGGTGGTCAGTTTTATTGGTGGAAGAAAACGGAGTACCCGGAGAAAGTCACTGACCTGTCGAAATTTACTGACAAGCTTTATCTCATAATGTTGTATTGAGTACACCTTGCCATGAACGGGTTTCAAACTCACAACTTTAATGGTAATAGGCACTGATTGTGCAGGTAGTTCATAGATGCCAACCATTACGATTTTTCCGTAATTGTTACGAATTTCGGGTCAAAATTACGGTGTTACAGTCAACAGTCTACTTGTTACGGATTTCCGATTATTGCCGGCCCGGAACCGTTCCCCATTTAAATATCATTGTGATCATTTAGACGCTTCATTGTCTGTTAAAATCACGTAAAGATAAGCGCTTGAGGGATTTCGATTATTTAATACTTTTGGGATTCTCGGGACTATCTATAATAGAAAACGATCTATCCATTTTTTGTTCGATCCCGAGTAGTTAATGAACACAGCACGTTTTTGTCTATTTCACGATGTCTGAGGGAATAAGTGAAGCTTCTGCAGCGAAAAAAAGGAAATTGGGACAACGATTTCGTCCCGAATATTGTATGGAGTTCTCTTGCCTTATGAAATCGACACGGGAACATTATGCTTATTGCAAATATTGCAAACAAGACTTGTCCATTCAGCACGGTTGTCGGGATGAACACACATATACAACAAAACAGTTGAAAAGTGCCAAGTCAACAACATATCAGGCACTCCAGAATTAGACATTAATTATTCTATGGGAGGGTGAGGGAGGGCCACTTCAGGAAATTTTAATTTCTATTGACAGCAAGTTGAAACATAGCATACATTTGTAAGTGAACATGCATGTATTAAAACTTAACTTTTTATTTCTTTTTGTTGCTCATCAATTTTGCATCTAGTTGTCACAAATAAAGGAAATCATTTGCTCATCACTTTGTGCTTAGTCTGTAGTACGATTATGGTAAAATTTTATGAAAAATTATGATTACTGAAAAAAATCACAAATTACTGACATCTCAACTTTTTGTTACTGATTGCACCAAAAAGGAGTTGGCATCTATGGTAGTTGTAAATCCAACTACTATGCGATCATGGCCACGTCGGCCCCTTGCACATATGAGGAAAATTGGACACTAGGTGTCATGGAAAATATAGCGAGTTCAAATGAGGGATCACTCACTATAGTTGGCTAGTGAAATTTATTTTTGGCGAGTAGATTTCAATAGTTACTAGCCAGATTGGCGAGTAACTTTAAAAAATGGTTTCCCACACTGCAATAGAATAATTTACACTGTTGTTAGCATTTTAAAAACATCTATATTCATTGAAAATAATCAGCATATACAAAAATTAATTATATGTGATGTGTAATTAAAACATGCAAACATAATATTATGGTTACAGCCCAGTACAGGTGTTCCATCAATAAGACTTTCCCATCATAAAAGCACATGTTTATGAGTCATCGTCAGCTAGAATTTGTCAGTTTGAAATATAGAGCACCTAACCTGCATCACTTAAATTGTGTGCAACCTTGCCGACAAACATAAACATAATTTACCATCTTTCTCATAAAATGCACTACCTTATTTGTAATGTTAGACATATCAGAATCATAATAATTAATGGAAGCTATAATGTGTTCGAGTTTTAACATGGATTTTCACTCGCTACCACTGAGTATAAATACTAATATCCTTCCAACCCAAAGGTGTCAGAAATGACATTGTGTGTTTTTAATCTTCTTCTCTGAAACCACTGGGCCAATTGGAACCAAACTTGGTAGGAATATTCATTGGATGGTTCTCTAAAAAGTTTGGTTTGTATTGATCGGAAGTACACAAAATGGGTGTTGTCTGTGTTTAATCTTCTTTCCTGAACCCACTGGGCCAGTTGGTGTCCAAAAAGGGTGTTGTTTGTTTTTGTATGTGGAGCGATTATTTTTCACCCAATTTTCATGAAGTCTTTTTCATTGTATTTCTTATAAAATTATTTTTATTTACTATGCAAACTTGTACCGTTTCTAAGATATAAGGGGTCAAAATGGGACCAACACCCACAATTTTGAATTTTTATGCCATATGTTATTATGGGGGTATATAGTTTTTTGGTTTGTCCGTTCGTTCATCTGTCACGCTTCACTTGCAAGTCCTATGAGGCTGTTGGTCCGCTAGCTTTCATATTAGGTAGGATGATTGTTCAGTGTAGTTGATCATATTATACTGCCATTTTGATTCAACAATTTTTGCAGGAGTTATGGGACTTTAACGTTTTCATGCAATTTAATATAATTATTATTTGTGAACAAACACCTCTAAGCTCGTTAGTCCGAAAGCTGTGATATGTTATAGGACAATTGGTCATGATGTGTAGTTGATCATATTATACCGCCATTTTGATTCAACAATTTATGAAAGGGCTGTCGTGGCCGTGATCGTATGGTGGTTGGATTCACAACTACCTATGCAATCAGTGCCTATTACCACTGATGTTGTGGGTTCGACTCCCGCTCAGGGCTAGGAGTATAACATTATGTGATAAAGTTTCTCAGTGACTTGCGGCAGGTCAGTGGTTTTCTCCGGTTTCCTCCACCAATAAAACTAACCGTCACTATATAACTTAAATATTGTTGAAAGTGGCATTAAACACCATCAAACAAACAACAAAACAACAAATGTAGAACATAGAAGAATTCACTGTGAACTTTTATTTGACTTGTGGAACAACCTTAATTGTGCTTAATTATAATTATGCATGTACATAAAGGACCCATGAATTGTTTTCTGTCTTGTCTAAAATATTGTTGAAAGTGGCATTAAACACCATGAAACCAAACCAAACCAATCAACGATTTTTGTAGGAGTTATAGGACTTTAATGTTTTCATGCATTTTCAATATAGTTATACATTGTGAATGCAACTCCTCTGAGATCATTAGTCTGATAGCTTTCACATATGGTAGGTTAATTGGTCACAATGTGTAGTTGATCGTATTTACCTGCTATTTGGAATCAATAATTTTTGTAGGAGTTATGGGACCCTAACGTTTTCATGCATTTTCAATATATAGGTATACTTTGTGAATGCAACTCGTATGAAGTTGTTGGTCTAATAGCTATCATATATGATATGATGATTGCTCATGATGTGCAGTCGACCATATTATTTAGCAGGGCATAGTGTCCTGTGGACACACTAGATTTTTGTTGAAAAATTAGATTAATTACGGTATAGTTTTGCAGCTGAATAATCGTTTCTTATTGTATTAATAAACTGTTTACTAAAAGGCAGTTCAGTTTAAAATATTTGGAGGCGGGGCATTGTCTTGTCATTTCAGGTCTTTAGATTTCTTATGAAATTTCCCGTCTGCATTTTTTAACCAATGTTGTGTTGGATTTGTATACAGTTTTTTAGTTCACCTGGACCAAAGGTCCAGGTGAACTATTGCCATCACTTGGCGTCCGTCGTCTGTCGTCTGTAAACTTTTCACATTTCAAGCTTCTTCTCCGAAACCACTTGGCCGATTGGAACCGAACTTAGCAGGAATGTTCCTTGGATGGTCCTCTACAAAGTTACTGTTTTTCGTTCCAGTCGGATATTCAATATGGCTGCCAGGGCCAATAATATGCTCTGATTGGCTGAAATTTCAAAGATCTTCTTCTCTGAAACTAATGAACTGACTGAACCCAAACTGTAAAGGAATGATCATTGGAATGTCCTTTACCAAGTTACTGTTTTTTATGCCGATCGGAAATCCAAGATGGCCGCCATCGCAGGACATAGATTAACATTGGACCCTATGGGAAAATGTTCAAATGCCTTCTTCTCAGAAACTACAAATATGATTAAAGCCAAACTGTACATGAATGTTCATTGGATGGTCCTCTACAATCTTAAGGTTTTTTGTTCCGATATGAAATTCAAAATGGCAGCTACGGCAGGACTTAGTTTAACATTGGACCCTATGGGAAAAATGTTTCAAAATGCTTCTTCTCTGAAACCACTTGGACAGTTGAAACCAAACTGCCCAGGAATGATCATTGGAAGGTCCTCTACAAATTTTCTGTTTTTTATGCCGGTCGGAAATCCAAGATGGCCACCACCGCAGGACATAGATTAACATTGGACCCTATGGGAAAATATTCAAATGCCTTCTTCTCAGAAACTACAAATATGATTAAAGCCAAACTGTACATGAATGTTCATTAGATGGTCCTCTACAAACTTTACGTTTTTTGTTCCGGTATGAAATTCAAAATGGCGGCTACGGCAGGACTTAGTTTAACATTGGACCCTATGGGAAAAATGTTTCAAAACGCTTCTTCTCTGAAACCACTTGAATAATTGAAACCAAACTGCCTAGGAATGATCATTGGAAGGTCCTCTACAAATTTTATGTTTTTTATGCCGATCGGAAATCCAAGATGGCCGCCACCGCAATACATAGATTAACATTGGACCCTATGGGAAAATGTTCAAATGCCTTCTTCTCAGAAACTACAAATATGATTAAAGCCAAACTGTACATGAATGTTCATTGGATGGTCCTCTACAATCTTAAGGTTTTTTGTTCCGATATGAAATTCAAAATGGCGGCTACGGCAGGACTTAGTTTAACATTGGACCCTATGGGAAAAATGTTTCAAAATGCTTCTTCTCTGAAACCACTTGGACAGTTGAAACCAAACTGCCCAGGAATGATCATTGGAAGGTCCTCTACAAATTTTATGTTTTTTATGCCGATCGGAAATCCAAGATGGCCGCCACCGCAGGACATAGATTAACATTGGACCCTATGGGAAAATATTCAAATGCCTTCTACTCAGAAACTACAAATATGATTAAAGCCAAACTGTACATGAATGTTCATTAGATGGTCCTCTACAAACTTTACGTTTTTTGTTCCGGTATGAAATTCAAAATGGCAGCTACGGCAGGACTTAGTTTAACATTGGACCCTATGGGAAAAATGTTTCAAAACGCT
Source organism: Bathymodiolus brooksi (assembly GCA_963680875.1). Lineage (NCBI taxonomy): Eukaryota > Metazoa > Mollusca > Bivalvia > Mytilida > Modiolidae > Bathymodiolus > Bathymodiolus brooksi. The sequence continues at coordinate 91,255,520 of OY804576.1, forward strand.
TCTTCTCTGAAACCACTTGGATAATTGAAACCAAACTGCCTAGGAATGATCATTGGAAGGTCCTCTACAAATTTATGTTTTTTATGCCGATCGGAAATCCAAGATGGCCGCCACCGCAATACATAGATTAACATTGGACCCTATGGGAAAATGTTCAAATGCCTTCTTCTCAGAAACTACAAATATGATTAAAGCCAAACTGTACATGAATGTTCATTGGATGGTCCTCTACAATCTTAAGGTTTTTTGTTCCGATAAGAAATTCAAAATGGCGGCTACGGCAGGACTTAGTTTAACATTGGACCCTATGGGAAAAATGTTTCAAAATGCTTCTTCTCTGAAACCACTTGGACAGTTGAAACCAAACTGCCCAGGAATGATCATTGGAAGGTCCTCTACAAATTTTCTGTTTTTTATGCCGATCGGAAATCCAAGATGGCCGCCACCGCAGGACATAGATTAACATTGGACCCTATGGGAAAATATTCAAATGCCTTCTACTCAGAAACTACAAATATGATTAAAGCCAAACTGTACATGAATGTTCATTAGATGGTCCTCTACAAACTTTACGTTTTTTGTTCCGGTATGAAATTCAAAATGGCGGCTACGGCAGGACTTAGTTTAACATTGGACCATATGGGGAAAATGTTTCAAAACGCTTCTTCTCTGAAACCACTTGGATAATTGAAACCAAACTGCCTAGGAAGGATCATTGGAAGGTCCTCTACAAATTTTATGTTTTTTATGCCGATCGGAAATCCAAGATGGCCGCCACCGCAATACATAGATTAACATTGGACCCTATGGGAAAATGTTCAAATGCCTTCTTCTCAGAAACTACAAATATGATTAAAGCCAAACTGTACATGAATGTTCATTAGATGGTCCTCTACAAACTTTACGTTTTTTGTTCCGGTATGAAATTCAAAATGGCGGCTACGGCAGGACTTAGTTTAACATTGGACCCTATGGGAAAAATGTTTCAAAACGCTTCTTCTCTGAAACCACTTGAATAATTGAAACCAAACTGCCTAGGAATGATCATTGGAAGGTCCTCTACAAATTTTATGTTTTTTATGCCGATCGGAAATCCAAGATGGCCGCCACCGCAATACATAGATTAACATTGGACCCTATGGGAAAATGTTCAAATGCCTTCTTCTCAGAAACTACAAATATGATTAAAGCCAAACTGTACATGAATGTTCATTGGATGGTCCTCTACAATCTTAAGGTTTTTTGTTCCGATATGAAATTCAAAATGGCGGCTACGGCAGGACTTAGTTTAACATTGGACCCTATGGGAAAAATGTTTCAAAATGCTTCTTCTCTGAAACCACTTGGACAGTTGAAACCAAACTGCCCAGGAATGATCATTGGAAGGTCCTCTACAAATTTTATGTTTTTTATGCCGATCGGAAATCCAAGATGGCCGCCACCGCAGGACATAGATTAACATTGGACCCTATGGGAAAATATTCAAATGCCTTCTACTCAGAAACTACAAATATGATTAAAGCCAAACTGTACATGAATGTTCATTAGATGGTCCTCTACAAACTTTACGTTTTTTGTTCCGGTATGAAATTCAAAATGGCAGCTACGGCAGGACTTAGTTTAACATTGGACCCTATGGGAAAAATGTTTCAAAACGCTTCTTCTCTGAAACCACTTGGATAATTGAAACCAAACTGCCTAGGAATGATCATTGGAAGGTCCTCTACAAATTTATGTTTTTTATGCCGATCGGAAATCCAAGATGGCCGCCACCGCAATACATAGATTAACATTGGACCCTATGGGAAAATGTTCAAATGCCTTCTTCTCAGAAACTACAAATATGATTAAAGCCAAACTGTACATGAATGTTCATTGGATGGTCCTCTACAATCTTAAGGTTTTTTGTTCCGATAAGAAATTCAAAATGGCGGCTACGGCAGGACTTAGTTTAACATTGGACCCTATGGGAAAAATGTTTCAAAATGCTTCTTCTCTGAAACCACTTGGACAGTTGAAACCAAACTGCCCAGGAATGATCATTGGAAGGTCCTCTACAAATTTTCTGTTTTTTATGCCGATCGGAAATCCAAGATGGCCGCCACCGCAGGACATAGATTAACATTGGACCCTATGGGAAAATATTCAAATGCCTTCTACTCAGAAACTACAAATATGATTAAAGCCAAACTGTACATGAATGTTCATTAGATGGTCCTCTACAAACTTTACGTTTTTTGTTCCGGTATGAAATTCAAAATGGCGGCTACGGCAGGACTTAGTTTAACATTGGACCATATGGGGAAAATGTTTCAAAACGCTTCTTCTCTGAAACCACTTGGATAATTGAAACCAAACTGCCTAGGAAGGATCATTGGAAGGTCCTCTACAAATTTTATGTTTTTTATGCCGATCGGAAATCCAAGATGGCCGCCACCGCAATACATAGATTAACATTGGACCCTATGGGAAAATGTTCAAATGCCTTCTTCTCAGAAACTACAAATATGATTAAAGCCAAACTGTACATGAATGTTCATTGGATGGTCCTCTACAATCTTAAGGTTTTTTGTTCCGATATGAAATTCAAAATGGCGGCTACGGCAGGACTTAGTTTAACATTGGACCCTATGGGAAAAATGTTTCAAAATGCTTCTTCTCTGAAACCACTAGGACAGTTGAAACCAAACTGCCCAGGAATGATCATTGGAAGGTCTTCTACAAATATTCTGTTTTTTATGCCGGTCGGAAATCCAAGATGGCCACCACCGCAGGACATAGATTAACATTGGACCCTATGGGAAAATGTTCAAATGCCTTCTTCTCAGAAACTACAAATATGATTAAAGCCAAACTGTACATGAACGTTCATTGGATGGTCCTCTACAAATTTAGGTTTTTTGTTCCGATATGAAATTCAAAATGGCGGCTACGGCAGGACTTAGTTTAACATTGGACCCTATGGGGAAAATGTTTCAAAACGCTTCTTCTCTGAAACCACTTGGATAATTGAAACCAAACTGCCCAGGAATGATCATTGGAAGGTCCTCTACAAGGTGTGTGTTTTTTATGCCGATCGGAAATCCAAGATGGCCACCACCGCAGGACATAGATTAACATTGGACCCTATGGGAAAATGTTCAAATGCCTTTTTCTCAGAAACTACAAATATGATTAAAGCCAAACTGTACATGAATGTTCATTGAATGGTCCTCTACAAAATTTACGTTTTTTATTCTGATATGAAATTCAAAATGGTGACTACGGCAGGACTTAGTTTAACATTGGACCCTATGGGAAAAATGTTTCAAAATGCTTCTTCTCTGAAACCACTTGGACAGTTGAAACCAAACTGCCCAGGAATGATCATTGGAAGGTCCTCTACAAGGTGTGTTTTTTTTATGCCGATCGGAAATCCAAGATGGCCGCCACCACAGGTCATAGTATTAACACAGAACCATATGGGGAAAATACAGAAATATATTCTTCTCTGAAGCTATTGCACTGATTGAACCTAAACTGTGCATCAATCATTGGAAGGTCCTTTACAAACTTTGTGTTTTTTATGTTGATCGTAATTCCAAGATGACTACCACTGCAGGACATAGTTTTTACATAGGACCAATTGTTTTTTTTTATTACCAGGTGAACGATACAGGCTCTTGAGAGCCTCTGGTTAATTCACCAGAGCCAATGTCTCAGGTGAGCTTTTCCTGTCACTTGTTGTTCGAATTGATCTGTCGTCCTTTGCTCAATAACTTTTCACATTTTTATATTCTTCTTAAAAACCAATTTTGGATGTGATACTCCTTGGATGGTTCTCTTCCTAAATTGTGTCTGGTGACTTTGCCCTATATCTAAGATGGCTGCAATGGCTTATGATTGGTTGGAAAATTGGAATTCTTTGAAATTTTCTACTCCAGAACAACTGAATGGAAGGAAAACTAATTTGGAACCAATAGTACTTCTATGGTCCCCTTCCAAACTTGTGTTTGTGGATCCAACATGGCCCCCACGGCTGATTATGCAACTTTTGGTTTTCCTGCATTATCCCAGATTTACCTGATATTTTGATATTACATTTAGATTGATGAAATAAAGGTCAAACTTGATTTTGAGGTATTTGTCTTTTATCGTTCTAAGTTATCTTGGTTTAGTGTCATCTCATATCGATTTCACTGAAAAAAATATATAATAACATTTAGATAGATAAAATACAGATCAGCTGTAAATATGAGGTATCTGACTTTTATTGCCCCGTAATTATTCGTTAGAAATGTCAAGTTTTTGTGATTAGATTAGTTTCTCCATGACTATATGACATAGTTGAAGATTATTTCTGAGGTTGCACATGGCAATTGAAAAAGGTTAAAACTAGTACTGTAGTGTAGGCTGTGGCTCCAGTCAGATATCATCTGAAGGAAAGTTATTCTTGTCTTTGTTGAGTCTTACAAGGAGAGATAATGAAAGACAAGAAATGCATGTCCCGTGATTCTCTCAAGGGTGGCTAAGTCTTTTCTTTTAGTAATAGCTACATTTTCGTTTGTTATTTTATACATCATGAAAAGCCTTTGGTTTTATTGTACAGTAGAACCTGTCTAATCCGACACACCAAGGGACCGGGGAAATGTGTTGGATTGTACAGGATGTTGGAATACTCAGATTTTACTTTTAGTTAACAGAAATTTGCAAAAATTTAAAAAGAGAAAATTGTTTGCAAGTTTGATTAATTTATGACAGTTTAAATAATTAGAACTACTATGTAAAGTCATGTTTATACAATGTAGATGAAATACATTTAATATTAAATTTATAACAATTTATATGTTAGACCAAAATAAAAAATATAGTTTGTTTGCCCTCGCCCGACCGACCCATTAAACCCTGCTGACTCAAAAGTTTTTATTCCATTTTTTTTGTTACTTTTTAAAAAAAATGTTCTTATCAATTCCGGAAACCGGTTTCCCGATCCGATTATTCCTTTATGATGACCAGAAGTATTTGAAATTTTCAGATCATGTCGTCTACATGTGGCAAAAAGAAACCACACAGCGGCGGAACATTCACGATTTGTCCGGCTGTGGTTGCTAAATGAGGAAAAGTTAACATTAACGTTTGTAAAATCAAACTGTATGATCGTGACGAGACGTAGAGCGAAATTTTGAACGATCTACAAGATGGGCAAATCTTTAACATTCATAAAACTTACAGTCACGGCTTGTTAATGTTTATGTGATGAAATAACAGGAACTGTAACATTCACACCAGAAATTGAGGAACCAATTCGTTTAGTTCAAGTTTGACAAACTTTGAAATTTGTTGTTATTAGTATTACAGTGCATAGTGACACAGAAGTTGCCATGGCAAGCTTGTCAGCTAGAAAAGCAACAACCACAACACTGCAGTCTGTATTAAAGAGTTTGACAAAACTTTGAAATTTGTGTTTTTACGGTGCATATGGACACAGAATTCTGCCTTTGATGTTTTAATGAATTCTAGCATGAAAATTTTACATGTATTTTGCATGAAGCAAAAATATCTCTCAAAGAGGGGATTGGTTCCTTTAGGATAAGGGGAACCTTCTCCCATCTCCTCTTTGAATTTTTTGCATTTTGACCAGAGTTCAAAGGTAGGAGAAATTCAATTTTTTTTTAGGTGTGTAGTTCCAAATTTGTGGCTGTCCCTTTATGTCCAACTCTGTGACACTGAGTCCCTTAAGAAGAGTTTGAAGATACTAAAGGGGTAATCGGAATCTGTAAATCGAAGAACAGACAGCACAATGGCCAAAAGAAAAAGGATGAACTTGAGTGCTTCGGAACGGTAAACAGTTCCTGCTTCACTAGTGACACCAGTCGTGTTACTTTAGTTACTAAGCCGGTGATAAGTCATGAATTAGGAAAGGACATAAAAACATAAATTGACATATGTGTAACTCTGGCAGGTAATATTTCCTCGTGCTTTTTCTTTTGGTTTTATGATTTTATGGTGTTTAGTGCCACTTTCAACAATATTTCAGTTATATCGTGGTGGTCAGTGGTGGAGGAAATCGGAGGACCTGGAATTTAATCTTTTTGAAAATTTTGTTTAGGTAATATTCCTCGCATGTATATTTGTGGACGTTTCTGATAATGAATATTCATAGCATTTATTATTGTTTATGGCGTCGACTGAAGTAAAAAAGCAATGAAAACACATATAACCGTCTTGCCTGTCTGTCATAACTTTGTGCAGAAGAGCAAACCAAAGAGATTGCCTATCAAATAACATTTAAATATTTGAAATGCCTTGCAAATAAATTTCATGAATCTAGTCAATAAAAGTTATGAAAAACATTTTGTTTGGATTCTCTCTTTTTCTGGCAGACTTTAAATTCTGGCAAACAACAACAAAAAATTGTATTTACCTACCTACCTACCCTCTTCTGAAAAGTAGGGTAGAGAGAGGGCAAACAAACTACCCTCTTCTGAAAAGTAGGGTAGAGAGAGGGCAAACAAACATATTTTTTAATGTGGCCTTAATGCATATGTATATGCCAGATAATAATTTGTGCATTTCCTTTAATACCTCAATAAAGATTTTTACAAAGAATATATATTTAAGAATTCTGTGATTTATAAAAACTTTGCATGAGCACATCAGTTAAAATTGTAAAAATTTGATAGAACAGGCTTGATTTTCAATGCCGAAGATGTTTCAATGTTTACTCTCTTACTTCACAGCATTCCAAATATAAATTTATCTGGAACACCCAGGAACCTTCCTTCTTCAGAAACATCTTCAAAATGTAAGACTAAACAAGAATCAACAGAAGAAAAGAACAAAGATTTAGGTCAGTATTCCTTTGATTGTATTTGTATTTAAATTTATATTGTATTGTACTTTATTCCTTCTAGAAATATAGATTCTTACATGCTACTAGTGTATCATTTAATTTATCCAGTTGAGATAGTTAAGATACCAGATGTTTGAGTTTTTACTTCTGTCTGGGTGTTTTTTTTGCACTGAATCCTTAAAGCCCCTGTTACACGGTAAAGCAAGTATCAATATCATGATACTTGTATCGTAAAGCAAGTATCAATATCATGATACTTGTATCATAAACCAAAAAATACAGTGTAAACAGTGCTATTACTCTGTATCATGCAACTTTTAGAAGTTGCATGATACACACTTTGGGATAGAACATGTTCTATTCTGTACAGCAAGGATCACGATACATTTTATCTCTGACCAATCAGAGATCTTGGTTTGAGGTCAGGAGGTTACAACATCATCAACAAATAAAAGCACATGGTCAGCACGTGGTAAATAAAACATGACTGGAAAGGGGAAAAAGTAGTGATTATTTGGTCAAAGGAATAGATGGTGAGTCTCTTCAATTTGTATGATAATGTCTTCATTGTCAGGATTCTCCATTTTGGCGGGAACAATTTGTAAACAAACTCTGCATGAAACTTGCTACTTGATTTAGTGTGTAAACTGACAAGGATCATGATACAAAAAGTTGCATGATACAAGTATCGCATGGTCAGCACATGGCTGGAAAGGGAAAAAACGTAACGATGTATTGCTGAATTCCAACAACAATTAGCAAAATACAAACAGGGATGATAATGTCTTCATTGTCAGGATTCTCCATTTTTGTGGGAACAATTTGTAAACAAACTCGGCATGAAACATGCTACTTGATTTAGTGTGTAAACTGACAAGGATCACGAAACAAAAAGTTGCACGATACAAGTATTGTGATACTTGCTGTACCGTGTAACAGGGCCTTTAGTTTACACATTGAAAAGATAAAAAAAAAGAAGTGTTATGACATGACTTTTGTATCGGTTGAATATTGTGCTATCATCACTAATAAGGCATGACCTTTAAGTTAATAATTTATACTTAGCTTATACTTCTAGTATACTTTTATGTATAACAAAAGTATATGTAAAAAGTATACACTATGTATACATGTGCTTAAATCATTTTGATGTTGTGGAAATTAGTTTGGCAAGTATACATTTGTATTTGTAAAATTTGATTATTTGAAATATATAAAAGGGAATGTATATTCTTATCTTTCTTTTTCTCTTATACTGGAAGTGGAAGTATATGTACATTATTTGGATACTTAAACTTAAATTATACTTTAAATATACTTGATAGTGTCAGCTAGTTCTTGATCATGGCAATTCCGGGGAGAGAGCTGTAACAAAAAAAATCAAAACAAGTTAAAGTAATTCTTTTAACATTGTTGCACACAAAGCTGAGCTGAAGTTTTAATGTCATTCTCAAGTCATTACATTTTTTATTGACTGCTTGGGTGTGGTTTTTTAAAAAATGATCACAACAATTTTGGCAAAAAAAATGTTATGGCAGAATCTTCATTTGTCTGTAGACAGAATGGTTTCCATGCGATAACTTAAGTTCTAACAGACAGATCCTTCTGAATTTTTAAAACAATGATTCTTGACATTAAATAAAGGTTGGTACTGATTTGAGATATTGTATGTAACCCTCCCTATTTCCTGTATATTTTAAATACATATTTATATATAGACAATAGACATACATTGTCAACAAATATAAAATTTATGTGTAGTACATTGAGAAACAGGCCTGTTTTGCAGCAAGTGCAAATAAATATCATGTTTACCGACAATGCTCAATGCTCATATATTGTGTCAAAAAGTTCAAAACAACCACCAAATAATCTGAAATAGCAATGACTGTTATATACATTTGTATACAATACAGCAAAAATTTGTCCATTCAATGCAATTTGACTGCTCAAATAAAAACAATGCAGAATAAATATAAAATAATCATTTTCAACCAATTGTCTTCTCAGGTCTTCAATTCGATATTTAGAAAAAGAATGATAACTGTAACGACAGATCAATCCATTATATTTTATTATACCCCCGCTCCCCAAAGGGGGAGGGGGGTATACTGTTTTACCTCTGTCCGTCCGTCCGTCCAAGATATTTTTCGTCACATTTTTCACAGCAACTATTGATGGCAGAAATCTGATATTTGGTCACAAGCTTCATATAGGTACCCCATATCGTGGGAAGCATTTTTGGACCCATCAGATTCCTACTTCCTGTTTGCCGACTTTGTTGATTTTTATACACATTGAACATATATGCTCATTTTTCGTCGCATTTTTCTCAGCAACTATTGATGGCAGAGATCTGATATTTGGTCACAAGCTTCATATAGGTACCCCATATCGTGGAAAGCGTTTTTGGACCCGTCAGATTCCTACTTCCTGTTTGTCGACTTAGTTGGTTTTTATACACATTGAACATATATGCACATTTTTCGTCACATTTTTCTCAGCAACTATTGATGGCAGAGATCTGATATTTGGTCACAAGCTTCATATAGGTACCCCATATCGTGGGAAGCATTTTTGGACCCATCAGCTTCCTACTTCCTGTTTGCCGAAGAGCGGGGGTATCATTAGCATTAGCTCACAGTTCATCTTGTTTCAAACTGCATACATCAATTAAAAGCACTTTATATAATATTCAGTATATATAAAAATCAAAAATAATCATAAAAAGTCACATTTACGGCTTCTGATCTTCATTTCCGTTCTGGCTTTCCCTGGTCTACAGTTCGACTCGCTGCCACATCATCAATAGAGCTGTTCATATGTAACACTAGCATTAAAGCAAAATTGGGAATGTGTATTCAGAAATAATGACATGTGTATCAACAAAAAAACATAAGATTCACAAATTATTTATATTTTATGGAATGTTGACTGTCTACCGAATAGTGTAATAAACTTTCTCAAAATCACATTTTCTGCAGATAAAATTGTGATATACAAAAGATGTTTAGGTATAATTTCATAACTTGGCATATTTAGCTGTATATGGAGTACAAACCATTGGATTGAACTTCTTCAAATATAATTACATATTGCTATCCACAAAAGGCCACCATTTATATTTAATTAGATACTCTCATATATATAGGTATACATATTACAATGTTTTGATAGGAACAGACGATTGGTTGACAATTGGTCATAAAATCATTGTCATATACTACTGCAACATTATTAGTTATATTTAATATTTAATTAAAAGTAGATATCTGTTGGGTTTTTAGTTCACCTGGACCAAAGGTCCATGTGAACTATTGCCATCACTTGGTGTCCGTCTTCTGTAAACTTTTCACATTTCAAGCTTCTTCTCCGAAACCACTGGGCCAATTGGAACCAAACTTAGCAGGAATGTTCCTTGGATGGTCCTCTACAAAGTTTCTGTTTTTCGTTCCAGTCCGATATTCAACATGGCTGCCAGTGCCAATAATATACTCTGATTGGCTGAAATTTCAAAGATCTTCTTCTCTGAAACTAATGAACTGACTGAACCCAAACTGTAAGTGACTGATCATTGGAATGTCCTTTACCAACTTTCTGTTTTCTATGCCGATCGGAAATCCAAGATGGCCGCCACCGCAGGACATAGATTAACATTGGACCCGATGGGGAAATGTTCAAATGCCTTCTTCTCAGAAACTACAAATATGATCAAAGTTAAACTGTACGTGAATGTTCATTGGATGGTCCTCTACAAACTTTAGGTTTTTTGTTCCGATATGAAATTCAAAATGGCGGCTACGGCAGGACTTAGTTTAACATTAGACCCTATGGGAAAAATGTTTCAAAACGCTTCTTCTCTGAAACCACTTGAACAATTGAAACCAAACTGCCCAGGAATGATCATTGGAAGTTCCTCTACAAAGTTTCTGTTTTTTATGCCGATCGGAAATCCAAGATGGCCACCACTGCAGAACATAGATTAACATTGGACCCTATGGTAAAATGTCCAAATGCCTTCTTCTCAGAAACTACAAATATGATTCAAGCCAAACTGTACATGAATGTTCATTGGATGGTCCTCTACAAACTTTAGGTTTTTTGTTCCAATATAAAATGGAAGATGGCGGCTACGGCAGGACTTAGTTTAACATTGGACCCTATGGGAAAAGTGTCTCAAAACGCTTCCTCTCTGAAACCACTTGGACAAATGAAACCAAACTGCCCAAGAATGATCATTGGAAAGTCCTCTACAAAATGTAAGTTTTTTATGCCGATCGGAAATCCAAGATGGCCACCACTGCAGGACATAGATTAACATTGGACCCTATGGGAAAATGTTCAAATGCCTTCTTCTCAGAAAATTCAAATATGATTCAAGCCAAACTGTACATGAATGTTCATTGGATGGTCCTCTACAAACTTTAGGTTTTTTGTTCCGATATTGAATTGAAAATGGCAGCTACGGCAGGACTAAGTTTAACTTTGGACCCTATGGGAAAAATGTTTCAAAACGCTTCTTCTCTTAAACCACATGGACAATTGAAACCAAACTGCAGAGGAATAATCGTTTGATGGTCCTGTAAAAAGTTTGGGTTTTCTATGCCGATCCGAAATTCAAGATGGCTGCCACCACAGATCATAGTATTAACACAGGACTATATGGGGAAAATAGAGAAATATGTTCTTCTCTGAAGCTATTGCACTGATTGAACCTAAACATTGGAAGGTCCTTTACAAACTTTGTTAGTTCACCTGGACCACTTGGCGTCCGTCGTCTGTAAACTTTTCACATTTCAAGCTTCTTCTCCGAAACCACTGGGCCGATTGGAACCAAACTTAGCAGGAATGTTCCTTGGATGGTCCTCTACAAAGTGACTGTTTTTCGTTCCAGTCAGATATTCAATATGGCTGCCAGGGCCAATAATATGCTCTGATTGGCTGAAATTTCAAAGATCTTCTTCTCTGAAACTAATGAACTGACTGAACCCAAACTAAATGAATGATCATTGGAATGTCCTTTACCAAGTTTCTGTTTTTTATGCCGATCGGAAATCCAAGATGGCCGCCATCGCAGGACATAGATTAACATTGGACCCTATGGGAAAATGTTCAAATGCCTTCTTCTCAGAAACTACAAATATGATTAAAGCCAAACTGTACATGAATGTTCATTGGACAGTCTTCTACAATCTCAAGGTTTTTTGTTCCGATATGAAATTTAAAATGGCGGCTACGGCAGGACTTGTTTAACATTGGACCCTATGGGAAAAATGTTTCAAAACGCTTCTTCTCTGAAACCAAACTGCCCAGGAATGATCATTGGAAGGTCCTCTGTTTTTTATGCCGATCGGAAATCCAAGATGGCTGCCACCACAGGTCATAGTATTAACACAGGACCATATCGGGAAAATACAGAAATATCTTCTTCTCTGAAGCTATTGCACTGATTGAACCTAAATTATGCATCAATCATTGGAAGGTCCTTTACAAACTTTGTGTTTTTTATGTTGATCGTAATTCCAAGATGACTACCACTGCAGGAAATAGTTTTTACATAGGACCAATTGGTTTTTTTTATTACCAGGTGAACGATACAGGCTCTTGAGAGCCTCTGGTGTTTTTTATGTTGATCGGAATTCCAAGATGACTACCACTGCAGGACATAGTTTTTACATAGGGCCAATTGGTTCTTTTTATAACCAGGTGAACGATACAAGGCTCTTGAGAGCCTCTGGTTTCTAATTTATTTTTGCCATATACAGTTCTGTGTTATTAGATTGTAACCATACACTGTTTACTGAGCTACACACAAATGTCTATAGTTTCTTCATACTACACACCGTTGAACCATTTTTCAGTTTATCATTTTTAAATGAGAGATCTGAGTAAATATAAAATTTAAATTATACACAAATATCACCCTAAACAGTCTCATGTATCTTTAAAATGCAAAATAAAATGTTAGGGTTTTATTTTAGGTGCATCATGTATACATTACTAAGTTCCTTTTTTTCATGGTTTTTCATCCCATCATCAATGCAATATGATACAAATAAGGACTAAGTTCTTTTTTTCTTTTGATCAGACCCAACATGAATTGACATCATTAATTATTTTGGTAAATCCATGAAATCATAAATTCAGAGACCACGAAATGCAGGAGCACTTTGGTTTATTCAACTTTCCCTTGTCAACATGCTGCACTCTGCATAGCCCTTTATTATTGATACAGTAATGAATTTGTAGCTGAATCAAATTAATGTACATTTTCCCTGTTTGTAGATTTTTCAGATTTACAAGGTGCTACAGGCTATACACCACAAAAAGAAGAAATGATACCAGAGTGGATTGATCCTACACAAGAGGAACATGAAGATGAACAGCATGAAGTCAGACGAAGACGATTACAAAAATTTTCTCAGCATACTAGTCCTGAAAATAATCCTGCCAAAGAAAAGGCATCCACAGACTAAAAACTCCAAATCTTGTGAAATGGTTGAAATTTGATTTCTCATATTGTTTGATACCTAACCAGGTTGTTTTATAATTATTACACCAAAAACATGAGATTTTTAATTTCAACTTGTTGAAAGCGGTCAGTATTTGGTAGAAGTATATCAGTTATAAGCTTGGGTTTCTACTTTTAGCTCACCTTGACAAAGGCAATGTGAGCTTTTGCCATCACTTGGTGTCCGTCGTCCGTTAACTTTTCACATTTTAATCTCTCTTCTGAAACCACTTGGCCAAATGAACCAAAATTTGATAGGAAGTAGTGACGGGAATCGGTTTCAATTTCGAGATGCGATGATCATTATAGCAACATTGACTGATGATCGATCATCGGTGACAATTACCTACTAAATGTATTTACTGACTATAATTACTCAAAAAGTCTTATTTCAAGAGTATGTTTGACAAAAGTAAAAAGAAGAATAAAATGCTTGGTATAAGAACACAGACTACCATTTGTTTTCACTTGCTGTGGTCGCTGGTGATTTTAAAGTATACTGACCGGAACACTACAAATCTTAACCGCATCGGTGGCGTAATGGTTGGCGTGCTCGCCTCGAGTGTGGTAGAGCGTGGGTTTGAGCCCTGGTTGGGTCAAACCAAAGACTATAAAATTGGCATTTGTTGCTTCTCCGCTAAGCACGCAGCATTAAGGAGAAAGAGCAAAGACTAGTTGGCTTGGAATCAGGATAATGTGTCCGAGTGGAGCGACATGTCTACCTGCGGACTGTTGTTAGCTCACCTTGCCAAAGGCAATGTGAGCTTTTGCCATCACTTGGCATCCGTCGTTCGTCGTCTTGTTAACTTTTCACATTTTAATCTTCTCCTCTGAAACCCCTTAGCCAAATGAACTGAAACTTGGTAGGAAGCATTTATGGATGGTCCCCTATGAAGATTGCTCATTTCGTCCCGATCCGTTAACAAACATGGCCACCACAGGCAATTCTTGTTTCTGATTAGTTGATTTCTAAAAAATCTTTTCCTCTGAAACCCCTTGGTCAAATGGACCGAAACTTGGTAGGAAGCATCCTTGAAAGGCCCTCTATAAAGATTGCTCATTTAGTTCCGTTCTGTTAACATACATGGCCACCACAGGCAATTCTTGTGTCTGATTGGCCGATTTTTAAAAATAAATTAAAATATACAGTGAATGATGGCTTCCCCTTCAGCTTTGTAGTTGGAACAGTGTAGGCCTGTTGGTATTGCCTCTGATTGCTGCTCTTCATACTAGCCCCTCCTTTCGTTTGTGGCTGATCCATCTGTATACACTCTTACCCATGATTCAGAAGGGTACTTTTCTTCTAGCATGCTCATTGTCAGTGGGTTTTTTAACAATGCTAGTTTGTTCGGCTTTGTTAGTGATATTTGGAACTGAGGTCTGGATGGTGATATTTCCTAGTTTATCTTCACAGGGGAAATCATTCAGTGTGAAAGCTATGGGTTTGACATTCTTTGGTAAAACTTCCTGGTATTTTCTTTGTAAGGCTCTTGTCTCTAATGCAAAGCTCGATCTCTTGAGTCTGCCTGAGGAAAGTTGTTTTAATCTTGTATTCATCGGATGGTCTTGAGAGCACTGATATTTGGTGGCCTGTATCATGGCTTTGCAATCCCTTCTCTTACGTAATGGTGGTATATTTGTAATCTCTTCCATACTTTGTATTGGTGTTGACTTCATAGCACCTGTGATGATTCGAAGTGCCTGGTTCTGAACTTTGTCTGTGGTCTGATGGTGAATCTTGGCTGCTGTCATCCACGAGCTAGATCCATATTCAAGATGTGGGCATACATTTCCTTGGTAAACAGATTTCAAGATTTTTTCATTAGCACCCCATTTTGTTCCTGCAAGTTTTCTCATGATGTTCATTTTTCTCCTAGCCTTAGCTTCAGCTGATGTAATATGTTGTTTCCGGGTCATTCTTTCGTCAAAAGTTACGCCAAAAGTATGTCTGCTGTTCTTCAATTTTAAGCAGTGTATCATCTAAGGTTAGTCTGCCAAGTTGGATTTTGGGAGAGAGTGTGAAGAGAGTTCCAGTTGTTTTTTCTCTGTTAATGGTAAATACCATTGCTCGGCCCATGTGACTACCTTATCTAAAGCAATTGGCATTCTGTAGGTTGCTGTGGTTGCATACTCTTCTGTGCACCAGAGTACAAGATCGTCTGCATAAAGGGTTGTATGTACACCTTTTGGAAGCTCTGGTATTAGATCGTTCATATAGAGTAGGTGGTAGTACTCTTCCTTGTGGAACCCCTTGTTTTAAAAGAACTTTCCGTCCACATTGTCCATCTACCAGCACTCTGGCTCTTCTATTGTACAGATATAATTTGATCCAGTTGTACATTCTTCCACTGATGCCATATCGAAGAAGTTTTACCAGGAGTCCATCTTTCCATACTTTTTCGAATGCTTTCTGTAGATCTATGAAAACAGCTAATATTACTTTTTAGGCTTGAAAGGCATCATTAATTATTTTATATTGTCTAAAACCAGCTTGTTCATGTCCAATGATGTTTTCTGATTCTATGTACATCTGCATGCACTTGTTGATTATATGCTCCATCAACTTACAACAACTGCTAGTCAGGCTTATTGGACGATAACTCAAGACTTTTGACCTGTTCTTTCCTTTCTTTAATATTGTGCATCATAATAGCTTCCTTCCAGCATTGGGATACTACTTTACCTTGTCTCCAGCTAAGATTGAATATGTCCAGCAGTGTTCAGAGTGCTGAGTTACCTAGGTGTTGAAGCATCTCATTTGTGATGTTATCTGGACCTGGAGGCTTTTTCTTCTTCAGCTTTTTAATTGATTTTTTCAGCTCCGGCATTGTGATGTCATTCTGCATGATGTCATGTGCAACTGTTTTTGTTCTCTCTCTCTCTCTTCTGCTCTTACTTCTTTTTTACGTGCAAGTGGAATGTTAGTATTGTTTTCTGTCTCATAACCTTTTGCTAAAGCATTTGCAGCAGCTTTGCCTGTGATTGTTCTTCCTTCGTCTTGTAATGTGATCTTTTGTCCTTTACTTCCCTCATCATTTTAGTGTTTTTGTCAAATTCCATAGCTTTGTTGTGTCCTTTTCCATATTAAGAGATGTTGTCTTTTCTCTCCATCCCCTTCTTCGGCATTCAAGCTTTGTTCTGAGATGCTTTGCTTTACTTTAGTGGAGTTTGATGTTGTTCTCCTGGCTAGAGTTTGTCTCAGCCTCCTCTCTTGCTCTTGTGAGTTCGTCATGTGTTTTCTGTATCTCGTTGGACCAGTATGGTTTATAGTCCTTTCTCACACCCCTGGGTATACTTTCTTTTGCCGCTTTTACAATGCTTGCATTGAATATCTTGACAACCTTTTCACAGCAAGCTACTAGCCAATGGTGGAGCTGAAAGCGAATGTGACAAGCACACGCACACACACTGTATGCATCAATACTGTCATTTTGGTAGACTTGATAAAATTATCTTTATGTAGTATTTTTAAGACTCTCCATTTCCAAGATATAAGGTGGTCAAAATGTGACCAATACCCAAAATTTAGAATTTTTATTTCTTTCAAGTCTAATTTTGATAAAAAGAAAATTAGATTCCTTATGAATTTCCTGCCTGCATTATTTTTTTTCCACACAAATTTGACCTAGGTCATGTGATTTTTGAGGGAGCAACGAAGGATCAACTCCCAAAATGGTAACTTTTTATATGACCATGTTGCGTACAGTTTTTTCTAGAATATTCCAGTAACAGTAAGAAACGACCAACAATCAATTAAGTTTCTATACTTTAATAAAATAACAATATACTGTTACAAATTTTGTATCCAGTTACCGGAAAATCTCTTAGAATAAATGTCCTTTTCCTTTCAGGTGTAATAGTCTTATTCCTTTCCTGTGATATTGAATTCCTGTTGAATTAAAATATCCTTTAGTTCCAATCTTCAAAGTTTCCTAAAATTGTCCTTTGAAATTGTTAATAGTTCAATGTTCAAGTCACATGACTTCACTGAAGTAAATACATGTATATCCAAATACAATGCTATAAATTCCAGCTGTTATATAAATACAAATACCTATCGATGTACCATATATCCGTATCTGTGTTTGATTTAAGGATTACAAACATGTCATCTGAATGTGAATATGATTGATAGTGAAAAATATCAGCCTGCTCGACAGAATATGAAGTTTGTGACTCGCTTTCCTCACTCACAAATAAACTTCATGTTCTGGCTCGGCAGGCCATTTTTTCGGTAGCAAATCAATTCACATCCAGATAATATGAAAATGAATTATCATTCTAAGATACTAGAAAATAAATTGAATCACAAATTTAAATTAAATAGTCATTGTATTGTTGGTTTTTTTGTGGATCGGAAATCCAAGTTAGCTGACACTACTGGACACTGACTATGGGAATAAAAATGGATAGTTTTTTCCTCAAAAACTACACTTTGCTTTGGTCCTATGCAGTGCATGAACCAGGTGAGTGATACAGGCTCAACTGAGCCTCTAGCTTATTACAACTCATTGAAAAAAATAATCAGATTATTGTTAGACCTGACAGATTTCAACTGTCTAAAATTTCTCAGCAATGCCCAGGACCTAGTTAAATTCTCACTATTTTCAATCCCTTTACCTTTATTAAGATTCCTTATTTGGTTCTAATCTGACGAGTAATATATGGTCACCACAGGAAATGATAATTTCTGATTTTATTAATGTTAAAAATAACTTAAATTTTGCAAGAATCATGGTAGATGGATATAAACTACCAATGCAATCAGTGCCTATCACCACTAACGTTGTGAGATCGAATTCCACCCAGGCGAGGTGTACAACATTATGTGATAAAGTTTGTCAAGTGACTGGCGACAGGTCGATGGTTTTCTCCGGGTACTCCGGTTTCCTCCACCAATAAAACTTACCTCCACGATATAACTGAAATATTGTTGAAAGTGGCGTTAAGCACCATAAAACCAAACTATGATTGGAAATCTATGATTGCTGCCACCACAGGACACAGTTGAGTATGCGTGTAGAAGTATATGGGAAAATGTATTTCTCAGAAACTTCCATCGTCAGTAAACCAGAGCTGACCATGCTTCGATTACTCTCCACTCATCACCCATGGGTCAACTGGCAGAGAAATCCTTGTATTCGTGATCGTTTCAGAACACTTTCATTACTGACTGTCTTTATAGCCAATCAAATTACAGTTTTTAAATGTATTTCCTTGCAAATTATGGGAGCCCCCATTTGTCTGTATAGCTTTTTCTCCTCAAAGAAGGAGATTAACAATACATTGTATCAAAAGATCATTTTGATTGGTATTGACATGCTTTTTTCAACAAAGCAAGGATTTCTCTGCCAGTTCACCCACATGGGTTGCCGACGATGAGAAAGTTTCATGCTTGATATGGTGGAGCCATATTGGCTAATGAATTAATAGGTCATTGTAACTATAAAACTATTTCAGGTAATTGTTCAATGTTTAGGTAATAAAGATTTTATTAGCTCAATTGACTAAAAGTCAGGATGAGCTTTTGGCATCCAGCATTTGGCGACCTTCATATTTTTACATTCTAATCTTCTCAGAAACCACTGGGCCAATTTGAACCAAACTTAGAAGGAATAGTCTTTGGCTTGTCCCCATTTTAAATTATATCTAATAGGTCTGAACTCCATCCCTTACTAAAAACAAATTTCTTAAATGTCCAAAGTAGCATTGAGCCTGAATTGGCTGACATTTCAACTATAAGGGCATAATTTGGAAGTCTTTGATATGCATTTTTAGCTCACCTTGACAAAGGCAATGTGAGCTTTTGCCATCACTTGGCATCCGTCATCTGTTGTCCGTTAACTTTTCACATTTTAATCTTCTCCTCTGAAACCCCTCAGCCAAATGAACTGAAACTTGGTAGAAAGCATCTATGGAAGGTTCTCTAAAGAATGCTCATTTCGTCCCAATCCACTAACAAACATGGCCACCACAGGCAATTCTTGTTTCTGATTGGTTGATTTCTGAAGAATTTTCTCCTCTGAGACCACTTGGCCAAATGAACCGAAACTTGGTAGGAGGCATCTATTGAAGGTCTTCTATAAATATTGTTAATTTCTTCCCGATCCATTAACAAACATGGCCGCTACAGGCAATTCTTGTTTCCGATTGGTTGATTTCTAAAAAATCTTCTCTGAAACTGCTTAACCAAATGAACTGAAACTTGGTAGGAAGCATCTATGCAAGGTCCTCTATAAAGACTGCTCATTTCGTCCTGATCCGTTATCAAACATGGCCGCCACAGGCAATTCTTGTTTCTGATTGCTTGATTTCTGAAAAATCTTCTCCTTTGAAACCGCTTAGCCAAATGAACCGAAACTTGGTAGAAAGCATCTATGGAAGGTCCTCTATAAAAAAAAATTACTCATTTCTTCCCAATCTGTTAACAAACATGGCCACCACAGGCAATTCTTGTTTCTGATTGGTCGATTTTTTTTAATTCTTCTCTGAAACCGTTCGGCCAAATGAACCGAAACTTAGTAGGTAGAATCTATGGAATTCCTCTATGAAAATTGCACATTTCATCCCGATTCGTTAACAAACATGACCATCACAGGCAATTCTTGTTTCTGATTGGTCGATTTCTAAAAATCTTCTCCTGTGAATCCGCTTGGCCAAATGAGCCGAAACTTGGTAGGAAGTATCTATGGAAGGTCCTCTATAAAGATTACTCAATTCGTCCCAATCCGTTAATAAACATGGCCACCACAGGCAAATTTTGTTTCTGATTGGGTCTTTCTTTTTTAGCTCACCTCATGTGAGGTATTGCCATCACTTGGCGTCCGGCGTCCGTCTGTAAACTTTTTCAAAAATCTTCTCCTCTGAAACCACTGGGCCAATTTAAAGCAAACTTGACCTGAATCATCTTTAGGGGGTTCCCTTTAAAACTTATGTCCGATGACCCTGCCGACCAACCATCATGGCCACCATGTCTATAAATAGAACATAGGGGTAAAATTGCAGTTTTTGGGTAATAACTCAAAAACTGTTAATAAAAACCGAAATCTGACATGGGGTAAAAATGATCAGCACAGCAAGATCTACCTACCCTGCAATTTTGAAGTAAATCTGATTACCCATCTGGAGTTATTGCCCTTTTTTCATCAATTTTTTTTTAATTTTAATACTTTTCATCTTATATTTCAAAAACTATAAGAGATAGATGTTAAGTTTAAATTGTGCAGCATGTCAAGATCTACCTACCCTGCAATTTTGAAGTAAATCCCATTACCCATTTTGGAGTTATTTCCCTTTTTCATCAAATTTTCAATATTTTAATACTTTTCGTCCTTTATTTCAAAAACTATAAGAGATAGATGTTAAGTTTAAACTGCAAACATGTTCAGCATATCAAGATCTACCTACCCTGCAATTTTGAAGTAAATCCCATTACCCATTTTGGAGTTATTTCCCTTTTTCATCAAATTATCAATATTTTAATACTTTTCATCCTTTATTTCAAAAACTAAAAGACATAGATGTTAAGTTTAAACTGCAAACATGTTCAGCCTGTCAAGATCTACCTACACTGCAATTTTTAGCTCACCTGTATGAGCTATTGCCATCAATTGGCGTCCGTCGTCCATCTGTAAACTTTTTCAAAAACCACTGGGCCAATTTAAACCAAACTTGGCCTGTTTTTTTTTTTTTTTTTAATTCTTTAAATATTGTAAAGAGCAATGTTGCTACCAAACTATAAAGGAACAATGCATATATAATTCTCTTTCAGACCATGAATGATGACCCAGACTGCCATCAAACATGGCCGTTTGCCGCTTCTCAGACTTGAAAATTAGTGAAAAAAATCAGTAAAAAGTAGAAAACTATTGAAAAAATTATATTCTTCTCCTCTGAAACTGTTTGGCCAAATGAACCGAAACTTGGTAGGAAGCATCTATGGAAAGTCCTCTGTTGTGATTGCTCATTTCGTCCCTATCCGTTAACAAATATGGCCACCATAGACAATTCTTGTTTCTGATTGGATGATTTCTAAAAAATCTTCTCCTCTGAAACCGCTTTGCCAAATGAACAGAAACTTGGTAGGAAGCATCTATGGAAGGTTCTCTATAAGGATTGCTCATTTTGTCCCAATCATTAACAAACATGGCCACCACAGGCAATTATTGTCTCTGATTTGTCAATTTCTAAAAATCTTCTACTCTGAAACATGGTAGGAAGCATATATGGAAGGTCCTCTATGGGAATTGCTCATTCCGTTTTGATCCGTTAACAAACATGGCCATCATAGGCAATTCTTGTTTCTTATTAGTCGATTTCTAAAACAGATTTTCCTCTGAAGCCACTTGGCCAAATGATATGAAACTTGATAAGAAGCATCTATGGAAGGTCCTCTATAGAGATTGCTCATTTCGTTTTGATCCATTAACAAACATGGCTGCCACAGGCAATTCTTGTTTTAGATTGGTCAATTTTCTATAAATCTTCTCTGAAACTGCAATGCCAAAATGAACAGAAATTTGGTGGGAAGCACCTATGGAAGGTTCTGTATTAAGTTTCCTCAAAGCAGAATGAAAGGTGAGCGACACAGGCTCAGCCTACTGAGCCTCTAGTTTTATTCTTCTCCTCTAAAAATTACTCATTTCATCTCGGTTTGTTAACAAACATGGCCACCACAGGCAATTCTTGTTTCTGATTGGTCGATTTCAAAATATCTTCTCATCTGAAACCAAGTATCCAAATAAACTGAAATTTGAAATTTGGTAGGAAACACCTATGGAAGGTTCTGTTTCCTCAAAAGACAATGAAAGGTGAGCGACACAGGTTGCTCTAGTTATTTTTCATCTAATTTTGATTTGTTTTCCTGTGAATTGATTATTGAGTACATCTCAACATGAGTGGCAATTGCACTCACAACTTTAGTGGTGATAGAAAATGATTACACAGGTAAATGAAAATTTACGTACCATGTGATTATTACCGTGTTGGTCTCCTAAAGGTACAGTATAGTTGACAAAACTACATAGGATACTTATGGTATTGTGTTCAGTTGCCCTCCAAATATATTTTAATTACAAGCTATACTTTCGACAACCTAACCTTTAATTTTTGCTTTCAAGTATTTCATGTAAAATAAAATATTATCCTTCTGGTGCTAGTCATTTATCATTGCTTTATTTTTGTGCAGACTGACCGGATGTTTGTATGTATATTATGTATATATTGATGGGTCTACTTGCTTAATATACTCATATTTTGTTGTCATCTTTAGAACATAAACATGTCTTAAAAATATGTTTGAATTGTTCCTATTCAATTCAATTTTTTTAAATTATTTATTTGTTAAAATTTAATTTGTGTTTTACTTAAGGGACCGACCATTTAACTTGCAGGGGGGGGGGTTATGGGACAATGAGAGTTAGAATATTTATTTTTTTTGTTGCACCAAGTGTGAAAAATTTTTCCAGAATTTAACATTAGGTTATATGATAAAAACTCTGAATCAGAATATTTATTTTTTCCTCCACCAAAATCAGAATATTTTTTTTGAAAAAAAAACATAACCCCCCCTTCAAGTTAAATGGTCCATCCCTAATATTATTTATGCAATACACCTTAGAACTCTAATAGTGTTTTGTCATTCATCCTTCAATGTCTTTACTCCAGTATTGCAAGGATAATGACAAACAAATAAGTAAGGGAGATAATTAATAGTTTCATCAGAACTTGGGTAAAGGTGAGATAATATAATAGTTTTTATGCCGCCACATCAAAGTTTGGGGGGTTACACTGGTTTCAAAGTGTCGTCTGTTGTCTGTAGACACAATCGTTTCTGGTGCAGACCTTTCATACTTTGTATGTGTATATATTAGTGCATGACAGTGTCGTATATAAAATGAGGTCACTGTGATCTTGACCTTTATTGTCCAGGTCAAATAAGTAATTTTATCTTGTCCACTGCAGAACTCTTTTGCCTTCAGGCCCACACCTTTCATACTGTGCATGTATATCTATTAGGGAATGACGAAGTGTCACATATAAAAATGAGGTCACTATGACATTGACCTTCAATTTCAAGGTCTTATAAGTAATTTTATCTTGTCCAATGCAAAACATTTTTGTCTCAAGGCCCTCACCCTTCATACTTTGTGTGTATATATATTAGGCTTGAGGGAGTTTCCCTTATCAAAATGAGGTCACTGCCATTGACCTTAAATGTCAAGGTCAAATAAGTAATTTGATCTTATCCAGTGCAGAACTTTTTTGTCTTATAGTCCACACCCTTCATTCTTTGTATGTATTTGTATTATGGAATGACTGAGTGTTGCATTTAAAATGAGTTGACTATGACATTAACCTTCAATGTCAAGGTCAAATAAGTAATTTTATCTTGTCCAGTGTAGACCTTGTCTTAAGGCCTATATCCTTCATATATTGTATGTACATGTATATGTTTTAGCGCTTGACTGAGTGTCACATATAAAAATGAAGTCACTGTGATCTTGACCTTAATTCTGTCAGAATTGAATTTTTTTGTTTATATTAAAAGTTGCAAATATTCGATGTTTTATACTAATAAAATGTTCTGAACAAGAAGCCAGGTTTAAAAAATATGTTATAATGTCGTAATTAGTGAAAAGAATTTGAATGTCTGTCAGTGGAATCGCCATTTACACACCTAATTATAAGTTGACCTCTTATTTCCGAAGTTTGAATAATACTGATAACTGCTATAAATAACCAGGAAGCATTTTGCATGTAAATTCGTTAGAATTAATATAATTTAAGAAATATATCTATGAAATTGGATCCCGGGGTAATTAGTTAATATTATATAATGGTATTTAGTAAGAATGACACTTAAAATCGGAAATACGTGATGAAATCAATAAAAAAAAAAAAAAACTCTGCAAAGGGGCCGATAAAGGGAAAATTGTATTGCATATTATTGACAACACTTGATTATCTTTGTTAGCTCACCTGGCCATAGGCCATGTGAGCTTTTGTCATGGGTAAGCATCCGTCGTCCGTCCGTTAGCTTTTCACATTTAAATCTTCTTCTCTGAAACCGCTGAACAGATTTCAACCAAACTTGCCAGAAATGTTTATTGGTTGGTCCTCTACTAGATTTGTGTTTTTGGTGCTGAAGAAATGATGGCAGCCGAGCTGTTCACACACTAAAAGTTAGCTCCTGCATTTTTTGCAAAATCCATTGTTAATTTGATGTGGATTTATATATTTTTGTGATAAAGTGATGCATAATGGAATGAAGAACCTCTATATGGATTTTTATGCCATAAAATTGTGAAATTTAAGACTTAATTTTCATGTTAAATTTGTGAAATTCTGGATTTTCTAAAGTAGATAGTATTCACATACATAATAATATGCCTGGAGGAAATAATACTTCAACTAGACCTGTGAGTAAACCTGGTCAACCTAATCCAG
The DNA here is from genome assembly GCA_963680875.1 of Bathymodiolus brooksi. Classification (NCBI taxonomy): domain Eukaryota; kingdom Metazoa; phylum Mollusca; class Bivalvia; order Mytilida; family Modiolidae; genus Bathymodiolus; species Bathymodiolus brooksi. Next base: position 91,280,311 of record OY804576.1, read on the forward strand.
TAAAAACAGTTCAGACATTATTAGCAGCCAAAAAGAAAGACACCAGTAACAAAGAGCCTAGAGCAAAAAGAACTCACTCTGAAGTCTCTAACGACTCTAACACCAGTCATGATCTATCAGGACTAATTAACTTTCAAAAAGATCTTGATGAAATTAAAATTAGCTTGAGGGATGTAACTACAAAAGATGATCTGAATGAAATGACAAAAGACCTTGTCAAGACTTCTGACTTAGAAAATATTGTCACTGGTATTGTGAAAAAGCTCTTTAGCAAGTTTGAGTCCTCGTTAGAAAAAAAGATGAATGAAAAAATCATAAAAATTAGTATTGAAAATGAAGACTTGAAAAAGAGACTAGAAGTAGGTACAGCCCAAATAACATCAATCAAAAAAGAATTTTCAGAAACAGTACAAGTTGCTAAGCAAACAAATATGAGCAGCAACTACAACGAGCAGTACTCTAGGAAAAACAATATCAAAGTGTTCAACTTTCCTAGGAGAGAGAAGCAAAACCTACGTCAGGTTTTTATTAATTTGGTCAAACGAGATCTGAATGTAACCTTAGAAGAAAGGGATGTAGTAGCAATACATAGGCTACCAGCAGAACATGAGCCGAGCCCTTTAATTGTGCACTTGTTCAGTAGTGATGTAAAAAGGAGTGTAATGCGGGTAAGGAAGGAACTGAAAGGAAGAGTGAAATTTGTGGATGACGTCACACAAAGGAACATGGAGCTTATCAAAAGACTAGAACGAAGTCAGCGTTTCGACCAGGTGTGGTACTTTAATTGTGGCATTTATGGTAGAACAGAGAATGGATTACAGACGAAGTTTCAGATGTATGATGACATTAACTTTAAACTCAGACAACGGCCTTCACAACGTCCTGGGTGGTAACTTTAAATTTTTGATGTTGAAAAATATTTAGACAACTGAAAAGATCTGTCTTTATTGTATTAAATATTTAATATCATAAATATATTTATGCTTCAAGTATAAAAAAACAATAATGTTATACAATTGATTGAAAATTTTACTGCAGATTTTGCAAAAATTGTACCAGTTTACAACAGGTATATTATGACACTTGTCATCTTAGTTCTAAATACATGTTTTTATCTATCATTTTTTCAGTTATTTTCAAAAGAATATTTTGAAAAATTCATTTACATTTACAATAGTTCTATTCTTATTTGCTTGATGAATATGTATTGTCAGAGTTTTGTATATATCTACTTATTTAGAAAAATTATATTCCCCTTGAAATGGGTTCCATAAAATTTCTAACAGTTAACTGTCAAGGCCTTGGTAATATTGAAAAAAGAAAAGATGTGTTTCATTTTCTAAAATCCAAAAATTATAACATTTATTGCTTACAGGACACACATTTTACTTCTGAAATAGAGTCTAGTATTAGATCTATGTGGGGATTTGATTGTTTCTTTTCATCTTTTTCTTCAAATTCCAGGGGGGTATCAATTCTGTTTAATAACAATTTTGAATATGAAGTCCTGAAAGAGAAAAGGGATCTGAATGGTAATTATTTAGCATTAGATGTTGTAATTGATAAACAGAAACTTACACTTCTGTCACTTTATGGACCCAATATGGACAATCCTGATTTTTGTGATCAGATTATGAATATCATTGAAGATTTTGGAAATGAACGTTATTTACTTTGTGGTGATTTTAATTTGGTACTTTGCCCACATATTGATTGTTACAACTATTTACATGTTAATAACCCCAATGCTAGAGATAAACTTATTGAAATAGTAGATCAATGCTCCCTAGTGGACCCCTTTAGAGAACTTTTTCCAGATTTACAACGATATACTTGGAGAAAAAAGACACCTTTTAAACAAGCTCGACTTGATTTTTTTCTTTTTCCTGATAGTATGTTGACAAATTTAGTAAACTGTAAAATTGAACCAAGTTATCGTTCAGATCACTCCATGGTAATTTTAGAATTAGAGTTTATACCTTTTATGCGTGGTAAAGGACTATGGAAGTTCAACAATTCATTACTTTATGATTTGGAATATAGTAATATTGTAAAAAAAAAAGATTTTAGAGGTTAAAAAACAGTATGGTGCCTTGGTTTATAACTTTGAGAATATACATGAAATTTCTAACGATGATCTTCATTTCACTATTAATAGTCAATTGTTTCTAGAAACACTGTTGATGGAAATTAGAGACAAAACTATTTCTTATTCAAGCTACAAGAGAAAAGAAAGAGACAAAATAGAAAGAGATTTATTGAAAGATATTGACACTTTAGAATGTAATGTAAACCAAGCCTCCATACAACTTTTAGAGAATAAGAAGCAAGATTTAGAAAATATAAGAAAAGAAAAAATAAAGGGTAAAATAATACGTTCTAGAGTGCAGTGGATTGAAGAGGGGGAAAAACCTACAAAATATTTTTGTGGGCTAGAATCAAAAAATTTTACTAGTAAAATAATTCCCAAAATAGAAAGGGATGATGGCAAAACTATAACTAAACAATTTGATATCTTGAAAGAAACAAATGTATTTTATGAAGAACTATATAAATTTAGAGAAGGAAATGGGTGTAAAGTGAGTGATTTAGAAAGAGATTTAAAAGACTTAAACTTTAATAAATTGTCTTTAGATGAACAATTAAGTTTAGAAGGGGAAATAAATGTAAATGAAGCAAGTAAGGTTTTACAAAAAATTAATAATAATAAATCACCCAGGTCAGACGGTTTTTCAACAGAATTTTTCAAATTTTTCTGGATAGATTTGAAGTCATTTGTTGTAAATTCTATAAATTTTGGGTCACTTTTAGGTGAGCTATCAGTAACTCAAAAACAGGGAATCATTACATGTTTACCAAAAGATAACAAACCAAGACACTTTCTCAAAAATTGGAGACCAATATCACTACTGAATACTGTATACAAAATTGGTTCTGGTGTTATTGCTAGTAGATTGAAGAGAGTTCTGGAAAAGTTGATTGATTTAGATCAAACAGGTTTTATTAGTGGAAGATACATTGGAGATAACATTAGATTAATCTATGATATGCTACAATTTACAGAAGAAAACGACATACCTGGTTTGTTCCTTTTGATAGACTTTGAAAAGGCATTTGATTGGGACTTTCTTTTATCTGTATTAAAATTTTTCAACTTTGGGGAATCTATTATAAACTGGGTTAAAGTATTTTATAATAATATATCATCAGCCGTCATTGAGGGTGGTAATCTTTCAGAATTTTTTCAAATAGGCCGTGGTTGTAGACAAGGTGATCAGTTATCGCCATATCTTTTTATTTTATGTGCAGAATTTTTAGCCATTAAGATACGGGGTAATACAAATATTGGTGGTATAAATGTGACAAGGATTGAACATAAGTTATCACAGTTTGCAGATGACACATCATTAATTTTAGATGGCAGTGAAAAGTCTCTAAATGAAGCTTTACTTTAGATTGGTATGCAAAACACTCTGGGCTAAACATTAATTTTACCAAGACACAAGTAGTATGGATTGGGAGTCAAAAATACAGTAATGACACTTTAGGTCAACACAGAAACTTATCCTGGGGTAAAACATCCTTCAAGCTATTGGGTATTAATTTTGATGTTGATTTGGATAAAATTGTAAATATTAATTATAATGAGAGAATTTTGCAAATAAAAAAACTAATTAAGATATGGTCAAAAAGGAATCTTACTGTCATTGGAAAGATTACTGTTGTGAAAACTCTGATTTTACCTGTCTTAAATCACCTAATCATTACATTGCCTAATCCTACTCAAGACATCTTAAAGAAGGTGAACGAGCTTATTTTTACCTTTATATGGAGTTCACCTGTGCACAGAGTTAAAAAGGAATTGTTACAAAAAGACTTCTGTGAAGGAAGATTAAAAATGATTAATCTAAATTTATTTATTTTAGCCCTAAAAACAACCTGGGTAAGAAAGCTATTTCGAACTGAATGTAAATGGGATAATATCTTATTTTCAACAATAAATCAGGAAAAATTATTCAATTTTGGTAATGGTTATATTTCTTACATAAAAGAAAATGTTGTAAAAAATAAATTTTGGAAAGATGTGTTCCATGCTTGGAACACCTTTATTGATAAAGAAGAAAACTTTACATGGGAATATTTTTTGTCTTCTCCACTGTGGATGAACAAAACTATAAAAATAGAAAACAAACCAGTATTCTATGAAGACTGGTTCAGAAAAGGTATTTGTTTTGTTAATGATATTATGTCAGAAGATGGAAAAATTTTCTCCATTGATCAATTAGAGGGAAAATTGAACATTTCAAAAAATATTATGAAATTTAATAGTATAATTTCAGCTGTAAAACATGCTGGAAAACAAAATGTGTATAATAGTTATAAGCTACTTACCCCATTTATTCCTTCGTTTGTTAAGACCATATTGAAGAGTAAAAGGGGAACTAAAGATATGTATTTGTTACTAATAAGGAATAACATAGTGTCAAATGGTCAGAAAAAGTGGGAGGAAATTTTAGCCTTAGGTTTAGATGAAACGAAATGGAGAGAAATATTCAAACTACCTTTTATAGTCACACAAAATACCAAACTACAATGGTTACAGTACAGAATTAACCAACGTATCCTAGGAACAAATAAATTGCTGTATAAAATTAAAGTAAAAGACAATGCCTTTTGTACTTTTTGTCAGGAAGATGAGGAAACTATAGAACATTTATTTTGGAACTGTGAGATTGTACAAGCTTTTATTGATGAAATTGATTCTTGGTTATTGTCAAATGGTGTTAGTATTCCATTTACTATGCAATTTTTTCTTTTTGGTGATACTTCAAAATCGTCTCGAGGAGATGCTATCAACCTCATTTTATTACAAATAAAGCAGTATATTTTTAACTGTAAATATTTTCAGAAAAAATTATCATTGGTCACAATGCAGAGGAAAATACAGTCACTATATAACATTGAGAAATCTATTGCTATTAAAAATAAAAAAATGGATTTTTTTCAACCAGATATGGAATGCTTTCACTTTACTGTTTAATTAGATATAAAGATTTATACAAATATTCATTCTGTATATAACATGATAGAAAAGAAATAGCCATTTGTTTTTATGAATGCTAAAATTACCTATTCATCAAAGCAAATTAAAAAACTTTTTCTTTCTCTTTAAAAATTATTTTTATGCCTTAAAAAACTCAATAAATTAAACTTTTTCCATTTTTTTCTTTTACTTCTATAGCTACTTAAAACCCTATTTTTTGATTATGTGTATATTTGTTAATTTGGTTTATTATGATTGAAAAACTCATCTTTATGTGGAATCACATTATTTGGTATTTTCTGTCATGTTATTCTAATAGAAATAGTATGCCATTCTGTATGTAAATTACTAACAAATACTAACATCTTTATATGTTATGTGCTTTACTAATGTTAACGAGGCCAGGATAAGGTACCGGTACTTTATGTATTCAACTAACAAATGTACAGATTTCAATAAAAATATCACACTTTATAAAAAAAAAAAAAAACTCTGCAAAGGGGCCGATAAAGGGAAAATTGTAAACAAATTGTATTGCATATTATTGACAACACTTGATTATCTTTGTTAGCTCACCTGGCCATAGGCCATGTGAGCTTTTGTCATGGGTAGGCATCCGTCGTCCGTCCGTTAGCTTTTCACATTTAAATCTTCTTCTCTGAAACCGCTGAACAGATTTCAACCAAACTTGCCAGAAATGTTTATTGGATGGTCCTCTACCAGATTTGTGTTTTTGGTGTCGATTTGAAATCCAACATGGCTGCCAGGGTCCATAATGTGTTCTCATTGGCTGAAATTTTAAAAATCTTCTTGTCAGAAACCACCAAGCCAATTGAATTGTGACTTTGCAGGAATGATCATTGGGTGGTCCTGTACTAAACTTGTGAATCGTTTGCCGATCGGAAATTCAAGATGCCCACCATGACTCGACTTAGTTTAACATTGGACCCTATGGGAATTTCACATTTTCATCTTTTTTTCTGAAACCACAAAACAGATTTGAACCAAACTTGGCAGAAATGTTCATTGGATGGACATATACAAGATTTTTGTTTTTGGCGCTGATCGGAAATCCAACATGGCTGCCAGGGCCCATATTGTGTTCTGATTGGTCGAAATTTTAAAAATCTTCTTGTTAGAAACCACTAAGCCAATTGAATTGTGACTTTGCAGGAATGATCATTGGGTGGTCCTGTACTAAACTTGTGAATCGTTTGCTGATTGGAAATTCAAGATGGCCACCATGACTCGACTTAATTTTAACATAGGACCCTATAGAAAAAATGTTTAAAAGTCTTCTCCTCTGAAACCAGTAAGTCAGTTTAAAGCAAACATGGCATGAATGGTCCTTAGGTGGTCAACTTTCAAAATTATATCCTGTGACCCCGACCTCCATCCAAGATGGCCACCATCAGCGAACATAGTTTTAACATAGGACCCTATGGGGAAAATGTTTAGAAAAATTTTCCTCTGAAACCAGTAAGCCAATTTAAAGCAAACATGGCTTGAATGGTCAACTTTCAAAATTATATCCAGTGACCCAAACCTCCATCCAAGATGGCCATCATCGGTGGACATAGTTTTAACATAGGACCCTATGGGAAATATGTTTAAAAATCTTCTCTGAAACCAGTAAGCCAATTTAAAGCAAACATGGCATGGATGGTCCTTAAGTGGTCAATTTTCAAAATTGTGTCCAGTGACCCTGACCTCCATCCAAGATGGCCACCTTCAGCGGACATACTGTAGTTTTAACATAGGACCCTATGGGAAAAAATGTTTTAAAATTTTCTCCTCTGAAACCAGTAAGCCAATATAGCAAACATGTCATCGATGGTCCTTAGGTGGTCAACTTCCAAAATTGTATTCAGTGATCCCGATCTCGGTTCAAAATGGCCGCCGTCAGCGGACATAGTTTTAACATAGGACCCTATGGGAAAATTGTTTAAAAGTTTTCTCTTCTGAAACCAGTCAGCCAATTTAAAGCAAACATGGCATGGATGGTCTTTGGGTAGTATACTTTCAAAATTGTGTCCGGTGACCACGACCTCCATCTAAGATGGCTGCCATGAGCAGACATAGTTTTAACATAGAACCCTATGGCAGTATGGGATTTGAATAGTAACTTACTGTAGATGTATTTGGCATGCAGACATTCTTAAGAGGAATTAGTTATGTCAGGTGGGAGATACAGGCTCACCTGAGCCTCTAGTTTAGAAAAATAAACAGACATGAAGTTTATTTTAGTCTCTAATTTAAAAGAGATATCACCTAGCGTTTTCTCCTGAAAAAAAAGAATGTATAAAAAACTACGATGCAATTCTACTGTCAAAATACGATTCGGCCAAAAAAAGATACTAAATTATGCTTACGTATTGAAAAATGGAGTAGGTCGGTATAACATCTTTTTTTAATTTTTACACAAAGCTTGCTGAATCCTCCTTTTTGTGTCGTTTTCATGTAGAATCTGTCAATGTTTTGGTTTGTGCCATATGCTTTTTCTTCAACAAATAATTTCGCACATGCGCAAACGCTTTACCGAATGAGTTCACTGTGTAGGTTGTTTGAATATATGAATATTGTGCGGGTAAACATTGGAGTCTTGACTGGATGGAAGAAAATCAAACAGCGACGTATTTCCTTCGTTCTATTTACGTATGATATTATGAAAATGTTCAACTGCAATTAGTATAAAACATCGAATATTGTCAATTTTTAATATAAGAAAAATAAATTCTGACAGCCTTTAAATGTCAATGTCAAATGAGTAATTTTATCTTTTCCAGTGCAAAACTTTTTTTATCTTGAGGCCCACAACCATCATATTTTGTATATATATGTATTAGGACATGACCGGGTGTCGCATTTAAAATGTCAGCTCATCATCACAACACCTAGGTGCAAATTTATCTATTAAGAACATTGCTAAGAAATATTTTACACGTAGAAGTATCGGCGCAAGAAGCTCTCTATCGCTTGGTGTCTTTGACGTTGCCAAAAGGGTAAACAGAAGATTTTTTATATTCACACAGATATGAAAGAAAATCGGACTAGACCTATGAAATTAATCCAAAATTTAAAAAAATCTTGAACTTATCCCATGCATCCTCACTCCTTGGAAAATGTTTGTTTGGCAGATTTTATTTCAAACAACACATCAAAAACTCCAACTGATGACAACCTGGAAACAGAAAGTTCACTTACAAATAATAGTTTCTCAAAATTGATCACCTTAAAACTAAATTTTGGAATTGTCATTCGTTATCATCAGTGGTCTACGTAGACCACTAGAAGAGTACTACCATGCACAATTTCTCTTGTATTTTCCTTGGAGAGAAGAGATAAAAGATTTAATTAAAAATTCATTTAAAGAGCTATTTGTCAAAAAAAATTATTTAAAAACAGTTCCTATTTTGAATTGTTGATCAAACAGTTGAGATAATGTTATCTTAATATACCTGTCAATCCGCTAAAATTTGATTTTGGTTAAAACTCGGGATCGTGAAAATTAAATACCGCTAAAATAAATTCCACCAATTTGGAAGAAAATCGCGAACTTTGCCTCCCGCGAAAAAAACCACTTATACGGTATCATACAACAAAACAAACAACATTATGGAAAACGTTCACATGAATTTACAGAAGCTGTTGATACACTGGGGGAATATTGTTCACCAGAAGAATGCTGGAATATTGTAGCACCTCAAACAGAACAGGCTAGAAGTGATGAAGTAAAGGAAGGTGCTTATTAATAACCAAATGTCTATTCATGCTATGACACAAGATGTAAAAGTCAGGTTCCAGAGACTTGGCACTTCAATTCCATGAATATCATCTCTCGGAACAGAACAAATGTCAACAAATGACATTCAGTCATCATTTCTCTTAATGCGAAGTACACGGCTTTATAGTGCATTGGGTGTATAAAAATGCTATTACAAAGCCACTACCATTCCATATCTTTCTCACAGAAGGAGCAGGTGTTGGGAAAAGTTATCTTGTATGTGCAATCCTTCAGACTGTTTCACGTCTATTCGCGCGAAAAAATAGATAGATGACAGTCACATTTTAGTCTGTGCATCGACAGGTGCAGCAGTCTAGAACGTCTCTGGCCACATGTTACATTCTGCATTTTTATACACTACAAAATCATGAAATTCTGAATAGACCCGTTTTTGTGCTAGAATTTCTTTAAAAGTCTGAAATTCTGAACATTGTCTGAAAAGTTTGAACAGATTCTGACCATTGTCTGAACATTGTCTGAGCACATTCTGAACATTGTCTGAAAAGTCTCAACAGAGTCAATATTCTTAACAGATATATATATTTATAAATAATGTAATTCATTACCTATTGATCCATTATTGCAATATGAGGTGTACATGCCCCATCTGCCAGTTTCTATTGAAAATTTGACGTTTGAGCACCTTAATTTACTAATTTGTATTCTAGACATTTCTTCAAGTTGATTAAGTATTTTTCAAGAACAAAATCAGTTTTGTATAAAGAATAGAAGTATATAATTAAATGATGCACTTTATTCAATAAAATATTTGAATTAAAAACTAGAGGCTCCCAGGAGCTTGTATAGCTCACCTGGGTATAATAACAACATCAGTCAATAAAACTTCGGTAAAAAAAATAACAAATGTAGCCCTCGTCATTTCTCTAAAAAAAATTGGGCAGCGGTTCCCCCTTTAATATAAGTTATCAAAATTGCTGTAAAAAACATATGTCAATGATTCTCAAAATTTAGCTTTTGCTACTTCACATTTTGTAATAGAGTTGCTTCCCTTTTGATTATTTGAGTAACCAAAAGCAGTGAGTCAACAAAAAATGCATTTCAAGAGGAATAACTCTTCACACAGTTGTCGCACATTTTCAACTGTGGGGAATTGTTTGTAGATCTTGACATGCTGAACATTTTTGCAGTTTAAACTTTCCCTCTATCTCTAATAGTTTTTGAGATATAAGATGGAAGTATTAAAATTTAGAACATTTTGATGATAAAAGGGCAATAACTCCAAAATGGGTAATGGAATTTACTTCAAAATTGCGGGGTAGGTAGATCTTGACATGCTGCAATTTTTTGCAATTAAACTTAACCTGTATCTCTTATAGTTTTTAAAATATAAGACGAAAAGTATTAAAATTTTGAAAATTTGATGAAAAAAGGGCAATAACTCCAAGATGGGTAATCAGATTTACTTCAAAATTGCAGGGTAGGTAGATCTTGCTGTGCTGATCAGTTTTATTCCATGTCAGATTGTTGATATTCTTAACGGTTTTTGAGTTGTTACCCAAAACCTGCAATTTTACCGTATGTTCTATTTTTAGTAACAGCGGCCATGTTGGTTGGTGCACGGCATCACCGGACACAATTTTGAAACTAGACACCCTAGTGATGATTCAGACCAAGTTTGGTTTCCATTGGTCTAGTACAGATCCCTCCAAGTGTATCAACAATCAAACACTCAGGTCGGACACAGAGTTTTGTCGGACTTCACTCTTAAAATTGTCCGACAAATGTCCGATCGAATCCTCCCAGGTCGGAGTGAGAGTCTCCACTCTCAGATAGTTAAACTGTAAACAGGAAACGTCCCCAAATTCTGCTAACCAATAAATTTGTGCATAAAGAAACATGCGTATCTTAGTAAAGCTGAAGTAAATGAGTGATATACAGTGGTACGGAAAGTATAGATATGTTAACGGCTGTCACGGGCGATATATACAATAATATCCATGAATAAAATGTATTAACATGCAGTACCCATGTTTTAAGTGCACTAGAAGTGAATATTAATATGTCCCTATGTACTCGCGACAATCGATGCCAAGGCCCTTTCACTTGCTGCAGACAGTTTCCGGTTTACGATATCGGGTGCGTTTGCTCTTTTACGTGTTTGCCAAAGTAGGGCGAACGAACCCGGGTAAATAATTCTAATTTATACATTTATTTCTTTAAAGGCAAATTTGGATTAAAATTATTTAGTAAAATTTAAGTTTTATTTTGTTCATGGCGAATGGGTCATAAATCCGTAAATCCCGGGGTTTTTTTCTTGAAAATTGGCAGTCTGCGGAGTCCTGATATAGGTGAAATAATATTTTATTAGTGTATTCTACGTTTTTTTTTTTACAGTTTACCTGTCAAAACATCACCCATCTCAGCATGTTGTCGCATCGTCCATTCATGATATACAAATACACCTATCACAGGTGTGAAAAAAACGTTGCTCAAGACTCTTTTTACTAAGCCGTCTTCCAATTTATTTGTACTTAAAAAATAAATTTATATCTTTTTTCTTATATATGTGTATAAATATCTTAATAAAATAAATACATTTACGGTGAGAAATTATTATACGTCATGATATCGTTATTTAGGTAAATACTTATTAGACAGATTTTTTTTTAAACCATTTTTGTCTTTTTAATTGATAACTGACCCAAGCTAAATAAATGAAATGTGACTTAATGTGTTAATTATATAAATCCTTGCCTTCTATAAATTTTAATTTCTTATCTAATTCTTATTCTTATTTAACAATATGGTCAGGTTGTTATTTTCATTGAATGGCTTCACAGTAGGGGCTCTTCCTGTATATTGGTTACATCCTGTATATTACAACTGACTGCTAATGCATGACAAACAATTTTAATCAGCCATCATTATCATGAAATACATTTTTAATCTTTATTATGATGATGGCACCTAATTCCCATCAACTAATCCAAATTAGTATAGTAGAGGAGTACCGTATTTTTCGGACGATAAATCTAGATAAAAATGACGATTTTGTTCACAGTACAAAAAATGTATACCTTTATTTTGCTGTAGGTTAATTTCTGAATAAGAAGACTCGTATCATCGATGTTCTTGGTGTAATTTTTTTTTAAATAAAGCAATAAAAGTATTCTAACAGGGGGTGCAATTCTGGGGATAAAATATTCAACATTCGAAAAAAATCAATATTCAATGATTGAAGTGTAATCGAAAATCAGTTCAATATTGTATTTTATAATAAAATATATACCATAAAAAATGTATCTTGTTGAAAAAAAATCACAGGGTGGATCGATTTACAATATAAAATTATTATCACAAAATATCTAAATATAACTATAGCTTTCCATCAAACACGAGCATGCGCACGTGATTGTAGTTAAAAATGGCGGTTGCAATACATCTCACAGTGAACGTGTAGAACAAGCTTTTTATACTAAATATACTGGAAAATAATTTATATCAATTTCGTTACTTAATCGATATTTTATTGCAATAATTTATATGAGGCTATGGGTGTTTAAACGTCACGTTTCAACAATATTTCAGTTATATATTGACCTTTGAGCTACCTTTCCTGGCGCGAATATGGTGCAAGGTAGAAATACACTAGGGTATTTACGTAACCGGACATTCTACATACCGGAAAGAAAGTACGCTTACAAATATGCATCGATCACAAAATGTTTGACGTGTTCACCTCGAGAAATGTAAAAAAAATCTTTAAATATCCACTCTCACGTCCGACCAAATAGTCGGACTTAGAGAGTGTTGACTCTCAAATTAAATTTACTTCAATGATTGCAAATGTACCTACAAACAAATAGTAATAAAAAACAACAACATTAAATAGAATTAATTATAATTGTTCTCCCACTGGCACCTGGAAATTTGTGTCAACAAGATGTTCCTTCCATTATTGACACCTGTAACCTGAGCTAATTAATTCATATCAAGCTGGCTGTAATACCTAGTCCAATACACATATTGCCGTCACAGATGAACAAGTATAGGACTTGAAATATTTGTAAACGGAATATTGTGTAACTTTAGCCGGTGATTTTTGCATCCGTTATTTCACCTTTATATGGATATTACACTCCGAAAGAATTATTTCTTATTCATTCATGTACACAGCCGTACCGGCCTCACTGACTGTTTTAAGTGACAACAGATTATTTTTTTTTAAATCGTCAGTGATTTCTCCAAACAAACAAAATCAAAACGCAAACTTAAGTCGAGTTTTTACTCAAATTTAATTTGGTTTGTTAAGAAAACTTTTTTCGAGAAATCCAAGCCAGGCTGGACTCGGCGTATATCATTTTAAAGTTTAGATTTCGGAAAAGTTACGATATTTCTAGCATTCCGATTGTAATCGTAAAATTTAAATGTACTAGAAAGATCTATTAAAATTAAACAGATTAAAGAAACACAAACGGTGTAACTCGAAATTATTGTACAATTCCTTGATTATGAGGTGCTCCTATGCATCGAACGACTGTTGTGCCCGAGCGTGACAAATATTGACCTTGGAGCTACCTTTCCTGGCGCGAATATGGTGCAAGGTAAAAATACACTATGGTATTTACGTACCCGCACATTCTACACACGGGAAAGAAAGTACGCTTACAAATACGCATCGATCACAAAATGTTTGACATATTCACCTCGAGAAATGTTAAAAAAAAAGTCTTTTAATATCCACTCTCACGTCCGACCAAAATGTCAGACCAAATAGTCGGACTTAGAGAGTGTTGACTCTCAAATTTGTCGGACATTTTGGGAGGAATATGGCGGACCTGAGAGTATGATCGTTGATACACTTGGAGTGTACTGTACTTTCAGAGGAGAAGATTTTTGAAAAAGTTTACGACGTAGGACGGATGATGGACGACGGACGCCAAGTGATGGCAATAGCTCACAAGACCCTTTGGGTCAGGTGAGCTAAAAAAAATATTTAATAAAAAAAAAATCAGTTTTTATTTAGATCAGGTTAATCTCGGGTAAATCAAAGGTAAACTTGATTCTCTTTTTGTTCTTTCGATATAAATGGAATTACATAAAATACGAAAACATACTGAATATTTATTATTAAACTTTAAAACTATATAAGCACACATGAAATATGAAAACATAATAATGAATATTTATATTAAACATTAAAACTATATAAGCACACATGAAATTTAGTCGTTACATATAAATGAAAGATATAATTTTCTTATCTAAAGTAACATCTAAAAATATAACTGAAAGAAATTCATTTCAAAAATATATATGGTCTATTTTCTCACAGGAGTCGGAAGTTCTATCAATAATAAGGTATAGGGGCACCTCGAAGATCGCCGGGCAACTATAAAAAAACCACCAGGAGTGCAACGCATTTTTGGGGGGTTGGCCTAAATCTATACCTAGATCAGCAAGGAATAAAAGGTTGAATCCTACTCTTGGATGTTTAAACTAAATAAATATCATGTTTTCTTGTACTTACCACACGGTTTTGTTGCAGTTTCGTACATTTTACCCTTCTACACCACCATCCCCAGATCCACGATACGTAAACCGGAATTGCAGTGAATTTTAAGGTCAGTAAAATTAAATTATGGCAAAATAAATACAACAAACAATTGGACCTTATTTTTTAAGTAATATTTTATTATATTTAAATCATACAATTTATCACAAGATGTTTCATAATTTATCAAAAGAGATAATTTAATTATACTGACCTTAAAATTCGCTGCACTTCCGGTTTACGCATCATGGATCTGGGGATGGTGGTGTAGAAGGGTAAAATGTACGAAACTTACAAAACCGTGTGGTAAGTACAAGAAAACATGATATTTATTTAGTTTAAACATCCAAGAGTAGGATTCAACCTTTTATTCCTTGCTGATCTACCTGTAGGTATAGATTTAGGCCAACCCCCCAAAAATGCGTTGCACTCCTGGTGTTTTTTTATAGTTGCCCAGCGATCTTCGAGGTGCTCCTATACCTTATTATTAGTTCACCTGGACCAAAGGTCCAGGTGAACTATTGCCATCACTTGGCGTCCGTCGTCTGTTGTCTGTCGTCTGTAAACTTTTCACATTTCAAGCTTCTTCTCCGACACCACTGGGCCAATTGGAACCAAACTTAGCAGGAATGTTCCTTGGATGGTCCTCTACAAAGTTACTGTTTTTTGTTCCAGTCGGATATTCAACATGGCTGCCAGGGCCAATAATATGCTGTGATTGGCTGAAATTTCAAAGATCTTCTTCTCTGAAACTAATGAACTGACTGAACCCAAACTGTAAATGAATGATCATTGGAATGTCCTTTACCAATTTACTGTTTTTTATGCCGATCGGAAATCCAAGATGGCCGCCACCGCAGGACATAGATTAACATTGGACCCTATGGGAAAATGTTCAAATGCCTTCTTCTCAGAAACTACAAATATGATTAAAGCCAAACTGTACATAAATGTTCATTGGATCGTCCTCTACAATCTTAAGGTTTTTTGTTCCGATATGAAATTCAAAATGGCGGCTACGGCAGGACTTAGTTTAACATTGGACCCTATGGGAAAAATGTTTCAAAATGCTTCTTCTCTGAAACCACTTGGACAATTGAAACCAAACTGCCCAGGAATGATCATTGGAAGGTCCTCTACAAAATTTGTGTTTTATATGCCGATCGGAAATCCAAGATGGCCGCCACCGCAATACATAGATTAACATTGGACCATATGGAAAAATGTTCAAATGCCTTCTTCTCAGAAACTACAAATATTATTAAAGCCAAACTGTACATGAATGTTCATTGGATGGTCCTCTACAAACTTTAAGTTTTTTGTTCCGATATGAAATTCAAAATGGCGGCTACGGCAGGACTTAGTTTAACATTGGACCCTATGGGAAAAATGTTTCAAGATGCTTCTTCTCTGAAACCACTAGGACAGTTGAAACCAAACTGCCCAGGAATGATCATTAGAAGGTCCTCTACAAATTATATGTTTTTTATGCCGATCGGAAATCCAAGATGGCCGCCACCGCAATACATAGATTAACATTGGACCCTATGGGAAAATACTCAAATGCCTTCTTCTCAGAAACTACAAATATGATTAAAGCCAAACTGTACATGAATGTTCATTGGATGGTCCTCTACAAACTTTACGTTTTTTGTTCCGATATGAAATTCAAAATGGCGGCTACGGCAGGACTTAGTTTAACATTGGACCCTATGGGGAAAATGTTTCAAAATGCTTCTCTGAAACCACTTGGATAATTGAAACCAAACTGCCCAGGAATGATCATTGGAAGGTCCTCTACAAAGTGTGTGTTTTTTATGCCGATCGGAAATCCAAGATGGCCACCACTGCAGGACATAGATTAACATTGGACCCTATGGGAAAATGTTCAAATGCCTTCTTCTCAGAAACTACAAATATGATCAAAGTTAAACTGTACGTGAATGTTCATTGGATGGTCCTCTACAAACTTTAGGTTTTTTGTTCCGATATGAAATTCAAAATGGCGGCTACGGCAGGACTTAGTTTAACATTAGACCCTATGGGAAAAATGTTTCAAAACGCTTCTTCTCTGAAACCACTTGAACAATTGAAACCAAACTGCCCAGGAATGATCATTGGAAGTTCCTCTACAAAGTTTCTGTTTTTTATGCCGATCGGAAATCCAAGATGGCCACCACTGCAGAACATAGATTAACATTGGACCCTATGGTAAAATGTCCAAATGCCTTCTTCTCAGAAACTACAAATATGATTCAAGCCAAACTGTACATGAATGTTCATTGGATGGTCCTCTACAAACTTTAGGTTTTTTGTTCCAATATAAAATGGAAGATGGCGGCTACGGCAGGACTTAGTTTAACATTGGACCCTATGGGAAAAATGTTTCAAAACGCTACTTCTCTGAAACCACTTGGACCATTGAAACCAAACTGCCCAGGAATGATCATTGGAAGGTCCTCTGTTTTTTTTTGCCAATCGGAAATCCAAGATGGCTGCCACCACAGGTCATAGTATTAACACAGGACCATATGGGGAAAATACAGAAATATATTCTTCTCTGAAGCTATTGCACTGATTGAACCTAAACTGTGAATCAATCATTGGAAGGTCCTTTACAAACTTTGTGTTTTTTATGTTGATCGTAATTCCAAGATGACTACCACTACAGGACATAGTTTTTACATTGGACCAATTGGTTCTTTTTATTACCAGGTGAACGATACAGGCTCTTGAGAGCCTCTGGTTGATAGAACTTCCGACTCCTGTGATTTTCTTTCCTTTGAATGGTCAAAATTGACTGTTTTAAAGTAATATGAAACGAGTTTTTGGTGAAATAAACATCTTCAAAAATATTCTTGATATGTTTACATTCCCTAAAAACTAAACCATTCGTGCATGTTTGAGGACGAAAATCGCGATCATCTGTGATTAAGAACAGAAAATCATTCCATCTCGTACGTGTTTTGTCAAGACAATGGCGGCTAATTAACTTTCGGATGCACCGTTCCGATGATTGCCGATCATGAAATTTCATCACCAACGTAAACAGGTGAGCACATGTATCATTCTGGTTTTGAAAGAAGTTAAATTTCTTGCATTTCTTGCCTTGCAAAGAAATGATTTCATGTATGTTTTTCCTTAAAGATTATCAACTGCAATGAATTTCATTCTGACTTAATCAGTTTATTCGAAAAACTGGACAAAACCATTGAAATCGGTAATAATGAATGGCACGGGGCCCCATTTGGGGAAATCGAAACAGAACCAAGAAATCTCAGATTTTAAAATCCTCGTCGGAACTAACGTATCGCATGTACAAACTGTGTAAATTATTATTAGTCTGTACATTTCAAAACCATTACGATGAAAACATTTGGAGTTGTCAGAGAAGAAAATGAAAAATCAACAAGAAAAAAAATGCCAAAAATACGACTTATTTTGTCCATAATTTGTCAGCGTTATTTTGACACCAACCATTTCATAACTTGGTTCGTTTATTTCCTGGTTTGTTTTGGGGACAACCAACTGATTCCGGGGGAGAGGGGTCTGGCAGTGTTTGTAAATAAAATAAATAATCTGGTCACCCAAAGTTGGAAAAAAATTCTGGCCTTTGCTTCATAGAAAATAAAAAAAAAATATCTGGCCTGAACTGAGTAAACAATGTTGTAACCTGTCCTGCACTATGTGTCGAATGAATTTTCTGTCAAATATTCTAACCTGACTAATCTTGCCAGGCCCCCTCAGAATCAAATTATTTGCCTATATATTATTATGAGATAAAGAATGTGTGCTTTCTTTCACATTCTTGTCTCTCAGGCCAAATAAATTTTAAACAGATTTAAAACAAAGTAGTATTCATTTTTAATATAAAAAAAGCTAATGTTTTAACATAATTACAAGTTGCGTATGCAGTGTCCACTTACTGGGCCCCGCGAAATTTGCTGAATTATACCAAGATTATATATAAGATTCTATATACGTCCTTGATTATACACATAATGCCGTTAAAAGACATTTACGGCGGTTTAGATCATAGATGGTGATATATATTTATTTTCCAGGTAAAGATATCCTTGTTTAACGTTTCGCTAAGGGAAAATTATTTTTAATCGTGGATTGAATGGAAAATAATGGAATGTAAATCGAAACGAAAATGATGTTACCTGTCAAGACTATAACGGAGCATGCGCACAATCTCTACCGAATGAGTTCAAATCTGAGGTCAATAGCATATGATTTGCATTATTGTCCGGGGAGCAAGAATTATCGAAGACAGAATAAAATGACGTTTTCTTCTGAATTATACATCGTAGCTCTCAATAAGTGAATGGTTTACGTTCTTTATATATTTAATCTTTACATATACTAATGGAAAAAAGAAACTGTGCATTCTAAAAATTTATATATATTTTTTTATGACCGGGTATTTTTTTTTTTTATTAGTCATGACTAGTTGAAATATTTGATTTTTATGCTATCGACCAGTAGCGGGAAAATTGCACAGAATTTGACACGCTCTATGAGTACACCTCGTGTATTTGACCTTCATTTGTTTATCATTCTCGTTTAACGATTTGTGACTGTTTGAGGTTTACTAAGGTTTGTTTTTGCCTCTACACATCAGAAAAACAGTTTTGTTTGAATGACATTAATTCCAGTGTTATGCCACGTCTCGACGAAAATCAGCGTCTTCGTGCTATTGGTATGTTCCAAGCTGGACTGGCACAGAACGTTGGCTAGCCATTTTGACTGTCATCGCAACACGATACTGTCATTATGGAGACGATTTAGACAATCTGGCAACACTAGAGACCGCAGACGTTCAGGTCGTCCAAGTGTAACGTCACGTCGTCAAGATAACCACATAAGGCTGGTGCATCTGGGAAATCGATTCCAGACGTCAAGTCTCACTGCAAGAAGCATCCCCCGATTACGACCGATCAGCTCTAGAACAGTCCACAATAGACTTCGTGAACATAACATCAGGCCAAAACGTCCCGCAATCCGTCCAATGTTGCTGCCTAGACACCGTGCAGCTAGGCTGACGTGGTGTAGACGTTATTTAAGATTCAGAATACAGGATTGGGCCAACATCCTGTCTACAGATGAATCCCGATTTCACCTAGATAGCAGTGATGGCCGTTCTCGTGTTTACCGCCGTGTAGGAGAACGATATGCAGACCCCTGCGTCATTCAACGTCAATCGTTTGGTGGGGGGCAGTGTTATGGTGTGGGGAGGCATAACAGCACATGGCAGAACACCATTGGTTGTTGTCGCCGGAAATCTGACTGGTATACGCTATCGGGATGAAATTGTTCAGCCTTATGTCATTCCGTTCATCCAAGCTCAGGCCAACAACGTCACATTTCAGCAGGACAACGCTCGACCACATGTTACGCGAGTAGTGCGTGACTATCTGACACAGCAAAATGTTGATTTGTTACCATGTCCAGCAGTTTCACCCGATTTTTCACCCATTGAGCATGTTTGGGATGAAATGGAACGACGGTTACGCCATCTGCCAAATCAGCCAGTGACTTTAGCGGAAATGGGTCCGGCATTGATCCGCATTTGGAACAATATCCCACAAGCATTTTTCAACAACTTGGTTAGATCAATGCGTCGCCGTTGCCAAGCATGCATTAATGCAAATGGTGGGCACACACACTACTGACTTTGTTAATGTCTAAAGAGCTTTGCGTTGTTTAAAACGTTTACCAAATTAATTCAAGTGACGTTAAATGTTATTGGTCTAATGGTTTGGTGAAAAATGCATTATTCGACAATATACTGTACACAATTGATAAATTTTATTTTGATATTGATTTTTAATTGATTTTTTAGTAATGCACAGTTTCTTTTTTCCACTAGTATATATCAGAAATATTTAGAAAACTGAAAATAATGTTTTTGACATTTCATATTACTTTAAAGTGTATTATTTCTGTTAAAGTTTTAATTAATGGTTTATTTTCTTATTGGGGGGTTTTTTTCACATAAAAATGAACATACTTCACTCTTACATAAAAAATATTATTTTATTTCTCATTAAATTTGTCATTTTCTTTATTTCAAATTTTCTTCTTAAATCAATATATTTTACTTAATTTTTATTAGATTTTGACTAAATATAGCATGTTATATTTCACTTATTAATTACTTTTTTTTTAGCTCACCTGACCCAAATGGTCAAGTGAGGTATTGCCATCGCTTGGCGTCCGTCGTCCGTCCGTTAACTTTTTCATATTTTAATCTACTCCTCTAAAATAACAGGGCCAAATGGAACCAAACTTGGCAGGAAGCATCTATATAAGGCCCTCTATAAATGTTCTTCATTTCGTCCCATTCCGCCAACAAATGTGGCCGCCAAGGGCAATTCTTGTTTCTGATTGGCTAATGTTAAAAATATCTTCTCCTCTGAAACTGCTTGGCCAAATGGAGCCAAGCTTGGCAGGAAGCATGTATGTAAGATCCTCTATAAAACTTCTTCATTTGGTTCCATTCGGCCAGCAAACATGGCCGCTGTTACTAAAAATAGAACATGGTAAAATTGCACGTTTTTGATAATAACTCAAAAACCGTTAATAATATCAGAAATCTGAAAATGATCAGCACAGCAAGATCTAACTACCCTCAAAAAAAAAAGAAAATCTGATGACCTATCTTGGAGTTATTGCCCTTTTTTCATCAAATTTTCAACATTTTAATACTTTTCGTTTTTTATTTCAACAACTATAAGAGATAGATGTTAAGTTTAAACAACAAACATGTGCAACATTTCAAGATTTACCTAGCCTGCAATTTTAAAGTAAATCTGATTACCCATCTTGAAGTTATTGCCCTTTTTTCATAAAATTTTAAAAATTTTAATACTTTTCATCCTTTATTTCAAAAACTATAAGAGATAGATGTTAAGTGTAAACAGAAAACATGTTCAGCTTGTCAAGATCTACATGCCCTGCAATGTTGAAGTAAATCTGATTACCCGTCTAGGCGTCATTGCCCTTTTTTCATTATTATTTTTTTAGTTTAAACATTTTTGTCTGATATTTCAAAAACTATTAGAGATAAAGTTTTGTATGATTCTATTGTCAGGTGAGCGATACAGGCTCAGTGGGCTGAGCCTCTAGTTTAGATTAAATTACAACAAATATATTATTTCATTTCTCATTAAATTTGTCATTTCCTTTATTTCAATTTTTCTTCTTACATCAATATATTTTACTTCATTTTCATTAGATTTTAACTAAATATAGCATGTGATATTTC
This sequence comes from Bathymodiolus brooksi, assembly GCA_963680875.1. Classification (NCBI taxonomy): domain Eukaryota; kingdom Metazoa; phylum Mollusca; class Bivalvia; order Mytilida; family Modiolidae; genus Bathymodiolus; species Bathymodiolus brooksi. The sequence continues at coordinate 91,301,927 of OY804576.1, forward strand.
ACTTATTAATTACTTTTTAAAAATTAAATAAAAACCTTTAAGTGGCCCCAACTTAAGTGCTAAAATAACGATCTGCACTATAGGTAAGTAAGGGCGTATTGTATTTGCGACAATTTTTGAAAATTGCAATATTCCATTTGGGCCACAAGGTTAATATTTCTTTTGGGCCAACAAATATAAATTTTCATTTGTGCCATTTTCCAGGTAACATTTAGGTAAATGTACATTAAAGTTTCAAGGCAAGGTAAATTGTGTTTAAGTGAGTTCATACTCACTTTATTTCATATACAAAAATGTAAGTCATAAGTATAACATTTATATAGTGTTCGAGCTGACAAAATGGACATAATTCTGGATGCAGATAATGCTGGCAAACGGAAGAGTTTACTACAAGTAAATAGCACTACAAAGTCAAGAGATTCTGAACAGACCAGTTTTTGTGCTAGATATTTTGAAAAGAGTGAAAATTCTGAACAGATTCTGAACATTACTGAAAATTCTGAACAGATTCTGAAAATTGCTGAAAATTCTGAACATTACTGAAAATTCTGAACATTGCTGAAAATTCTGAACAGATTATGAAAATTGCTGAAAATTCTGAACATTACTGAAAATTCTGAACATCGCTGAAAATTCTGAACAGATTCTGAACATTACTGAAAATTCTGAACAGATTCTGAGCATTATCTTTCTTCTTAAAGTAATATGAAATGCCAAAATCATTATTTTCAGTTTTCTAAAAATTTCTAATATATGTAAAAATTAAATATATAAAGAACATAAACCATTCACTTTTTTCAGGAGAAAACGTCATTTTATTCTGTCTTCGATAATTCTTGCTACCCGGACAATAATGCAAATCATATGCTATTGACCTCAGATTTGAACTCATTCGGTAGAGATTGTGCGCATGCTCCGTTATAGTGTTGGTGAGGAAAATGTCGGAGGCAAAGAAATTGAAGCCAGGTCCGAAGCGTAAATTGACCGATTCTACCAGAATAAGAAACAAAAAAGCAGCGAATGCTAAGTTAAACAAAAACAGAATATATATTGGAGATGAATATGATCGTTGGATGGAAATAAATACCGCTCTTCGTCTGGAAACGAACTCATATACAAGATTTTTGTTTTTGGTGCTGATCGGAAATCCAACATGGCTGCCAGGGCCCATAATGTGTTTTGGTTGGTCGAAATTTTAAAAATCTTCTTGTTAGAAACCACTAAGCCAATTGAATTGTGACTTTGCAGGAATGATCATTGGGTGGTCCTGTACTAAACTTGTGAATCGTTTGCTGATCGGAAATTCAAGATGGCCGCCATGACTCGACTTAATTTTAACATAGGACCCTATGGAAACAATGTTTAAAAGTCTTCTCCTCTGAAACCAGTAAGTCAATTTAAAGCAAACATGGCATGAAGGGTCCTTAGGTGGTCAACTTTCACAATTGTGTCCTGTGACCCCGACCTCCATCCAAGATGGCCACCGTCAGCGGACATAGTTTTAACATAGGACCCTATGGGAAAAATGTTTAAAAAAAATTCCTCTGAAACCAGTAAGCCAATTTAAAGCAAACATGGCATGAATGGTCCTTAAATGGTCAACTTTCAAAATTATATCCAGTGACCCAAACCTCCATCCAAGATGGCCACCATCAGCGGATATAGTTTTAACATAGGACCCTATGGGAAATATGTTTAAAAATCTTCTCCTCTGAAACCAGTAATCCAATTTAAAGCAAACATGGCATGGATGGTCCTTAAGTGGTCAATTTTCAAAATTGTGTCCAGTGACCCTGACCTCCATCCAAGATGGCCACCTTCAGCGGACATACTGTAGTTTTAACATAGGACCCTATGGGAAAAATGTTTTAAAATCTTCTCCTCTGAAACCAGTAAGCCAATATAGCAAACATGTCATCGATGGTCCTTAGGTGGTCAATTTCCAAAATTGTGTTCAGTGATCCAGATCTCGGTTCAAAATGGCCGCCGTCAGCGGACATAGTTTTAACATAGAACCCAATTTAAAGCAAACATGGCATGGATGGTCCTTGGGTAGTATACTTTCAAAATTGTGTCCGGTGACCACGACCTCCATCCAAGATGGCTGCCATGAGCAGACATAGTTTTAACATAGAACCTTATGGCAGTATGGGATTTGAATAGTAACTTAGATGTATTCGGCATGCAGACATTCTTAAGAGGACTTATTTATGTCAGGTGAGAGATACAGACTCACCTGAGCCTCTAGTGTCATCAAATGTCCGTCAACATTTCACATTTTAATCTTCTCCTCAGAAACCACTGGGCCAATTGCAATCAAACTTTGGTGGAATGGTCCTTGGATGGTTCCCTTCCAAAAGTGTGTCCGGTGATCCCGACTTCCAACCAAGATGGCCGCCAAGCTAAGAATAGAAAAAAGGGGGGATGAAATTTTAAATGTCCATTGCTGCTTTAGTATTAGTAAAAATGAGCTTAAATTTTAACTGCAGCTAACATTTGTTCGAGGTTTTGTGTGAAATATTTCTTTCAGCCTATTTATACCGATTATGCAAATTAGGCATATTTTGATAAAAGATCACATTTAAATCTTCTCCTCTGAAACCGCTGAACCAAATTAAACCAAACCTGGCAGGGATGGTCCCCGGGTCGTTCCCTTTCAAAATTATGTCCGATAGCCATGCCCTTCATCCAAGATGGCCGCCGTTACTAAAAATAGAAATTTCTTCAAATGGCCAAAACTGCTTTATTTTAAGCCAGAATGTGTCCAAATTTGAACTGTGTAAGCATAATGATGAGCTTTTTAAGATATATTATGGGATTTTTTATGAACTTTGAACTTTTGCCGATTTTGACCGATTATGCAAATTAGGCATAAATAAGCAAAAAATCATTTGAAAATCTTGTTAGAAACCACTCGGCCAATTTCAACCAAACTTTGTCTGAATGATCCTTAGGTGGTCCCCTTTCAAAATTGTGTCCGTCAGCGCTGTCCTGTATCCAAGATGGCCGCCGTTACTAAAAATAGAAATTTCTTCAAATGGCCAAAACTGCTCCATTTTAAGCCAGAATGTGCCCAAATTTGAACTGTATAAGCATAATGATGAGCTTTCTAACATATATTATGGGATTTTTTATGAACTTTGAACTTTTGCCGATTTTGACCGATTATGCAAATTAGAAAAAAAGGGGGATGCAATTTAAAAAAAAATCTTCTCCTCAAACTACTGTGCCAATCTCAACCAAACTTTGTTGAAATGATTCTTGGGTGGTCCTCTTCCAAAATTGTGTCCGGCATTTCAGAACACGACCAAGATGGCTGCCACAGCCGAACTTAATTTAACATAAAAATCTTCTTGTCTGAAACCATTTGCTCAATAAGAATTTTTTTTGATGAAATAGTCATTGGATGGTTCTCTTCCAAAAATGTGTTCGGCGGTTCGGCCCTTCGACCAAGATGGCCCCCACAGCCGAACTTAGCTTAACATAGGACCTTATGGGAAATTCACATAAAAATCTTCTCCTCAGAAACCATTGGACCAATTGCAACCAAACTTTTGTGGAATGATCATTGGATGGCCCCCTTCCAAATTTGTGTCCGATGATGGCGACTTCCAACCAAAATGGCCGCCAAGCTAAAAATAGAAAAAGGGGGGGGGATGAAATTAAAAAAAAATCTTGTCCTCTGAAACTACTGAGCCAATCTCAACCAAACTTTACTGAAATGATCCTTGGGTGGTCCCCTTCCAAAATTATGTCTGCCATTTCAGACCTCCGACCAAGATGACCGCCACAGCCGAACTTAATTTAACATATGACCCTATGGGAGATTCCCATGAAAATCTTCTTGTCTGAAACCATTTGCTCAATAAGAACAAAATTTTGATGAAATAGTCATTGAATGGTTCTCTTCCAAAAATGTGTCCGGTGGTTCGGCCCTTCGACCAAGATGGCCCCCACAGCCGAACTTGGCTTAACATAGGACCCTATGGGAAATTCACATAAAAATCTTCTTGTCTGGAACCAGTTGCTCAATTGGAACCAAACTTTGATAAAATAGTCATTGGATGGTCCTCTTCCAAAATTGTGTCTGGTGGTCCCGCCCTCTGACCAAGATGGCTGCACAGCTGTGCTTAGTTTAGCATAGGACCCTATGGGAAATTCACATAAAAACCATCTTGTCTGGAACCAGTAGCTCAATTAGAACCAAACTTTGATGGAATAGTCATTGGATGGTCCTCTTCCAAAATTGTGTCTGGCAGTCGCACTCTCCCACCAAGATGGCCACCAGAGTGCAGTTGCGTTCTTATTGAAAGCAGCTCTGATCCAGGTAAGCGATTACAGGCTCCTGGGAGCCTCTTGTTGTCTTTTTAACCCCAGTTAGGCTATTAATAAATGAAATGTGACTTAATGTGTTAATTAATTTTCATTACAAAACATACATGACTTCTATAAATTTTAATTCCTTATCTAATTCTTATAAATCTTATTATGTAACAATATGGTCAGGTTGTTATTTTCATTGAATGGCATCTCAACACAGTAGGAGCTCTTCCTGTATAATCAGTAATAGTGGTTACATCCCAGAGTATTGTCACTGCATAATTTAAGTATTGTCCATGTATTTTTACCTGTATTTTACCCGAGAACTAATTAGTGCATATACTGTATGTGATTTTTATAAGAATGTTTTAGTATTGTTGCATAACTAATTAAGGGTAATAACAAAATTACCGAACTCCGAACAATCTTACAAAGGGAAAGTCAAAACTCATAATTATATAAACAGACAAAATCAGTCAACAACCGGAAAACTGTGAAAACCGTAATGACCCTGACTTGGTACAGGCATTTCTAAATGTTATTAAGTTTAATGATCTTTAAGAATTAAGATAAATTGTATAGCAGAGCTCTGATAAAACAGTATGGTATCAATTGCCAATTGATAAACTTGCATCCAGTTTAAATATATTAGAGAGGTGTCATATTCCTGCATGGATTCTGCTGAACATTCTGAAAAGATTATGAACATTTTAACTAATGTTATATATATGTAGTTGTTTGTATGGTCTCGTAAGTTTGTGTAAGAGTTATCTCCGTTTGTACTTTGTCCGGATTTGTTTTATGTATTATCTCTCTCTTGAATAAATGTAAGAAATGGCAGCAGACGTGTTTTTGTCATTTCATTTAATTTGTGATTGTTGCAGGGCACGCGTTGTGTCCTGCTTCATCATTACATGGTGGAGAACTCTAAAGATCTCAATTCCCCAAGGAGATAAGACATTACATTTTGATGCCATCTGGATTTTAAAAGGCAAGAATGCTGCTCAAGTGGATTTTTTTTTTGCTCGTTTTCAATGTCGTCTGCGTGATGCTGTGTGTGAAATAGTCAAAATCGTCGTGTGCTGATTGTTATGTATCCCGCCTTTTTAAAATTCGTTAAACCTATATGTATTTTAAAATATTCATCATGGATGGAAAAGGATTTAAATCACTGAAATGTTGGTGTGGATTGATTTGCTACAGTTTGAGTTAGCACGTGGTCCGTTGAAAATTTCATTGGAGTGGGAAGGATTGCCTTTCCAATTTCAAACTTTGTTAAATTGTTGTTTTCAATATTTTCCGTTTTTAAATTTACTCTGGAGACCTGTAAATTGTAAATGCATTGATAACACTAACTATATTGTTTTTCACGCTAGGATCGTGCGTTGAATATTTCGTCTGTCAGTTGTGTTCGTTATCAGCGAGTTTTCTTTACTTTGAACTACTGATTATTGCATATGAAGTTTGTTTTCAATTTTGAAATTTTACGCATGTGACACATTTGTGATATCGACGAAAAGATGTGAGAAACCTAGTGATAATACCAGGCACGGTAGATCGTGATGCCTGGTATTATATGTGAGGACGGTTCAGGATATCTGCAGCGTATCAACTTATTCTTACATTTGTGAAATTTCGAAATCAAATTAAGCCATGGCTTGGCCAATGCTTTAGTATCTTGACATCAGGTGATGATTGCATCGCCAGTGGTTCGATTTATTTCAGAAATAAAACCTGCTCGTTTCTTGTGAAACATTTAGGAGTTTGAGGTCTCCGCTGAATTCATCGTATTGTGACGTAGATGTCCGGCCACTTGATGTATTAATTTTCCCGTCAAAGCTGAATATTTGTTAGGCCATGTACACATTCCGACTTCATATTTAATTTAATAACACTACTGTATGTACCTGTATTGTGAAATTTTGGATTTGATAGTTTTTTTTTATAAATTTGCAAAAACTTACGGACCATTATAAAAATTTGGAAGATTTTATTTTGTGGGGCGGGATGTTATATATATGTAGTTGTTTGTATGGTCTCGTAAGTTTGTGTAAGAGTTATCTCCGTTTGTACTTTGTCCGGATTTGTTTTATGTATTATCTCTCTCTTGAATAAATGTAAGAAATGGCAGCAGACGTGTTTTTGTCATTTCATTTAATTTGTGATTGTTGCAGGGCACGCGTTGTGTCCTGCTTCATCATTACACTAAATATATCATGTAATATTTCACTTATTAATTACATTTTAAAATTAAATTACAACAAATATGTTATTTCATTTCTCATTAAATTTGACATTTTCATTATTTCAATCTTTCTTCTTAAATCAATATATTTTATTTCATTTTCATTAGATCTTAACTAAATATAATTTTTTTTTAATTAAATTACAATAACTATATTATTTCATTTCTTATTAAAGGAGTAGGTATGATAAGGGCAGAAATTGGCCTAAAAAATAGACAAATTATAAATGAAACGTATAGCTTTCGTTGTTTCTTGATTTTATAAGACCTTTACCCCAACTACTATTTTGGTAACAATTTTCCATATTTGCACGTGCGATGACGTCACACTAGTCAATGAAAAGTCTATCGTTTCGTGAAAATATATGAAATCTAACAAGAAATGTGTATTTAATGTCAATTTTCAGTATAACCACAAGCAGATACCAACGGCATATTTTAGTATGATGTTTAATATACATAAACACATATCTCATTTAATTTTTGTGTTGGTACCCGAGTGTGGAGAGTATGAAATCTGCAATCAAAAAATAATTTTAAGGTCGATTTCTCGTCAGCGACCATTTTTTATTGACCGTTTTCATCCGTAATAGACAGAAATAGAAATCGACCTTTTAATCTCATCCAAAATAAAGTTGATTATCGTAGTTGTTTTGCTACGGGAGTAAAACTTGAACAATTTTTATGAAACAGTTTTGACGTTAAATAAATCGAAACAGAACCAAGAATTCTCAGAATTTAAAATCCTCGTCGGAACTAACGTGTACAATGTTGAAACTGTGAAAATTATTATTAGTATGTACATTTCAAAACCATTACGATGAAAACATTTGGAGTTGTCGGAGAAGAAAATAAAAAATCAACAAGAAAAAAAATGCCAAAAATACGACTTACAATGTACTTTGTCCATAATTGTTCACCGTTATATTGACACCAACCATTTAATAACTTGTTTCGTTTATTTCCTGGTTTGTTTTGGGGACAACCAATTGATTCCGGTCTGGCAGTTTTTGTAAATAAAATAAATAATCTGGCCACCCAAAGTTGGAAAAAAAATCTGGCCTTTGCTTCATAGAAAATTTTTAAAAAATCTGGCCTGAACTGAGTAAACAATGTTATAACCTGTCCTGCACTATGTGTCGAATGAATTTTCTGTCAAATATTCTAACCTGACTAATCTTGCCAGGCCGGCCCCCTCAGAATCAAATTATTTGCCTATATATTATTATGAGATCAAGAATGTGTGCTTTCTTTCACATTCTTGTCTCTTAGGCCAAATAAATTTTAAATAGATTTGAAACAAAGTATAGTATTCATTTTTAATATAAAAAACGTCCTTGATTATACACAAAAGACATTTACGGCGGTTTAGATCATAGATGGTGATATATATTTATTTTCCAGGTAAAGAGATCCTTGTTTAACGTTTCGCTAAGGGAAATTTATTTTTAATCGTGGATTGAATGGAAAATAATGGAATGTAAATCGAAACGAAAATGATGTTACCTGTCAAGATTATAACGGAGCATGCGCACAATCTCTACCGAATGAGTTCAAATCTGAGGTCAATAGCATATGATTTGCATTATTGTCCGGGTAGCAAGAATTATCGAAGACAGAATAAAATGACGTTTTTTCCTGAATTATACATCGTAGCTCTCAAAAGTGAATGGTTTACGTTCTTTATATATTTAATCTTTACATATATCAGAATTTTTTAGAAAACTGAAAATAATGATTTTGGCATTTCATATTATTTTAACAAATATATTTCATTTAGCTCTTTCGCAAAGTGAATTGCCGATGAATAATTGTATTAACGTAAATTTGATTTATATATAGCTTAATATTAACGTTGCGGTGGCATAATGGTTTAGCACACATGACTGCCGATAACAACATCGTGAGATCAATATTTTATTCTTACTTATTTCAATAAAGTATGGAAAAACAAACAATATATTTGATAATTCATAATTCATCTAATACAGTACATATAACGATATAACATGCATGTTTTAACATAGTACACGGATGTCAGGTTTGATTTACATATTCGGTGTTTTGTTTATAATGGTCCTTTTGTTATCCTTACTAAGAATGTCATTGATATAGTTTATCGTTTATGAGTCAGTGCTAAATTTGTAGTATTACTTGGAATTTTAGTGGTATTATTTTACTTTAATGGGCCATGACCAATAATACAGTATTACCAAGCATTCTATTTATATAATCTATCACGTTTACGGCTTTTCTCAACAAAAACAGTTTGAAGATACAGTAAATATAAATTACCGTCTTCCAATCAAAGTATACTACCGTATTTGTACTCTTAGACATATCAGAATCGAAATAAATCATGGAAGCCAGAATGTGTTTTGAGTTTTAACATGGATTGACGGATGTTCTCGTGGCAAGTAGAATTTTGATTGGCTAAAAAGGTAGTTTTAAAACTTCAGGGAAGCCGTGCGCTGACAGAAAATCAATAATCGCTCTCACCTATGTGCAGTCCATTTACATTGTGCAACAGCAGACAACACACATTTCACAAGATGACAGAAAATCAATAATCGCTCTCTGTGATCTTTGTCCAAAGATACGCGTATTTATGTTTTTCCTATAATAAGGACATACTTATTAATGTTGGAGAGTATGAAATCTGCAATTAAAAAATAATTTTGAGGTCGATTTCTCGTGAACAGCCATATTTTAGTGATCGTGTTCAATGTAATTGGATAAAATGTACATCGATTTTTAACCTAATCCAAAATAAAATTTATATTGTTTTGCTATCGGAATAATTTTACTTGAACAACAAATGCAAGAATGTTGACTTTATAAGAATTAATAAACTTTTTGGAGGAGATTTACTGCCGACCGTCTTTTTTCCCAACTCAACAGACGGAACAGTGTTGAACAGAGCTCAGTGGAATTTCAGGTATTATTATACTTTATTTTATCACCCACAAAATAAAAACAGAAAAAAAACAAAGCAAAACAAACAAACAAACGAAAAGAAAAATCACGTACCGTACAGCAGATTGTAGATCTTAGAAATTAATTCATTAATCATTGATTATTGAACGTGCAGACGACATAGCGATTCTTGAAACTTGTTATAGGCTAATATAGTAGTCCTTTACATTTTAATTATTATGACAATGTTTTTTTGACAAATATAAGTTAAACGATTCACAGTTAGCTCTTTCGCCAAGTGAATTCCAATAGAAAAAGTTTAAAAACCATTTATTCTTTGGTAACTGTCTTTGTAAAGTAGCTTTATATATGACTTAATTTTAACCTTTAGTAGGTGCGTTGCGGTAGCGTAATGGTTAACGTTGTAGATTAATAAAGATAAAAAAAAAAAAAAAACGTGGTAGACTTCCGATACCAACGTAGTGAGTTCAAATCCCAGATTTTTTTCTCTCTTTTTTCTGACAAAATTATTATGCATCATAAGATATTTTTTAATGTGCTGGCATTACCTACTCAAAGTAAACAAACAGTATTTAAATAACTGATATTTCAAAGTTTATTCCGACAAAAAATGGAATTCACATGTTCAACTTTTGAGAACTGATTATTGATTTTTTTTTTATAGATTGTCGTTATATTAATTTTTTTCCTTCATTTTCCAGGTTCTTACCATTTCAATACATATACTTTCTAACGCTCTGATGAATGGATACTGAATTTCGGGAAATTAAATAGGTAAGTTTAATCTAGCTGGATTATTGCAAGTAAACAATGAACTTGATAATTTTCGTTCTCAAAAGGCACACATTTTTTTGTTATTGCCAGATGATTCTTTTGCTTAACTTTAACTTCGATTGTTTATCAATAAGTATAAGCTAGAATTTATATATTTTTACAGGAATCGCCAGTGAAACATAAAACGACCTTGGTACTATGTTTGTAATTAAAGACAATTAATTGCAATGTAAGCATTCTAACGTTAGAAAAATATATATCGATTCAATCATCAGTATCTTGTATTCCTCTTTCTCTATTTCTTCTCACAGTGAACTCCTTTTCTCGTTGTTCAAAACGAAGGTAAAAATAAAATTACCGAATAGTACAGTAGGTCAGTCGAAAAGGCATCTTCCATAAATCAGGGTTAGGTTTATGGCGTATAACGCCACTTTAACACTATTTCAGTTAAATCGAGGCGGTCAGTTTTATTGGTGGAGGAAACCGGAGAACCCGGAAAAACCAACTGACCTGCCACAATTCACAGAATTTTTTTTATCCTATAATGTTGTATCGAGTACACCTCGTGTGAGCGGAGTGTGGGGATGTTGTGGTGTTTAATTAATTCTGTGTCTGAGCTTTACTTTGAAAAATGTATTTGGCTAGGCTTATGGTGTTTTAAGGACACTTTAAGCAATATTTCAAGTATACTAAATGTATCCTGATTTTATACAAGTATTTGAAATGAAATGGTTGGTTGAATCAGCTTATACATAACGCATATACTAGTATTATAAACACTGGAAGGAAACATTAAGGTATTACAGTTTTGCACAGGACATTATCACTGTCGTCAAAGAGCTCCGGTCGGAAATGCTCTGTCATCTTCCGGTACAAGTCAATTAGGCATGTTTGACATACAGGCGACGACAAAAAGTAAGTATTATGATCATATAGTATTATTTTATCTTGAATCCAGAAGATGTCGTTATCGGTCGATTATTTTTGCTTGTTTTTACTTGTATATTACTGTAGTTATCTTCATCGATTACTCAGATATAGATAAAATGATGGACATAAACAATGAAAAATGCTAATAATGAGATTGAAATCATCAAATAAAGCTATAAAAAGTAGTTTATATATGTAATTAAAGTACACACACCCTTTGTAATGCTTATATACATGATAGTTTGCACTGGCGTGATACCATGAATAGTTTTAGATTTAATACAGTGAAAAACACAATGCTTATTTACGTACATTCGTTTCGGCTCTGTCAGCCACTACTTTCCGGTTTGGTCGCAAAAAATTGTGTTTCAGTAGAACCGGTTTTGTCTATGTAAAAAATTGAAAGAATAGCGAAAACAGCTCAATATCACAATTATGTTTCCTTTTTGTAATTTATCTAAAGTTCATTATAACACTTGTCAAGGGTATGTTCGACTTGCAAATTGATAAAAAGAAAAAAAAATGTCATCAATGAATAAGTTGTGAAAAAAAACAACAGCACATAGTCAAAATATTTTACATGTGGATGTATTGTATAACATTAAAAGGAAGAAATACAAAACGGTTTGTGCAGAATTGGCATTCGCCAAGTCACCTTCGACAGAATGGTCATGATTTTGTATAGAACGTTTAATTATTTTTCTTTATTTGCTATGCAGTTGGATTATTACAATATTTAAAGTGTTTGATCAAAAGTAGAAACGCTCACTGTTTATATAGATATCAAGTAACTCTTATTCTTTTGGATTAATTTTTGTTTTCAAATAATATATTGAAGGACAGTAAGAAATTTTGATTAAACAAATTAATAAAAAATTAATAAAAATAGGGAACCGCATCAGTAGCGTAATGGTTAGCGTGCTCGCCTCGAGTGCGATATATTGTGAGTACGAGCCGCGGTCTTGTCAAACAAAAGAATATACAATTGGTATTTGTTGCTTCTCCGCTAAGAACGCATCATTAAGGAGAAAGAGCAAAGACTGGTTGGCTCGGAATCAGAATAATGTGTCCGAGTGGAGCGACCTATCTACACATTGACTGTTGTTAGCTCACCTTGCCAAAGGCAATGTGAGCTTTTACCATCAATTGGCGCCCGTCGTCCGTCGTCTGTCATCTGTTTACTTTTCACATTTTAATCTTCTCCTCTGAAACGCCTCAGCCAAATGAAGTGAAACTTAAGTAGGAAGCATCTATGGAAGGTCCTCTGTAACGATTACTAATTTCGTCCCGATCCGTTAAGAAACATGGTCGCCACAGGCGATTCTTGTTTCTGATTGGCAGATTTTTTTTAAATATTCTCCTCTAAAACTTCTTAGCCAAATGAACCAAAACTTAGTAAGAAGCAACTATGGAAGGTCTTATATAAAGATTGCTCATTTCATCCCGATCTCACAAACTGAACACAAATATGACTTGTCCCGCATTTCATGAAACGACTCCTCAACGGCTGTTATACTGATAGGATTCATCTGTAAAGTACAGATACTAAGTAAGTGAATGCTGAATGTAAAGATACACAAACATATGTATGGAGCTCACAATAAAATATAAATTTAGCAATCAAATTGTCTGAAGCTTATACAAATAAAATGAGGGTAATCGCACGATTGAAACATAAGATGTTTTAATAGTATTTCTTCGCTGCCCAGTTAATGTTTTTTTTTATCCTGCACTTGTTCTATTCGAGTAGTCACATGGTATTGACCGGATATTTTTTGCTATACATTTGTATTTGGTACCTGATTCATGTTGAGCGACGGTAAGAAACAGTAACAGCATTCGGTATGCTTATAAACTTATAAGCGCGGATTTCACAGAGGACACAATCAAAAACGATAAGAACAACGCTTGTTTCTGCTCTTTTTAGACAATTTGACAGTTTCTTTGGGGCTTTTGAAATAACACGATAGATACAATATACGTACATTGTCAGAAAATATATAATTCATTTCCACTCGCTACGAAACAGGTAAGAAAAATTCGTCAAAACTCGTATATATAAATTTGATATTTTCGACAATGTATATATATGGCCTATTTTTTTCTCTCCCTCGTTCCACTCCTCCGAAAATATTTTTTTATTTACTAAAATAATGTAATATAAATAAGACTCGACACAGTGTAGGGTTTTGCTTTCGTTACAAGATCGCATAGCATTATTATAAATATATATCAACATATCAAATTCATTCAGTCTGTCATTTCTACTCCCCCCCTCCCCCCCCCCCCCCCAAAAAAAATACAAAATATATACGAGTGATTGAAATTCTTTTGGCATTAATATTGGTGGATGGGCAGGGGACTATAACATCCGAAGCACGAACTTTTGTCGTATTACAACTTGTTACGAACGTTGCATTAATCGAGTACACCTAACATTTTCTGTATATACAAACTGCCAAAATCGTCCATGCGGAAAGGAATTCAATACTACAGCCTTTGTTAATTTGCTTATCTGTAATGTTAATGTAAACATTATACTGTGAAGAAATGTAAATATCGTTTCCACGAAGTTATTCCCACAGAGTGACTTACTTCGTTATCAACGAGTATAAAATCAAAATATTGTATTATAAAAAGAATCTCCCACTACTCAAGTGATGCGCCTGTACAGTGAGTGTAGCGTATTGAGCACCAACCGTGATGCCAGTGCCACAAAAAGCATAACAAAAATCAAGTGTTCGCGACAGTAGCAATTTAACATAGAAATAACGATTTTTTTATTATACAAAGTAGCTGAAATTTAGCAGCCATGGCGAATCTTCATACCATGGATCAGTATTTATCGCTTTTGAGATATTTCCTAATCATAACTATTGCTAAATTGCAATATAATGCTCAATAATAATACGATCAGTCGTATTTACATACTGACAAATCCGTTTCTTAATAAATGACACAGCCGGTTTCTATACATGTTTACATTTTGACCAAGCCGGATTTCAAAAACATCTGTTGACATCATGTTTTAGGGTATGACTAGTTACTAACTGACTTTTCCTCAACAAAATAATATTTCTAAGTAAAATCAATCATTCATCAATACTTTTTTTCTTTTTTGGCAACATTTAATTCATTCGTAAATGCAAGATATAGCGATATTTCAATTGATTGTAGTGATTTTGATGCCGGATTCCTTATAACTTATAGAAAAATAAATGATATTTGGACAAAAAATGAAATTAATAATAATAACAATCATAAAGCTTCATAATTCAAAACATTATATACACAGTATATTCATAAATACTTACGATAATTATCTGTGTCTTCTTTAAAAATACTGCTTTAAAATATCCCGGATGTTGACCATGCATTTTCGATCGGAGCTCTTTGACGATAGTGATTATATGAAGGTGTCATTACTTTTCCAAAAAACATCATGTTTATTTTTTTTACTTTTACGGAACCGCATGAGAGGCATTTTCATATTGTCTTGGTCCAATAGTATGCGTCTCAAAACATGGTGTACTTTTATCTTTTTTTTTGTGATTTCACTTTCTCATTTACAGGGGAAAAGATTCACACTATTTGTATCCTTGCGTTTTCTGCACAAAGAGGACAAAACCAAAAGAACGGAGAAAGTTAGATGGAGACAATAACAAACATATTCGTAAATACTTATTTAAAAACTTCATGATAAAGGTAAAAGAGGGAGATGTTATTTGCGGTGCATGTAGACTAAGGCATTATAAATGTAGACCATGTTCTGATAGGCAAGCCACCTGTGAGCATTACGTCGTTTCCGACGATGAAGATTACCAACCCCCTACTAAAAAAGCAAAAGAGCCAATGAAGTCGCCAAAGCAGATTCCTCTACTTTTGTCTTCAGACAAGGGTTCAAATGTCACTCACAGTGTTGTATATGTAAACGTAGAGGGTACAAGTTTATTGTCGTTCCATCAATAGTAAGGTACAATACTTTAATTGAGAATAACATTGTAATTTCTCCTGGAGCACGATGTTGTCCTGGGCATATATATGACGATAATTTCAATGAAGAAGCTGTCCACAACATAACAGATTTAAATACTGAAACTTTATTTAATAAAACAGAAATCTACAATTTAATTCAAAATATAAGAGATATTGCCAACAAGAACAAAAATAAACGTGTCAATTTTGATGTGGAAAGCCTATGAGTCACGTTTGTTCATTAATGGTATATGGTAGAGTCACGTTAGTCCATTAATGAGTCACGTTAAGCCATTAATGATATATAGTAGAGTCACGTTAGACCATTAATGATATATGGTAGAGTCACGTTAGTCCATTAATGATATATGGTAGCGTCACGTTAGTCCATTAATGATATATGGTAGAGTCACGTTAGTCCATTAATGATATATGGTAGAGTCACGTTAGTCCATTAATGATATATAGTAGAGTCACATTAGTCCATTAATGAGTCACGTTAGTCCATTAATGATATATGGTAGAGTCACATTAGTCCATTAATGATATATGGTAGAGTCACGTTAGTCCATTAATGATATATAGTAGAGTCACATTAGTCCATTAATGAGTCACGTTAGTCCATTAATGAGTCACGTTAGTCCATTAATGATATATGGTAGAGTCACGTTAGACCATTAATGATATTTGTTTGGTAGAGTAACATTAGTCCATTAATGATATATGGTAGAGTCACGTTAGTCCATTAATGATATATAGTAGAGTCACATTAGTCCATTAATGATATATGGTAGAGTCACGTTAGTCCATTAATGATATATGGTAGAGTCACGTTAGTCCATTAATGATATATGGTAGAGTCACGTTAGTCCATTAAATGAGTCACGTTAGTCCATTAATGATATATAGTAGAGTCACGTTAGTCCATTAATGATATATGGTATAGTCACGTCAGTCCATTAATGATATATGGTAGAGTCACGTTAGTCCATTAATGAGTCACGTTAGTCCATTAATGATATATGGTATAGTCACATTAGTCCATTAATGATATATGGTAGAGTCATGCAGTGATGGATTAGGTTTTCATGATTTATTTGATTGTTATTGTGTCTTTGCTTTTTAATGTTTGTATTCAAAATAAAATTAACTATGTACATGTATCATGATATTTTGTTTATAAATAAACATATTGTTTGGCGATCTATATATGTGCCCTATATATTCCACCTCCGGAACTCAGAAAATATACAGGGGAGAGGGGTTTATGGTCATGGTGTTCAAAGCCACTTTTAACCATGTTTCAGTTTTATAGTGTTTACAGCCACTTTTAAACATATTTAAGTTTTATTGGTGGAGGAAACCGGAGTTTCGGAGAAAACTACCGACATATCGCAAGTCCCTTGCAAACGTTGTATTGAGAACACCTTTCTTGAGCGGTATTTCAACTCACAACTGTAATGGGGACAGGCACTGATTGCATAGTTAGTTGTAAATCCAACTACCATTCGATCACGACGGCTCCGAAACTATGTAATACATTTTCAATAAAACAAAAGTATACAATATACATGCAAAGAAATTGGAAAATAAAAGCTTCATTTTTGACTACCTTCTACTGATTTTGTCCCCCTGTTCAAATGTTTTGCTATTTCTAGCTCATACTGCATATATGTTTTTAACTGAATTGTATTGTACAAAAAAGAAACAGCTTCTCATCATGATGAATGTACAACCACCAGGACCGAAGATTTTACATCTAAAGGTCTACTAGTATGTTAATTTGTTATTTTTCCTCTCTTCTGTTTGATGTATAAGTGATAACTCGTTCGGACGAACGTATGTACGCGACGTGCGTCCGTTAGGACGATATTCCAGTGCCATAACGTTTAAAGCCTCAACCGATTGATTTGATATATGGATATGTTGTTTCTAGCAACCATTGACAGATCAACTCGATTTTGGGGTTTTTTCAGTTAGAGGGGTATGGCATCCGTGTCCACATTTCAATTTTTTTTAAATTCAACATGGATCATGTTCTTACCTGCCGCTGCAGCTCAGATTTACCATTTTACGCAGTTGACTTGGTTCCTTTTGGGATTATATTTACTGAAAATTATTTCCTCTCATGATTTAAACATTTAAAAGATCAACATTCGGTTATAAAAAGATTTAAAAAAAAGCAATTTACAAAGCTCGGAATTGACGAGTTTCTGTGGTTGCTATGGATAATATTTGGTTACTAGGGACATTGTAAAGTTTAAGGAATACTTATAATATATACTGGTTAGTAAATGATAAGATTTTTCTGCTAAAATGTCGTTGTAGAAAATGTCATCTTGATTGAATAAAAGGTCCATGAGATCTACAGCAAAATACTATGCACAGGGAACCTGTTGCTAAGGACGAGGCATAGCTATGAATAAAAATATCAAAACGTACTTTTGAAATATGAAATCTGAAATGACATTTGTAGAGTGTATAACTTGACAAAAAGTACCGCTTAGCCAAATAACAAGTCAAAAGATCGCAGATGTCAAAATTCAATCTTTAATTGCAATAATACAGGCTAATTTTTAATTTACAAAACCGTTGCTAGGGTGACATAACTACGCAAAAATACTATATGCTACCATAGAGAATTGGCTTATTATTTTTAGAGTGTACATACACAGAATATAACATTTTGTCGAAAAGACTATGCAAGATACGTAAAATAAAACCACCATATTTGAATTTCCAATGATTAATTGGACCCTCCTCCATTTACGTTCCTAAGCAACAAAGGACAAAATGAAATCATCATAAAAAATATTTTTCTTACCTTTCAATGATTGTGTTTAATATTATATCTATGTAAACAGTTTCTGAGATTGGGCCAAAATCTACCCTTATCATACTCACTCCTTTGTCATTTTCTTTATTTCAATTTGTTATTCTTAAATCAATATAATTTACTTCATTTTCATTAGATTTTTACTACATATAGCATGTGATATTTCACTAATTAATTATTTTTAAAAGATTAAATTACAACAACTATATTATTTCATTTTTGATTAAATTTGTTATTTTTTATATCATTTTTTTCTTCTTAATTCAATATAATTTACTTCATTTTTAAAAATTGATTAAAAACCTTTAAGTGGCCCCAACTTCAGTGCTAAAACAACAATCTACACTCACTATGTATGTAAGTAAGAGCAAAATAATTTTATTGACCTGTATATCATAAAAACAGTATGATATCAATTGCCAATTAACAAAACCTGCATCCAGTGAAATATTACATGATATATTTAGTTAAAATGTTCATAATCTGTTCAGAATTTTCAGCAGAATCCATGCAGGAATATGGCACCTCTCTAATATATCTAAATAGTAGGGTGCCCGACGAAAGATTTTTGCGAATTTGCCTTAACGGAATTACACACACCTGTATGATACATCGCTGGAATGAGGAGAACAAGCCGCGTCGAAATAAAGATGTCGTCGTTATGTATTGTGGTCACGTTTTTTTTAAATTGGGGTCAAAGGTCAAGATCTAAAAATTGGAACTAAAACACCACAAGTTTTAAAAGGCTTCCTTCTTCGACAAGACTGTGAAGAACTTTAAACTAGAATGACAATTTTATTTGTTAAGCTTAATATTTTATTATTTTATGCTTATTTTTTATTTTACATTGTTTACAATTTTCGTATATATGAGAAATAAAAGTGACCTTGACCTGTCATAGTTTGAACATTTCTCATTTTTATTTGATATTCATTTAAAGGAAACCTTCAAATTATTTGTTAACCCTTCACGTTTGACAACTGGTGGACGGATTCAAAAAAAAATCATGTTTCAGTTATGGTACACCTTGACTAATCACTGGTAAAATATCTATTAACCTCAAACTTCGTAAAAGGTACCAAAATTCAAATTTAATGGCTTATGTGTTTGCAACATATCATTTGTAGGGTCAATCAATACTTAAACGAATATTCTGTGCAAAAACATGTCAATTTATGGAAAGGTCAAACGCCATTTACCCTTAATTTGTTAAGATCGACGTGATCTTCCTTCAGTTTTCCTTTTTGGTCGTACAATCGACAAACAAGTTTCCTGGCGGCATCTATAGATTTATCAGTGTCACAGTCTGCAAGGATGGACAAATCTCTAAAGTTTTCTGGACTGGCTCAATGATAGGTGCGTAAGACACTACCGAAAATTCAGATTTATATTCTGATAAACCGCTGTTATAGCCGGTCCAAAAAGGAATTTTGCAGGGAAGCGAATTGGAATGTCAAGAATTTTTCTAGATATAGAACGTAGAAGAAGCCAAAGAATGTCTGATGTTTTGGAAAGGTTACTTGAACATTCAGTTATCCTGTCAAACGCATTCTCAATTCTACCAGGAACTCCCCTTGTCTTTGGTTTACTAAATGCTAAGCAAGCTGTCAAAGATGATGCACTGTTGCTGATCTGTACAGACCTTTCCTGTGATCTTTTTTTCTTTGATTGGCTAATATTGGGGTCTACTGCATAGTGACGGATTTGAAAAACTGCCCTTGCCATTGAATTGAAAGTGTTTTTACCGTCAACGGTTTCAGTGTTGATATCGATGTTGTCAGCACCCTCCTGAATTAAAC
The DNA here is from genome assembly GCA_963680875.1 of Bathymodiolus brooksi. Taxonomy (NCBI): domain Eukaryota; kingdom Metazoa; phylum Mollusca; class Bivalvia; order Mytilida; family Modiolidae; genus Bathymodiolus; species Bathymodiolus brooksi. Next base: position 91,321,743 of record OY804576.1, read on the forward strand.
CACCACACTGATGCATAGGGATTATACCATCAGGAACGTAGACACCATCTTGAATTTTTCAATTTCATGGTGTGCAATGCTGGTTAGATATCGTCTGACTTCTCCATAAGAAGCACAGAAACCATTAGAGTGTAATGTATCGATAAGTTGCTTTGAACCGATATCGTGGTACAGCTGTACAGCAAGACCAATGTGTAATGGAGTAAACACATCTCTTGAGACAGAAAATATGCATTCAGTTATACCCATCACTTTCTGCAGCTTATCGTTTAGAATATTGTAAGGTTCTGATGCATTTTTAAAAGATTTATTATCAAGCAACCAGCAGATAAATTTCGTAAGAGACAAAGGCATTCGATCCATAGACAATGCAAGTGACACCTCGTTCGCAGTGGGGTATTCGTCGGTGGAAATGCTTATTTTCTCGATGTCACGCCTCAAGATTCGCATGGCAGCTTGCAATATTTGGTCATTATTGCAAGAATCTGCAACTGTAGACATCTCTTGTTTGATTTCAGACGTTTTTAGTTTCGACTTCAAATTACCTGCAGTTGCGACAACATGTCCTATTGACACATCACTGCTGAAGACTAGGTTGGACTTCCCCTGTCCGCGCTGTATCTGTACAACGATTGAATCGCCGTAATGTAATGTATGTCTTGTAATTTGGTAACAAGATAAGAATTTGGGATGTGTGCGGGAAGATAATCAAGATACTTTTGAAGTAATTGTGTCATTAGAAAAGCCTGTTTACGCACTGTTAGGTCTTCGTGAATATCAGCTATAAGCATTTTAAAAGCATAGTCATGAACACTAAATTCTGGACAATCGTCTTCCTGAAATTTTGATTTCACAGGGGTATACCTTAGCAAGTACTTAGTAATGCAACCGGAATGATAGACAGCATTATCAATACATTCTTCGCTGTCAAGTATTTTGATGATTCTTTGATCATTTTTGAAAACAGCCGATTCCCGTAGGTTATTCCGACGATCATTTGATTCAATTTTTTTCAGTTTTCTATCTTTTTTAAACGTTTTCTTTTCACAGAGAAAACATATTTCCCAATTTAACAGTTGGTTAATACTAGAATCTGGCACACAAGAGTCTGTTATACATGTAGTATGTATACTGCAGTGGGTTCTGACATAGAATAACTACAATTGCACCTGCTTGTGTATGATTTGTAACAAGCGCGATGGTACAACATTTTAAAATCTTCACAGCGAATACAATTTAAACTAGAAACATCCTGCAAAATTCTAACATAAACATCATCTTTCCTGGCTTCCAGTGCTTCGATAAAGCTATTTTTGCTAATATTTCGCATAGTTATCACTAACGAGTCACAAAATGAACTTTGACAAATAATGCATTTGTCCCAATTCACTTCATTTCGACTTCTTTTAGGACTAGACGGACAAAGTTTAACCGGGCTGTGAAACTGAGCCATTTCCGGACTTATAACGTATCCAGCAGGATTGGTCCGTGTATTAGAAACACATGAATTAAACAAATTTTAAAAACAGTAAAACCCACAGGCACTTGGGGCATGGATTTCGTTTCCTCCTCCCCCCTTTTCTCTACTACCCCCCCTTTTTCAAAATTTTCATATAAATCATTCCTTTTTCAAAATTTTCATAATCATTCGTTTTTTCTTCATTTGACAATATCAGTAGACGTCATACATCATGAATAATACGTGTATTCTGTGTCCACATTTTTTCGACTGATACAGTATAGGAGAGAAGGTATGCAACTCCATTTTCATATTTCGCGCCATATCGCTCACCTTGGTTGGGAAACCCCAGTGTTTTTTACACTTTTTACCTTGTCTACATATGGCACTGTCGTATCAAACTGTTTCTAAGACACTTACCTAATTGCCCATGTTCGAATTTCAGTCTGTACGTCGATCTTTTCCAAGAAATCTCGCCGAGAATAGCGAGGCAGCTTCGTTTTTATGTCAAACTACATCATTTGAGACGGAAGTGCAAGAACGGGAACCCTGGGACTTTTATGAATGGATTACCTGCAATGAAAAACCCAGATGCGCTCCGAATATTTTTCCCGGAATATTTTGGCGGAAAATATAAATCGCTGAAAAAACATAACAGCAGACGGATTATTTCCAGCATTTCGTAAAAATGGCACAACGACCATCTGAATATGGAAACACTGAAATAATTTCATGGTAAATAACTGTTAACACGTACAAAGAATTTCTCTGGGAGAAATTCAAACTGAGAAATAGATATGATTGAATGGTTAGAACTGAAGTCAAAATTTCAATGAAAAAGAAATATTCAGCTTGCCTCTACTTCAAATTATTAAAATCATACCCAAACAAATACATATACAGCTAAAAAAATACAAAATAAATTAAAAAAAAACAAAGGAAGAAGAAGCTGAGAACAGCTATAGAATGGGACTATGGCATTTTACCCCCTTCCTCAATAAAAGGGCTCCCAACTGATAAAAATGTGCGGTCCATAGATTTACCCAAAAACACGTAAAAAAACACATCATAAGGGAACGACCATTTAACTTGAGGGGGGGGGGGGGGGGTTATGGTTTTTTTCTAATAAAAAATTCTGATTTTGGTGGAGGAAAAAAAAAAATTTGATTCAGAGTTTTTGTCATATAACATAATGTTAAATTCTTGAAAAAAAAATTGCGCTTTGCGCGACAAAAAAATAAATATTCTAACTCTTGTGTTGTCCGAAAAAAAAATTCTGAACGAAACAATAAACCATAACCCCCCCCTTCAAGTTAAATGGTCGGTCCCTAAATAAAACGAGAATTTGAAATCAGCGGACAGATGAAAAAATATGCATTTGTTTTAGTTCTAGAAACGAGAAGGGAGCCGGAGGGACCATTTAACTAAGGGGGCTATTTCTTTTTCATTTCATGTCACTGATGTTATAAAACAATAATCTGTCTTTCAGGAGTAAAAAATAAATAACTTGTGTAACTCCAGTTTTCAGCAGTGACAGAAATCAGTGTTGAAATCCAGAAAAAAAAAATTCCTATTTTACAGTATAAGTGGTTATTTTGGTGGGTATTTAATTTTCGCTTTCTTTGCGAGGATGTTAAATGCGCGAAAAATGAAGTCCCGAATTATTATTTCACATTCAAATAGTATCACATAAATAGCCATTGCGCGAAATTTTGTGGCATAATTAAATGCATCCCATTTCAAGACAATTTCGCCAAATTTTGCTCCCGCAAAAATAAACACTTATACAGTATTTGTTTTCCATTTGACAAGAAAATAAAATATTCCAGAGGAATAAGCTCCCACCAAAAGATTTGATCGGTTGGTCCATTATGATGTAAAAAAAAAAGGGGGGGGGAACTCTAACTACTCTGCTGTGCCAAATTTTTACAGTGCTGGCACACAGAAGTACAAAAATGAAACTATGCGACAGTCGGAAACATTTTATACCAAATCTGAGTAAACCAGTTACTGCTGCTTATAGTGGAGAAACAGAAAATGCCAATTTTGAATTTTTTGGTTTGACCTATAAAAGGAGAACTAAGTGTTGGTCCTTGAGACTGGACATTAGCAGTCAGAGGCAATATTTATGTACATATACATATGCAATAATGATATTTTATTGGGGGAATGGGGGAGGGCCTCCAAAATAAAATAATCAATCAATTAAACAAAAATGACGAAGCATTTTTTTTTCTCATTTAATGCAATTTGCATCAATTTTTCTTAGGTTAACTGCCAATATTAAAGAGGACAGAACAGGAAAATTATCATTTCGTGACATCCAGTCCAAAATGGGAAAAAGCATATCACCTGTTGGTCTTGGAAGGTTGATGATTAAATTATACCCAGAAGTTAAGTCCAAACAAGAACGTTTAATATCAGAATGGAATAAAAGGGAGAGGGTATTTCATGGTGTGCAATGGAGAGTTGAAGACAATGCATGTTCCTTCGAATTTCTGGATATATTGAAATACACTGAAACATGTTTTCTTATTCACAAGACACATGAAGAAATTACAGTAGGCATGTTTACAGGGGATATTCTAAATGGGAATAGATTAATTGCAGAAATCAAGTTTAGAATTAACTTGAAATGGTCTGTTAGTGTTTGTGGCAAAGCAATTGACTTAAAAAAAATAGGCCTGACCAATAATTTTTTAATTACGAAAGGTAGTATCCATGGTATAATAGATACTGTTAAGAAATTCAGATACTGTAAAGGAATTCAAGATTCTGAAAATGTGGCTTTGAATGAACAGGACTTTGTTAAGGAAGTGTGGTCAAAATCTGAAAATGAGAATTACTGTATCTCATTGGTCAGAAGTAGGAACTGTATTGTGGCATTAAATTACACATCATTACATACTACATGCTTAAGCTGTTTAAAATTTGTTAAACATAAAAAAAATAATTGCAACTGACCACTTGCTCAAAAATAAGGAGAAAGAACATGAATTTGATCAGCCCAATAATAGCAGTAAGGAGGGTCCTGAAAATGAAATAATTCTCTCCCAAAATGATCATGAAGACTTTTCTGCAATTCTTCAACAGGTTATTCCTGATTGCCCTGAAAGGCTCAAAACTTTTCTTACATCACAAAGAGATGCTGTACTCAGAAAATCCACAGGACGGCGTTGGAACAAACAAATTATACGTTTGTGTCTTACCTTATGGTGTCGTAGTCCTCGTGGATATGTAGATGTTAGGTCCAGTGGTTTTGTTGTCCTCCCGTCCACAAGAATTCTGCAATATTACAAAAATGCAGTTAACCAGACATCTGGTTTCAACAAGGATATGTTTCATTGGATGTTAAATGAGGCAAAGAATAGAAATTTGTCACCTGAAGGATATGAGGGTGGGCTTTTAATTGATGAAATGACAATTCAACAAGATATTCAGTTTTCCAAAAAGGGGGGAACCTTGAAATTAATTGGATTTAAGGATTTCACAGAGGAATCAAAACACATGAACATACTAATGAACCACAAGAAAAATGTATGTCTGGCCACACATGTGTTGCAGTTCTTATTTCTTGGAACGACTGGATTTCGTTTCCCATTTACATATTTCTCGACAACTGGTGCTTCTGCATCAGAGCTATATCTAGTATTTTGGAAAGCTGTAAATTATTTGGCTATGTTTGGTTTTAGTGTTACATTTTTAAGTATGGATGGGGCACAATCAAACAGAGATTTTATGAACATTCTTTTAGCACATACAGGCAGTGGTACTTTCACCATAGATAATATTTATGATCCAAAAAGGTCCAAAATATCCATTATTATGGACTTTTCTCACGTTATGAAAAAGATTAGGAACAATATTTCAAAAAGTGGAAAAAATAAATACGATAAAAGAAATCTGACCCATAAAGAAAACAAAATATACTGGGAGCACTGGAGGAATGCTTACTTATGGGACATTTCTACAAATCCTTTCCCAATTCACCAAAAATTGACCCTTGAACACTTTTTTTTAACAAGTGAATCCAAAATGCGGAACCATCTAGCAGAAGATGTTTTGGATAGTGAAATGTTGCACTTAATGATAAAATACAAAGAAGGTCTCGGTGAAGAAAAAGGCTCTGAATTAAACAGCTCAATTGAATTACTTGAAAGTACAAGTATTCTTATTAAAAATTTTAGAGACCCTAGGCCAATATCAGATTCATCAGATGTCAGGTTAACAGAAAATGAAACAGCTCTTCATTGGTTCTGTTCTTGGGAGAGTGAAGTAAAAGAATCATCTGTAAAAAATCCTGAAAAATTCTTAATATCACACCAAACAAGACAGGATATTTCTTCTCTTGTCACTGGATTTAATGAATTTTGCCAACACAAATTTACAAGGTCTGATTCCTCCATCATCCCAAGTAGAGTAAACAGTGACGTCATAGAAAATCTGTTCTGCCAGGAAAGGTCCTTGTACAATGGGGCAAATACAAACCCAACATTTCTTTGATATTGTAGAACAATAAATTCCATTATTCTTGGTCAGTCAACTATATCTAGAAAATCAAATGCTGGAAACTGTAGTGCATAACCATATAAATTTTCCCTACCAGACTCAGTAATCCCAAAGAAAAAATCAAAACAGTAAAACAGTAGTATATAATGTATTGACTGCATGCATATAGAAGCTCAAAAGTAAGTGTTTGATTCATTCATGTTATTCACAAATATCCAAATTCATTCATGTTATTCATAAATATCCAATACATATTTTGTTTAAATACTGGTTTTCCATTGAATATTAGGTAAAATTATATATTTCAACACTCCCCTTTTTCAGGGGGGTGTATACAACCTTTTATGCCTTTTCATTCGACTCGTATTTTGAAAGTTAGATCCATATTCTAAGAAGATTTTGCAGATTCAATTAAGAGTTATTTCTCCTACATCAGATGCCTTGCCATAGCAGAACTGCAGTCTGTACCAAAAACATTTTGATAAACTAGCCCGAACAGTATTTTAGAAGAATTGTTTCTATTTGATTAAGTAAATTTTATGCAATTTTTACTAGCCCGAACAAATTTTTACTAGACAGGGGCATAGGGCTAGTGGTTTTTGGTGCAGACTGCAGAAGTGTTTTTGTAATCCATTAAATGATTTCATTTAAGTTGAGTTACAGTAATTATTTTGATTGTCATTCATACCATGTCTATCAATGGAATTCATTTAAAAAAAATAATAATAAAAAACAGAAAGGCACCTGCTGAAGGAGAAATTTTACTATATAAAAAGGGAAGCAACTAATTAATATGAAAAACCTGACAGCAAATTTAGGAAGTTCCAATGAATGTTCTGCACATTTTTCCATAGCACTGGGTAGATTTTTGAATAAACAACATTAAACTTTATTTGAAACCCAACCCCCTTTTTCACTGCATATTTAAGACTAAAAACATACCATAAATATGTGGATTATTATCTGTTATGTTGCATCTATGCTGAATCAGCAGAATAGGTTTAGATCTGCATTAGAACAAGCTTAAGGCACTATTATGTACATGCACTTCTACAGTGGAAAAAAGTTCTGTACAGTTTGACTCCATAACATATATACATAATTATTACAGGTTACTTTGTGTATCTTCTTAACAAAAACTGGCCTGCAAAAAGAAAAAAAAAAGAACAAATAAAATTCAATTCATTAGACTTTCACAAACTCTTGCAAAATCATAACAATGATTTAATAAAATTAATAATATAATATACCATCATATTTGTAATTCTAATTTTTTATGGCCCTGCATAGAGATGTGGATGTCATAAAGTGATCACTTTTTCAGTCTGTCCATCCATCCGTCAGTCCGTTATCATTTTTTGTAAACAAAGAAAGTAACTGAACCCTTTGGAGTTTCTCAATTAGATTTGGCATGTAGCTTGTGTATAATAAAAGTAACTTCAATACCCATGGTTTCCAAACTTTAATATCCCCTTTATACATGCTGAAAAGTTATTTTCTTCACATACATGTAAATGTATACAACATGTTTGAGTGAATTTGTTTAATACTGATACTCTAAGTGTATATGTTGCATTTTCAGAAGAAATTTCTTTTTAATTTGATTTGCTACTGCTCATTTATATTTCTTAAATGTACATGTACTATACCTATCATCCCAAATTACTATTAATTTGTACTCACCTTACTACTGACAAAGAGGACAATCAAAGTGGACATCCTCTTGTTGGTAATGGTTCCAAAGCTCATCACTGTCTAGCTTCGCGCAGTGCCTATCAAACCATGACTGACAAGTATCGCAACAAATAATACCATCTCCTTCACTGTATGGTTGATTGCAAATAGTGCAAGTGTCATCCAGCTCTTTAGTTCTGCTTCGTTTTGATTTCCCTTTTCCTTTTCCTTTACGTGTCTGTGGGTATGTTCTTTTACATGTAACTTTCCTTCCTTTTGCAGTCAATTTTTCTTCCTGAACAGTTGAACTTGCTGCTGTAGAAGGTTCTGGTTCATCAATATTTGTTGAAACAATAGTAATATCAGTTGGTTCTTGTTGTTCTGATGCAGAGCGCGATGTAGAGTGTGATAATTCGATAGGAAAGGGCATCACTTCAGCATGTTCTATTTTTTCATTCAAAGTTTTAGCCATTTCACCCCTTTTCTGTCTTAATGTTAATTTTACACCATATGCTTTCCCAATCAAAAGTAAACTATTCTTGGTAAAACTGCTGGAAGACAATAATTCTTTGTTAACTGCAAGTTCTGATTTCAATCTGTAATGGCTAGCATTTTTGTTTTCAGAATCATCATTCAAGATAAAATTTATATCTAGTTTTTTAACGGACTTCTTTCTTAGAGCTTTTCCTTTTTCCTTTTTTATGAAGGTTAAATAGTCTTTTCGAAACTGACTTATACACACTTTCATGAACAACTTGCAGATCTGTGGTTGCAACTCTAACATAATGTCTATCTTTTCTACAAGCTGTACACATATGTCATGAACAATTTCGGTAGCAGAACTTGAATCCGTCACTTCTGAAGTGTAAGGAATATCATTATTTCTGAAAACATTTGTCCATGAAAATATTAACTCAGTATCACTCAAAATATTATTTTCCAGAGCTTGGTAAATATCATTATCATAAGTCACTAAATTTTCATAATTCAAGAAATTCCAGCACTTACAGTCTAATTTGTTAAAAAAGGAGTACACATCATCAGTAATGTTGGTCAAACTTTCCCTAATGTTTTGCTTTCGTTTTGTTTCCTCTAAACTTTCTCTGTCTGATGTACATGATGAAATTTCGGCTTCTGAAACACATACATTTTCAAGCAATTGCATTTGTTTTTGCAACTTTTCAACTTCTACTGTATGTTTTAAATTAAACAGTTTACTTCTTAAAGAACTTGAAAGTGAATATTTAATTTTGGCTATACAATATCCAGCAATATAACGAATTTTTCCTCTTCCACCAGATGAAATATTTTCAGAAATTGTTTTTATTTCACTTAAAGGTTCACACTGAGTACCTGAAGCCAGCGATTGTAGAAGGTTTTTCTGAATGTTAAACATGACAGATGTCATTATTTGACTTTCAACACCAAAACTTGCAGATTTGGTATAAGTTGAAATCACTTTCACAACAGATTGTTGGTACAAATCACTATTCAGATAGTCGTTAAATGCTTTGTAAAAAGAGTTCATCTGTTTACTGGTGACTTTAGTTTCAGTACTTGGAAACACAGACTGTGATATCTCGTTTACTTTTCTCAGCTGATTTTCAAACCAATTTTGAAAAATATCTGGTTTGTAGAAAACTAATTTTTGAAATAATTTTGCAATGTCCTCAACAGGAGTGTCATTAAATTCAATAACTGTTTGTTTCAGAACATCATTTTTATGCTCACTTATGTGGCTGTCGAGCATTTCATCTATCAAATTCAAAACATCTTCTTCTACATCTGAAAATTCGTCCTCATTTGTTAATATTTTGTCATCTTGGGAAATGTCCAGATTTTCAGGAGGACCGCCATCTCCACCGTCACTATCTTCACTTTCATCACCGTCATCCTGATCAGAATCCCCCTTTTGCTGGTGCTCCAAAGCAATTTTCCTACAACATGACAAGTCTGCATGTACATCTCCAATTAAAATGTTCTCATAAAATGCATCGACTTTCACAGGATGCTGTTTAATATAATGACTTCTGAAGTTCAGTACTTGCAGGCCTTCTGTACTGGTGGCCCTGCCTACAGCAACACCTAACTGTCATGGGAAGCTAATATTGTCACAGTGTACAACTACAGAATCCAGGCTCATTCCCTGTGATTTATGTATGGTTATACTATAGCCCAGTTTCAATGGGTATTGAATTCTTTTGGCAATAATGGACTTTGACACAGGGTCATAAGTTGTGAAAGTAAATTTTTTAATATTAACAGTCAAATTGTTAGATGGAAAATTCACATCAATGGAGTCATTTTTAATGGCTTTCACAGTTCCTATAAGTCCATTGACAAGTTTATCAGATAAGTTGATAAGCAGTATCACACTACATGATGGTTTCAGTCCAAGATTTTTGGGAGCAAGCATTTTGTTTAAGTAGTGATGTGAGCCTTCATCTTCAGATGCAAAAGATACCATTTTTCCTGGTAATTCTCCCAGTTTTACGAAGTTATACATATCCGCTTCTAAATTTTTAGCAAATAAGTGAATAGCGGTAGCAGATTTTTCCTGACTTAAAGGTCTTGATAACGATTCTAGGAAAGTGACACATTCATCTGACAAGATACCCTTCTCTAAATTGTTAACAGCTGAAATTAGTTCTAAGCTGTCCTGTCTGTGTATAATATTTAAGGGTATTTTGTGTACAAAAAACTTCTGGAACCATGTAGACTCAAAACAGAAATGTCCAAAATCACCATGTAATTCATTTGCTACAGGAGGCAACTGGAGGAAATCTCCACAGAGTATTACTTGAATATTTCCAAAAATACATGTAGATGTGTCTATTCTAACTTTTCGACAAATAAATTCAACTTGACTTAAAGTTCTATTGCTAACCATGGAAATTTCGTCTATGACCAATACATCAGTGTTTAAAATTCTTCCTTTTACATCACCGAAACGTTCATCTGTTAGTATCAAGTGTAATAATTCTGAATTTTGATATCTGCCATCATGAAGTCCTCCCCATTTATGTAATGTACAAGCACCAAGATCTCCATAATGGGTAGCAGCAATACCTGTAGATGAGGTGACTGATACATGTTTCCCTACAAATGAAAAAATATGTATAAATTGTTTGTAGAGGGTGTGGGCCTGCAAATCTAGTCATTTTAAGCAACAAGCCTGTGAAGTTTCATTGAAATCCACAAACAGATATGAGAAGTTGCAAGCATAAACCTCTGTGATAGACAAGAATTATATATCGCCTTTGGAAGAGGGAGGGGGGAACAGACAAAAAACATGATAAACAAAGACCCTCTTCCCCCTTTTTTTTTTGAAAAAAAGGGGGTGGTTTTGGGTTTTTTCCGTGTGTGTGTAATAAGAAAGAAGGGATATGGTGTATATATTCATAGCAAAAAATCCCTACACGCACTTGACAAAACCCAAAGCAAAGGAACAGTGCTTTTATTGCTGTTCTTCATATCAAAGTCACAATGAGGCCTTCAACATGCAGCAAATGTTCACAACTCACTGCAAGTTCAAGACCGCCTCTAGCACTGGTTTAAACAGAATTTTTACAACTTGTATGTGAAATAAGCAGCAAGATAGAATTCAACCTGAAAAGTGGAACATGATCTATTATATTTCAAAAAAATTTCCCATGAACCATACTTGTGCATAAAAAGGCCCTTATTCATAAAACTTTAACAGGAATTTTGGTAAGGGGGGTGGGGCACTTATAGGGATATGGGCACTGATTAGGCGAATATGGTATATGCTAAAAACCAAAAACATTTTATTTAATGAAGTTGTTGTGTATCAGAGTGTCAAATTAGTGTATCTGAATTTGTGTCATATGTAATAGCACTTCCTCCATGCAGCATATTTCATTTAATTACAAACACCTAGGTTTTTTTTTATCCTTGTATACATGTATATATATATGCCTGTGGGGATGCAATTGAAAATAATATTTTCCATTATTTTTATGTTTGTCCATTATAAGACACAGAATACAACTTTTTAATTCTCTAAGAAAGTTTCAAGATGTTTTAAATTTGGATATATTATTGAAAGGCTCACCAATCCTTAATGTAGAGGAGAATACTGAGATATTCGATGCTGTTCACCATTTCATTACTGGTAGTAGAAGATTCACATGATTCAATAAATTTTCTTTGTATTTGGTTATATAACATTGAAAAGTCTTCCCATATATATATGTAGCTCCAAATCTTTAATTTTTTCAGCTTAATTATTAGCTGTAAATCTTTCAATTATTCAGGTCTTCCTTCCACCTCCCCCCTTTACCCAATTTGTACTTGCCTATCTCAATCACAATCACTATTTTGTTTAGATATTTCCCCCCTTATTTACTTATTTGTCTCTTCTTCCTCCATCTCTCCCAAATTCCCTTTATTCAATCATAAATATATATACTGAAAAAGAGTTAATTCATATTGATATGGTGGACCTCACTTAATTAGTGATTTTGATTTCATAATTTCAGTTTACATGTTGTATATATTGTGTGTTAAATGTAAGTTCAGTCTATCCATCATGCTATGCCAATTCATCATCATTAATATTATAAATAATAATAGCTTAAATATAAAGCCATAATTTGGAATTATATCATACCTATTAAAAAGGGGGAAAAAAGGGAAAACAAATTTTTTTTGTATGATCCTGCTATTAATATACATATTATATCATACCTATTAACACAAAAAAAAGAAAAGAAAGGGAAAAATCTTTTTTGTTTTGATTGTATGATTCTGCTATTAATATACATGTGTTTATGCTTGGTAATTAAGATGAATTGCATGTATACATGATGGGTAGATTGCTCTATGTTTTATGTAAATTGTGTTCTAATTGTTCCATCTTGTTGTTGGAGAGGATTTGTATAGGCATAGCCTGTTATCCAATCCTATTGATTTATCAATAAAATATTTGAAATAAATATAAAAAATGGCAGCCATGCAATTTTGTTTTTCTGAAGTGTGTGGTTTTTTTTCTGAATTAAGAGTTTTACAGTTTATTTGAGAACTATGCACACAATATAATTTTTTTTATTAATAACTTTAAAGCAAATTTACCAATCCAGTTACAAAATGAGTTAATGCATCTGACATTTCAACAGAATTAATGGGTTATTCTTATAACAAGATTTGGTTTCTTCTGGAAATAAGTAAATGCACAACCCAAGGAAAATAGTAAAAGTCTCTCCTGTGTTGTTTACCTCTGTGTCTCAAACTTTTGACGATTTTTGTCGTCAAAAATGTTTTACCAGTCCCTGCCTGGCCAAGAATAAGCAAGTTATGGCCACTCAATGCAAGCTGGTATGCCTGAAGTTGGTCTTCGTCCATTTTTCATCTGTTATTTACGGTTTTACAAGGTTACATATGTGGTTTCTAAAATATTCCGGGAAAAATATTCGGAGCGCATCTGGGTTTTTCATTGCAGGTAATCCATTCATAAAAGTCCCAGGGTTCCCGTTCTTGCACTTCCGTCTCAAATGATGTAGTTTGACATAAAAACGAAGCTGCCTCGCTATTCTCGGCGAGATTTCTTGGAAAAGATCGACGTACAGACTGAAATTCGAACATGAGCAATTAGGTAAGTGTCTTAGAAACAGTTTGATACGACAGTGCCATATGTAGACAAGGTAAAAAGTGTAAAAAACACTGGGGTTTCCCAACCAAGGTGAGCGATATGGCGCGAAATATGAAAATGGAGTTGCATACCTTCTCTCCTATACTGTATCAGTCGAAAAAATGTGGACACAGAATACACGTATTATTCATGATGTATGACGTCTACTGATATTGTCAAATGAAGAAAAAACGAATGATTATGAAAATTTTGAAAAAGGAATGATTTATATGAAAATTTTGAAAAAGGGGGGGGTAGTAGAGAAAAGGGGGGAGGAGGAAACGAAATCCATGCCCCAAGTGCCTGTGGTAAAACCAATCAACGGCCGACATAAAAATGAATGTTTTTAAAACATAAAAACCACAAACAATTCTACAGAACAATTAAAACCAATATATTTGCCATAAAATACTAAATGCATTGAGACAGAGATCGTGCTAGTTAAAGGCCGGCGAGCGACACATCATTAACAAAAACCGGTACATGACAATCCGTGTATGACAAAGGAAATTTACACTGTTATTTGAGTTTATATTTTGCCAATTTCTCAACATCCGCTGACATTTAGATTATGATTTTTGGCATACATGTACATTTCATCAACATGTTTTCTTCAAAATCAAAGTACATTTCTAATGTAGTTTAATTACTTTGCTTTTGTTGAAAATACGGTTAATTTGGGGTCAAATTTGAGGCTTAAAGTAAGGCTGATATACTCTTTCAAAAATCAATTATTTACATCCCGTTTTTATTTTAATTATATCTTTGATACATTATCTCTTATGTAAAAACCTTTTTAGCTATTTAGATAGCGAAGAATATTTTTATTTTTCATCCTGAAAATACCATGTACAATGTGTCAGCCGATGGTACCTTTGAAAAACGTGAAATTAAAAAAATCGTGACCATAGAAACTTACGACGACAATTAAAAATACAAAATGTAATAATTTTTCTAGCGTTTAAAAACAAAATTAGCCGTGTGTAATTCCGTTAACCTAAACTCGATAACTAAGCGTATTTTTTAACACTGGGCACCCTACTAAAACTGGATACAGGTTTATCAATTGGCAATTGATACCATACTGTTTTATGATATACAGGTAAAAAAAAATTGTTTTGCTTTTACTTACATACTTATAGTGTAGATTGTTGTTTTAGCACTTTGGGGCCACTTCAAAGTTTTTAATTAATTTTTAAAAATGAAGTAAAATATATTGAATTAAGGAGAAAAAAAAATGATATAAAAATGACAAATTTAATAAAAAAAAAATGAAATAGTGTAGTTGTTGTAATTTTTTTTTTTTAAATAATTAGTTAGTGAAATATCACATGCTATATTTAGTAAAATTTAATGAAAATGAAGTTAAATATATTGATTTAAGAATAAAAATTTGAAATAAAGAAAATGTCAAATTTAATGAGAAATGAAATAATATAGCTGTTCTAATTTTTTTTTAAATAATTAATTAGTGAAATATCACATTCTATATTTAGTTGACTTTGTAGTGTAGTATAGCAAATATTACTATTTATACTATTTACCTGTTTTATTGGCGCAAATGTAATGTTTTATTTTGGCGCAAATGAAATATGGTTTTGGCGCAAATGAATTACCAATTTGCGCAAAAGCAATGCGTCGGATATTATATGATTATAACCAACTTAACACTAAATTTGATATCTACGTTTTTATTACAATCACTGTGTCGAAAACGCTGCTGGTGGTGTGAAACTTATAATTAATTTCTTTAACATTTTCTACTAAATTTGTGTTTTTTCGAGCCTGCCTGGCTATTTTATCTTAAGTTTAACCTTTTCAAGACCATATATTTTCTGAAACGTACATGATTCCTCTACGTTCTGTGAACATTTCAGGGGATGTTTAAAGTCTTGCAGTGAAATGCCAGGCTATGGAAAACACCAACTCTAAAAATAGCTCTGTCATCCCCGGGAAATTCAATATGTATAGGTCATGCATCAAATCCTCCATATCTAGGTATTAAAATACAACTAAATCCATCAAATTTGGGCTCAAAATAATCCTTATATATTTAACTTCAATTATCAATTTTAATTATTCCATTCCATTCAGCATTTTTCACAATACAACAAAGCGAAAGAAAAACTATTTTCTTTAAAAGGGACTACTTGTGTATATGTTCCAAGCTCTGATTGGTGAATTATTGGTTTGACACCTGAAGGGGCTAACATACATTGGGGCGGATTTGATTTTATAAAAAAAAGTATCGAAGGGGCGGGAAAAAAGTTTACATTTGGGCAGATAGATTGTTTTACAAACCTATATTTTACCGAATCACTCTAGACAACTCGCCGAATCATTCTAGACAACTCGCTGAATCGTTCTAGACAACTCGCTTGTTCATCCTAGAAAACTCGCCAAATCGTTCTAGACAACTCGCTAAATGGTTCTAGACAACTCGCCGAATCGTTCTAGACAACCCGCAGAATCGTACTAGACAAGACGCTGAATCGCTCTAGACAACTCGCTGAATCGTTCTAGAAAACTCGCCTAATCGTTCTAGAGAACTCATCGAATTATTCTAGACAACCCGCCGAATCATTCTAGACAACCCGCCGAATCATTCTAGACAACTCACCGTATCGTTCTAGACAACCCGCCAAATCATTCTAGACAACTCGCCGAATCCTTCTAGATAACTCACCGAAACGTTCAAGACAAGTCGCTGAATCGTTCTAGACAACTCGCCGAATCGTTCTAGACAACTCGTCGAAATGTGCTAGACAACTTGCCGAATCGTTCTAAACAACTCGTCGAATTGTTCTAGACAACTTGCTGAATCGTTCTGGACAACTCGCTGACAACTCGCCGAATCATTCTAGACAACTCCCCGAATCGTTCTAGAAAACTCGCCGGATCGTCCTAGAAAACTCGCCGAATCGTCCTGGAAAATTCGCCGAAACGCTCTAGACAACTCACCAAATCGTTCTAGACAACTCGCCGAATCGTTCTAGACAACCCGCTGAATCATGCTAGACAACTCGTCATATCGTTCTAGACAACTCACCGATTCGTTCTAGACAACTCCCCGAATCGTTCTAGACAACTCGCCGGATCGTCTTAGAAAACTCGCCGAATCGTTCTAGATAACTCGTCGAATCGTCCTAGACAATTCACCAAATTGTTCTAGACAAGTCGCCGAAATGTAATAGACAACTCGCCGAATCGTTCTAGACAACCAGCTGAATCATTCTAGACAACTCGTCGTATCGTTCTAGAAAACTCGCCGATTCGTTCTAGACAACTCGTCGAATCGTTCTAGACAACTTCCGAATCGCTCTAGACAACTCGCCGAATTGTTCAAGACAACTCGTGGAATCGTTCTAGACAACTCACCGAATCGTTCTAGACAAGTCGCCGAATCGTTCTAGAAAATTTGCCGAATCGTTCTAGACAGCTCTTCGAATCGTTCCAGACAATTCGCCGAATCGTTCCAGACAACTCGCCGAATCGTTCTAGACAACCTGCTGAATTGTTCTAGACAACTCGCCAAATCATTCTAGACAACTCACTGAATCGTTCTAGACAAGTCGCCGAATCGCTCTAGACAAGTCACCGAATCGTTCTAGACAACTCTTCGAATCGTTCTAGACAACTCACCGATTCGTTCTAGACAACTCCCCGAATCGTTCTAGACAAATCGAGGAATCGTTCTAGACAACTTGTCGAATCGCTCTTGACAACTCGCCGAATCATTCTAGACAACTCACCGATTCGTTCTAGACAACTCCCCGAATCGTTCTAGACAAATCGCGGAATCGTTCTAGACAACTTCTCGAATCGCTCTAGACAACCCGCCGATTCGTTCTAGACAACTCCCTGAATCGTTCTAGACAACTCGCCGGATCGTCCTAGAAAACTCGTCGAATCGTTCTAGATAACCCGCTGAATCATTCTAGACAACTCATCGTATCGTTCTAGACAACTCGCCGATTCGTTCTATACAACTCGTCGAATTGTTCTAGACAACTCGTCCAATCGTTCTAGACAACTTGCCGAATCGCTCTAGACAACTCGCCGAATTGTTCAAGACAACTCGTGGAATCGTTCTAGACAACTCACCGAATCGTTCTAGACAAGTCGCCGAAATGTAATAGACAACTCGCCGAATCGTTCTAGACAACCAGCTGAATCATTCTAGACAACTCGTCGTATCGTTCTAGAAAACTCGCCGATTCGTTCTAGACAACTCGTCGAATCGTTCTAGACAACTTCCGAATCGCTCTAGACAACTCGCCGAATTGTTCAAGACAACTCGTGGAATCGTTCTAGACAACTCACCGAATCGTTCTAGACAAGTCGCCGAATCGTTCTAGAAAATTTGCCGAATCGTTCTAGACAGCTCTTCGAATCGTTCCAGACAATTCGCCGAATCGTTCCAGACAACTCGCCGAATCGTTCTAGACAACCTGCTGAATTGTTCTAGACAACTCGCCAAATCATTCTAGACAACTCACTGAATCGTTCTAGACAAGTCGCCGAATCGCTCTAGACAAGTCACCGAATCGTTCTAGACAACTCTTCGAATCGTTCTAGACAACTCACCGATTCGTTCTAGACAACTCCCCGAATCGTTCTAGACAAATCGAGGAATCGTTCTAGACAACTTGTCGAATCGCTCTTGACAACTCGCCGAATCATTCTAGACAACTCACCGATTCGTTCTAGACAACTCCCCGAATCGTTCTAGACAAATCGCGGAATCGTTCTAGACAACTTCTCGAATCGCTCTAGACAACCCGCCGATTCGTTCTAGACAACTCCCTGAATCGTTCTAGACAACTCGCCGGATCGTCCTAGAAAACTCGTCGAATCGTTCTAGATAACTCGACGAATCGTCCTAGACAATTCACCAAATTGTTCTAGACAAGTCGCCGAAATGTAATAGACAACTCACCAAATCGTTCTAGACAACCCGCTGAATCATTCTAGACAACTCATCGTATCGTTCTAGACAACTCGCCGATTCGTTCTATACAACTCGTCGAATTGTTCTAGACAACTCGTCCAATCGTTCTAGACAACTTGCCGAATCGCTCTAGACAACTCGCCGAATTGTTCAAGACAACTCGTGGAATCGTTCTAGACAACTCACCGAATCGTTCTAGACAAGTCGCCGAAATGTAATAGACAACTCGCCGAATCGTTCTAGACAACCAGCTGAATCATTCTAGACAACTCGTCGTATCGTTCTAGAAAACTCGCCGATTCGTTCTAGACAACTCGTCGAATCGTTCTAGACAACTTCCGAATCGCTCTAGACAACTCGCCGAATTGTTCAAGACAACTCGTGGAATCGTTCTAGACAACTCACCGAATCGTTCTAGACAAGTCGCCGAATCGTTCTAGAAAATTTGCCGAATCGTTCTAGACAGCTCTTCGAATCGTTCCAGACAATTCGCCGAATCGTTCCAGACAACTCGCCGAATCGTTCTAGACAACCTGCTGAATTGTTCTAGACAACTCGCCAAATCATTCTAGACAACTCACTGAATCGTTCTAGACAAGTCGCCGAATCGCTCTAGACAAGTCACCGAATCGTTCTAGACAACTCTTCGAATCGTTCTAGACAACTCACCGATTCGTTCTAGACAACTCCCCGAATCGTTCTAGACAAATCGAGGAATCGTTCTAGACAACTTGTCGAATCGCTCTTGACAACTCGCCGAATCATTCTAGACAACTTACCGATTCGTTCTAGACAACTCCCCGAATCGTTCTAGACAAATCGCGGAATCGTTCTAGACAACTTCTCGAATCGCTCTAGACAACCCGCCGATTCGTTCTAGACAACTCCCTGAATCGTTCTAGACAACTCGCCGGATCGTCCTAGAAAACTCGTCGAATCGTTCTAGATAACTCGACGAATCGTCCTAGACAATTCACCAAATTGTTCTAGACAAGTCGCCGAAATGTAATAGACAACTCGCCAAATCGTTCTAGACAACCCGCTGAATCATTCTAGACAACTCATCGTATCGTTCTAGACAACTCGCCGATTCGTTCTATACAACTCGTCGAATTGTTCTAGACAACTCGTCCAATCGTTCTAGACAACTTGCCGAATCGCTCTAGACAACTCGCCGAATTGTTCAAGACAACTCGTGGAATCGTTCTAGACAACTCACCGAATCGTTCTAGACAAGTCGCCGAAATGTAATAGACAACTCGCCGAATCGTTCTAGACAACCAGCTGAATCATTCTAGACAACTCGTCGTATCGTTCTAGAAAACTCGCCGATTCGTTCTAGACAACTCGTCGAATCGTTCTAGACAACTTCCGAATCGCTCTAGACAACTCGCCGAATTGTTCAAGACAACTCGTGGAATCGTTCTAGACAACTCACCGAATCGTTCTAGACAAGTCGCCGAATCGTTCTAGAAAATTTGCCGAATCGTTCTAGACAGCTCTTCGAATCGTTCCAGACAATTCGCCGAATCGTTCCAGACAACTCGCCGAATCGTTCTAGACAACCTGCTGAATTGTTCTAGACAACTCGCCAAATCATTCTAGACAACTCACTGAATCGTTCTAGACAAGTCGCCGAATCGCTCTAGACAAGTCACCGAATCGTTCTAGACAACTCTTCGAATCGTTCTAGACAACTCACCGATTCGTTCTAGACAACTCCCCGAATCGTTCTAGACAAATCGAGGAATCGTTCTAGACAACTTGTCGAATCGCTCTTGACAACTCGCCGAATCATTCTAGACAACTCACCGATTCGTTCTAGACAACTCCCCGAATCGTTCTAGTCAAATCGCGGAATCGTTCTAGACAACTTCTCGAATCGCTCTAGACAACCCGCCGATTCGTTCTAGACAACTCCCTGAATCGTTCTAGACAACTCGCCGGATCGTCCTAGAAAACTCGTCGAATCGTTCTAGATAACTCGACGAATCGTCCTAGACAATTCACCAAATTGTTCTAGACAAGTCGCCGAAATGTAATAGACAACTCACCAAATCGTTCTAGACAACCCGCTGAATCATTCTAGACAACTCATCGTATCGTTCTAGACAACTCGCCGATTCGTTCTAGACAACTCGTCGAATTGTTCTAGACAACTCGTCCAATCGTTCTAGACAACTTGCCGAATCGCTCTAGACAACTCGCCGAATTGTTGAAGACAACTCGTGGAATCGTTCTAGACAACTCACCGAATCGTTCTAGAAAATTTGCCTAAATGTTCTAGACAGCTCTTCGAATCGTTCCAGACAACTCGCCGAATCGTTCTAGACAACCTGCTGAATTGTTCTAGACAACTCGCCAAATCGTTCTAGACAACTCACTGAATCGTTCGGGACAACTCGCCGAATCGTTCTAGACAACTCACCGAATCATTCTAGACAACTCACCGATTCGTTCTAGACAACTCCCCGAATCGTTCTAGACAAATCGCGGAATCGTTCTAGACAACTTGTTGAATCGCTCTAGACAACTCGCCGGTTCGTTCTAGACAACTCCCCGATTCGTTCTAGACAACTCGTCGGATCGTCCTAGAAAATTCGCTGAAACGCTCTAGACAATTCACCAAATCTTTCTAGACAAGTCGCCGAAATGTTCTAGACAACTCGCTGTATCGTTCTAGACAACTCGCCGAATTGTTCAAGACAACTCGCCGAATCGTTCTAGACAACCCGCTGAATTGTTCTAGACAACTCGCCAAATCGTTCTTGAACAATTCGGCGAGTTGTCTAGAGCGATTCGACAAGTTGTCCAGAACGATTCCTCGATTTGTCTAGAACGATTCGGGGAGTTGTCTAGAACGAATCGGTGAGTTGTCTAGAACGATTCGAAGAGTTGTCTAGAACGATTCGGTGACTTGTCTAGAGCGATTCGGCGACTTGTCTAGAACGATTCAGTGAGTTGTCTAGAATGATTTGGCGAGTTGTCTAGAACAATTCAGCAGGTTGTCTAGAACGATTCGGCGAGTTGTCTGGAACGATTCGGCGAATTGTCTGGAACGATTCGGCGAATTGTCTGGAACGATTCGAAGAGCTGTCTAGAACATTTCGGCAAATTTTCTAGAACGATTCGGCGACTTGTCTAGAACGATTCGGCGACTTGTCTAGAACGATTCGGTGAGTTGTCTAGAACGATTCCACGAGTTGTCTTGAACAATTCGGCGAGTTGTCTAGAGCGATTCGGAAGTTCTCTAGAACGATTTGAAGAGTTGTCTAGAACGATTCGACGAGTTGTCTAGAACGAATCGGCGAGTTGTCTAGAACGATACGACGAGTTGTCTAGAATGATTCAGCGGGTTGTCTAGAACGATTCGGCGAGTTGTCTATTACATTTCGGCGAGTTGTCTATTACATTTCGGCGACTTGTCTAGAACAATTTGGTGAATTGTCTAGGACGATTCGACGAGTTATCTAGAACGATTCGGCGAGTTTTTTAAGACGATCCGGCGAGTTGTCTAGAACGATTCGGGGAGTTGTCTAGAACGAATCGGCGAGTTGTCTAGAGCGATTCGAGAAGTTGTCTAGAACGATTCGCGATTTGTCTAGAACGATTCGGGGAGTTGTCTAGAACGAATCGGTGAGTTGTCTAGAATGATTCGGCGAGTTGTCTAGAACGATTCGGCGAGTTGTCTAGAATGATTCGGCGAGTTGTCTAGAACGATTCGGAGAGTTGTCCAGAACGATTCGGCAAGTTGTCTAGAACAATTCGACGAGTTGTCTAGAATGATTCGGCGAGTTGTCTAGGAGGATTCGGCGAGTTGTCTAGAACGATTCGGCGAGTTGTCTTGAACGATTCGACGAGATGTCTAGAACGATTCTAAGAGTTGTCTAGAACGATTCGTCGAGCTGTCTATAATGATTCGGTGAGTTTTCTAGAACGATTCGGCGAGTTGTCTAGAACAATTCGTCGCGTTGTCTAGAACAATTCGGCGAGTTTTCTATTACATTTCGGCGACTTGTCTAGAACAATTTGGTGAATTGTCTAGGACGATTTGTCGAGTTATCTAGAACGATTCGGCGGGATGTCTAGAACGATTCGGCGAGTTGTCTATTACATTTTGGAGACTTGTCTAGAACAATTTGGTGAATTGTCTAGGACGATTCGACGAGTTATCTAGAACAATTCGGCGAGTTTTCTAAGACGATCGGCGAGTTGTCTAGAACGATTCGGGGAGTTGAATAGAACGAATCGGCGAGTTGTCTAGAGCGATTCGAGAAGTTGTCTAGAATGATTCGGCGAGTTGTGTAGAACGATTCGGCGAGTTGTCCAGGACGATTCGGCAAGTTGTCTAGAACAATTCGACGAGTTGTCCAGAATGATTCGGCTAGTTGTCTAGGAGGATTCGGCGAGTTGTCTAGAACAGTTCGGCGAGTTGTCTAGAGCGATTCGACGAGATGTCTAGAACGATTCTAAGAGTTGTCTAGAACGATTCGTCGAGTTGTCTAGAATGATTCGGTGATTTTTCTAGAACGATTCGGCGACTTGTCTAGAACAATTCGTCGAGTTGTCTAGAACAATTCGGCGAGTTGTCTAGAACGATACGGCTAGTTGTCTAGAATGATTCAGCGAGTTTTTTAGAACGATTCGGCGACTTGTCTAGAACGATTCGGCGAGTTTTCTAAGACGATCCGGCGAGTTGTCTAGAACGATTCGGGGAGTTGTCTAGAACGAATCGGCGAGTTGTCTAGAGCGATTCGAGAAGTTGTCTAGAACGATTCCGCGATTTGTCTAGAACGATTCGGGGAGTTGTCTAGAACGAATCGGTGAGTTGTCTAGAATGATTCGGCGAGTTGTCTAGAAAGATTCGGCGAGTTGTCTAGAATGATTCGGGGAGTTGTCTAGAACGATTCGGCGAGTTGTCCAGAACGATTCGGCAAGTTGTCTAGAACAATTCGACGAGTTGTCTAGAATGATTCGGCGAGTTGTCTAGGAGGATTCGGCGAGTTGTCTAGAACAGTTCGGCGAGTTGTCTTGAACGATTCGACGAGATGTCTAGAACGATTCTAAGAGTTGTCTAGAGCGATTCGTCGAGCTGTCTATAATGATTCGGTGAGTTTTCTAGAACGATTCGGCGAGTTGTCTAGAACAATTCGTCGCGTTGTCTAGAACAATTCGGCGAGTTTTCTATTACATTTCGGCGACTTGTCTAGAACAATTTGGTGAATTGTCTAGGACGATTTGTCGAGTTATCTAGAACGATTCGGCGGGATGTCTAGAACGATTCGGCGAGTTGTCTATTACATTTTGGAGACTTGTCTAGAACAATTTGGTGAATTGTCTAGAACGATTCGGCGAGTTGTCTGGAACGATTCGGCGAATTGTCTGGAACGATTCGGCGACTTGTCTAGAACGAATCGGCGAGTTGTCTAGAGCGATTCGAGAAGTTGTCTAGAACGATTCCGCGATTTGTCTAGAACGATTCGGGGAGTTGTCTAGAACGAATCGGTGAGTTGTCTAGAATGATTCGGCGAGTTGTCTAGAAAGATTCGGCGAGTTGTCTAGAATGATTCGGCGAGTTGTCTAGAACGATTCGGCGAGTTGTCCAGAACGATTCGGCAAGTTGTCTAGAACAATTCGACGAGTTGTCTAGAATGATTCGGCGAGTTGTCTAGGAGGATTCGGCGAGTTGTCTAGAACAGTTCGGCGAGTTGTCTTGAACGATTCGACGAGATGTCTAGAACGATTCTAAGAGTTGTCTAGAACGATTCGTCGAGCTGTCTATAATGATTCGGTGAGTTTTCTAGAGCGATTCGGCGAGTTGTCTAGAACAATTCGTCGCGTTGTCTAGAACAATTCGGCGAGTTTTCTATTACATTTCGGCGACTTGTCTAGAACAATTTGGTGAATTGTCTAGGACGATTTGTCGAGTTATCTAGAACGATTCGGCGGGATGTCTAGAACGATTCGGCGAGTTGTCTATTACATTTTGGAGACTTGTCTAGAACAATTTGGTGAATTGTCTAGAACGATTCGGCGAGTTGTCTGGAACGATTCGGCGAATTGTCTGGAACGATTCGGCGAATTGTCTGGAACGATTCGAAGAGCTGTCTAGAACATTTCGGCAAATTTTCTAGAACGATTCGGCGACTTATCTAGAACGATTCGGCGACTTGTCTAGAACGATTCGGTGAGTTGTCTAGAACGATTCCACGAGTTGTCTTGAACAATTCGGCGAGTTGTCTAGAGCGATTCGGAAGTTCTCTAGAACGATTTGAAGAGTTGTCTAGAACGATTCGACGAGTTGTCTAGAACGAATCGGCGAGTTGTCTAGAACGATACGACGAGTTGTCTAGAATGATTCAGCGGGTTGTCTAGAACGATTCGGCGAGTTGTCTATTACATTTCGGCGACTTGTCTAGAACAATTTGGTGAATTGTCTAGGACGATTCGACGAGTTATCTAGAACGATTCGACGAGTTTTTTAAGACGATCCGGCGAGTTGTCTAGAACGATTCGGGGAGTTGTCTAGAACGAATCGGCGAGTTGTCTAGAGCGATTCGAGAAGTTGTCTAGAACGATTCCGCGATTTGTCTAGAACGATTCGGGGAGTTGTCTAGAACGAATCGGTGAGTTGTCTAGAATGATTCGGCGAGTTGTCTAGAACGATTCGGCGAGTTGTCTAGAATGATTCGGCGAGTTGTCTAGAACGATTCGGAGAGTTGTCCAGAACGATTCGGCAAGTTGTCTAGAACAATTCGACGAGTTGTCTAGAATGATTCGGCGAGTTGTCTAGGAGGATTCGGCGAGTTGTCTAGAACAGTTCAGCGAGTTGTCTTGAACGATTCGACGAGATGTCTAGAACGATTCTAAGAGTTGTCAAGAACGATTCGTCGAGCTGTCTATAATGATTCGGTGAGTTTTCTAGAACGATTCGGCGAGTTGTCTAGAACAATTCGTCGCGTTGTCTAGAACAATTCGGCGAGTTTTCTATTACATTTCGGCGACTTGTCTAGAACAATTTGGTGAATTGTCTAGGACGATTTGTCGAGTTATCTAGAACGATTCGGCGGGATGTCTAGAACGATTCGGCGAGTTGTCTATTACATTTTGGAGACTTGTCTAGAACAATTTGGTGAATTGTCTAGGACGATTCGACGAGTTATCTAGAACAATTCGGCGAGTTTTCTAAGACGATCGGCGAGTTGTCTAGAACGATTCGGGGAGTTGAATAGAACGAATCGGCGAGTTGTCTAGAGCGATTCGAGAAGTTGTCTAGAATGATTCGGCGAGTTGTCTAGAACGATTCGGCGAGTTGTCTAGAATGATTCGGCGAGTTGTCTAGAATGATTCAGTGAGTTGTCCAGAGCGATTCGGCAAGTTGTCTAGAACAATTCGACGAGTTGTCCAGAATGATTCGGCTAGTTGTCTAGGAGGATTCGGCGAGTTGTCTAGAACAGTTCGGCGAGTTGTCTAGAGCGATTCGACGAGATGTCTAGAACGATTCTAAGAGTTGTCTAGAACGATTCGTCGAGTTGTCTAGAATGATTCGGTGATTTTTCTAGAACGATTCGGCGACTTGTCTAGAACAATTCGTCGAGTTGTCTAGAACAATTCGGCGAGTTGTCTAGAACGATACGGCTAGTTGTCTAGAATGATTCAGCGAGTTTTTTAGAACGATTCGGCGACTTGTCTAGAACGATTCGGCGAGTTGTCTAGAACGATTCAGTGAGTTGTCCAGAACGATTCGGCAAGTTCTCTAGAACAATTCGACGAGTTTTCTAGAATGATTCGACGAGTTGTCTAGGAGGATTCGGCGAGTTGTCTAGAACAGTTCGGCGAGTTGTCTAGAGCGATTCGACGAGATGTCTAGAACGATTCTAAGAGTTGTCTAGAACGATTCGTCGAGTTGTCTAGAATGATTCGGTGATTTTTCTAGAACGATTCGGCGAGTTGCTAGAACAATTCGTCGAGTTGTCTAGAACAATTCGGCGAGTTGTCTAGAACGATACGGCTAGTTGTCTAGAATGATTCAGCGAGTTTTTTAGAACGATTCGGCGACTTGTCTAGAATGATTCGGCGAGTTGTCTAGAACGATTCGGCGAGTTGTCTAGAACGATTCGGCGAGTTGTCTAGAACGATTTGGTGAGTTGTCTAGAACGATTCGGAGAGTTTTCTAGGACAATCCGGCGAGTTGTCTAGAACAAATTCGGGGAGTTGTCTAGAACGATTCGGGGAGTTGTCTAGAACGAATCGGCGAGTTGTCTAGAACGATACGACGAATTGTATAGAATGATTCAGCGGGTTGTCTAGAACGATTTGGCGACTTGTCTATAACATTTCGGCGACTTGTCTAGAACGATTTGGTGAGTTCTCTAGAGCGTTTCGACAAATTTTCCAGGACGATTCGGCGAGTTGTCTAGAACGATTCGGTAAGTTTTATAGGACGATCCGGCAAGTTGTCTAGAACGATTCGGAGAGTTGTCTAGAACGAATCGGTGAGTTATCTTGAATGATTCGGCGAGTTGTCTAGAACGATTCGGCGAGTTGTCTAGAATGATTCGGCGAGTTGTCTAGAATGATTCGGCGAGTTGTCCAGAACGATTCGGCGAGTTGTCTAGAACAATTCGACGAGCTGTCTAGAACGATTCGGTGAGTTGTCTAGAACGATTCGGCGAGTTGTCTAGAACAATTCGGCGAGTTGTCTAGAACGATTCGGCGAGCTTTCTAGAACGATTCTGCGACTTGTCTAGAAAGAATCGGCGAGTTGTCTAAAACGATTCGGCGAGTTGTCTAGAACGATTCGGCGAGTTTTCTAGAACGATTCTGCGACTTGTCTAGAAAGAATCGGCGAGTTGTCTAGAACGATTCGGCGACTTTTCTAGAATGAATCGGCGAGTTGTCTAGAAGGATTTGGCGAGATGTCTAGAACGATTCTAAGAGTTGTGTAGAACGATTCGTCAAGCTGTCTACAATGATACGGCGAGTTTTCTAGAACGATTCGACGAGATGTCTAGAATGATTCGGCAAGTTGTCTAGAACAATTCGTCGAGTTGTCTAGAACAATTCGGCGAGTTGTCTAGAACGATACTGCGAGTTGTCTAGAATGATTCGGCGAGTATTCTAGAACGATTCGGCGACTTGTCTAGAACGATTCGGCGAGTTGTCTAGAACGATTCGACGAGTTGTCTAGAACAATTCGGCGAGTTGTCTAGAGCGATACTGCGAGTTGTCTAGAATGATTCGGCGAGTATTCTAGAACGATTCGGCCACTTGTCTAGAACGATTCGGCGAGTTGTCTAGAACGATTCGACGAGTTGTCTAAATCGATTCGGCGAGTTTTCTAGGACGATCCGGAGAGTTGTCTAGAATGATTCGGAGAGTTGTCTAGAACAAATCGGCGAGTTGTCTAGAATGATTCGGCGACTTGTCTAGAATGATACGGCGAGTTGTCTAGAAGGATTCGGCGAGATGTCTAGAACGATTCCACGAGTTGTCTAGAACAATTCGGCGAGTTGTCTAGAGTGATTCGGCGAGCTGTCTAGAATGATTTGGCGAATTGTCTAGAACGATTCGACGAGTTGTCAAGAACGATTCGGCGAGTTGTCTAGAATGATTCGGCGAGTTTTCTAGATCGATTCGGCAACTTGTCTAGAGCGATTCGGCGAGTTGTCTATAACGATTCGACGAGTTGTCTCGAACGATTCGGCGAGTTGTCTAGAACGATTCAGCAAGTTTTCTAGAACGATTCCCCGAGTTGTCTAGAACAATTCGGCGAGTTGTCTAGAGCGATTCGGCGAGTTGTTTAGAACGATTCGGCAAATTGTCTAGAACGATTTGACGAGTTATCTAGAACAATTCGGCGAGTTTTCTAGAACGATTCGGCGACTTGTCTAGAACGATTCGTAACTTGTCTAGAACGATTCCACGAGTTGTCTAGAACAATTCGGCGAGTTGTCTAGAGCGATTCGGCGAGTTGTTTAGAACGATTCGGCAAATTGTCTAGAACGATTTGACGAGTTATCTAGAACAATTCGGCAAGTTGTCTAGAACGATACGGCGAGTTGTCTAGAATGATTCGGTGAGTTTTCTAGATCGATTTGGCAACTTGTCTAGAACAATTTGGCAAGTTTTCTAGAACGATTTGATGAGATTTCTAGAACGATTCGGCAAATTTTCTAGAACGATTCGGCAAGTTGTCTAGAACGATTCGAAGAGTTGTCTAGAACGATTCAGCAAGTTTTCTAGAACGATTCTGCGACTTATCTAGAACGATTCGGCGACTTGTCTAGAACGATTCAACGAGTTGTCTAGAACGATTCGGCGAGTTGTCTAGTACGATTTGGTGATTTGTCTAGAGCGATTCGTAGAGTTTTCTAGAACGATTCGGCGAGTTGTCTAGAACGATTTAGCAAGTTTTCTAGAACGATTCCACGAGTTGTCTAGAACAATTCGGCGAGTTGTCTAGAGCGATTCGGCGAGTTGTTTAGAACGATTCGGCAAATTGTCTAGAACGATTCGTCGAGTTGTCTAGAATGATTCGGTGATTTTTCTAGAACGATTCGGCGAGTTGTCTAGAACAATTCGTCGAGTTGTCTAGAACAATTCGGCGAGTTGTCTAGAACGATACGGCTAGTTGTCTAGAATGATTCAGCGAGCTTTTTTTTGAACGATTCGGCGACTTGTCTAGAATGATTCGGCGAGTGATCTAGAACGATTCGGCGAGTTGTCTAGAACGATTCGGCGAGTTGTCTAGAACGATTTGGTGAGTTGTCTAGAACGATTCGGCGAGTTTTCTAGGACAATCCGGCGAGTTGTCTAGAACAAATTCGGGGAGTTGTCTAGAACGATTAGGGGAGTTGTCTAGAACGAATCGGCGAGTTGTCTAGAACGATACGACGAGTTGTATAGAATGATTCAGCGGGTTGTCTAGAACGATTTGGCGACTTGTCTATAACATTACGGCGACTTGTCTAGAACGATTTGGTGAGTTGTCTAGAGCGTTTCGACAAATTTTCCAGTACGATTCGGCGAGTTGTCTAGAACGATTCGGTAAGTTTTCTAGGACGATCCGGCAAGTTGTCTAGAACGATTCGGAGAGTTGTCTAGAACGAATCGGTGAGTTATCTTGAATGATTCGGCGAGTTGTCTAGAACGATTCAGTGAGTTGTCCAGAACGATTCGGCAAGTTCTCTAGAACAATTCGACGAGTTTTCTAGAATGATTCGACGAGTTGTCTAGGAGGATTCGGCGAGTTGTCTAGAACAGTTCGGCGAGTTGTCTAGAGCGATTCGACGAGATGTCTAGAACGATTCTAAGAGTTGTCTAGAACGATTCGTCGAGTTGTCTAGAATGATTCGGTGATTTTTCTAGAACGATTCGGCGAGTTGCTAGAACAATTCGTCGAGTTGTCTAGAACAATTCGGCGAGTTGTCTAGAACGATACGGCTAGTTGTCTAGAATGATTCAGCGAGTTTTTTAGAACGATTCGGCGACTTGTCTAGAATGATTCGGCGAGTTGTCTAGAACGATTCGGCGAGTTGTCTAGAACGATTCGGCGAGTTGTCTAGAACGATTTGGTGAGTTGTCTAGAACGATTCGGAGAGTTTTCTAGGACAATCCGGCGAGTTGTCTAGAACAAATTCGGGGAGTTGTCTAGAACGATTCGGGGAGTTGTCTAGAACGAATCGGCGAGTTGTCTAGAACGATACGACGAATTGTATAGAATGATTCAGCGGGTTGTCTAGAACGATTTGGCGACTTGTCTATAACATTTCGGCGACTTGTCTAGAACGATTTGGTGAGTTCTCTAGAGCGTTTCGACAAATTTTCCAGGACGATTCGGCGAGTTGTCTAGAACGATTCGGTAAGTTTTATAGGACGATCCGGCAAGTTGTCTAGAACGATTCGGAGAGTTGTCTAGAACGAATCGGTGAGTTATCTTGAATGATTCGGCGAGTTGTCTAGAACGATTCGGCGAGTTGTCTAGAATGATTCGGCGAGTTGTCTAGAATGATTCGGCGAGTTGTCCAGAACGATTCGGCGAGTTGTCTAGAACAATTCGACGAGCTGTCTAGAACGATTCGGTGAGTTGTCTAGAACGATTCGGCGAGTTGTCTAGAACAATTCGGCGAGTTGTCTAGAACGATTCGGCGAGCTTTCTAGAACGATTCTGCGACTTGTCTAGAAAGAATCGGCGAGTTGTCTAAAACGATTCGGCGAGTTGTCTAGAACGATTCGGCGAGTTTTCTAGAACGATTCTGCGACTTGTCTAGAAAGAATCGGCGAGTTGTCTAGAACGATTCGGCGACTTTTCTAGAATGAATCGGCGAGTTGTCTAGAAGGATTTGGCGAGATGTCTAGAACGATTCTAAGAGTTGTGTAGAACGATTCGTCAAGCTGTCTACAATGATACGGCGAGTTTTCTAGAACGATTCGACGAGATGTCTAGAATGATTCGGCAAGTTGTCTAGAACAATTCGTCGAGTTGTCTAGAACAATTCGGCGAGTTGTCTAGAACGATACTGCGAGTTGTCTAGAATGATTCGGCGAGTATTCTAGAACGATTCGGCGACTTGTCTAGAACGATTCGGCGAGTTGTCTAGAACGATTCGACGAGTTGTCTAGAACAATTCGGCGAGTTGTCTAGAGCGATACTGCGAGTTGTCTAGAATGATTCGGCGAGTATTCTAGAACGATTCGGCGACTTGTCTAGAACGATTCGGCGAGTTGTCTAGAACGATTCGACGAGTTGTCTAAATCGATTCGGCGAGTTTTCTAGGACGATCCGGAGAGTTGTCTAGAATGATTCGGAGAGTTGTCTAGAACAAATCGGCGAGTTGTCTAGAATGATTCGGCGACTTGTCTAGAATGATACGGCGAGTTGTCTAGAAGGATTCGGCGAGATGTCTAGAACGATTCCACGAGTTGTCTAGAACAATTCGGCGAGTTGTCTAGAGTGATTCGGCGAGCTGTCTAGAATGATTTGGCGAATTGTCTAGAACGATTCGACGAGTTGTCAAGAACGATTCGGCGAGTTGTCTAGAATGATTCGGCGAGTTTTCTAGATCGATTCGGCAACTTATCTAGAGCGATTCGGCGAGTTGTCTATAACGATTCGACGAGTTGTCTCGAACGATTCGGCGAGTTGTCTAGAACGATTCAGCAAGTTTTCTAGAACGATTCCCCGAGTTGTCTAGAGCGATTCGGCGAGTTGTTTAGAACGATTCGGCAAATTGTCTAGAACGATTTGACGAGTTATCTAGAACAATTCGGCGAGTTTTCTAGAACGATTCGGCGACTTGTCTAGAACGATTCGTAACTTGTCTAGAACGATTCCACGAGTTGTCTAGAACAATTCGGCGAGTTGTCTAGAGCGATTCGGCGAGTTGTTTAGAACGATTCGGCAAATTGTCTAGAACGATTTGACGAGTTATCTAGAACAATTCGGCAAGTTGTCTAGAACGATACGGCGAGTTGTCTAGAATGATTCGGTGAGTTTTCTAGATCGATTTGGCAACTTGTCTAGAACAATTCGGCAAGTTTTCTAGAACGATTTGATGAGATTTCTAGAACGATTCGGCAAATTTTCTAGAACGATTCGGCAAGTTGTCTAGAACGATTCGAAGAGTTGTCTAGAACGATTCAGCAAGTTTTCTAGAACGATTCTGCGACTTATCTAGAACGATTCGGCGACTTGTCTAGAACGATTCAACGAGTTGTCTAGAACGATTCGGCGAGTTGTCTAGTACGATTTGGTGATTTGTCTAGAGCGATTCGTAGAGTTTTCTAGAACGATTCGGCGAGTTGTCTAGAACGATTTAGCAAGTTTTCTAGAACGATTCCACGAGTTGTCTAGAACAATTCGGCGAGTTGTCTAGAGCGATTCGGCGAGTTGTTTAGAACGATTCGGCAAATTGTCTAGAACGATTCGTCGAGTTGTCTAGAATGATTCGGTGATTTTTCTAGAACGATTCGGCGAGTTGTCTAGAACAATTCGTCGAGTTGTCTAGAACAATTCGGCGAGTTGTCTAGAACGATACGGCTAGTTGTCTAGAATGATTCAGCGAGCTTTTTTTTGAACGATTCGGCGACTTGTCTAGAATGATTCGGCGAGTGATCTAGAACGATTCGGCGAGTTGTCTAGAACGATTCGGCGAGTTGTCTAGAACGATTTGGTGAGTTGTCTAGAACGATTCGGCGAGTTTTCTAGGACAATCCGGCGAGTTGTCTAGAACAAATTCGGGGAGTTGTCTAGAACGATTAGGGGAGTTGTCTAGAACGAATCGGCGAGTTGTCTAGAACGATACGACGAGTTGTATAGAATGATTCAGCGGGTTGTCTAGAACGATTTGGCGACTTGTCTATAACATTACGGCGACTTGTCTAGAACGATTTGGTGAGTTGTCTAGAGCGTTTCGACAAATTTTCCAGTACGATTCGGCGAGTTGTCTAGAACGATTCGGTAAGTTTTCTAGGACGATCCGGCAAGTTGTCTAGAACGATTCGGAGAGTTGTCTAGAACGAATCGGTGAGTTATCTTGAATGATTCGGCGAGTTGTCTAGAACGATTCAGTGAGTTGTCCAGAACGATTCGGCAAGTTCTCTAGAACAATTCGACGAGTTTTCTAGAATGATTCGACGAGTTGTCTAGGAGGATTCGGCGAGTTGTCTAGAACAGTTCGGCGAGTTGTCTAGAGCGATTCGACGAGATGTCTAGAACGATTCTAAGAGTTGTCTAGAACGATTCGTCGAGTTGTCTAGAATGATTCGGTGATTTTTCTAGAACGATTCGGCGAGTTGCTAGAACAATTCGTCGAGTTGTCTAGAACAATTCGGCGAGTTGTCTAGAACGATACGGCTAGTTGTCTAGAATGATTCAGCGAGTTTTTTAGAACGATTCGGCGACTTGTCTAGAATGATTCGGCGAGTTGTCTAGAACGATTCGGCGAGTTGTCTAGAACGATTCGGCGAGTTGTCTAGAACGATTTGGTGAGTTGTCTAGAACGATTCGGAGAGTTTTCTAGGACAATCCGGCGAGTTGTCTAGAACAAATTCGGGGAGTTGTCTAGAACGATTCGGGGAGTTGTCTAGAACGAATCGGCGAGTTGTCTAGAACGATACGACGAATTGTATAGAATGATTCAGCGGGTTGTCTAGAACGATTTGGCGACTTGTCTATAACATTTCGGCGACTTGTCTAGAACGATTTGGTGAGTTCTCTAGAGCGTTTCGACAAATTTTCCAGGACGATTCGGCGAGTTGTCTAGAACGATTCGGTAAGTTTTATAGGACGATCCGGCAAGTTGTCTAGAACGATTCGGAGAGTTGTCTAGAACGAATCGGTGAGTTATCTTGAATGATTCGGCGAGTTGTCTAGAACGATTCGGCGAGTTGTCTAGAATGATTCGGCGAGTTGTCTAGAATGATTCGGCGAGTTGTCTAGAACAATTCGACGAGCTGTCTAGAACGATTCGGTGAGTTGTCTAGAACGATTCGGCGAGTTGTCTAGAACAATTCGGCGAGTTGTCTAGAACGATTCGGCGAGCTTTCTAGAACGATTCTGCGACTTGTCTAGAAAGAATCGGCGAGTTGTCTAAAACGATTCGGCGAGTTGTCTAGAACGATTCGGCGAGTTTTCTAGAACGATTCTGCGACTTGTCTAGAAAGAATCGGCGAGTTGTCTAGAACGATTCGGCGACTTTTCTAGAATGAATCGGCGAGTTGTCTAGAAGGATTTGGCGAGATGTCTAGAACGATTCTAAGAGTTGTGTAGAACGATTCGTCAAGCTGTCTACAATGATACGGCGAGTTTTCTAGAACGATTCGACGAGATGTCTAGAATGATTCGGCAAGTTGTCTAGAACAATTCGTCGAGTTGTCTAGAACAATTCGGCGAGTTGTCTAGAACGATACTGCGAGTTGTCTAGAATGATTCGGCGAGTATTCTAGAACGATTCGGCGACTTGTCTAGAACGATTCGGCGAGTTGTCTAGAACGATTCGACGAGTTGTCTAGAACAATTCGGCGAGTTGTCTAGAGCGATACTGCGAGTTGTCTAGAATGATTCGGCGAGTATTCTAGAACGATTCGGCGACTTGTCTAGAACGATTCGGCGAGTTGTCTAGAACGATTCGACGAGTTGTCTAAATCGATTCGGCGAGTTTTCTAGGACGATCCGGAGAGTTGTCTAGAATGATTCGGAGAGTTGTCTAGAACAAATCGGCGAGTTGTCTAGAATGATTCGGCGACTTGTCTAGAATGATACGGCGAGTTGTCTAGAAGGATTCGGCGAGATGTCTAGAACGATTCCACGAGTTGTCTAGAACAATTCGGCGAGTTGTCTAGAGTGATTCGGCGAGCTGTCTAGAATGATTTGGCGAATTGTCTAGAACGATTCGACGAGTTGTCAAGAACGATTCGGCGAGTTGTCTAGAATGATTCGGCGAGTTTTCTAGATCGATTCGGCAACTTGTCTAGAGCGATTCGGCGAGTTGTCTATAACGATTCGACGAGTTGTCTCGAACGATTCGGCGAGTTGTCTAGAACGATTCAGCAAGTTTTCTAGAACGATTCCCCGAGTTGTCTAGAACAATTCGGCGAGTTGTCTAGAGCGATTCGGCGAGTTGTTTAGAACGATTCGGCAAATTGTCTAGAACGATTTGACGAGTTATCTAGAACAATTCGGCGAGTTTTCTAGAACGATTCGGCGACTTGTCTAGAACGATTCGTAACTTGTCTAGAACGATTCCACGAGTTGTCTAGAACAATTCGGCGAGTTGTCTAGAGCGATTCGGCGAGTTGTTTAGAACGATTCGGCAAATTGTCTAGAACGATTTGACGAGTTATCTAGAACAATTCGGCAAGTTGTCTAGAACGATACGGCGAGTTGTCTAGAATGATTCGGTGAGTTTTCTAGATCGATTTGGCAACTTGTCTAGAACAATTCGGCAAGTTTTCTAGAACGATTTGATGAGATTTCTAGAACGATTCGGCAAATTTTCTAGAACGATTCGGCAAGTTGTCTAGAACGATTCGAAGAGTTGTCTAGAACGATTCAGCAAGTTTTCTAGAACGATTCTGCGACTTATCTAGAACGATTCGGCGACTTGTCTAGAACGATTCAACGAGTTGTCTAGAACGATTCAGCGAGTTGTCTAGTACGATTTGGTGATTTGTCTAGAGCGATTCGTAGAGTTTTCTAGAACGATTCGGCGAGTTGTCTAGAACGATTTAGCAAGTTTTCTAGAACGATTCCACGAGTTGTCTAGAACAATTCGGCGAGTTGTCTAGAGCGATTCGGCGAGTTGTTTAGAACGATTCGGCAAATTGTCTAGAACGATTCGTCGAGTTGTCTAGAATGATTCGGTGATTTTTCTAGAACGATTCGGCGAGTTGTCTAGAACAATTCGTCGAGTTGTCTAGAACAATTCGGCGAGTTGTCTAGAACGATACGGCTAGTTGTCTAGAATGATTCAGCGAGCTTTTTTTTGAACGATTCGGCGACTTGTCTAGAATGATTCGGCGAGTGATCTAGAACGATTCGGCGAGTTGTCTAGAACGATTCGGCGAGTTGTCTAGAACGATTTGGTGAGTTGTCTAGAACGATTCGGCGAGTTTTCTAGGACAATCCGGCGAGTTGTCTAGAACAAATTCGGGGAGTTGTCTAGAACGATTAGGGGAGTTGTCTAGAACGAATCGGCGAGTTGTCTAGAACGATACGACGAGTTGTATAGAATGATTCAGCGGGTTGTCTAGAACGATTTGGCGACTTGTCTATAACATTACGGCGACTTGTCTAGAACGATTTGGTGAGTTGTCTAGAGCGTTTCGACAAATTTTCCAGTACGATTCGGCGAGTTGTCTAGAACGATTCGGTAAGTTTTCTAGGACGATCCGGCAAGTTGTCTAGAACGATTCGGAGAGTTGTCTAGAACGAATCGGTGAGTTATCTTGAATGATTCGGCGAGTTGTCTAGAACGATTCGGCGAGTTGTCTAGAATGATTCGGCGAGTTGTCTAGAATGATTCGGCGAGTTGTCCAGAACGATTCGGCGAGTTGTCTAGAACAATTCGACGAGCTGTCTAGAACGATTCGGTGAGTTGTCTAGAACGATTCCACGTGTTGTCTAGAACGATTCGGCGAGTTGTCTAGAACAATTCGGCGAGTTGTCTTGAACGATTCAGCGAGTTTTCTAGAATGATTCTGCGACTTGTCTAGAAAGAATCGGCGAGTTGTCTAGAACGATTCGGCGAGTTGTCTAGAACGATTCGGCGAGTTGTCTAGAACGATTCGGCGAGTTTTCTAGAACGATTCTGCGACTTGTCTAGAAAGAATCGGCGAGTTGTCTAGACCGATTCGGCGAGTTGTCTAGAACGATTCGGCGAGTTTTCTAGAACGATTCTGCGACTTTTCTAGAAAGAATCGGCGAGTTGTCTAGAACGATTCGGCGACTTTTCTAGAATGAATCGGCGAGTTGTCTAGAAGGATTTGGCGAGATGTCTAGAACGATTCTAAGAGTTGTCTAGAACGATTCGTCAAGCTGTCTACAATGATTCGGCGAGTTTTCTAGAACGATTCGGCGAGTTGTCTAGAACGATTTGGTGAGTTGTCTAGAACGATTCGGCGAGTTTTCTAGGACAATCCGGCGAGTTGTCTAGAACAAATTCGGGGAGTTGTCTAGAACGATTCGGGGAGTTGTCTAGAACGAATCGGCGAGTTGTCTAGAACGATACGACGAATTGTATAGAATGATTCAGCGGGTTGTCTAGAACGATTTGGCGACTTGTCTATAACATTTCGGCGACTTGTCTAGAACGATTTGGTGAGTTTTCTAGAGCGTTTCGACAAATTTTCCAGGACGATTCGGCGAGTTGTCTAGAACGATTCGGTAAGTTTTATAGGACGATCCGGCAAGTTGTCTAGAACGATTCGGAGAGTTGTCTAGAACGAATCGGTGAGTTATCTTGAATGATTTGGCGAGTTGTCTAGAACGATTCGGCGAGCTGTCTAGAATGATTCGGCGAGTTGTCTAGAATGATTCGGCGAGTTGTCCAGAACGATTCGGCGATTTGTCTAGAACAATTCGACGAGCTGTCTAGAACGATTCGGTGAGTTGTCTAGAACGATTCGGCGAGTTGTCTAGAACAATTCGGCGAGTTGTCTAGAACGATTCGGCGAGCTTTCTAGAACGATTCTGCGACTTGTCTAGAAAGAATCGGCGAGTTGTCTAAAACGATTCGGCGAGTTGTCTAGAACGATTCGGCGAGTTTTCTAGAACGATTCTGCGACTTGTCTAGAAAGAATCGGCGAGTTGTCTAGAACGATTCGGCGAGTTGTCTAGAACGATTCGGTGAGTTTTCTAGAACGATTCTGCGACTTTTCTAGAAAGAATCGGCGAGTTGTCTAGAACGATTCGGCGACTTTTCTAGAATGAATCGGCGAGTTGTCTAGAAGGATTTGGCGAGATGTCTAGAACGATTCTAAGAGTTGTCTAGAACGATTCGTCAAGCTGTCTACAATGATACGGCGAGTTTTCTAGAACGATTCGACGAGATGTCTAGAATGATTCGTCAAGTTGTCTAGAACAATTCGTCGAGTTGTCTAGAACAATTCGGCGAGTTGTCTAGAACGATACTGCGAGTTGTCTAGAATGATTCGGCGAGTATTCTAGAACGATTCGGCGACTTGTCTAGAACGATTCGGCGAGTTGTCTAGAACGATTCGACGAGTTGTCTAGAACAATACGGCGAGTTGTCTAGAGCGATACTGCGAGTTGTCTAGAATGATTCGGCGAGTATTCTAGAACGATTCGGCGACTTGTCTAGAACGATTCGGCGAGTTGTCTAGAACGATTCGACGAGTTGTCTAAAACGATTCGGCGAGTTTTCTAGGACGATCCGGAGAGTTGTCTAGAATGATTCGGAGAGTTGTCTAGAACAAATCGGCGAGTTGTCTAGAATGATTCGGCGACTTGTCTAGAATGATACGGCGAGTTGTCTAGAAGGATTTGGCGAGATGTCTAGAACGATTCCACGAGTTGTCTAGAACAATTCGGCGAGTTGTCTAGAGTGATTCGGCGAGCTGTCTAGAATGATTTGGCGAATTGTCTAGAACGATTCGACGAGTTGTCAAGAACGATTCGGCGAGTTGTCTAGAATGATTCGGCGAGTTTTCTAGATCGATTCGGCAA
This sequence comes from Bathymodiolus brooksi, assembly GCA_963680875.1. Taxonomy (NCBI): domain Eukaryota; kingdom Metazoa; phylum Mollusca; class Bivalvia; order Mytilida; family Modiolidae; genus Bathymodiolus; species Bathymodiolus brooksi. The sequence goes on from OY804576.1 coordinate 91,360,174, forward strand.
CTTGTCTAGAACGATTCGGCGAGTTGTCTAGAACGATTCGACGAGTTGTCTCGAACGATTCGGCGAGTTGTCTAGAACGATTCAGCAAGTTTTCTAGAACGATTCCCCGAGTTGTCTAGAACAATTCGGCGAGTTGTCTAGAGCGATTCGGCGAGTTGTTTAGAACGATTCGGCAAATTGTCTAGAACGATTTGACGAGTTATCTAGAACAATTCGGCGAGTTTTCTAGAACGATTCGGCGACTTGTCTAGAACGATTCGTAACTTGTCTAGAACGATTCCACGAGTTGTCTAGAACAATTCGGCGAGTTGTCTAGAGCGATTCGGCGAGTTGTTTAGAACGATTCGGCAAATTGTCTAGAACGATTTGACGAGTTATCTAGAACAATTCGGCAAGTTGTCTAGAACGATACGGCGAGTTGTCTAGAATGATTCGATGAGTTTTCTAGATCGATTTGGCAACTTGTCTAGAACAATTCGGCAAGTTGTCTAGAACGATTTGATGAGATTTCTAGAACGATTCGGCAAATTTTCTAGAACGATTCGGCAAGTTGTCTAGAGCGATTCGAAGAGTTGTCTAGAACGATTCAGCAAGTTTTCTAGAACGATTCTGCGACTTATCTAGAACGATTCGGCGACTTGTCTAGAACGATTCAACGAGTTGTTTAGAACGATTCGGCGAGTTGTCTAGTACGATTTGGTGATTTGTCTAGAGCGATTCGTAGAGTTTTCTAGAACGATTCGGCGAGTTGTCTAGAACGATTTAGCAAGTTTTCTAGAACGATTCCACGAGTTGTCTAGAACAATTAGGCGAGTTGTCTAGAGCGATTCGGCGAGTTGTTTAGAACGATTCGGCAAATTGTCTAGAACGATTCGTCGAGTTGTCTAGAATGATTCGGTGATTTTTCTAGAACGATTCGGCGAGTTGTCTAGAACAATTCGTCGAGTTGTCTAGAACAATTCGGCGAGTTGTCTAGAACGATACGGCTAGTTGTCTAGAATGATTCAGCGAGTTTTTTTTAGAACGATTCGGCGACTTGTCTAGAATGATTCGGCGAGTGTTCTAGAACGATTCGGCGAGTTGTCTAGAACGATTCGGCGAGTTGTCTAGAACGATTTGGTGAGTTGTCTAGAACGATTCGGCGAGTTTTCTAGGACAATCCGGCGAGTTGTCTAGAACAAATTCGGGGAGTTGTCTAGAACGATTAGGGGAGTTGTCTAGAACGAATCGGCGAGTTGTCTAGAACGATACGACGAGTTGTATAGAATGATTCAGCGGGTTGTCTAGAACGATTTGGTGAGTTGTCTAGAGCGTTTCGACAAATTTTCCAGGACGATTCGGCGAGTTGTCTAGAACGATTCGGTAAGTTTTCTAGGACGATCCGGCAAGTTGTCTAGAACGATTCGGAGAGTTGTCTAGAACGAATCGGTGAGTTATCTTGAATGATTCGGCGAGTTGTCTAGAACGATTCGGCGAGTTGTCTAGAATGATTCGGTGATTTTTCTAGAACGATTCGGCGAGTTGCTAGAACAATTCGTCGAGTTGTCTAGAACAATTCGGCGAGTTGTCTAGAACGATACGGCTAGTTGTCTAGAATGATTCAGCGAGTTTTTTAGAACGATTCGGCGACTTGTCTAGAATGATTCGGCGAGTTGTCTAGAACGATTCGGCGAGTTGTCTAGAACGATTCGGCGAGTTGTCTAGAACGATTTGGTGAGTTGTCTAGAACGATTCGGAGAGTTTTCTAGGACAATCCGGCGAGTTGTCTAGAACAAATTCGGGGAGTTGTCTAGAACGATTCGGGGAGTTGTCTAGAACGAATCGGCGAGTTGTCTAGAACGATACGACGAATTGTATAGAATGATTCAGCGGGTTGTCTAGAACGATTTGGCGACTTGTCTATAACATTTCGGCGACTTGTCTAGAACGATTTGGTGAGTTCTCTAGAGCGTTTCGACAAATTTTCCAGGACGATTCGGCGAGTTGTCTAGAACGATTCGGTAAGTTTTATAGGACGATCCGGCAAGTTGTCTAGAACGATTCGGAGAGTTGTCTAGAACGAATCGGTGAGTTATCTTGAATGATTCGGCGAGTTGTCTAGAACGATTCGGCGAGTTGTCTAGAATGATTCGGCGAGTTGTCTAGAATGATTCGGCGAGTTGTCTAGAACAATTCGACGAGCTGTCTAGAACGATTCGGTGAGTTGTCTAGAACGATTCGGCGAGTTGTCTAGAACAATTCGGCGAGTTGTCTAGAACGATTCGGCGAGCTTTCTAGAACGATTCTGCGACTTGTCTAGAAAGAATCGGCGAGTTGTCTAAAACGATTCGGCGAGTTGTCTAGAACGATTCGGCGAGTTTTCTAGAACGATTCTGCGACTTGTCTAGAAAGAATCGGCGAGTTGTCTAGAACGATTCGGCGACTTTTCTAGAATGAATCGGCGAGTTGTCTAGAAGGATTTGGCGAGATGTCTAGAACGATTCTAAGAGTTGTGTAGAACGATTCGTCAAGCTGTCTACAATGATACGGCGAGTTTTCTAGAACGATTCGACGAGATGTCTAGAATGATTCGGCAAGTTGTCTAGAACAATTCGTCGAGTTGTCTAGAACAATTCGGCGAGTTGTCTAGAACGATACTGCGAGTTGTCTAGAATGATTCGGCGAGTATTCTAGAACGATTCGGCGACTTGTCTAGAACGATTCGGCGAGTTGTCTAGAACGATTCGACGAGTTGTCTAGAACAATTCGGCGAGTTGTCTAGAGCGATACTGCGAGTTGTCTAGAATGATTCGGCGAGTATTCTAGAACGATTCGGCGACTTGTCTAGAACGATTCGGCGAGTTGTCTAGAACGATTCGACGAGTTGTCTAAATCGATTCGGCGAGTTTTCTAGGACGATCCGGAGAGTTGTCTAGAATGATTCGGAGAGTTGTCTAGAACAAATCGGCGAGTTGTCTAGAATGATTCGGCGACTTGTCTAGAATGATACGGCGAGTTGTCTAGAAGGATTCGGCGAGATGTCTAGAACGATTCCACGAGTTGTCTAGAACAATTCGGCGAGTTGTCTAGAGTGATTCGGCGAGCTGTCTAGAATGATTTGGCGAATTGTCTAGAACGATTCGACGAGTTGTCAAGAACGATTCGGCGAGTTGTCTAGAATGATTCGGCGAGTTTTCTAGATCGATTCGGCAACTTGTCTAGAGCGATTCGGCGAGTTGTCTATAACGATTCGACGAGTTGTCTCGAACGATTCGGCGAGTTGTCTAGAACGATTCAGCAAGTTTTCTAGAACGATTCCCCGAGTTGTCTAGAACAATTCGGCGAGTTGTCTAGAGCGATTCGGCGAGTTGTTTAGAACGATTCGGCAAATTGTCTAGAACGATTTGACGAGTTATCTAGAACAATTCGGCGAGTTTTCTAGAACGATTCGGCGACTTGTCTAGAACGATTCGTAACTTGTCTAGAACGATTCCACGAGTTGTCTAGAACAATTCGGCGAGTTGTCTAGAGCGATTCGGCGAGTTGTTTAGAACGATTCGGCAAATTGTCTAGAACGATTTGACGAGTTATCTAGAACAATTCGGCAAGTTGTCTAGAACGATACGGCGAGTTGTCTAGAATGATTCGGTGAGTTTTCTAGATCGATTTGGCAACTTGTCTAGAACAATTCGGCAAGTTTTCTAGAACGATTTGATGAGATTTCTAGAACGATTCGGCAAATTTTCTAGAACGATTCGGCAAGTTGTCTAGAACGATTCGAAGAGTTGTCTAGAACGATTCAGCAAGTTTTCTAGAACGATTCTGCGACTTATCTAGAACGATTCGGCGACTTGTCTAGAACGATTCAACGAGTTGTCTAGAACGATTCAGCGAGTTGTCTAGTACGATTTGGTGATTTGTCTAGAGCGATTCGTAGAGTTTTCTAGAACGATTCGGCGAGTTGTCTAGAACGATTTAGCAAGTTTTCTAGAACGATTCCACGAGTTGTCTAGAACAATTCGGCGAGTTGTCTAGAGCGATTCGGCGAGTTGTTTAGAACGATTCGGCAAATTGTCTAGAACGATTCGTCGAGTTGTCTAGAATGATTCGGTGATTTTTCTAGAACGATTCGGCGAGTTGTCTAGAACAATTCGTCGAGTTGTCTAGAACAATTCGGCGAGTTGTCTAGAACGATACGGCTAGTTGTCTAGAATGATTCAGCGAGCTTTTTTTTGAACGATTCGGCGACTTGTCTAGAATGATTCGGCGAGTGATCTAGAACGATTCGGCGAGTTGTCTAGAACGATTCGGCGAGTTGTCTAGAACGATTTGGTGAGTTGTCTAGAACGATTCGGCGAGTTTTCTAGGACAATCCGGCGAGTTGTCTAGAACAAATTCGGGGAGTTGTCTAGAACGATTAGGGGAGTTGTCTAGAACGAATCGGCGAGTTGTCTAGAACGATACGACGAGTTGTATAGAATGATTCAGCGGGTTGTCTAGAACGATTTGGCGACTTGTCTATAACATTACGGCGACTTGTCTAGAACGATTTGGTGAGTTGTCTAGAGCGTTTCGACAAATTTTCCAGTACGATTCGGCGAGTTGTCTAGAACGATTCGGTAAGTTTTCTAAGACGATCCGGCAAGTTGTCTAGAACGATTCGGAGAGTTGTCTAGAACGAATCGGTGAGTTATCTTGAATGATTCGGCGAGTTGTCTAGAACGATTCGGCGAGTTGTCTAGAATGATTCGGCGAGTTGTCTAGAATGATTCGGCGAGTTGTCCAGAACGATTCGGCGAGTTGTCTAGAACAATTCGACGAGCTGTCTAGAACGATTCGGTGAGTTGTCTAGAACGATTCCACGTGTTGTCTAGAACGATTCGGCGAGTTGTCTAGAACAATTCGGCGAGTTGTCTTGAACGATTCAGCGAGTTTTCTAGAATGATTCTGCGACTTGTCTAGAAAGAATCGGCGAGTTGTCTAGAACGATTCGGCGAGTTGTCTAGAACGATTCGGCGAGTTGTCTAGAACGATTCGGCGAGTTTTCTAGAACGATTCTGCGACTTGTCTAGAAAGAATCGGCGAGTTGTCTAGACCGATTCGGCGAGTTGTCTAGAACGATTCGGCGAGTTTTCTAGAACGATTCTGCGACTTTTCTAGAAAGAATCGGCGAGTTGTCTAGAACGATTCGGCGACTTTTCTAGAATGAATCGGCGAGTTGTCTAGAAGGATTTGGCGAGATGTCTAGAACGATTCTAAGAGTTGTCTAGAACGATTCGTCAAGCTGTCTACAATGATTCGGCGAGTTTTCTAGAACGATTCGGCGAGTTGTCTAGAACGATTTGGTGAGTTGTCTAGAACGATTCGGCGAGTTTTCTAGGACAATCCGGCGAGTTGTCTAGAACAAATTCGGGGAGTTGTCTAGAACGATTCGGGGAGTTGTCTAGAACGAATCGGCGAGTTGTCTAGAACGATACGACGAATTGTATAGAATGATTCAGCGGGTTGTCTAGAACGATTTGGCGACTTGTCTATAACATTTCGGCGACTTGTCTAGAACGATTTGGTGAGTTTTCTAGAGCGTTTCGACAAATTTTCCAGGACGATTCGGCGAGTTGTCTAGAACGATTCGGTAAGTTTTATAGGACGATCCGGCAAGTTGTCTAGAACGATTCGGAGAGTTGTCTAGAACGAATCGGTGAGTTATCTTGAATGATTTGGCGAGTTGTCTAGAACGATTCGGCGAGCTGTCTAGAATGATTCGGCGAGTTGTCTAGAATGATTCGGCGAGTTGTCCAGAACGATTCGGCGATTTGTCTAGAACAATTCGACGAGCTGTCTAGAACGATTCGGTGAGTTGTCTAGAACGATTCGGCGAGTTGTCTAGAACAATTCGGCGAGTTGTCTAGAACGATTCGGCGAGCTTTCTAGAACGATTCTGCGACTTGTCTAGAAAGAATCGGCGAGTTGTCTAAAACGATTCGGCGAGTTGTCTAGAAAGATTCGGCGAGTTTTCTAGAACGATTCTGCGACTTGTCTAGAAAGAATCGGCGAGTTGTCTAGAACGATTCGGCGAGTTGTCTAGAACGATTCGGTGAGTTTTCTAGAACGATTCTGCGACTTTTCTAGAAAGAATCGGCGAGTTGTCTAGAACGATTCGGCGACTTTTCTAGAATGAATCGGCGAGTTGTCTAGAAGGATTTGGCGAGATGTCTAGAACGATTCTAAGAGTTGTCTAGAACGATTCGTCAAGCTGTCTACAATGATACGGCGAGTTTTCTAGAACGATTCGACGAGATGTCTAGAATGATTCGTCAAGTTGTCTAGAACAATTCGTCGAGTTGTCTAGAACAATTCGGCGAGTTGTCTAGAACGATACTGCGAGTTGTCTAGAATGATTCGGCGAGTATTCTAGAACGATTCGGCGACTTGTCTAGAACGATTCGGCGAGTTGTCTAGAACGATTCGACGAGTTGTCTAGAACAATACGGCGAGTTGTCTAGAGCGATACTGCGAGTTGTCTAGAATGATTCGGCGAGTATTCTAGAACGATTCGGCGACTTGTCTAGAACGATTCGGCGAGTTGTCTAGAACGATTCGACGAGTTGTCTAAAACGATTCGGCGAGTTTTCTAGGACGATCCGGAGAGTTGTCTAGAATGATTCGGAGAGTTGTCTAGAACAAATCGGCGAGTTGTCTAGAATGATTCGGCGACTTGTCTAGAATGATACGGCGAGTTGTCTAGAAGGATTTGGCGAGATGTCTAGAACGATTCCACGAGTTGTCTAGAACAATTCGGCGAGTTGTCTAGAGTGATTCGGCGAGCTGTCTAGAATGATTTGGCGAATTGTCTAGAACGATTCGACGAGTTGTCAAGAACGATTCGGCGAGTTGTCTAGAATGATTCGGCGAGTTTTCTAGATCGATTCGGCAACTTGTCTAGAACGATTCGGCGAGTTGTCTAGAACGATTCGACGAGTTGTCTCGAACGATTCGGCGAGTTGTCTAGAACGATTCAGCAAGTTTTCTAGAACGAGTCCCCGAGTTGTCTAGAACAATTCGGCGAGTTGTCTAGAGCGATTCGGCGAGTTGTTTAGAACGATTCGGCAAATTGTCTAGAACGATTTGACGAGTTATCTAGAACAATTCGGCGAGTTTTCTAGAACGATTCGGCGACTTGTCTAGAACGATTCGTAACTTGTCTAGAACGATTCCACGAGTTGTCTAGAACAATTCGGCGAGTTGTCTAGAGCGATTCGGCGAGTTGTTTAGAACGATTCGGCAAATTGTCTAGAACGATTTGACGAGTTATCTAGAACAATTCGGCAAGTTGTCTAGAACGATACGGCGAGTTGTCTAGAATGATTCGATGAGTTTTCTAGATCGATTTGGCAACTTGTCTAGAACAATTCGGCAAGTTGTCTAGAACGATTTGATGAGATTTCTAGAACGATTCGGCAAATTTTCTAGTACGATTCGGCAAGTTGTCTAGAGCGATTCGAAGAGTTGTCTAGAACGATTCAGCAAGTTTTCTAGAACGATTCTGCGACTTATCTAGAACGATTCGGCGACTTGTCTAGAACGATTCAACGAGTTGTTTAGAACGATTCGGCGAGTTGTCTAGTACGATTTGGTGATTTGTCTAGAGCGATTCGTAGAGTTTTCTAGAACGATTCGGCGAGTTGTCTAGAACGATTTAGCAAGTTTTCTAGAACGATTCCACGAGTTGTCTAGAACAATTCGGCGAGTTGTCTAGAGCGATTCGGCGAGTTGTTTAGAACGATTCGGCAAATTGTCTAGAACGATTCGTCGAGTTGTCTAGAATGATTCGGTGATTTTTCTAGAACGATTCGGCGAGTTGTCTAGAACAATTCGTCGAGTTGTCTAGAACAATTCGGCGAGTTGTCTAGAACGATACGGCTAGTTGTCTAGAATGATTCAGCGAGTTTTTTTTAGAACGATTCGGCGACTTGTCTAGAATGATTCGGCGAGTGTTCTAGAACGATTCGGCGAGTTGTCTAGAACGATTCGGCGAGTTGTCTAGAACGATTTGGTGAGTTGTCTAGAACGATTCGGCGAGTTTTCTAGGACAATCCGGCGAGTTGTCTAGAACAAATTCGGGGAGTTGTCTAGAACGATTAGGGGAGTTGTCTAGAACGAATCGGCGAGTTGTCTAGAACGATACGACGAGTTGTATAGAATGATTCAGCGGGTTGTCTAGAACGATTTGGTGAGTTGTCTAGAGCGTTTCGACAAATTTTCCAGGACGATTCGGCGAGTTGTCTAGAACGATTCGGTAAGTTTTCTAGGACGATCCGGCAAGTTGTCTAGAACGATTCGGAGAGTTGTCTAGAACGAATCGGTGAGTTATCTTGAATGATTCGGCGAGTTGTCTAGAACGATTCGGCGAGTTGTCTAGAATAATTCGGCGAGTTGTCTAGAATGATTCGGCGAGTTGTCCAGAACGATTCAGCGAGTTGTCTAGAACAATTCGACGAGCTGTCTAGAACGATTCGGTGAGTTGTCTAGAACGATTCCACGTGTTGTCTAGAACGATTCGGCGAGTTGTCTAGAACAATTCGGCGAGTTGTCTAGAACGATTTAGCGAGTTTTCTAGAATGATTCTGCGACTTGTCTAGAAAGAATCGGCGAGTTGTCTAGAACGATTCGACGAGTTGTCTAGAACGATTCGGCGAGTTGTCTAGAACGATTCGGCGAGTTTTCTAGAACGATTCTGCGACTTGTCTAGAAAGAATCGGCGAGTTGTCTAGACCGATTCGGCGAGTTGTCTAGAACGATTCGGCGAGTTTTCTAGAACGATTCTGCGACTTTTCTAGAAAGAATCGGCGAGTTGTCTAGAACGATTCGGCGACTTTTCTAGAATGAATCGGCGAGTTGTCTAGAAGGATTTGGCGAGATGTCTAGAACGATTCTAAGAGTTGTCTAGAACGATTCGTCAAGCTGTCTACAATGATTCGGCGAGTTTTCTAGAACGATTCGACGAGATGTCTAGAATGATTCGGCAAGTTGTCTAGAACAATTCGTCGAGTTGTCTAGAACAATTCGGCGAGTTGTCTAGAACGATACTGCGAGTTGTCTAGAATGATTCGGCGAGTTTTCTAGAACGATTCGGCGACTTGTCTAGAACGATTCGGCGAGTTGTCTAGAACGATTCGACGAGTTGTCTAGAACAATTCGGCGAGTTGTCTACAGCGAATTGGTGAGTTGTCTAAAACGATTCGGCGAGTTTTCTAGGACGATCCGGAGAGTTGTCTAGAACGATTCGAAGAGTTGTCTAGAACGATTCGAAGAGTTGTCTAGAACGATTCTAAGAGTTTTCTAGAACGATTCGGCGATTTATCTAGAACGATTCTGCGACTTGTCTAGAACGATTCGGCGAGTTGTCTAGAACGATTCGACGAGTTGTCCAGAACGATTCGGGGAGTTGTCTAGAACGATTTGATGAGTTGTCTAGAACGATTCGGCAAGTTTTCTAGAACAATTCGGCGAGTTGTCTAGAACGATTCAGCGACTTGTCTAGAACTATTTGGTGAGTTGTCTCGAACGATTCGGCGAATTTTCCAGGATGATCCGGCGAGTTGTCTAGAACGATTCGGCGAGTTGTCTAGAACGATTCGGCGAGTTTTCTAGAACGATTCGGAGAGTTGTCTAGAGCGATTCGGCAAATTGTCTAGAACAATACGGCGAGTTGTCTAGAATGATTCGGTGAGTTTTCTAGATCGATTCGGCAACTTGTCTAGAACGATTCGGCGAGTTGTCTAGAACGATTGGACGGGTTGTCCAGAACGATTCGGGGAGTTGTCTAGAACGATTTGATGAGTTGTCTAGAACGATTCGGCAAGTTTTCTAGAACAATTCGGCGAGTTGTCTAGAGCGATTCGGCGAGTTGTCTAGAACGATTCGGCAAATTGTCTAGAACGATGTGACGAGTTATCTAGAACAATTCGGCGAGTTTTCTAGAACGATTCGGCGACTTGTCTAGAACGATTCGGCGACTTGTCTAGAACGATTCCACGAGTTGTCTAGAACAATTCGGCGTGTTGTCTAGAGCGATTCGGCGAGTTGTTTAGAACAATTCGGCAAATTGTCTAGAACGATTTGACGAGTTATCTAGAACAATTTGGCGAGTTGTCTAGAACGATACGGCGAGTTGTCTAGAATGATTCGGTGAGTTTTCTAGATCGATTCGGCAACTTGTCTAGAACAATTCGGCGAGTTGTCTAGAACGATTTGATGAGTTTTCTAGAACGATTCGGCAAATTTTTTAGAACGATTCGGCGAGTTGTCTAGAACGATTCGAAGAGTTGTCTAGAATGATTCGAAGAGTTGTCTAGAACGATTCGAAGAGTTGTCTAGAACGATTCTAAGAATTTTCTAGAGCGATTCGGCGATTTATCTAGAACGATTCTGCGACTTGTCTAGAACTATTCGGCGAGTTGTCTAGAACGATTCGACGAGTTGTCCAGAACGATTCGGGGAGTTGTCTAGAACGATTTGATGAGTTATCTAGAAGGATTCGGCAAGTTGTCTAGAATGATTCGGCGAGTTGTCTAGAATGATACGACGAGTTGTCTAGAAAGATTCAGCGGGTTGTCTAGAACGATTCGGCGAGTTGTCTATAGCATTTCGGCGACTTGTCTAGAACGATTTGGTGAGTTGTCTAGAACGATTCGGCGAATTTTCAGGACGATCCGGCGAGTTGTCTTGAACGATTCGCCGAGTTGTCTAGAACGATTCGGAGAGTGTCTAGAACGATTCGGCAAATTGTCTAGAACGATACGCCGAGTTGTCTAGAATGATTCGGTGAGTTTTCTAGATCGATTCGGCAACTTGGCTAGAACGATTCGGCGAGTTGTCTAAAACGATTGGACGAGTTGTCCAGAACGATTCGGGGAGTTGTCTAAAACGATTTGATGAGTTGTCTAGAGCGATTCGGCGAGTTGTCTAGAACGATTCGGCAAATGGTCTAGAACGATTTGACGAGTTATCTAGAACAATTCGGCGAGTTTTCTAGAACGATTCGGCGACTTGTCTAGAACGATTCGGCGACTTGTCTAGAACGATTCCACGAGTTGTCTAGAACAATTCGGCGTGTTGTCTAGAGCGATTCGGCGAGTTGTTTAGAACAATTCGGCAAATTGTCTAGAACGATTTGACGAGTTATCTAGAACAATTCGGCGAGTTGTCTAGAACGATACGGCGAGTTGTCTAGAATGATTCGGTAAGTTTTCTAGATCGATTCGGCAACTTGTCTAGAACGATTCGGCGAGTTGTCTAGAACGATTGGACGAGTTGTCCAGAACGATTCGGGGAGTTGTCTAGAACGATTTGATGAGTTGTCTAGAACGATTCGGCAAGTTTTCTAGAACAATTCGGCGAGTTGTCTAGAGCGATTCGGCGAGTTGTCTAGAACGATTCGGCAAATTGTCTAGAACGATGTGACGAGTTATCTAGAACAATTCGGCGAGTTTTCTAGAACGATTCGGCGACTTGTCTAGAACGATTCGGCGACTTGTCTAGAACGATTCCACGAGTTGTCTAGAACAATTCGGCGTGTTGTCTAGAGCGATTCGGCGAGTTGTTTAGAACAATTCGGCAAATTGTCTAGAACGATTTGACGAGTTATCTAGAACAATTTGGCGAGTTGTCTAGAACGATACGGCGAGTTGTCTAGAATGATTCGGTGAGTTTTCTAGATCGATTCGGCAACTTGTCTAGAACAATTCGGCGAGTTGTCTAGAACGATTTGATGAGTTTTCTAGAACGATTCGGCAAATTTTTTAGGACGATGCGGCGAGTTGTCTAGAACGATTCGAAGAGTTGTCTAGAATGATTCGAAGAGTTGTCTAGAACGATTCGAAGAGTTGTCTAGAACGATTCTAAGAGTTTTCTAGAGCGATTCGGCGATTTATCTAGAACGATTCTGCGACTTGTCTAGAACTATTCGGCGAGTTGTCTAGAACGATTCGACGAGTTGTCCAGAACGATTCGAGGAGTTGTCTAGAACGATTTGATGAGTTGTCTTGAACGATTCGGCAAGTTTTCTAGAACAATTCGGCGAGTTGTCTAGAACGATTCAGCGACTTGTCTAGAACTATTTGGTGAGTTGTCTCGAACGATTCGGCGAATTTTCCAGGATGATCCGGCGAGTTGTCTAGAACGATTCGGCGAGTTGTCTAGAACGATTCGGCGAGTTGTCTAGAACGATTCGGCGAGTTGTCTAGAACGATTTGATGAGTTGTCTAGAACGATTCGGCAAGTTTTCTAGAACAATTCGGCGAGTTGTCTAGAGCGATTCGGCGAGTTGTCTAGAAGGATTCGGCAAATTGTCTAGAACGATGTGACGAGTTATCTAGAACAATTCGGCGAGTTTTCTAGAACGATTCGGCGACTTGTCTAGAACGATTCGGCGACTTGTCTAGAACGATTCCACGAGTTGTCTAGAACAATTCGGCGTGTTGTCTAGAGCGATTCGGCGAGTTGTTTAGAACAATTCGGCAAATTGTCTAGAACGATTTGACGAGTTATCTAGAACAATTCGGCGAGTTGTCTAGAATGATTCGGTGAGTTTTCTAGATCGATTCGGCAACTTGTCTAGAACAATTCGGCGAGTTGTCTAGAACGATTTGATGAGTTTTCTAGAACGATTCGGCATATTTTTTAGAACGATTCGGCGAGTTGTCTAGAACGATTCGAAGAGTTGTCTAGAATGATTCGAAGAGTTGTCTAGAACGATTCGAAGAGTTGTCTAGAACGATTCTAAGAGTTTTCTAGAGCGATTCGGCGATTTATCTAGAACGATTCTGCGACTTGACTAGAACTATTCGGCGAGTTGTCTAGAACGATTCGACGAGTTGTCCAGAACGATTCGGGGAGTTGTCTAGAACGATTTGATGAGTTGTCTAGAACGATTCGGCAAGTTTTCTAGAACAATTCGGCGAGTTGTCTAGAACGATTCAGCGACTTGTCTAGAACTATTTGGTGAGTTGTCTCGAACGATTCGGCGAATTTTCCAGGATAATCCGGCGAGTTGTCTAGAACGATTCGGCGAGTTGTCTAGAACGATTCGGCGAGTTGTCTAGAACGATTCAGCAGGTTGTCTAGAACGATTCGGAGACATGTCTAGCACGATTCGGCGAGTTGTCTAGAAAGATTCGGCGGGATGTCTAGAACGATTCGGCGAGTTGTCTAGAGCCATTTGGCGAGTAGTCTAGAATGATTCGGCGAGTTTTCTAGAACGATTCGGCGAGTTTTCTATTGCATTTCTGCGACTTGTCTAGAACGATTCGGGGAGTTGTCTAGTACGATTCGGGGAGTTGTCCAGAACGAATTGGCAAGTTGTCTAGAACGATTCAGCGAGTTGTCTAGAACGATTCGGCGAGTTGTCTAGAACGATTTAGCGAGTTGTCTAGAACGATTCTGCGAGTTGTCTAGAACAATTCGGCGAGTTTTCTAGAACGATAGGGCGGGATGTCTAGAACGATTCGGCGAGTTGTCTAGTGCCATTTGGCGAGTTGTCTAGAACGATTCGGCGAATTGTCTAGAACGATTCGGCGAGTTGTCTAGAACGATTCGGCCACTTGTCTAGATCGATTCAGCGACTTGTCTAGAACGATTCGGTGAGTTGTCTAGAACGATTCCACGAGTTGTCTAGAACAATTCGTCAAGTTGTCTAGAACAATTCGGCGAGTTGTCTAGAACGATACGGCGAGTTGTCTAGAACGATACGGCGAGTTGTCTAGAATGATTCGGCGAGATTTCTATAACGATTCGGCGTCTTGTCTAGAACGATTCGGCGAGTTGTCTAGAACGATTCGAAGAGTTGTCTAGAACAATTCGGCGAGTTGTCTAGAACGATTTGGTGAGTTGTCTAGAACGATTCGGCGAGTTTTCTAGGACGATTTGGTGAGTTGTCTAGAACGATTCCACGGGTTGTCTAGAACAATTCGTCGAGTTGTCTAGAACTATTCGGCGAATTGTCTAGAACGATACGGCGAGTTGTCTAGAATGATTCGGCTAGTTTTCTAGAACGATTCGGCGACTTGTCTAGAACGATTCGGCGAGTTGTCTAGAACGATTTGACGAGTTGTCTAGAACGATTCGGCGATTTGTCTAGAGCGATTCGGCGAGTTGTCTAGAACGATTCGGCAAATTGTCTAGAACGATTCGACGAGTTGTCTAGAACGATTCGGCGAGTTGTCTAGAACGATTCGGCGACTTGTCTAGAACGATTCGGCGACTTGCTTAGAACGATTCTGTGAGTTGTCTAGAATGATTCCACGAGTTGGGTAGAACGATTCGGCGAGTTGTCTAGCACAATTCGACGAGTTGTCTAGAACGATTCGGCGAGTTGTCTAGAACAATTCAGCGACTTGTCTAGAACGTTTTGGCGAGCTATCTAGAAGGATTCGGCAAGTTGTCTATAATGATTCGGCGAGTTGTCTAGAATGATACGACGAGTTGTCTAGAAAGATTCAGCGGGTTGTCTAGAACGATTCGGCGAATTGTCTGTAGCATTTCGGCGACTTGTCTAGTACGATTTGGTGAGTTGTCTAGAACGATTCGGGGAATTTTCCAGGACGATCCGGCGAGTTGTCTAGAACGATTCGCCGAGTTGTCTAGAACGATTCGGAGAGTTGTCTAGAACGATTCGGCAAATTGTCTAGAACGATACGGCGAGTTGTCTAGAATGATTCGGTGAGTTTTCTAGATCGATTCGGCAACTTGTCTAGAACGATTCGGCGAGTTGTCTAAAACGATTGGACGAGTTGTCCAGAACGATTCGGGGAGTTGTCTAGAACGATTTGATGAGTTGTCTAGAACGATTTGGCAAGTTTTCTTGGACAATTCGGCGAGTTGTCTAGAGCGATTCGGCGAGTTGTCTAGAACGATTCGGCAAATTGTCTAGAACGATTTGAGGAGTTATCTAGAACAATTCGGCGAGTTTTCTAGAACGATTCGGCGACTTGTCTAGAACGATTCGGCGACTTGTCTAGAACGATTCCACGAGTTGTCTAGAACAATTCGGCGTGTTGTCTAGAGCGATTCGGCGAGTTGTTTAGAACAATTCGGCAAATTGTCTAGAACGATTTGACGAGTTATCTAGAACAATTCGGCGAGTTGTCTAGAACGATACGGCGAGTTGTCTAGAATGATTCGGTAAGTTTTCTAGATCGATTCGGCAACTTGTCTAGAACAATTCGGCGAGTTGTCTAGAACGAATTGATGAGTTTTCTAGAACGATTCGGCAAATTTTCTAGAACGATTCGGCAAGTTGTCTAGAACGATTCGAAGAGTTGTCTAGAACGATTCAGCAAGTTTTCTAGAACGATTCTGCGACTTATCTAGAACGATTCGGCAACTTGTCTAGAACGATTCAACGAGTTGTCTAGAACGATTCGGCGAGTTGTCTAGAACGATTTAGCAAGTTTTCTAGAACGATTCCACGAGTTGTCTAGAACAATTCGGCGAGTTGTCTAGAGCGATTCCGCGAGTTGTTTAGAACGATTCGGC
This sequence comes from Bathymodiolus brooksi, assembly GCA_963680875.1. Taxonomy (NCBI): domain Eukaryota; kingdom Metazoa; phylum Mollusca; class Bivalvia; order Mytilida; family Modiolidae; genus Bathymodiolus; species Bathymodiolus brooksi. The sequence goes on from OY804576.1 coordinate 91,375,687, forward strand.
AAATTGTCTAGAACGATTCGTCGAGTTGTCTAGAATGATTCGGTGATTTTTCTAGAACGATTCGGCGAGTTGTCTAGAACAATTCGTCGAGTTGTCTAGAACAATTCAGCGAGTTGTCTAGAACGATACGGCTAGTTGTCTAGAATGATTCAGCGAGTTGTCTAGAACGATTCGGCGAGTTGTCTAGAACGATTTGGTGAGTTGTCTAGAACGATTCGGCGAGTTTTCTAGGACAATCCGGCGAGTTGTATAGAACAAATTCGGGGAGTTGTCTAGAACGATTCGGGGAGTTGCATAGAATGATTCAGCAAGTTGTCTAGAACGATTTGGCGACTTGTCTATAACATTTCGGCGACTTGTCTAGAACGATTTGGTGAGTTGTCTAGAGCGTTTCGACAAATTTTCCAGGACGATTCGGCGAGTTGTCTAGAACGATTCGGTAAATTTCTAGGACGATCCGGCAAGTTGTCTAGAACGATTCGGAGAGTTGTCTAGAACGAATCGGTGAGTTATCTTGAATGATTCGGCGAGTTGTCTAGAACGATTCGGCGAGTTGTCTAGAATGATTCGGCGAGTTGTCTAGAATGATTCGGCGAGTTGTCCAGAACGATTCGGCGAGTTGTCTAGAACAATTCGACGAGCTGTCTAGAACGATTCGGTGAGTTGTCTAGAACGATTCCACGAGTTGTCTAGAACGATTCGGCGAGTTGTCTAGAACAATTAGGCGAGTTGTCTAGAACGATTCGACGAGTTTTCTAGAATGATTCTGCGACTTGTCTAGAAAGAATCGGCGAGTTGTCTAGAACGATTCGACGAGTTGTCTAGAACGATTCGGCGAGTTGTCTAGAACGATTCGGCGAGTTTTCTAGAACGATTCTGCGACTTGTCTAGAAAGAATCGGCGAGTTGTCTAGAACGATTCGGCGAGTTGTCTAGAACGATTCGGCGAGTTTTCTAGAACGATTCTGCGACTTTTCTAGAAAGAATCGGCGAGTTGTCTAGAACAATTCGGCGTGTTGTCTAGAGCGATTCGGCGAGTTGTTTAGAACAATTCGGCAAATTGTCTAGAACGATTTGACGAGTTATCTAGAACAATTTGGCGAGTTGTCTAGAACGATACGGCGAGTTGTCTAGAATGATTCGGTGAGTTTTCTAGATCGATTCGGCAACTTGTCTAGAACAATTCGGCGAGTTGTCTAGAACGATTTGATGAGTTTTCTAGAACGATTCGGCAAATTTTTTAGGACAATGCGGCGAGTTGTCTAGAACGATTCGAAGAGTTGTCTAGAATGATTCGAAGAGTTGTCTAGAACGATTCGAAGAGTTGTCTAGAACGATTCTAAGAGTTTTCTAGAGCGATTCGGCGATTTATCTAGAACGATTCTGCGACTTGTCTAGAACTATTCGGCGAGTTGTCTAGAACGATTCGACGAGTTGTCCAGAACGATTCGAGGAGTTGTCTAGAACGATTTGATGAGTTGTCTTGAACGATTCGGCAAGTTTTCTAGAACAATTCGGCGAGTTGTCTAGAACGATTCAGCGACTTGTCTAGAACTATTTGGTGAGTTGTCTCGAACGATTCGGCGAATTTTCCAGGATGATCCGGCGAGTTGTCTAGAACGATTCGGCGAGTTGTCTAGAACGATTCGGCGAGTTGTCTAGAACGATTTGATGAGTTGTCTAGAACGATTCGGCAAGTTTTCTAGAACAATTCGGCGAGTTGTCTAGAGCGATTCGGCGAGTTGTCTAGAAGGATTCGGCAAATTGTCTAGAACGATGTGACGAGTTATCTAGAACAATTCGGCGAGTTTTCTAGAACGATTCGGCGACTTGTCTAGAACGATTCGGCGACTTGTCTAGAACGATTCCACGAGTTGTCTAGAACAATTCGGCGTGTTGTCTAGAGCGATTCGGCGAGTTGTTTAGAACAATTCGGCAAATTGTCTAGAACGATTTGACGAGTTATCTAGAACAATTCGGCGAGTTGTCTAGAATGATTCGGTGAGTTTTCTAGATCGATTCGGCAACTTGTCTAGAACAATTCGGCGAGTTGTCTAGAACGATTTGATGAGTTTTCTAGAACGATTCGGCAAATTTTTTAGAACGATTCGGCGAGTTGTCTAGAACGATTCGAAGAGTTGTCTAGAATGATTCGAAGAGTTGTCTAGAACGATTCGAAGAGTTGTCTAGAGCGATTCTAAGAGTTTTCTAGAGCGATTCGGCGATTTATCTAGAACGATTCTGCGACTTGACTAGAACTATTCGGCGAGTTGTCTAGAACGATTCGACGAGTTGTCCAGAACGATTCGGGGAGTTGTCTAGAACGATTTGATGAGTTGTCTAGAACGATTCGGCAAGTTTTCTAGAACAATTCAGCGAGTTGTCTAGAACGATTCAGCGACTTGTCTAGAACTATTTGGTGAGTTGTCTCGAACGATTCGGCGAATTTTCCAGGATAATCCGGCGAGTTGTCTAGAACGATTCGGCGAGTTGTCTAGAACGATTCGGCGAGTTGTCTAGAACGATTCAGCAGGTTGTCTAGAACGATTCGGAGACATGTCTAGCACGATTCGGCGAGTTGTCTAGAAAGATTCGGCGGGATGTCTAGAACGATTCGGCGAGTTGTCTAGAGCCATTTGGCGAGTAGTCTAGAATGATTCGGCGAGTTTTCTAGAACGATTCGGCGAGTTTTCTATTGCATTTCTGCGACTTGTCTAGAACGATTCGGGGAGTTGTCTAGTACGATTCGGGGAGTTGTCCAGAACGAATTGGCAAGTTGTCTAGAACGATTCAGCGAGTTGTCTAGAACGATTCGGCGAGTTGTCTAGAACGATTTAGCGAGTTGTCTAGAACGATTCTGCGAGTTGTCTAGAACAATTCGGCGAGTTTTCTAGAACGATAGGGCGGGATGTCTAGAACGATTCGGCGAGTTGTCTAGTGCCATTTGGCGAGTTGTCTAGAACGATTAGGCGAATTGTCTAGAACGATTCGGCGAGTTGTCTAGAACGATTCGGCCACTTGTCTAGATCGATTCGGCGACTTGACTATAGCGATTCAGCGACTTGTCTAGAACGATTCGGTGAGTTGTCTAGAACGATTCCACGAGTTGTCTAGAACAATTCGTCAAGTTGTCTAGAACAATTCGGCGAGTTGTCTAGAACGATACGGCGAGTTGTCTAGAACGATACGGCGAGTTGTCTAGAATGATTCGGCGAGATTTCTATAACGATTCGGCGTCTTGTCTAGAACGATTCGGCGAGTTGTCTAGAACGATTCGAAGAGTTGTCTAGAACAATTCGGCGAGTTGTCTAGAACGATTTGGTGAGTTGTCTAGAACGATTCGGCGAGTTTTCTAGGACGATTTGGTGAGTTGTCTAGAACGATTCCACGGGTTGTCTAGAACAATTCGTCGAGTTGTCTAGAACTATTCGGCGAGTTGTCTAGAACGATACGGCGAGTTGTCTAGAATGATTCGGCGAGTTTTCTAGAACGATTCGGCGACTTGTCTAGAACGATTCGGCGAGTTGTCTAGAACGATTTGACGAGTTGTCTAGAACGATTCGGCGATTTGTCTAGAGCGATTCGGCGAGTTGTCTAGAACGATTCGGCAAATTGTCTAGAACGATTCGACGAGTTGTCTAGAACGATTCGGCGAGTTGTCTAGAACGATTCGGCGACTTGTCTAGAACGATTCGGCGACTTGCTTAGAACGATTCTGTGAGTTGTCTAGAATGATTCCACGAGTTGTGTAGAACGATTCGGCGAGTTGTCTAGCACAATTCGACGAGTTGTCTAGAACGATTCGGCGAGTTGTCTAGAACAATTCAGCGACTTGTCTAGAACGTTTTGGCGAGCTATCTAGAAGGATTCGGCAAGTTGTCTATAATGATTCGGCGAGTTGTCTAGAATGATACGACGAGTTGTCTAGAAAGATTCAGCGGGTTGTCTAGAACGATTCGGCGAATTGTCTGTAGCATTTCGGCGACTTGTCTAGTACGATTTGGTGAGTTGTCTAGAACGATTCGGGGAATTTTCCAGGACGATCCGGCGAGTTGTCTAGAACGATTCGCCGAGTTGTCTAGAACGATTCGGAGAGTTGTCTAGAACGATTCGGCAAATTGTCTAGAACGATACGGCGAGTTGTCTAGAATGATTCGGTGAGTTTTCTAGATCGATTCGGCAACTTGTCTAGAACGATTCGGCGAGTTGTCTAAAACGATTGGACGAGTTGTCCAGAACGATTCGGGGAGTTGTCTAGAACGATTTGATGAGTTGTCTAGAACGATTTGGCAAGTTTTCTTGGACAATTCGGCGAGTTGTCTAGAGCGATTCGGCGAGTTGTCTAGAACGATTCGGCAAATTGTCTAGAACGATTTGAGGAGTTATCTAGAACAATTCGGCGAGTTTTCTAGAACGATTCGGCGACTTGTCTAGAACGATTCGGCGACTTGTCTAGAACGATTCCACGAGTTGTCTAGAACAATTCGGCGTGTTGTCTAGAGCGATTCGGCGAGTTGTTTAGAACAATTCGGCAAATTGTCTAGAACGATTTGACGAGTTATCTAGAACAATTCGGCGAGTTGTCTAGAACGATACGGCGAGTTGTCTAGAATGATTCGGTAAGTTTTCTAGATCGATTCGGCAACTTGTCTAGAACAATTCGGCGAGTTGTCTAGAACGAATTGATGAGTTTTCTAGAACGATTCAGCAAGTTTTCTAGAACGATTCTGCGACTTATCTAGAACGATTCGGCAACTTGTCTAGAACGATTCAACGAGTTGTCTAGAACGATTCGGCGAGTTGTCTAGAACGATTTAGCAAGTTTTCTAGAACGATTCCACGAGTTGTCTAGAACAATTCGGCGAGTTGTCTAGAGCGATTCCGCGAGTTGTTTAGAACGATTCGGCAAATTGTCTAGAACGATTCGTCGAGTTGTCTAGAATGATTCGGTGATTTTTCTAGAACGATTCGGCGAGTTGTCTAGAACAATTCGTCGAGTTGTCTAGAACAATTCAGCGAGTTGTCTAGAACGATACGGCTAGTTGTCTAGAATGATTCAGCGAGTTGTCTAGAACGATTCGGCGAGTTGTCTAGAACGATTTGGTGAGTAGTCTAGAACGATTCGGCGAGTTTTCTAGGACAATCCGGCGAGTTGTATAGAACAAATTCGGGGAGTTGTTTAGAACGATTCGGGGAGTTGCATAGAATGATTCAGCAAGTTGTCTAGAACGATTTGGCGACTTGTCTATAACATTTCGGCGACTTGTCTAGAACGATTTGGTGAGTTGTCTAGAGCGTTTCGACAAATTTTCCAGGACGATTCGGCGAGTTGTCTAGAACGATTCGGTAAATTTCTAGGACGATCCGGCAAGTTGTCTAGAACGATTCGGAGAGTTGTCTAGAACGAATCGGTGAGTTATCTTGAATGATTCGGCGAGTTGTCTAGAACGATTCGGCGAGTTGTCTAGAATGATTCGGCGAGTTGTCTAGAATGATTCGGCGAGTTGTCCAGAACGATTCGGCGAGTTGTCTAGAACAATTCGACGAGCTGTCTAGAACGATTCGGTGAGTTGTCTAGAACGATTCCACGAGTTGTCTAGAACGATTCGGCGAGTTGTCTAGAACAATTAGGCGAGTTGTCTAGAACGATTCGACGAGTTTTCTAGAATGATTCTGCGACTTGTCTAGAAAGAATCGGCGAGTTGTCTAGAACGATTCGACGAGTTGTCTAGAACGATTCGGCGAGTTGTCTAGAACGATTCGGCGAGTTTTCTAGAACGATTCTGCGACTTGTCTAGAAAGAATCGGCGAGTTGTCTAGAACGATTCGGCGAGTTGTCTAGAACGATTCGGCGAGTTTTCTAGAACGATTCTGCGACTTTTCTAGAAAGAATCGGCGAGTTGTCTAGAACGATTCGGCGACTTTTCTAGAATGAATCGGCGAGTTGTCTAGAAGGATTTGGCGAGATGTTTAGAACGATTCTAAGAGTTGTCTAGAACAATTCGTCAAGCTGTCTACAATGATTTGGCGAGTTTTCTAGAATGATTCGACGATACGTCTAGAATGATTCGGCAAGTTGTCTAGAACAAATTCGGGGAGTTGTCTAGAACGATTCGAGGAGTTGCATAGAATGATTCAGCAAGTTGTCTAGAACGATTTGGCGACTTGTCTATAACATTTCGGCGACTTGTCTAGAACGATTCGGCGAGTTGTCTAGAACGATTCGGCGACTTGTCTAGAACGATTCGGCGAGTTGTCTAGAACGATTCGGCGACTTGCTTAGAACGATTCTGTGAGTTGTCTAGAATGATTCCACGAGTTGTGTAGAACGATTCGGCGAGTTGTCTAGCACAATTCGACGAGTTGTCTAGAACGATTCGGCGAGTTGTCTAGAACAATTCAGCGACTTGTCTAGAACGTTTTGGCCAGCTATCTAGAAGGATTCGGCAAGTTGTCTAGAATGATTCGGCGAGTTGTCTAGAATGATACGACGAGTTGTCTAGAAAGATTCAGCGGGTTGTCTAGAACGATTCGGCGAATTGTCTATAGCATTTCGGCGACTTGTCTAGAACGATTTGGTGAGTTGTCTAGAACGATTCGGGGAATTTTCCAGGACGATCCGGCGAGTTGTCTAGAACGATTCGCCGAGTTGTCTAGAACGATTCGGAGAGTTGTCTAGAACGATTCGGTAAATTGTCTAGAATGATACGGCGAGTTGTCTAGAATGATTCGGTGAGTTTTCTAGATCGATTCGGCAACTTGTCTAGAACGATTCGGCGAGTTGTCTAAAACGATTGGACGAGTTGTCTAGAACGATTCGGGGAGTTGTCTAGAACGATTTGATGAGTTGTCTAGAACGATTCGGCAAGTTTTCTTGGACAATTCGGCGAGTTGTCTAGAGCGATTCGGCGAGTTGTCTAGAACGATTCGGCAAATTGTCTAGAACGATTTGACGAGTTATCTAGAACAATTCGGCGAGTTTTCTAGAACGATTCGGCGACTTGTCTAGAACGATTCGGCGACTTGTCTAGAACGATTCCACGAGTTGTCTAGAACAATTCGGCGTGTTGTCTAGTGCGATTCGGCGAGTTGTTTAGAACAATTCGGCAAATTGTCTAGAACGATTTGACGAGTTATCTAGAACAATTCGGCGAGTTGTCTAGAACGATACGGCGAGTTGTCTAGAATGATTCGGTAAGTTTTCTAGATCGATACGGCAACTTGTCTAGAACAATTCGGCGAGTTGTCTAGAACGAATTGATGAGTTTTCTAGAACGATTCGGCAAATTTTCTAGAACGATTCGGCAATTTGTCTAGAACGATTCGAAGAGTTGTCTAGAACGATTCAGCAAGTTTTCTAGAACGATTCTGCGACTTATCTAGAACGATTCGGCGACTTGTCTAGAACGATTCAACGAGTTGTCTAGAACGATTCGGCGAGTTGTCTAGAACGATTTAGCAAGTTTTCTAGAACGATTCCACGAGTTGTCTAGAACAATTCGGCGAGTTGTCTAGAGCGATTCCGCGAGTTGTTTAGAACGATTCGGCAAATTGTCTAGAACGATTCGTCGAGTTGTCTAGAATGATTCGGTGATTTTTCTAGAACGATTCGGCGAGTTGTCTAGAACAATTCGTCGAGTTGTCTAGAACAATTCAGCGAGTTGTCTAGAACGATACTGCTAGTTGTCTAGAATGATTCAGCGAGTTGTCTAGAACGATTCGGCGAGTTGTCTAGAACGATTTGGTGAGTTGTCTAGAACGATTCGGCGAGTTTTCTAGGACAATCCGGCGAGTTGTCTAGAACAAATTCGGGGAGTTGTCTAGAACGATTCGAGGAGTTGCATAGAATGATTCAGCAAGTTGTCTAGAACGATTTGGCGACTTGTCTATAACATTTCGGCGACTTGTCTAGAACGATTTGGTGAGTTGTCTAGAGCGTTTCGACAAATTTTCCAGGACGATTCGGCGAGTTGTCTAGAACGATTCGGTAAGTTTTCTAGGACGATCCGGCAAGTTGTCTAGAACGATTCGGAGAGTTGTCTAGAACGAATCGGTGAGTTATCTTGAATGATTCGGCGAGTTGTCTAGAACGATTCGGCGAGTTGTCTAGAATGATTCGGCGAGTTGTCTAGAATGATTCGGCGAGTTGTCCAGAACGATTCGGCGAGTTGTCTAGAACAATTCGACGAGCTGTCTAGAACGATTCGGTGAGTTGTCTAGAACGATTCCACGAGTTGTCTAGAACGATTCGGCGAGTTGTCTAGAACAATTAGGCGAGTTGTCTAGAACGATTCGACGAGTTTTCTAGAATGATTCTGCGACTTGTCTAGAAAGAATCGGCGAGTTGTCTAGAACGATTCGACGAGTTGTCTAGAACGATTCGGCGAGTTGTCTAGAACGATTCGGCGAGTTTTCTAGAACGATTCTGCGACTTGTCTAGAAAGAATCGGCGAGTTGTCCAGAACGATTCGGCGAGTTGTCTAGAACGATTCGGCGAGTTTTCTAGAACGATTCTGCGACTTTTCTAGAAAGAATCGGCGAGTTGTCTAGAACGATTCGGCGACTTTTCTAGAATGAATCGGCGAGTTGTCTAGAAGGATTTGGCGAGATGTTTAGAACGATTCTAATAGTTGTCTAGAACGATTCGTCAAGCTGTCTACAATGATTCGGCGAGTTTTCTAGAATGATTCGACGAGATGTCTAGAATGATTCGGCAAGTTGTCTAGAACAATTCGTCGAGTTGTCTAGAACAATTCGGCGAGTTGTCTAGAACGATACTGCGAGTTGTCTAGAATGATTCGGCGAGTTTTCTAGAACGATTCGGCGACTTGTCTAGAACGATTCGGCGAGTTGTCTAGAACGATTCGACGAGTTGTCTAGAACAATTCGGCGAGTTGTCTACAGCGATTTGGTGAGTTGTCTAAAACGATTCGGCGAGTTTTCTAGGACGATCCGGAGAGTTGTCTAGAATGATTCGGAGAGTTGTCTAGAACAAATCGGCGAGTTGTCTAGAATGATTCGGCGACTTGTCTAGAATGATACGGCGAGTTGTCTAGAAGGATTCGGCGAGATGTCTAGAACGATTCCACGAGTTGTCTAGAACAATTCGGCAAGTTGACTAGAGCGATTCGGCGAGCTGTCTAGAATGATTTGGAAAATTGTCAAGAACGATTCGGCGAGTTGTCTAGAATGATTCGGCGAGTTTTCTAGATCGATTCGGCAACTTGTCTAGAACGATTCGGCGAGTTGTCTAGAACGATTCGACGAGTTGTCTCGAACGATTCGGCGAGTTGTCTAGAACGATTTGACGAGTTATCTAGAACAATTCGGCGAGTTGTCTAGAACGATTCGGCGAGTTGTCTAGAATGATTCGGTGAGTTTTCTAGATCGATTCGGCAACTTGTCTAGAACAATTCGGCGAGTTGTCTAGAACGATTTGATGAGTTTTCTAGAACGATTCGGCAAATTTTCTAGGACGATTCGGCAAGTTGTCTAAAACAATTCGGCGAGTTGTCTAGAACGATACTGCGAGTTGTCTAGAATGATTCGGCGAGTTTTCTAGAACGATTCGGCGACTTGTCTAGAACGATTCGGCGAGTTGTCTAGAACGATTCGACGAGTTGTCTAGAACAATTCGGCGAGTTGTCTACAGCGATTTGGTGAGTTGTCTAAAACGATTCGGCGAGTTTTCTAGGACGATCCGGAGAGTTGTCTAGAATGATTCGGAGAGTTGTCTAGAACAAATCGGCGAGTTGTCTAGAATGATTCGGCGACTTGTCTAGAATGATACGGCGAGTTGTCTAGAAGGATTCGGCGAGATGTCTAGAACGATTCCACGAGTTGTCTAGAACAATTCGGCAAGTTGTCTAGAGCGATTCGGCGAGCTGTCTAGAATGATTCGGCGAGTTTTCTAGATCGATTCGGCAACTTGTCTAGAACGATTCGGCGAGTTGTCTAGAACGATTCGACGAGTTGTCTCGAACGATTCGGCGAGTTGTCTAGGACGATTTGACGAGTTATCTAGAACAATTCGGCGAGTTGTCTAGAACGATTCGGCGAGTTGTCTAGAATGATTCGGTGAGTTTTCTAGATCGATTCGGCAACTTGTCTAGAACAATTCGGCGAGTTGTCTAGAACGATTTGATGAGTTTTCTAGAACGATTCGGCAAATTTTCTAGGACGATTCGGCAAGTTGTCTAAAACGATTCGAAGAGTTGTCTAGAACGATTTAGCAAGTTTTCTAGAACGATTCTGCGACTTATCTAGAACGATTCGGCGACTTGTCTAGAACGATTCAACGAGTTGTCTAGAACGATTCGGCGAGTTGTCTAGAAAGATTTGGTGATGTGTCTAGAACGATTCGTCGAGTTTTCTAGAACGATTCGGCGAGTTGTCTAGAACGATTCAGCAAGTTTTCTAGAACGATTCCACGAGTTGTCTAGAACAATTCGGCGAGTTGTCTAGAGCGATTCGGCGAGTTGTTTAGAACGATTCGGCAAATTGTCTAGAACGATTTGACGAGTTTTCTAGGACAATTCGGCGAGTTTTCTAGAACGATTCGGCGACTTGTCTAGAACGATTCCACGAGTTGTCTAGAACAATTCGGCGAGATGTCTAGAGCGATACAGCGAATTGTTTAGAACGATTCGGCAAATTGTCTAGAACGATTTGACGTGTTATCTAGAACAATTCGGCGAGTTGTCTAGAACGATTTGATGAGTTTTCTAGAACGATTCGGCAAATTTTCTAGAACGATTCGGCGACTTATCTAGAACGATTCGGTGACTTGTCCAGAACGATTCGGCGATTTGACTAAAACCATTCGGTGAGTTGTCTAGAACGATTCCACGGGTTGTCTAGAACAATTCGGCGAGTTGTCTAGAGCGATTCGGCGAGTTGTCTAGAACGATTCGGCAAATTGTCTAGAACGATTCGACGAGTTGTCTAGAACGATTCGGCGAGTTGTCTAGAACGATTCGGCGACTTGTCTAGAACGATTCGGCGAGTTGTCTAGAACGATTCGGCGACTTGCTTAGAACGATTCTGTGAGTTGTCTAGAATGATTCCACGAGTTGTGTAGAACGATTCGGCGAGTTGTCTAGCACAATTCGACGAGTTGTCTAGAACGATTCGGCGAGTTGTCTAGAACAATTCAGCGACTTGTCTAGAACGTTTTGGCGAGTTATCTAGAAAGATTCGGCAAGTCGTCTAGAATGATTCGGCGAGTTGTCTAGAATGATACGACGAGTTGTCTAGAAAGATTCAGCGGGTTGTCTAGAACGATTCGGCGAGTTGTCAATAGCATTTCGGCGACTTGTCTAGAACGATTTGGTGAGTTGTCTAGAACGATTCGGCGAATTTTCCAGGACGATCCGGCGAGTTGTCTAGAACGATTCGCCGAGTTGTCTAGAACGATTCGGAGAGTTGTCTAGAACGATTCGGCAAATTTTTTAGTACCATTCGGCGAGTTGTCTAGAACGATTCGAAGAGTTGTCTAGAACGATTCGAAGAGTTGTCTAGAACGATTCGAAGAGTTGTCTAGAACGATTCTAAGAGTTTTCTAGAACGATTCGGCGATTTATCTAGAACGATTCTGCGACTTGTCTAGAACGATTCGGCGAGTTGTCTAGAACGATTCGACGAGTTGTCCAGAACGATTCGGCGAGTTGTCTAGAACGATTTGATGAGTTGTCTAGAACGATTCGCAAGTTTTCTAGAACAATTCGGCGAGTTGTCTAGAACGATTCAGCGACTTGTCTAGAACTATTTGGTGAGTTGTCTCGAACGATTCGGCGAATTTTCCAGGATGATTCGGCGAGTTGTCTAGAACGATTCGGCGAGTTGTCTAGAACGATTCGGCGAGTTTTCTAGAACGATTCGGAGAGTTGTCTAGAACGATTCGGCAAATTGTCTAGAACGATACGGCGAGTTGTCTAGAATGATTCGGTGAGTTTTCTAGATCGATTCGGCAACTTGTCTAGAACGATTCGGCGAGTTGTCTAGAACGATTGGACGAGTTGTCCAGAACGATTCGGTGAGTTGTCTAGAACGATTTGATGAGTTGTCTAGAACGATTCGGCAAGTTTTCTAGAACAATTCGGCGAGTTGTCTAGAGCGATTCGGCGAGTTGTCTAGAACGATTCGGCAAATTGTCTAGAACGATGTGACGAGTTATCTAGAACGATTCGGCGACTTGTCTAGAACGATTCGGCAACTTGTCTAGAACGATTCAACGAGTTGTCTAGAACGATTCGGCGAGTTGTCTAGAAAGATTTGGTGATGTGTCTAGAACGATTCGTCGAGTTTTCTAGAACGATTCGGCGAGTTGTCTAGAACGATTCAGCAAGTTTTCTAGAACGATTCCACGAGTTGTCTAGAACAATTCGGCGAGTTGTCTAGAGCGATTCGGCGAGTTGTTTAGAACGATTCGGCAAATTGTCTAGAACGATTTGACGAGTTTTCTAGGACAATTCGGCGAGTTTTCTAGAACGATTCGGCGACTTGTCTAGAACGATTCGGCGACTTGTCTAGAACGATTCCACGAGTTGTCTAGAACAATTCGGCGAGATGTCTAGAGCGATTCGGCGAATTGTTTAGAACGATTCGGCAAATTGTCTAGAACGATTTGACGTGTTATCTAGAACAATTCGGCGAGTTGTCTAGAACGATTTGATGAGTTTTCTAGAACGATTCGGCAAATTTTCTAGAACGATTCGGCGACTTATCTAGAACGATTCGGTGACTTGTCCAGAACGATTCGGCGATTTGACTAAAACCATTCGGTGAGTTGTCTAGAACGATTCCACGGGTTGTCTAGAACAATTCGGCGAGTTGTCTAGAGCGATTCGGCGAGTTGTCTAGAACGATTCGGCAAATTGTCTAGAACGATTCGACGAGTTGTCTAGAACGATTCGGCGAGTTGTCTAGAACGATTCGGCGACTTGTCTAGAACGATTCCGCGAGTTGTCTAGAACGATTCGGCGACTTGCTTAGAACGATTCTGTGAGTTGTCTAGAATGATTCCACGAGTTGTGTAGAACGATTCGGCGAGTTGTCTAGCACAATTCGACGAGTTGTCTAGAACGATTCGGCGAGTTGTCTAGAACAATTCAGCGACTTGTCTAGAACGTTTTGGCGAGTTATCTAGAAAGATTCGGCAAGTCGTCTAGAATGATTCGGCGAGTTGTCTAGAATGATACGACGAGTTGTCTAGAAAGATTCAGCGGGTTGTCTAGAACGATTCGGCGAGTTGTCAATAGCATTTCGGCGACTTGTCTAGAACGATTTGGTGAGTTGTCTAGAACGATTCGGCGAATTTTCCAGGACGATCCGGCGAGTTGTCTAGAACGATTCGCCGAGTTGTCTAGAACGATTCGGAGAGTTGTCTAGAACGATTCGGCAAATTTTTTAGTACCATTCGGCGAGTTGTCTAGAACGATTCGAAGAGTTGTCTAGAACGATTCGAAGAGTTGTCTAGAACGATTCGAAGAGTTGTCTAGAACGATTCTAAGAGTTTTCTAGAACGATTCGGCGATTTATCTAGAACGATTCTGCGACTTGTCTAGAACGATTCGGCGAGTTGTCTAGAACGATTCGACGAGTTGTCCAGAACGATTCGGCGAGTTGTCTAGAACGATTTGATGAGTTGTCTAGAACGATTCGCAAGTTTTCTAGAACAATTCGGCGAGTTGTCTAGAACGATTCAGCGACTTGTCTAGAACTATTTGGTGAGTTGTCTCGAACGATTCGGCGAATTTTCCAGGATGATTCGGCGAGTTGTCTAGAACGATTCGGCGAGTTGTCTAGAACGATTCGGCGAGTTTTCTAGAACGATTCGGAGAGTTGTCTAGAACGATTCGGCAAATTGTCTAGAACGATACGGCGAGTTGTCTAGAATGATTCGGTGAGTTTTCTAGATCGATTCGGCAACTTGTCTAGAACGATTCGGCGAGTTGTCTAGAACGATTGGACGAGTTGTCCAGAACGATTCGGTGAGTTGTCTAGAACGATTTGATGAGTTGTCTAGAACGATTCGGCAAGTTTTCTAGAACAATTCGGCGAGTTGTCTAGAGCGATTCGGCGAGTTGTCTAGAACGATTCGGCAAATTGTCTAGAACGATGTGACGAGTTATCTAGAACGATTCGGCGACTTGTCTAGAACGATTCGGCAACTTGTCTAGAACGATTCAACGAGTTGTCTAGAACGATTCGGCGAGTTGTCTAGAAAGATTTGGTGATGTGTCTAGAACGATTCGTCGAGTTTTCTAGAACGATTCGGCGAGTTGTCTAGAACGATTCAGCAAGTTTTCTAGAACGATTCCACGAGTTGTCTAGAACAATTCGGCGAGTTGTCTAGAGCGATTCGGCGAGTTGTTTAGAACGATTCGGCAAATTGTCTAGAACGATTTGACGAGTTTTCTAGGACAATTCGGCGAGTTTTCTAGAACGATTCGGCGACTTGTCTAGAACGATTCGGCGACTTGTCTAGAACGATTCCACGAGTTGTCTAGAACAATTCGGCGAGATGTCTAGAGCGATTCGGCGAATTGTTTAGAACGATTCGGCAAATTGTCTAGAACGATTTGACGTGTTATCTAGAACAATTCGGCGAGTTGTCTAGAACGATTTGATGAGTTTTCTAGAACGATTCGGCAAATTTTCTAGAACGATTCGGCGACTTATCTAGAACGATTCGGTGACTTGTCCAGAACGATTCGGCGATTTGACTAGAACCATTCGGTGAGTTGTCTAGAACGATTCCACGGGTTGTCTAGAACAATTCGGCGAGTTGTCTAGAGCGATTCGGCGAGTTGTCTAGAACTATTCGGCAAATTGTCTAGAACGATTCGACGAGTTGTCTAGAACGATTCGGCGAGTTGTCTAGAACGATTCGGCGACTTGTCTAGAACGATTCGGCGAGTTGTCTAGAACGATTCGGCGACTTGCTTAGAACGATTCTGTGAGTTGTCTAGAATGATTCCACGAGTTGTGTAGAACGATTCGGCGAGTTGTCTAGCACAATTCGACGAGTTGTCTAGAACGATTCGGCGAGTTGTCTAGAACAATTCAGCGACTTGTCTAGAACGTTTAGGCGAGTTATCTAGAAGGATTCGGCAAGTCGTCTAGAATGATTCGGCGAGTTGTCTAGAATGATACGACGAGTTGTCTAGAAAGATTCAGCGGGTTGTCTAGAACGATTCGGCGAGTTGTCTATAGCATTTCGGCGACTTGTCTAGAACGATTTGGTGAGTTGTCTAGAACGATTCGGCGAATTTTCCAGGACGATCCGGCGAGTTGTCTAGAACGATTCGCCGAGTTGTCTAGAACGATTCGGTAAATTTTTTAGTACCATTCGGCGAGTTGTCTAGAACGATTCGAAGAGTTGTCTAGAACGATTCGAAGAGTTGTCTAGAACGATTCGAAGAGTTGTCTAGAACGATTCTAAGAGTTTTCTAGAACGATTCGGCGATTTATCTAGAACGATTCTGCGACTTGTCTAGAACGATTCGGCGAGTTGTCTAGAACGATTCGACGAGTTGTCCAGAACGATTCGGCGAGTTGTCTAGAACGATTTGATGAGTTGTCTAGAACGATTCGCAAGTTTTCTAGAACAATTCGGCGAGTTGTCTAGAACGATTCAGCGACTTGTCTAGAACTATTTGGTGAGTTGTCTCGAACGATTCGGCGAATTTTCCAGGATGATTCGGCGAGTTGTCTAGAACGATTCGGCGAGTTGTCTAGAACGATTCGGCGAGTTTTCTAGAACGATTCGGAGAGTTGTCTAGAACGATTCGGCAAATTGTCTAGAACGATACGGCGAGTTGTCTAGAATGATTCGGTGAGTTTTCTAGATCGATTCGGCAACTTGTCTAGAACGATTCGGCGAGTTGTCTAGAACGATTGGACGAGTTGTCCAAAACGATTCGGTGAGTTGTCTAGAACGATTTGATGAGTTGTCTAGAACGATTCGGCAAGTTTTCTAGAACAATTCGGCGAGTTGTCTAGAGCGATTCGGCGAGTTGTCTAGAACGATTCGGCAAATTGTCTAGAACGATGTGACGAGTTATCTAGAACGATTCGGCGACTTGTCTAGAACGATTCGGCGACTTGTCTAGAACGATTCCACGAGTTGTCTAGAACAATTCGGCGTGTTGTCTAGAGCGATTCGGCGAGTTGTTTAGAACAATTCGGCAAATTGTCTAGAATGATTTGACGAGTTATCTAGAACAATTCGGCGAGTTGTCTAGAACGATACGGCGAGCTGTCTAGAATGATTCGGTAAGTTTTCTAGATCGATTCCGCAACTTGTCTAGAACAATTCGGCGAGTTGTCTAGAACGATTTGATGAGTTTTCTAGAACGATTCGGCAAATTTTTTAGAACGATTCGGCGAGTTGTCTAGAACGATTCGAAGTGTTGTCTAGAACGATTCGAAGAGTTGTCTAGAACGATTCGAAGAGTTGTCTAGAACGATTCTAAGAGTTTTCTAGAGCGATTCGGCGATTTATCTAGAACGATTCTGCGACTTGTCTAGAACGATTCGGCGAGTTGTCTAGAACGATTCGACGAGTTGTCCAGAACGATTCGGGGAGTTGTCTAGAACGATTTGATTAGTTGTCTAGAACGATTCGGAAAGTTTTCTAGAACAATTCGGCGATTTGTCTAGAACGATTCAGCGACTTGTCTAGGACGATTTGGTGAGTTGTCTCGAACGATTCGGCGAATTTTCCAGGAAGATCCGGCGAGTTGTCTAGAACGATTCGGCGAGTTGTCTAGAACGATTCGGCGAGTTGTCTAGTACGATTCGGCAGGTTGTCTAGAACGATTCGGAGACATGTCTAGCACGATTCGGCGAGTTGTCTAGAAAGATTCGGCGGGATGTCTAGAACGATTCGGCGAGTTGTCTAGAGCCATTTGGCGAGTTGTCTAGAATGATTCGGCGAGTTTTCTAGAACGATCCGGTTAGTTGTCTAGAACGATTCGGCGAGTTTTCTATTGCATTTCTGCGACTTGTCTAGAACGATACGGCGAGTTGTCTAGAACGATTCGGAGAATTTTCCAGGACGATCCGGCGAGTTGTCCAAAACGAATCGGCAAGTTGTCTAGAACGATACAACGAGTTGTCTAGAATGATTCAGCTTGTTGTCTAGAACGATTCAGCGAGTTGTCTAGAGCGATTCGGCGAATTGTTTAGAACGATTCGGCAAATTGTCTAGAACGATTTGACGTGTTATCTAGAACAATTCGGCGAGTTGTCTAGAACGATTTGATGAGTTTTCTAGAACGATTCGGCAAATTTTCTAGAACGATTCGGCGACTTATCTAGAACGATTCGGTGACTTGTCCAGAACGATTCGGCGATTTGACTAGAACCATTCGGTGAGTTGTCTAGAACGATTCCACGGGTTGTCTAGAACAATTCGGCGAGTTGTCTAGAGCGATTCGGCGAGTTGTCTAGAACGATTCGGCAAATTGTCTAGAACGATTCGACGAGTTGTCTAGAACGATTCGGCGAGTTGTCTAGAACGATTCGGCGACTTGTCTAGAACGATTCGGCGAGTTGTCTAGAACGATTCGGCGACTTGCTTAGAACGATTCTGTGAGTTGTCTAGAATGATTCCACGAGTTGTGTAGAACGATTCGGCGAGTTGTCTAGCACAATTCGACGAGTTGTCTAGAACGATTCGGCGAGTTGTCTAGAACAATTCAGCGACTTGTCTAGAACGTTTAGGCGAGTTATCTAGAAGGATTCGGCAAGTCGTCTAGAATGATTCGGCGAGTTGTCTAGAATGATACGACGAGTTGTCTAGAAAGATTCAGCGGGTTGTCTAGAACGATTCGGCGAGTTGTCTATAGCATTTCGGCGACTTGTCTAGAACGATTTGGTGAGTTGTCTAGAACGATTCGGCGAATTTTCCAGGACGATCCGGCGAGTTGTCTAGAACGATTCGCCGAGTTGTCTAGAACGATTCGGTAAATTTTTTAGTACCATTCGGCGAGTTGTCTAGAACGATTCGAAGAGTTGTCTAGAACGATTCGAAGAGTTGTCTAGAACGATTCGAAGAGTTGTCTAGAACGATTCTAAGAGTTTTCTAGAACGATTCGGCGATTTATCTAGAACGATTCTGCGACTTGTCTAGAACGATTCGGCGAGTTGTCTAGAACGATTCGACGAGTTGTCCAGAACGATTCGGCGAGTTGTCTAGAACGATTTGATGAGTTGTCTAGAACGATTCGCAAGTTTTCTAGAACAATTCGGCGAGTTGTCTAGAACGATTCAGCGACTTGTCTAGAACTATTTGGTGAGTTGTCTCGAACGATTCGGCGAATTTTCCAGGATGATTCGGCGAGTTGTCTAGAACGATTCGGCGAGTTGTCTAGAACGATTCGGCGAGTTTTCTAGAACGATTCGGAGAGTTGTCTAGAACGATTCGGCAAATTGTCTAGAACGATACGGCGAGTTGTCTAGAATGATTCGGTGAGTTTTCTAGATCGATTCGGCAACTTGTCTAGAACGATTCGGCGAGTTGTCTAGAACGATTGGACGAGTTGTCCAAAACGATTCGGTGAGTTGTCTAGAACGATTTGATGAGTTGTCTAGAACGATTCGGCAAGTTTTCTAGAACAATTCGGCGAGTTGTCTAGAGCGATTCGGCGAGTTGTCTAGAACGATTCGGCAAATTGTCTAGAACGATGTGACGAGTTATCTAGAACGATTCGGCGACTTGTCTAGAACGATTCGGCGACTTGTCTAGAACGATTCCACGAGTTGTCTAGAACAATTCGGCGTGTTGTCTAGAGCGATTCGGCGAGTTGTTTAGAACAATTCGGCAAATTGTCTAGAATGATTTGACGAGTTATCTAGAACAATTCGGCGAGTTGTCTAGAACGATACGGCGAGCTGTCTAGAATGATTCGGTAAGTTTTCTAGATCGATTCCGCAACTTGTCTAGAACAATTCGGCGAGTTATCTAGAACGATTTGATGAGTTTTCTAGAACGATTCGGCAAATTTTTTAGAACGATTCGGCGAGTTGTCTAGAACGATTCGAAGTGTTGTCTAGAACGATTCGAAGAGTTGTCTAGAACGATTCGAAGAGTTGTCTAGAACGATTCTAAGAGTTTTCTAGAGCGATTCGGCGATTTATCTAGAACGATTCTGCGACTTGTCTAGAACGATTCGGCGAGTTGTCTAGAACGATTCGACGAGTTGTCCAGAACGATTCGGGGAGTTGTCTAGAACGATTTGATTAGTTGTCTAGAACGATTCGGAAAGTTTTCTAGAACAATTCGGCGATTTGTCTAGAACGATTCAGCGACTTGTCTAGGACGATTTGGTGAGTTGTCTCGAACGATTCGGCGAATTTTCCAGGAAGATCCGGCGAGTTGTCTAGAACGATTCGGCGAGTTGTCTAGAACGATTCGGCGAGTTGTCTAGTACGATTCGGCAGGTTGTCTAGAACGATTCGGAGACATGTCTAGCACGATTCGGCGAGTTGTCTAGAAAGATTCGGCGGGATGTCTAGAACGATTCGGCGAGTTGTCTAGAGCCATTTGGCGAGTTGTCTAGAATGATTCGGCGAGTTTTCTAGAACGATCCGGTTAGTTGTCTAGAACGATTCGGCGAGTTTTCTATTGCATTTCTGCGACTTGTCTAGAACGATACGGCGAGTTGTCTAGAACGATTCGGAGAATTTTCCAGGACGATCCGGCGAGTTGTCCAAAACGAATCGGCAAGTTGTCTAGAACGATACAACGAGTTGTCTAGAATGATTCAGCTTGTTGTCTAGAACGATTCAGCGAGTTGTCTAGAACGATTCGGCGAGTTGTCTAGAACGATTCGGGGAGTTGTCTAGAACGATTTAGCGAGTTGTCTAGAACGATTCTGCGAGTTGTCTAGAACAATTTGGCGAGTTTTCTAGAACGATTGGGCGGGATGTCTAGAACGATTCGGCGAGTGTGTCTAGTGCCATTTGGCGAGATGTCTAGAACGATTCGGCGAATTGTCTAGAACGATTCGGCGAGTTGTCTAGAACGATTCGGCCACTTGTCTAGATCGATTCGGCGACTTGACTATAGCGATTCAGCGACTTGTCTAGAACGATTTGGTGAGTTGTATAGAACGATTCCACGAGTTGTCTAGAACAATTCGGCGAGTTGTCTAGAACGATACGGCGAGTTGTCTAGAACGATACGGCGAGTTGTCTAGAATGATTCGGCGAGATTTCTATTACGATTCGGCGACTTGTCTAGAACGATTCCGCGAGTTGTCTAGAACGATTCGATGAGTTGTCTAGAACGATTCGGCGAGTTGTCTAGAACGATTTGGTGAGTTGTCTAGAACGATTCGGCGAGTTTTCTAGGACGATTTGGTGAGTTGTCTAGAACGATTCCACGGATTGTCTAGAACAATTCGTCGAGTTGTCTAGAACTATTCGGCAAGTTGTCTAGAACGATACGGCGAGTTGTCTAGAATGATTCGGCGAGTTTTCTAGAACGATTCGGCGACTTGTCTAGAGCGATTCGGCGAGTTGTCTAGAACGATTTGACGAGTTGTCTAGAACGATTCGGCGAGTTGTCTAGAGCGATTCGGCGAGTTGTCTAGAACGATTCGGCAAATTGTCTAGAACGATTCGACGAGTTGTCTAGAACGATTCGGCGAGTTGTCTAGAACGATTCGGCGACTTGTCTAGAACGATTCGGCGAGTTGTCTAGAACGATTCGGCGACTTGCTTAGAACGATTCTGTGAGTTGTCTAGAATGATTCCACGAGTTGTGTAGAACGATTCGGCGAGTTGTCTAGCACAATTCGACGAGTTGTCTAGAACGATTCGGCGAGTTGTCTAGAACAATTCAGCGACTTGTCTAGAACGTTTTGGCGAGCTATCTAGAAGGATTCGGCAAGTTGTCTAGAATGATTCGGCGAGTTGTCTAGAATGATACGACGAGTTGTCTAGAAAGATTCAGCGGGTTGTCTAGAACGATTCGGCGAATTGTCTATAGCATTTCGGCGACTTGTCTAGAACGATTTGGTGATTTGTCTAGAACGATTCGGCGAATTTTCCAGGACGATCCGGCGAGTTGTCTAGAATGATTCGCCGAGTTGTCTAGAACGATTCGGAGAGTTGTCTAGAACGATTCGGTAAATTGTCTAGAACGATACGGCGAGTTGTCTAGAATGATTCGGTGAGTTTTCTAGATCGATTCGGCAACTTGTCTAGAACGATTCGGCGAGTTGTCTAGAACGATACGGCGAGTTGTCTAGAATGATTCGGTAAGTTTTCTAGATCGATTCAGCAACTTGTCTAGAACAATTCGGCGAGTTGTCTAGAACGATTTGATGAGTTTTCTAGAACGATTCGGCAAATTTTTTAGTACCATTCCGCGAGTTGTCTAGAACGATTCGAAGAGTTGTCTAGAACGATTCGAAGAGTTGTCTAGAACGATTCGAAGAGTTGTCTAGAACGATTCGAAGAGTTGTCTAGAACGATTCTAAGAGTTTTCTAGAACGATTCGGCGATTTATCTAGAACGATTCTGCGACTTGTCTAGAACGATTCGGCGAGTTGTCTAGAACGATTCGACGAGTTGTCCAGTACGATTCGGGGAGTTGTCTAGAACGATTTGATGAGTTGTCTAGAACGATTCGGCAAGTTTTCTAGTACAATTCGGCGAGTTGCCTAGAACGATTCAGCGACTTGTCTAGAACTATTTGGTGAGTTGTCTCGAACGATTCGGCGAATTTTCCAGGATGATCCGGCGAGTTGTCTAGAACGATTCGGCTAGTTGTCTAGAACGATTCGGCGAGTTTTCTAGAACGATTCGGACAGTTGTCTAGAACGATTCGGCAAATTGTCTAGAACGATACGGCGAGTTGTCTAGAATGATTCGGTGAGTTTTCTAGATCGATTCGGCAACTTGTCTAGAACGATTCGGCGAGTTGTCTAGAATGATTGGACGAGTTGTCCAGAACGATTCGGGGAGTTGTCTAGAACGATTTGATGAGTTGTCTAGAACGATTCGGCAAGTTTTCTAGAACAATTCGGCGAGTTGTCTAGAGCGATTCGGCGAGTTGTCTAGAACGATTCGGCAAATTGTCTAGAACGATGTGACGAGTTATCTAGAACAATTCGGCGAGTTTTCTAGAACGATTCGGCGACTTGTCTAGAACGATTCGGCGACTTGTCTAGAACGATTCCACGAGTTGTCTAGAACAATTCGGCGTGTTGTCTAGAGCGATTCGGCGAGTTGTTTAGAACAATTCGGCAAATTGTCTAGAACGATTTGACGAGTTATCTAGAACAATTCGGCGAGTTGTCTAGAACGATACGGCGAGTTGTCTAGAATGATTCGGTAAGTTTTATAGATCGATTCGGCAACTTGTCTAGAACAATTCGGCGAGTTATCTAGAACAATTCGGCGAGTTGTCTAGAACGATACGGCGAGTTGTCTAGAATGATTCGGTAAGTTTTATAGATCGATTCGGCAACTTGTCTAGAACAATTCGGCAAGTTGTCTAGAACGATTCGAAGAGTTGTCTAGAACGATTCGAAGAGTTGTCTAGTACGATTCTAAGAGTTTTCTAGAGCGATTCGGCGATTTATCTAGAACGATTCTGCGACTTGTCTAGAACGATTCGGCGAGTCGTCTAGAACGATTCGACGAGTTGTCCAGAACGATTCGGGGAGTTGTCTAGAACGATTTGATGAGTTGTCTAGAACGATTCGGCAAGTTTTCTAGAACAATTCGGCGAGTTGTCTAGAACGATTCAGCGACTTGTCTAGAACTATTTGGTGAGTTGTCTCGAACGATTCGGCGAATTTTCCAGGATGATCCGGCGAGTTGTCTAGAACGATTCGGCGAGTTGTCTAGAACGATTCGGCAGGTTGTCTAGAACGATTCGGAGACATGTCTAGCACGATTCGGCGAGTTGTCTAGAAAGATTCGGCGGGATGTCTAGAACGATTCGGCGAGTTGTCTAGAGCCATTTGGCGAGTTGTCTAGAATGATTTGGCGAGTTTTCTAGAACGATCCGGCGAGTTGTCTAGAACGATTCGGCGAGTTTTCTATTGCATTTCTGCGACTTGTCTAGAACGATACGGCGAGTTGTCTAGAACGATTCGGAGAATTTTCCAGGACGATCCGGCGAGTTGTCCAGAACGAATCGGCAAGTTGTCTAGAACGATACAACGAGTTGTCTAGAATGATTCAGCTTGTTGTCTAGAACGATTCAGCGAGTTGTCTAGAACGATTCGGCGAGTTGTCTAGAACGATTCGGCGAGTTTTCTAGAACGAGTTAGCGAGTTGTCTAGAACGATTCTGCGAGTTGTCTAGAACAATTCGGCGAGTTTTCTAGAACGATTGGGCGGGATGTCTAGAACGATTCGGCGAGTTGTCTAGTGCCATTTGGCGAGTTGTCTAGAACGATTCGGCGAATTGTCTAGAACGATTCGGGGAGTTGTCTAGAACGATTCGGCGAGTTGTCTAGAACGATTCGGCCACTTGTCTAGATCGATTCGGCGACTTGACTATAGCGATTCAGCGACTTGTCTAGAACGATTCGGTGAGTTGTCTAGAACGATTCCACGAGTTATCTAGAACAATTCGTCAAGTTGTCTAGAACAATTCGGCGAGTTGTCTAGAACGATACGGCGAGTTGTCTAGAACGATACGGCGAGTTGTCTAGAATGATTCGGCGAGATTTCTATTACGATTCGGCGACTTGTCTAGAACGATTCGGCGAGTTGTCTAGAACGATTCGATGAGTTGTCTAGAACGATTCGGCGAGTTGTCTAGAACGATTTGGTGACTTGTCTAGAACGATTCGGCGAGTTTTCTAGGACGATTTGGTGAGTTGTCTAGAACGATTCCACGGGTTGTCTAGAACAATTCGTCGAGTTGTCTAGAACTATTCGGCGAGTTGTCTAGAACGATACGGCGAGTTGTCTAGAATGATTCGGCGAGTTTTCTAGAACGAATCGGCGACTTGTCTAGAACGATTCGGCGAGTTGTCTAGAACGATTTGACGAGTTGTCTAGAACGATTCGGCGAGTTGTCTAGAACGATTTGGTGAGTTGTCTAGAACGATTCGGCGAGTTTTCTAGGACAATCCGGCGAGTTGTCTAGAATGATTCGGGGAGTTGTCTAAAACGAATCGGCAAGTTGTCTAGAACGATATAGCGAGTTGTCTAGAATGATTCAGCGGATTGTCTAGAACGATTCGGCGAGTTGTCTATAACATTTCGGCGATTTGTCTAAAACGATTTGGTGAGTTGTCTAGAATGTTTCGTCAAATTTTCCAGGACGATTCGGCGAATTCTATAGAACGATTCGGCGAGTTGTCTAGAACGATTCAGCGAGTTGTCTAGAACGATTTAGCGAGTTGTCTAGAACGATTCGGCGAGTTTACTAGGACGATCCGGCGAATTGTCTAGAACGATTCGACAAGTTGTCTAGAACGAATAGGCGAGTTGTCTAGAACGATTCGGCGACTTGTCTAGAACGATTCGGCAACTTGTCTAGAATGATTCGGCGTGTTTTCTAGAACGATTCGGCGAGTTGTCTAGAATGATTCGAAGAGTTGTCTAGAACGATTCGGCTAGTTGTCTAGAACGATTTGGTGAGTTGTCTAGAACGATTCGGCGAGTCTTCTAGGAGAAATCGGTGAGTTGTCTAGGACGTTCGGCGAGTTGCCTAGAATGATTCGGCGAGTTATCTAGAACGATTCGGCTAGTTGTCTAGAACGATTCGGGGAGTTGTCTAAAACGAATCGGCAAGTTGTCTAGAACGATATAGCGAGTTGTCTAGAATGATTCAGCGGATTGTCTAGAACGATTCGGCGAGTTGTCTATAACATTTCGGCGATTTGTCTAGAACGATTTGGTGAGTTGTCTAGAATGTTTCGTCAAATTTTCCAGGACGATTCGGCGAATTCTATAGAACGATTCGGCGAGTTGTCTAGAACGATTCAGCGAGTTGTCTAGAACGATTTAGCGAGTTGTCTAGAACGATTCGGCGAGTTTACTAGGACGATCCGGCGAATTGTCTAGAACGATTCGACAAGTTGTCTAGAACGAATAGGCGAGTTGTCTAGAACGATTCGGCGACTTGTCTAGAACGATTCGGCAACTTGTCTAGAATGATTCGGCGTGTTTTCTAGAACGATTCGGCGAGTTGTCTAGAATGATTCGAAGAGTTGTCTAGAACGATTCGGCTAGTTGTCTAGAACGATTTGGTGAGTTGTCTAGAACGATTCGGCGAGTCTTCTAGGAGAAATCGGTGAGTTGTCTAGGACGTTCGGCGAGTTGCCTAGAATGATTCGGCGAGTTATCTAGAACGATTCGGCTAGTTGTCTAGAACGATTCGGCGGGTTGTCTAGAACGATTCGGCGGAATGTCTAGAACAATTCGGCGAGTTGTCTAGAGCCATTTAGCGAGTTGTCTAGAAAGATTCGGCGAGTTTTCTAGAACGATCCGGCGAGTTGTCTAGTACGATTCGGCGAGTTGTCTAGAACGAATCGGTGAATTTTCTAGAACGATTCGACAACAACGATTCCAAGAGTTGTCTAGAACGATTCCACGAGATGTCTAGAACTATTCGGCGACTTGTCTAGAACAATTCGACGAGTTTTCTAGAACGATTCGGCGAGTTGTCTAGGACAATTCGGCGAGTTGTCTAGGACAATTCGGCGAGTTGTCTAGAGCGATTCGGCGTTTTGTCTAGAAAGATTATGCGAGTTGTCTAGAAAGATTGGGCCTGATGTCTAGAACGATTCTAAGAGTTGTCTAGAACGATTCGTCGAACTGTCTAGAATGATTTGGCGATTTGTCTAGAGCGATTCGGCGACTTGTCTAGAATGATTCTGCGAGTTGTCTAGAAAGATTCGGCCTGATGTCTAGAACGATTCTAAGAGTTGTCTAGAACGATTCGTTGAACTGTCTAGAACGATTTGGCGATTTGTCTAGAACGATACGGCAAGTTGTCTAGAACGATACGGCGAGTTGTTTAGAATGATTCGGGGAGTTGTCTAGTACGATTCGGGGAGTTGTCCAGAACGAATCGGCAAGTTGTCTAGAACGAATCGGCAAGTTGTCTAGAACGATTCGGCGAGTTGTCTATAGCATTTCGGCGACTTGTCTAGAACGATTTGGTGAGTTGTCTAGAACGATTCGTCGAATTTTCCAGGACGATCCGGCGAGTTGTCTAGAACGATTCGGCGAGTTGTCTAGAAAGATTCGGCAGGATGTCTTGAACAATTTGGCGAGTTGACTAGAGCCATTTGGCGAGTTATCTAGAACGATTCGTCGAACTGTCTAGAATGATTCGGCAAGTTTTCAAGAATGATTGGAGGATTTGTCTAGAACGATTTGGCGATTTGTCTAGAAAGATTCGGCGAGTTGTCTAAACAATTCGGCGAGTTGTCTAGAACGATACGGCAAGTTGTCTAGAACGATACGGCGAGTTGTCTAGAATGATTCGGGGAGTTGTCTAGTACGATTCGGGGAGTTGTCCAGAGCGAATCGGCAAGTTGTCTAGAACGATTCGGCGAGTTGTCTATAGCATTTCGGCGACTTGTCTAGAACGATTTGGTGAGTTGTCTAGAACGATTCGGCGAATTTTCCAGGACGATCCGGCGAGTTGTCTAGAACGATTCGGCGAGTTGTCTAGAAAGATTCGGCAGGATGTCTAGAACAATTCGGCGAGTTGACTAGAGCCATTTGGCGAGTTATCTAGAACTATTCGGCGAGTTTTCTATAATGATCTGGCGAGTTGTCTAGAAAGATTCGTCGGGTTGTCTAGAACGATTCGGCGAGTTGTCTAGAACGATTCCACGAGTTGTCTAGAACTATTCGGCGACTTGTCTAGAACAATTCGACGAGTTTTCTAGAACAATTCGGCGAGTTGTCTAGGACAATTCGGCGAGTTGTCTAGAGCGATTCGGCGATTTGTCGAGAAAGATTCTGCGAGTTGTCTAGAAAGATTCGGCCTGATGTCTAGAACGATTCTAAGAGTTGTCTAGAACGATTCGTCGAACTGTCTAGAATGATTTGGCGATTTGTCTAGAGCGATTCGGCGACTTGTCTAGAATGATTCTGCGAGTTGTCTAGAAAGATTCGGCCGGATGTCTAGAACGATTCTAAGAGTTGTCTAGAACGATTCGGCGAGTTGTCTAGAACGAATCGGCGAATTTTCTAGAACGATTCGACGGGTTGTCTAGAACGATTCCAAGAGTTGTCTAGAACGATTCCACGAGATGTCTAGAACTATTCGGCGACTTGTCTAGAACAATTCGACGAGTTTTCTAGAACGATTCGGCGAGTTGTCTAGGACAATTCGGCGAGTTGTCTAGAGCGATTCGGCGATTTGTCTAGAAAGATTATGCGAGTTGTCTAGAAAGATTGGGCCTGATGTCTAGAACGATTCTAAGAGTTGTCTAGAACGATTCGTCGAACTGTCTAGAATGATTTGGCGATTTGTCTAGAGCGATTCGGCGACTTGTCTAGAATGTTTCTGCGAGTTGTCTAGAAAGATTCGGCCTGATGTCTAGAACGATTCTAAGAGTTGTCTAGAACGATTCGTTGAACTGTCTAGAACGATTTGGCGATTTGTCTAGAACGATACGGCAAGTTGTCTAGAACGATACGGCGAGTTGTTTAGAATGATTCGGGGAGTTGTCTAGTACGATTCGGGGAGTTGTCCAGAACGAATCGGCAAGTTGTCTAGAACGAATCGGCAAGTTGTCTAGAACGATTCGGCGAGTTGTCTATAGCATTTCGGCGACTTGTCTAGAACGATTTGGTGAGTTGTCTAGAACGATTCGTCGAATTTTCCAGGACGATCCGGCGAGTTGTCTAGAACGATTCGGCGAGTTGTCTAGAAAGATTCGGCAGGATGTCTTGAACAATTTGGCGAGTTGACTAGAGCCATTTGGCGAGTTATCTAGAACGATTCGTCGAACTGTCTAGAATGATTCGGCAAGTTTTCAAGAATGATTGGAGGATTTGTCTAGAACGATTTGGCGATTTGTCTAGAAAGATTCGGCGAGTTGTCTAAACAATTCGGCGAGTTGTCTAGAACGATACGGCAAGTTGTCTAGAACGATACGGCGAGTTGTCTAGAATGATTCGGGGAGTTGTCTAGTACGATTCGGGGAGTTGTCCAGAGCGAATCGGCAAGTTGTCTAGAACGATTCGGCGAGTTGTCTATAGCATTTCGGCGACTTGTCTAGAACGATTTGGTGAGTTGTCTAGAACGATTCGGCGAATTTTCCAGGACGATCCGGCGAGTTGTCTAGAACGATTCGGCGAGTTGTCTAGAAAGATTCGGCAGGATGTCTAGAACAATTCGGCGAGTTGACTAGAGCCATTTGGCGAGTTATCTAGAACTATTCGGCGAGTTTTCTATAATGATCTGGCGAGTTGTCTAGAAAGATTCGTCGGGTTGTCTAGAACGATTCGGCGAGTTGTCTAGAACGATTCCACGAGTTGTCTAGAACTATTCGGCGACTTGTCTAGAACAATTCGACGAGTTTTCTAGATCAATTCGGCGAGTTGTCTAGGACAATTCGGCTAGTTGTCTAGAGCGATTCGGCCTGATGTCTAGAACGATTCTAAGAGTTGTCTAGAACGATTCGTCGAACTGTCTAGAATGATTTGGCGATTTGTCTAGAGCGATTCGGCGACTTGTCTAGAATGATTCTGCGAGTTGTCTAGAAAGATTCGGCCTGATGTCTAGAACGATTCTAAGAGTTGTCTAGAACGATTCGTCGAACTGTCTAGAACGATTTGGCGATTTGTCTAGAACGATACGGCAAGTTGTCTAGAACGATACGGCGAGTTGTCTAGAATGATTCGGGGAGTTGTCTAGTACGATTCGGGGAGTTGTCCAGAACGAATCGGCAAGTTGTCTAGAACGATTCGGCGAGTTGTCTATAGCATTTCGGCGACTTGTCTAGAACGATTTGGTGAGTGGTCTAGAACGATTCGTCGAATTTTCCAGGACGATCCGGCGAGTTGTCTAGAACGATTCGGCGAGTTGTCTAGAAAGATTCGGCAGGATGTCTTGAACAATTCGGCGGGTTGACTAGAGCCATTTGGCGAGATATCTAGAACGATTCGTCGAACTGTCTAGAATGATTCGGCAAGTTTTCAAGAATGATTGGAGGATTTGTCTAGAACGATTTGGCGATTTGTCTAGAAAGATTCGGCGAGTTGTCTAAACAATTCGGCGAGTTGTCTAGAACGATAGGGCAAGTTGTCTAGAACGATACGGCGAGTTGTCTAGAATGATTCGGGGAGTTGTCTAGTACGATTCGGGGAGTTGTCCAGAGCGAATCGGCAAGTTGTCTAGAACGATTCGGCGAGTTGTCTATAGCATTTCGGCGACTTGTCTAGAACGATTTGGTGAGTTGTCTAGAACGATTCGGCGAATTTTCCAGGACGATCCGGCGAGTTGTCTAGAACGATTCGGCGAGTTGTCTAGAAAGATTCGGCAGGATGTCTAGAACAATTCGGCGAGTTGACTAGAGCCATTTGGCGAGTTATCTAGAACTATTCGGCGAGTTTTCTATAATGATCTGGCGAGTTGTCTAGAAAGATTCGTCGGGTTGTCTAGAACGATTCGGCGAGTTGTCTAGAACGATTCGGCGAGTTGTCTAGAACAATACGACGAGTTGCATAGAACGATTCGGCGACATATCTAGAACGATTCGGCGAGTTGTCTAGAAAGATTCGGTGGGATGTCTAGAACGATTCGGCGAGTTTTCTAGAACGATTCGGCGAGTTGTCTAGAACAATTTGACGAGTTGTCTAGAACGATTCGGCGAATTGTCTAGGAGGATTCGGCGAGTTGTCTAGAACAGTTCGGCGAGTTATCTAGAACGATTCAGCGAGTTGTGTAGAACGATTCGGCCAGTTGTCTAGAACGATTCGGCGACATGTCTAGAACGATTCGGCGAGTTGTCTAGAAAGATTCGGCGGAATGTCTAGAACAATTCGGCGAGTTGTCTAGAACAATTCGGCGAGTTGTCTAGAGCCATTTGGCGAGTTGTCTAAAACGATTCGGCGAGTTTTCTAGAATGATCCGGTGAGGTGTCTAGAACGATTCGGCGAGTTGTCTAGAACGATTCGGTGAGTTGCCTAGAACGATTCGGCGACTGGTCTAGAACGATTCGGCGATGTGACTATAGCGATTCAGCGACTTGTCTAGAACGATTCGGTGAGTTGTCTAGAACGATTCGGCGAGTTGTGTAGAACGATTCGGCGAGTGGTCTAGAACGATTTAGCGAGTTATCTAGAACGATTCTGCTAGTTGTCTAGAACAATTCGGCGAGTTGTCTAGAACGATTGGGTGGGATGTCTAGAATGATTCGGCGAGTTGTCTAGAAAGATTCGGTGGAATGTCTAGAACAATTCGGCGAGTTGTCTAGAGCCATTTGGCGAGTTGTCTAGAACGATACGGCGAGTTGTCTAGAATGATTCGGGGAGTTGTCTAGTACGATTCGGGGAGTTGTCCAGAACGAATCGGCAAGTTGTCTAGAACGATTCGGCGAGTTGTCTATAGCATTTCGGCGACTTGTCTAGAACGATTTGGTGAGTTGTCTAGAACGATTCGGCGAATTTTCCAGAACGATCCGGCGAGTTGTCTAGAACGATTCGGCGAGTTGTCTAGAAAGATTCGGCAGGATGTCTAGCACAATTCGGCGAGTTGACTAGAGCCATTTGGCGAGTTATCTAGAACTATTCGGCGAGTTTTCTATAATGATCCGGCGAGTTGTCTAGAAAGATTCGTCGGGTTGTCTAGAACGATTCGGCGAGTTGTCTAGAACGATTCTGCGAGTTGTCTAGAAAAATTCGGCGAGTTGTATAGAACGATTCGGCGACATATCTAGAACGATTCGGCGAGTTGTCTAGAAAGATTCGGTGGGATGTCTAGAACGATTCGGCGAGTTATCTAGAAAGATTCGGCGGGATGTCTAGAACCATTCGGCGAGCTGTCTAGAGCCATTCGGCGAGTTGTCTAGAACGATTCGGCGAGTTGTCTAGAGCGATTCGGCGAGTTGTCTAGAATGATTCTGCGAGTTTTCTAGAACGATCCGGCGAGTTGTCTAGAACGATTCGGCGAGTTGTCTAGAACGAATCGGCGAATTTTCTAGAACGATTCGACGAGTTGTGTAGAACGATTCGAAGAGTTGTCTAGAACGATTCCACGAGTTGTCTAGAACTATTCGGCGACTTGTCTAGAACAATTTGGCGATTTGTCTAGAGCGATACGGCAAGTTGTCTAGAACGATACGGCGAGTTGTCTAGAATGATTCGGGGAGTTGTCTAGTACGATTCGGGGAGTTGTCCAGAACGAATCGGCAAGTTGTCTAGAACGATTCGGCGAGTTGTCTATAGCATTACGGCGACTTATCTAGAACGATTTGGTGAGTTGTCTAGAACGATTCGGCGAATTTTCCAGGACGATCCGGCGAGTTGTCTAGAACGATTCGGCGAGTTGTCTAGAAAGATACGGCCTGATGTCTTGAACAATTCGGCGAGTTGACTAGAGCCATTTGGCGAGTTATCTAAAACGATTCGTCGAACTGTCTAGAATGATTCGGCAAGTTTTCAAGAATGATTGGACGATTTGTCTAGAACGATTTGGCGATTTGTCTAGAAAGATTCGGCGAGTTGTCTAAACAATTCGGCGATTTGTCTAGAACGATACGGCAAGTTGTCTAAAACGATACGCGAGTTGTCTAGAATGATTCGGGGAGTTGTCTAGAACGATTCGGGGAGTTGTTCAGAGCGAATCGGCAAGTTGTCTAGAACGATTCGGCGAGTTGTCTATAGCATTTCGGCGACTTGTCTAGAACGATTTGGTGAGTTGTCTAGAACGATTCGGCGAATTTTCCAGGACGATCCGGCGAGTTGTCTAGAACGATTCGGCGAGTTGTCTAGAAAGATTCGGCAGGATGTCTAGAACAATTCGGCGAGTTGACTAGAGCCATTTGGCGAGTTATCTAGAACTATTCGGCGAGTTTTCTATAATGATCCGCCGAGTTGTCTAGAAAGATTCGTCGGGTTGTCTAGAACGATTCGGCGAGTTGTCTAGAACGATTCGGCGAGTTCTCTAGAACAATACGACGAGTTGTATAGAACGATTCGGCGACATATCTAGAACGATTCGGCGAGTTGTCTAGAAAGATTCGGTGGGATGTCTAGAACGATTCGGCGAGTTTTCTAGAAAGATTCGGCGGGATGTCTAGAACGATTCGGCGAGTTGTCTAGAGCCATTTGGCGAGTTGTCTAGAACTATTCAGCGAGTTTTCTAGAATGATTCAGCGAATTGTGTAGAACGATTCAGCGAGTTGTCTAGAACGATTCGGCGACATGTCTAGAACGATTCGGCGAGTTGTCTAGAAAGATTCGGCGGAATGTCTAGAACAATTCGGCGAGTTGTCTAGAGCCATTTGGCGAGTTGTCTAAAACGATTCGGCGAGTTTTCTAGAATGATCCGGTGAGGTGTCTAGAACGATTCGGCGAGTTGTCTAGAACGATTCGGTGAGTTGCCTAGAACGATTCGGCGACTGGTCTAGAACGATTCGGCGATGTGACTAGCGATTCAGCGACTTGTCTAGAACGATTCGGTGAGTTGTCTAGAACGATTCGGCGAGTTGTCTGGAACGATTCGGCGAGTTGTCTAGAACGATTTAGCGATTTATCTAGAACGATTCTGCTAGTTGTCTAGAACAATTCGGCGAGTTGTCTAGAACGATTGGGCGAGATGTCTAGAATGATTCGGCGAGTTGTCTAGAAAGATTCGGCGGAATGTCTAGAACAATTCGGCGAGTTGTCTAGAACCATTTGGCGAGTTGTCTAGAACGATACGGCGAGTTGTCTAGAATGATTCGGGGAGTTGTCTAGTACGATTCGGGGAGTTGTCCAGAACGAATCGGCAAGTTGTCTAGAACGATTCGGCGAGTTGTCTATAGCATTTCGTCGACTGGTCTAGAACGATTTGGTGAGTTGTCTAGAACGATTCGGCGAATTTTCCAGGACGATCCGGCGAGTTGTCTAGAACGATTCGGCGAGTTGTCTAGAAAGATTCGGCAGGATGTCTAGAACAATTCGGTGAGTTGACTAGAGCCATTTGGCGAGTTATCTAGAACTATTCGGCGAGTTTTCTATAATGATCTGGCGAGTTGTCTAGAAAGATTCGTCGGGTTGTCTAGAACGATTCGGCGAGTTGTCTAGAACGATTCGGCGAGTTGTCTAGAAAAATTCGGCGAGTTGTATAGAACGATTCGGCGACATATCTAGAACGATTCGGCGAGTTGTCTAGAAAGATTCGGTGGGATGTCTAGAAAGATTCGGCGAGTTATCTAGAAAGATTCGGCGGGATGTCTAGAACAATTCGGCGAGTTGTCTAGAGCCATTCGGCGAGTTGTCTAGAACAATTCGGCGAGTTGTCTAGAGCGATTCGGCGAGTTGTCTAGAATGATTCTGCGAGTTGTCTAGAAAGATTCGGCCTGATGTCTAGAACGATTCTAAGAGTTGTCTAGAACGATTCGTCGAACTGTCTAGAATGATTCGGCAAGTTTTCAAGAATGATTGGACGATTTGTCTAGAACGATTTGGCGATTTGTCTAGAACGATTCGGCGAGTTGTCTAAAACATTCGTCGAGTTGTCTAGAACAATTCGGCGAGTTGTCTAGAACGATACGGCAAGTTGTCTAGAACGATTCGGCGAGTTGTCTAGAACAATACGACGAGTTGTATAGAACGATTCGGCGACATATCTAGAACGATTCGGCGAGTTGTCTAGAAAGATTCGGTGGGATGTCTAGAACGATTCGGCGAGTTTTCTAGAAAGATTCGGCGGGATGTCTAGAACGATTCGGCGAGTTGTCTAGAGCCATTTGGCGAGTTGTCTAGAACTATTCAGCGAGTTTTCTAGAATGATCCGGCGAGTTGTCTAGAACAATTTGACGAGTTGTCTAGAACGATTCGGCGAATTGTCTAGGAGGATTCGGCGAGTTGTCTAGAACAGTTCGGCGAGTTGTCTAGAACGATTCAGCGAGTTGTGTAGAACGATTCGGCGAGTTGTCTAGAACGATTCGGCGACATGTCTAGAACGATTCGGCGAGTTGTCTAGAAAGATTCGGTGGAATGTCTAGAACAATACGGCGAGTTGTCTAGAGCCATTTGGCGAGTTGTCTAAAACGATTCGGCGAGTTTTCTAGAATGATCCGGTGAGGTGTGTAGAACGATTCGGCGAGTTGTCTAGAACGATTCGGTGAGTTGCCTAGAACGATTCGGCGACTTGTCTAGAACGATTCGGCGATGTGACTATAGCGGTTCAGCGACTTGTCTAGAACGATTCGGTGAGTTGTCTAGAACGATTCGGCGAGTTGTCTAGAACGATTTAGCAAGTTATCTAGAACGATTCTGCGAGATGTCTAGAACAATTCGGCGAGTTGTCTAGACCGATTCGGCGAGTTGTCTAGAACGATTCGGCGACTTGTCTAGAACGATTCGGCGACGTGACTATAGCGATTCATCGACTTGTCTAGAACGATTCGGTGAGTTGTCTAGAACGATTCCACGAGTTGTCTAGAACAATTCGTCGAAATGTCTAGAACAATTCGGCGAGTTGTCTAGAACGATACGGCGAGTTGTCTAGAACTATACGGCGAGTTGTCTAGAATGATTCGGCGAGTTTTCTAGAATGATTCGGCGACTTGTCTAGAATGATTCGGCGAGTTGTCTAGAACTATTCGATGAGTTGTCTAGAACGATACAGCGAGTTGTCTAGAACGATTCGGCGAATTGTCTAGAACGATTCGGGGAGTTGTCTAGAACGATTCGGCGAGTTGTCTAGAACGATTCGGCGACTTGTCTAGAACGATTCGGCGACTTGACTCTATCGATTCAGCGACTTGTCTAGAACGATTCGGTGAGTTGTCTAGAACGATTCCACGAGTTGTCTAGAACAATTCGTCGAGTTGTCTAGAACAATTCGGCGAGTTGTCTAGAACGATACGCCGAGTTGTCTAGAACGATACGGCGAGTTGTCTAGAATGATTCGGCGAGTTTTCTAGAACGATTCGGCGACTTGTCTAGAACGATTCGGCGAGTTGTCTAGAACGATTCGATGAGTTGTCTAGAACGATTCGGCGAGTTGTCTAGAACGATTTGGTGAGTTGTCTAGAACGATTCGGCGAGTTTTCTAGGACGATTTGGTGAGTTGTCTAGAACGATTCCACGAGTTGTCTAGAACAATTCGTCGAGTTGGCTAGAACTATTCGGCGAGTTGTCTAGAACGATAAGGCGAGTTGTCTAGAACTATACGGCGAGTTGTCTAGAATGATTCGGCGAGTTTTCTAGAACGATTCGGCGACTTGTCTAGAGCGATTCGGCGAGTTGTCTAGAACGATTCGACGAGTTCTCTAGGACGATCCGGCGAGTTGTCTAGAACGATTCGAGGAGTTGTCTAGAACGAATCTGCAAGTTGTCTAGAACGATACAACGAGTTGTCTAGAATGATTCGGCGAGTTGTCTATAACATTTCGGCGATTTGTCTAGAACGATTTGGTGAGTTGTTTAGAATGTTTCGGCAAATTTTCCAGGACGATTCGGCGAGTTGTCTAGAACGATTCGGCGAGTTGTCTAGAACGATTCAGCGAGTTGTCTAGAACGATTTAGCGAGTTGTCTAGAACGATTCGGCGAGTTTACTAGGACGATCCGGTGAGTTGTCTAGAACGATTCGGCGAGTTGTCTAGAACGATTTGGCGATATGTCTAGAACGATTCGGGGTGTTGTCTAGAAAAAATTGGCGGGATGTCTAGAACGATTCGGCGAGTTTTCTAGAGCCATTTGGCGATTTGTGTAGAACGTTACAGCGAGTTTTCTAGAACGATTCGGCGACTTGTCTAAAACGATTCGGCGAATTGTCTAGAACGATTCGGCGAGTTGTCTAGAACGATTCGGCGACTTGTCTAGAACGATTCGGCGACCTGACTATAGCGATTCGGCGACTTCTCTAGATCGATTCGGCGAGTTGTCTAGAACGATTCGGTGAGTTGTATAGAACAATTCCACGAGTTGTCTAGAACGATTCGGGGAGTTGTCTAGAATAATTCTGCGAGTTGTCTAGAACGATTCGGCGAGTTGTGTAGAACGATTCGGTGAGTTGTCTAGAACGATTCAGCAGGCTGTCTAGAATGATTTGGCGACATGTCTAGAACAATTCGGGGTGTTGTCTAGAAAGATTCTGTGGGATGTCCAGAACAATTCGGCAAGTTGTCTAGAGCCATTTGATGAGTTGTCTAGAACGATTCGGCGAGTTGTGTAGAACAATTTGGCGAGTTGTCTAGAACGATTCAGCGGGTTGTCTAGAACGATTTGGCGACCTGTCTAGAACGATTCGGGGTGTTGTCTAGAAAGATTCGGCGGGATGTCTAGAACGATTCGGCGAGTTGTCTAGAACGATTCTGCGAGTTGTCTAGAACAATACGACAAGTTGTCTAGAATGATTCAGCGGGTTGTCTAGAACGATTCGGCGAGTTGTCCATAGCATGTCGGTGACTTGTCTAGAACGATTTGGTGAGTTGTCTAGAACGATTCGGCGAGTTGTGTAGAACGATTCGGCGAGTTGTCTAGAACAATTCGACGAGTTGTCTAGAACGATTCGGCGAGTTGTCTAGGACGATTCGGCGAGTTGTCTAGAACAGTTCGGCAAGTTGTCTAGAAGTAATTCACTTAAACCTGGGCAACCTAGAAGTACAAATATAAATACTGTTCAAACACTGCTCAAAGCAAAATTGGGTTCAACAAAGGAGAATGCACCTAAGAAGGGTAGAACATATTCTCAGCTATCTAATGACTCAAACAATAGTATTGAATTTGATCTGTCAGGATTGGACCATATACAAAAGGACCTTGAGGAAATAAAATCAAGTCTTCAAGGTGTGACAAAGATAACTGATCTTAACGAGGCAACAAAAGATCTGGTAAAAAGTACTGAATTAGAAACATTAGTTATGTGTTATAGTTAACAAGCTACTCAACAATTTTGAAAGTAAATTGGAAACAAAATTTGAAACTAAACTTACACAAGTTACAAACAATATGCAGGAAAAAATAGATGCATTATCATTGGAAAATGAAAACTTGAAAGGCCAACTAGATGCCACAAAAAATGTACTTGGAAATGTAAAGACAACTCTTAATAGGAATGTTATACTGACCAAAGACGCTACCATACAAAGTAACTACAATGAACAATATTCGAGAAAAAACAATA
The DNA here is from genome assembly GCA_963680875.1 of Bathymodiolus brooksi. Lineage (NCBI taxonomy): Eukaryota > Metazoa > Mollusca > Bivalvia > Mytilida > Modiolidae > Bathymodiolus > Bathymodiolus brooksi. Next base: position 91,412,974 of record OY804576.1, read on the forward strand.
TAAAAGTGTTTAACATGAAAAAAAGAGACAAACAAAACCTGAGAGAGGATTTCACTGATCTTGTCAAGAAAGACCTTAATGTGGATTTAGAACTAAGGGATGTTGTAGCCATACACCGTTTACCTTCAGATCGACCAGGAGAAAAACCAATTATTGTCAGACTATTTAACAGTGATGCCAAAAGGAATGTCATGCGTGCAAAGAAAAACTTGAAAAACAATGTTCGTTTTGTAGACGACATTACAAAACAAAATCATGAACTAATGAAAAGGATGCGTGATTCCAATAGATGTGACTCTGTGTGGTTCTAAAATTGTGGCATATATGGAAGAACACCTGATGATAAACAATTCAAATTTGGTTTGTATGATGACATTGACATTAAAATCAGACAGAGAAGGTAAATGCTTACTTTTTTACCATACATTAACTGTCCATATTTATTTAACTTTATATTTAATTTGTCTTTACCTGTTATGATATGCATATTGAATACACAGTAAAAAAGATTATATAGAATGTACATAAGATGATATCTACATACCGGTACCAGAAAATATACTGTCATGATTATTGATATACATTACATTTCATTTATGATTTTTATTACCGTATACATGTAGTACCCTGTATTTGATTCTGTATGGATTCTTTGGTTTTTTCAGAAATACATATTGTGACTACTTGCAACTGTCTTAGCACAAAATTTTAATTATTTACATTTGCATATTGAAGATAATATATACTATTACCTGCGCTACCAACAGTGGACATAGGCTTAGGGGCCATATGACTCCACCTGTTTGCCCAAATATATATATACATGTACCTAGGTAGGTTATGTAATCTGGAACTCTGAGTTTTTGGTACAACATGTCTTAGATTTGACCCATGTCTATGAGGCGGAATAATGGTGTGCACCTCCTGTATTCATAAGTATTGGAAAAATTTTATCATGAACTTTCCGTATAATTATGTGTATTAAACTTGTTGGTTTGTTCACTGAAACATTAGTTTGTGTAGTTGTTAACGATCCTTTAGTTTTGTTCATCACTTTTCTAATGTACCCAGTGTTACCCACTCATGTATTTGTGGATAGATTCAAGATGTGCATTGGAAAAGGGGGGGGGGGGTATTTCCAGCATGTTGAACATAGTTATTGGTTTGTTGTCTGGAACAAGGGCAGTAACTGGTTTTTTGTGATCTAGAATTGATGTAGTTTATATTCTGGCTGCATGAAATAATTGCACACCTCCTTTTCATAGGTGATTTTTTTTGTGGATTTTCCCACAACTGAAACACTAATGGTACATTGTACATGGGTGAAAATCCTACATGTTATAGTTCATATAACTAAATGTGGCCATCTCTAGTTGTTTGCCACCTTGTATCTTTGAATCTTAAATTGAAGTAGTAGATTTTCTGCATGTGTGACTTGCTCAGGGTATGGCCGTATCTATTGTTTGGGACAACAGTGAGTAGAGTGGGTATGAATTCAGTGTTGGTCTTGTATCTTAATTGATAAATATAATAGAAATGATATGTATAATACTTATAACTTATTTAATTTTTCCTTTGTTTACCAGTTACATTTTAACAGAATGAAACAGAATATTGATGTGTATGATTTTGATTTTGCTGATACTATATGAAATTAAAAGGATATAATTTATAACTGTAAAAATTGCAATATATTATGTTGTTTAGCTTTTTGTAGCCATGTTTGATTACAGTCATTGTTTTTATTATCTCTTTCTTTTGTCTTCTTTCTCTTTGTACTACTGTTCATTATATTTTTTCTGTTGTCTTCTTTCTTTTTGTACTACTTTTAATTTCATTTTTGTGTACTTATTATTATATTGGTTGGTCTGGTGCAGAATTTATGTATATTGTCTGTTTATTTATGATAATCAATCAGTGTGTTATGTTATAAGATTACTTAATGGCTAGTGTAAGAATTCTTTCAGTAAACTGTCAGGGACTCGGTAACATTGTTAAAAGAACAGATGTCTTTAATTATCTAAAAAAAAAGCAGTGCAACATCTACTGTCTACAAGATACTCATTTTACTTGTGAAAATGAAAAGAGCATACGATCAAGTTGGGATTATGAATGTTATTTTAACTCATTTACATCAAATGCCAGGGGTACTGCTATTCTTTTTAACAATAATATTGAATTTAATATTCTTAAAGAGAAAAGAGACATAAATAGGAATTATCTTGTTTTAGATATTAATGTTGACAAAATTAACTTTACACTTGTTTCTATTTATGGACCGAATGATGATAATCCTCAATTTTATGAGAATATCATGTCAATAGTTGAGGAATTTGGAAATGAAAATTTTATAATTTGTGGTGATTTCAATCTTGTATTATGTCCAGAGTTAGATTACTGTAACTATTTGCATGTAAATAACCCAAAGTCGAGAGAGAAGGTTTTAGAATTAATTGAAGAAAGAAGTCTAATAGACCCTTATAGGCAACTTTATCCAGATAGTTTTCGTTATACTTGGAGGAAAAAAAATCCATTTAGACAGGCTAGATTGGATTTTTTCCTTTTTACAGAAAGTATGCTTACTAATTTAAAAAATTGTACTATTGATCCAAGTTACAGATCTGATCATTCAATGATTATTTTAAGCCTTGTGTTTAATCCCTTCAATAAAGGTAAAGGCTTGTGGAAGTTTAACAACTCACTATTATACGAAAAGGACTACAGCAAAATTGTAAGGGAAAAAATCATTGATCTGAAAAAACAATATGCAGCATTAATCTATAATAGGGATAAAATTCAAGAAATTGATGATAATGAACTGCAACTTACTATTAATGTTCAACTGTTTTTGGAAATGTTACTTTTAGAAATACGAGGAAAAACAATTTCATTAGCAAGCTATATAAAAAAAATTAAGGAACAGAGATTTAGAGATCTTCAAGAAGAAATTGCTACCCTTGAAAAAAATGTTACTGAAAACTCAATTGAAAATTTAGAAACAAAAAAGCATGAATTGGAATCTCTTAGAAATGAAAAAATGAAAGGTAAGTTAGTAAGATCAAGAGCTCAATGGGTAGATGAAGGAGAAAAGCCAACAAAATATTTTTGTGGGCTAGAGTCTAAAAATTATACCAGTAAGATAATTCCAAAAGTTGAAAAAGATAATGGGGAAATTGTTACAGATCAGAAGGAGATATTAAAAGAAGTACAATATTTTTATGAAAATTTGTACAAAAATAAAGATGAAGATAAAGGTTGTAGTCTTAAAGATATAGTGGAGGGTTTGAAGGGGGCAAGTATAAGAAAACTCACAGAAGAAGAAAAAGATAATTTAGAAGGGGAAATTGGGAGCTTTGAAGCTGGGGAAATTTTGAAAAAAATGAAAAATAACAAAAGTCCTGGATCAGATGGGTTTACATCAGAGTTTTTAAAGTTTTTTTGGAAAGATCTGAAAGGTTTTGTTATTGGTTCTTTAAATTATGGGTATAGTTTAGGAAGTTTATCTGTTACACAAAAGCAAGGTATAACCACATGTTTACCAAAGGGAGACAAATCAAGACATTTTCTAAAAAATTGGCGGCCAATCTCATTGTTGAATACAGTATATAAGATAGGGTCTGGGGTGATAGCAAATAGAATTAAAAAAGTTCTCCCCACATTAATTAATAATGATCAGACTGGTTTTATTGCAGGTAGGTACATAGGGGGAAATATTAGGCTTTTGTTTGATATAATGGAATATGCAGAGGAGAATGATATACCTGGTTTATTTTTGTTAATAGATTTTGAGAAGGCTTTTGACTCAATATCATGGAACTTTCTTAATAACATTTTAAAATTTTTCAATTTTGGGGAATCTATTCAAAAATGGGTAAAAACGTTTTATAACAACATTAAATCTGGAGTCAACCAGGGAGGGAATTTATCTGAGTTTTTTCGTATAGAGAGAGGCCGTAAGCAAGGGATCCGTTGTCCCCTTATTTATTCATACTATGTGCTGAAATAATGGCTATAAAAATAAGAGAAAACCCTAAAATAAAAGGAATTAAAGTCTTGCACTCAGAACATGAAATTTCTCAGTTCGCTGATGATACATCAGTAATTTTGGATGGATCAGAAGAATCATTAAATGAAAAACTTTTGGAATTGGAATGGTTCAAAAAGATATCAGGCCTTAAAATAAATTTTTCAAAAACACAAGTTATTTGGATAGGAAGAAAAAATACAGCAGTGATAGACTATGTGATAACTGGAATCTCTCCTGGGGAAAAACTACGTTTACTGTTCTGGGAATAAATTTCGATGTTGATAGTTCTAAAATTACAAAGATCAATTATGAAAAATATTTAAAAAAAATGAAAGGACTCTTTAAACAGTGGAACAAAAGAAATTTAACTCCTATAGGTAAGATTACTGTGGTTAAATCACTAATTCTGCCAGTACTTAACCATCTTTTTATTGCACTTCCAAACCCTAGTATAGAAATTATTAAAGATATTGAAGCTATGTTATATACATTTATTTGGAAATCATCTGTTAATAGAGTGAAAAAGGATATCATGCAAAAGAAGTATCAAGAGGGGGGACTTAAGATGATTAATATACATTCTTTTATTTTGGCTTTGAAGTCCACAGGAGACTCTTTTTCAACAATTGTAAATGGCAGAATATTTTTATGTCATCAATTGATATAAATAAACTATCATGTGGCGGTAGTGGATATATAGAACAAGTAATAGAAAGTGTAAAAAATAAATTTTGGAAGGATGTATTATATGCTTGGAAATCTGTTATTGAAAAAGACGAAAACAAAGATTGGACAAACTTTCTTGCCAATGCAGTTTGGTTGAATAAACAGGTAAAAATTGGCAAAAGAACTATCTTTTATCCAGAGTGGTTCAATAGGGGTGTAAAGTTTGTTAACGATTTTGTCAATGATGATGGTTCTTTTCTGACTTTAGATCAGTTTTCAAACAAATTTGGACTTTGTGTAAATGTTCTGCAATATAATGGGGTTATTAGTTATTTACGACAAATGCTAAAATTATATCCATATGGAGACAAATCATCTAATTTACAGACTCCTTTTGTCCCATCATCTCTACAAAATATTTTTCGAAGTTCTAAATGTTCAAAAGATATGTACACAATTCTAAATAAAAACAGTAGTGTTCCTACAGCTCAAAGAAAATGGAATACAGTTTTCGATATTAATTCAAATGAGTGGAAAAAAATTTATATACTCCCATTTAAAGCTACAGCATGTACAAAATTACTTTGGTTTCAATTTAGAATAAACCACAATATTCTGGCTACTAATTATTTCCTGAAAAAATTTAAAATTATTGATGATGCAAATTGTAATTTTTGCCAAAAGGAAAATGAAACCATTGAACACATTTTATGGGGTTGTGAAAATGTACAAAATCTGCTAGGGCAAGTAAATTCTTGGTTCGGTGACAAAGACATAAACCAAACATTTTTTAAGAAGACTCTAATTTTTGGGGATGTTGATAAAGTATATAAAGATGATGTATACAATGCCATTTTACTAAACATAAAATACTATATATATACAAACAGATGTCGGAAGAAAAAATTATCCTTTCTTTCGCTTAAAGCCTGTTTGATAAATTTATATAAAACTGAAAAAATGATTGCTGTCCGAAATCAAAGAATTGCAGAATTTCAATTACATTGGAGTACTTTTGAAAAACTGTTTGAGGATTGTTGACATAGTTTTTATTCTTATGTAAATTCCCTTTCCATAGAGACACCACTAAATACTAACTGATATAATCTATCTAAATATACTTTTCTTGTTTATATTTACTATACTATAGTATATTTTATAGTATACTCATTACGGGATAATTAAAACAATATGAATGTTTGATCCATCCAAATAATACTTTTGTATAGTCCAATTGATTGTTTGCACCAGGCCAGACCATAAAAGTTTTATATATAAATGCCAATATAAAGTACAATCTCATCTTCTCAATGTCTTCTTTTTTTTTTCTTCTTCTTTTTAAAAATACATTAAATTCTTATCTACTTTTTTCCTAATTATACAAAAAAATATTTATCACATATATCAATAGTAAACAATTTTAAACTCTGCAAAATACCTCTTTTCTCATCTTTCATATTCTAAAAAAAAAAAAAAACCTCCACTGCAATATACATATGATTATATATTGGAAAAGATTGTAAGAAGATTTAATTGTACTTTACTATATAGATTGTATGATGTTTTATATGTTATTATATTATTGTACTCTATTCTGTATTGATGTATTTTGCAGTTGAGAAAAAAAAAAAAAAAAAAAAAAAAAAACTTGTCTAGAACGATTCGGCGAGTTGTGTAGAACGATTCGGTGAGTTGTCTAGAACGATTCAGCGGGTTGTCTAGAACGATTCGGCGACATGTCTAGAACTATTCGGCGAGTTGTCTAGAAAGATTCGGCGGGATGTCTAGAACGATTCGGCGAGTTGTCTAGAGCCATTTGTCGAATTTTCTAGATCGATTCGGCGAGTTTTCTAGAACGATCCGGCAATTTGTCTAGAATGATTCGGCGAGTTGTCTAGAACGAATCGGCGAATTGTCTAGAACGATTCGACGAGTTGTCTAGAACGATTCGGCGAGTTTTCTAGAACAATTCGGCGAGTTTTCTAGAACGTTTCGGCGAGTTGTCTAGAACGTTTTGGCGACTTGTCTAGAAAGAATCGGCGAGTTGTCTAGAACGATTCGGCGAGTTGTCTAGAACAATTCGGCAAGTTGTCTAGAACGATTCGGCGACTTGTCTAGAATGATTCTGGAAGTTGTCTAGAAGGATTCGGCGAGATGTCTAGAACGATTCTAAGAGTTGTCTAGAACGATTCGTCGAACTGTCTAGAATGATTGGCAAGTTTTCTAGAACGATTCGACGATTTGTCAAGAACGATTCGTCGATTTGTCTAGAACGATTCGGCGAGTTGTCTAGAACAATTCGTCGAGTTGTCTAGAACAATTCGGCGAGTTGTCTAGAATGATACGGCAAGTTGTCTAGAACGATACGGCGAGTTGTCTAGAATGATTCGGTGATTTGTCTAGTACGATTCGGGGAGTTGTCCAGAACGAATCGGCAAGTTGTCTAGAACGATACAACGAGTTGCCTAGAATGATTCAGCTTGTTGTCTAGAACGATTTAGCGAGTTGTCTAGAACGATTCGGCGAGTTGTCTAGAACAATTCAGCGAGTTGTCTAGAACGATTTAGCGAGAGAACGATTCTGCGAGTTGTCTAGAACAATTCGGCGAGTTTTCTAGAACGATTGGGCGGGATGTCTAGAACGATTCGGCGAGTTGTCTAGTGCCATTTGGCGAGTTGTCTAGAACGATTCGGCGAATTGTCTAGAACGATTCGGGGAGTTGTCTAGAACGATTCGGCGAGTTGTCTAGAACGATTCGGCCACTTGTCTAGATCGATTCGGCGACTTGACTAGAACGATTCGGTGAGTTGTCTAGAACGATTCCACGAGTTGTCTAGAACAATTCGTCAAGTTGTCTAGAACAATTCGGCGAGTTGTCTAGAACGATACGGCGAGTTGTCTAGAACGATACGGCGAGTTGTCTAGAATGATTCGGCGAGATTTTCTATAACGATTCGGCGACTTGTCTAGAACGATTCGGCGAGTTGTCTAGAACGATTCGATGAGTTGTCTAGAACGATTCGGCGAGTTGTCTAGAACGATTTGGTGAGTTGTCTAGAACGATTCGGCGAGTTTTCTAGGACGATTTGGTGAGTTGTCTAGAACGATTCCACGAGTTGTCTAGAACTATTCGGCGAGTTGTCTAGAACGATTCGGCGAGTTGTCTAGAACGATTCGACGAGTTGTCTAGAACGATTCGGCGAGTTGTCTAGAACGATTTGGTGAGTTGTCTAGAACGATTCGGCGAGTTTTCTAGGACAATCCGGCGAGTTGTCTAGAATGATTCGGGGAGTTGTCCATAAAACGAATCGGCAAGTTGTCTAGAACGATACAACGAGTTGTCTAGAATGATTCAACGGAGTGTCTAGAACGATTCGGCGAGTTGTCTATAACATTTCGGCGATTTGTCTAGAACGATTTGGTGAGTTGTCTAGAATGTTTCGTCAAATTTTCCAGGACGATTCGGCGAATTGTCTAGAACGATTCGGCGAGTTGTCTAGAACGATTCAGCGAGTTGTCTAGAACGAATTAGCGAGTTGTCTAGAACGATATGGCGAGTTTACTAGGACGATCCGGCGAGTTGTCTAGAACGATTCGGCGAGTTGTCTAGAACGAATAGGCGAGTTGTCTAGAGCGATTCGACAAGTTGTCTAGAACGATTCGGCGAGTTGTCTAGAACGATTCAGCGAGTTGTCTAGAACGATTCGGCGACTTGTCTAGAACGATTCGGCGAGTTGTCTAGAGCCATTTGATGAGTTTTCTAGAACGATTCGGCGAGTTGTGTAGGACAATTCGGCGGGTTGTCTAGAACGATTCAGCGACCTCTCTAGAACGATTCGGGGTGTTGTCTAGAAAGATTCGGCGGGATGTCTAGAACGATTCGACGAGTTGTCTAGAACGATTTGGTGAGTTGTCTAAAACGATTCGGCGAGTTTTCTAGGACAATTTGGTGAGTTGTCTAGAACGATTCCACGAGTTGTCTAGAACAATTCGTCGAGTTATCTAGAACTATTCGGCGAGTTGTCTAGAACGATACGGCGAGTTGTCTAGAATGATTCGGCGAGTTTTCTAGAACGATTCGGCGACTTGTCTAGAACGATTCGGCGAGTTGTCTAGAAAGATTCGACGAGTTGTCTAGAACAATTCGGCGAGTTGTCTAGAACGATTTGGTGAGTTGTCTAGAACGATTTGGCGAGTTTTCTAGGACAATCCGGCGAGTTGTCTAGAACGATTCGGGGAGTTGTCTAAAACGAATCGGCAAGTTGTCTAGAACGATACAACGAGTTGTCTAGAATGATTCAGCGGATTGTCTAGAACGATTCGGCGAGTTGTCTATAACATTTCGGCGATTTGTCTAGAACGATTTAGTGAGTTGTCTAGAATGTTTCGTCAAATTTCCCAGGACGATTCGGCGAATTGTCTAGAACGATTCGGCGAGTTGTCTAGTACGATTCAGCGAGTTGTCTAGAACCATTTAGCGAGTTGTCTAGAACGATTCGGCGAGTTTACTAGGATGTTCCGGCGAGTTGTCTAGAACGATTCGGCGAGTTGTCTAGAACGAATAGGCGAGTTGTCTAGAGCGATTCGACAAGTTGTCTAGAACGATTCCGCAATTTGTCTAGAACCATTCAGGGAGTTGTATAGAACGAATCGGCGAGTTGTCTAGAGCGATTCAACGAGTTGTCTAGGACGATTCGGCGAGTTTTCTAGAAAGATTCGGCGAATTGTCTAGGAGGATTCGGCGAGTTGTCTAGAACAGTTCGGCGAGTTGTGTAGAACAATTCAGGGAGTTGTCTAGAAAGATTCAGGGAGTTGTCTAGAACGATTCAGCGGGTTGTCTAGAACGATTCGGCGACATGTCTAGAAGGATTCGGGGTGTTGTCTACAAAGAATTGGCGGGATGTCTAGAACGATTCGGCGAGTTTTCTAGAGCCATTTGGCGATTTGTGCAGAACGATTTGGCGAATTGCCTAGAACAATTCGGCGAGTTGTCTAGAACGATCCGGCGAGTTGTCTAGAACGATTCGGCGACTTGTCTAGAATGATTCGGCGACTTGACTATAGCGATTCGGCGACTTCTCTAGAACGATTCGGCGAGTTGTCTAGAACGATTCGGTGAGTTTTCTAGAACAATTCGACGAGTTGTCTAGAACGATTCGGCGAGCTTTCTAGAGCCATTTGGCGATTTGTGTAGAACGATTCGGCAAGTTTTCTAGAACGATCCGGCGAGTTGTCTAGAACGATTCGGCGAGTTGTCTAGAACGATTCGGCGACATGTCTAGAACGATTCGGGGTGTTGTCTAGAAAGAATCGGTGGGATGTCTGGAACGATTCGGCAAGTTTTTTAGTGCCATTTGGCAATTTGTATAGAACGATTCGGCGAGTTTTCTAGAACGATTCGGCGAGTTGTCTAGGACGATTCGGCGAATTGTCTAGAACGATTCGGCGAGTTGTCTAGAACGATTCAGCGAGTTGTCTAGAACGATTCGGCGACTTGTCTAGAACGATTCGGCGAGTTGTCTAGAGCCATTTGATGAGTTTTCTAGAACGATTCGGCGAGTTGTGTAGGACAATTCGGCGGGTTGTCTAGAACGATTCAGCGACCTCTCTAGAACGATTCGGGGTTTTGTCTAGAAAGATTCGGCGGGATGTCTAGAACGATTCGGCGAGTTGTCTAGAACGATTCTGCGAGTTGTATAGAACGATACGACAAGTTGTCTAGAAAGATTCAGCGGGTTGTCTAGAACGATTCGGCGAGTTCTCCATAACATGTCGGTGACTTGTCTAGAACGATTTGGTGAGTTGTCTAGAACGATTCGGTGAGTTGTCTAGAACGATTCGTCGAATTTTCCAGGACGATTCGGCGAGTTGTCTAGAACGATTCGGCGAGTTGTCTAGAACAATTCAACGAGTTGTCTAGAACGATTCGGCGAGTTGTCTAGGAGGATTCGGCGAGTTGTCTAGAACAGTTCGGCAAGTTGTCTAGAACGATTCGGCGAGTTGTGTAGAACGATTCGGCGAGTTGTCTAGAACGATTCGGCGACATGTCAAGAACTATTCGGCGAGTTGTCTAGAAAGATTCGGCGGGATGTCTAGAATGATTCGGCGAGTTGTCTAGAGCCATTTTTCGAATTGTCTAGATCGATTCGGCGAGTTTTCTAGAACGATTCGGCGAGTTGTCTAGAACGATTCGGCGAATTGTCTAGAACGATTCGGCGAGTTGTCTAGAACGATTCGGCGAGTTGTCTAGAACAATTCGACGACTTGTCTAGAACGATTCGGCGACTTGACTATTGCAATTCGGTGACTTCTCTAGAACGATTCGGCGAGTTGTCTAGAACGATTCGGTGAGTTGTCTAGAACAAATCCACGAGTTGTATAGAACGATTCTGCGAGTTTTCTAGAGCCATTTGGCGATTTGCGTAGAACGATTCGGCAAGTTTTCTAGAACGATCCGGCGAGTTGTCTAGAACGATTCGGCGAGTTGTCTAGAACGATTTGGCGACATGTCTAGAACGATTCGGGGTGTTGTCTAGAAAGAATTGGCGGGATGTCTAGAACGATTCGGCCAGTTTTCTAGAGCCATTTGGCGATTTGTGTAGAACGATTCGGCGAGTTTTCTAGAACGATTCGGCGAGTTGTCTAGAACGATTCAGCGAATTGTCTAGAACGATTCGGCGAGTTGTCTAGAACGATTCGGCGAGTTGTCTAGAACGATTCGGCGACTTGTCTAGAACGATTCGGCGACTTGACAATAGCGATTCGGCGACTTCTCTAGAGCGATTCAGCGAGTTGTTTAGAACGATTCAGTGATTGTATAGAACAATTCCACGAGTTTTCTAGAACGATTCGGCGAGTTGTCTAGAATAATTCTGCGAGTTGTATAGAACGATTCGGCAAGTTGTGTAGAAAGATTGGGCGAGTTGTCTAGAACGATTCAGCGGGTTGTATAAAATGATTCGGCGACATGTCTAGAACAATTCGGGTGTTGTCTAGAAAGATTCGGTGGGATGTCTAGAACGATTCGGTCAGTTGTCTAGAGCCATTTGATGAGTTGTCTAGAACGATTCGGCTAGTTGTGTAGAACAATTTGGCGAGTTGTCTAGAACGATTCAGCGGGTTGTCTAGAGCGATTCGGCGACCTGTCTAGAACGATTCGGGGTGTTGTCTAGAAAGATTCGGCGGGATGTCTAGAACGATTCGGCGAGTTGTCTAGAACGATTCTGCGAGTTGTCTAGAACGATACGACAAGTTGTCTAGAATGATTCAGCGGGTTGTCTAGAACTATTCGGCGAGTTGTCCATAACATGTCGGTGACTTGTCTAGAACGATTTGGTGAATTGTATAGAACGATTCGGCGAATTTTCCAGGACGATTCGGCGAGTTGTCTAGAACGATTCGGCGAGTTGTCTAGAACAATTCGACGAGTTGTCTAGAACGATTCGACGAGTTGTCTAGGAGGATTCGGCGAGTTGTCTAGAACAGTTCGGCAAGTTGTCTAGAGCGATTCGGCGAGTTGTGTAGAACGATTCGACGAGTTGTCTAGAACGATTCAGCTGGTTGTCTAGAACGATTCGGCGACATGTCAAGAACTATTCGGCGAGTTGTCTAGAAAGATTCGGCGGGATGTCTAGAACGATTCGGCGAGTTGTCTAGAGCCATTTGTCGAATTGTCTAGATCGATTCGTTGAGTTTTCTAGAACGATTCGGCGACATGTCTAGAACGATTCGGGGTGTTGTCTGGAACGATTCGGTGATTTGTGTAGAACAATTTGGCGAGTTGTCTAGAACGATTCAGCGGGTTGTCTAGAACGATTCGGCGACCTGTCTAGAACGATTCGGGGTGTTGTCTAGAACGATACGACAAGTTGTCTAGAATGATTCAGCGGGTTGTCTAGAACGATTCGGCGAGTTGTCCATAACATGTCGGTGACTTGTCTAGAACGATTTGGTGAGTTGTCTAGAACGATTCGGCGAATTTTCCAGGACGATTCGGCGAGTTGTCTAGAACGATTCGGCGAGTTGTCTAGAACAGTTCGGCAAGTTGTGTAGAACGATTCGGCGAGTTGTGTAGAACGATTCGGCGAGTTGTCTAGAACGATTCAGCGGGTTGTCTAGAACGATTCGGCGACATGTCAAGAACTATTCGGCGAGTTGTCTAGAAAGATTCGGCGGGAAGTCTAGAACGATTCGGCGAGTTGTCTAGAGCCATTTGTCGAATTGTCTAGATCGATTCGGCGAGTTTTCTAGAACGATTCGGCGACATGTTTAGAACGATTCGGGGTGTTGTCTGGAACGATTCGGTGAGTTGTCTAGAGCCATTTGGCGAGTTTTCTAGAACGATTCGGCGAGTTGTCTAGAGCGATTCGGCGAATTGTCTAGAACGATCCGGTGAATTGTCTAGAACGATTTGGCGAGTGTTCTAAAATGATTCGGCGAATTGTCTAGAACGATTCGAAGAGTTGTCTAGAACGATTCGGCGACTTGTCTAGAACGATTCGGTGAGTTGTCAAGAAAGATTCCACGAGTTGTCTGGAACGATTCGGCGAGTTGTCTAGAACATAAATCTAGGTTTTGGTATACGGTATAAATCTAGGATTTGGTATATGATATAAATGTAGGTTTTGGTGTACAATATAAATCTAGGTTTTGGTATACGATATAATTCTAGGGTTTGGTATGCGATATAAATCTAGGTTTTGGTGTACGATATTAAAATCTAGGTTTTGCATTTTAATCCAGGTTTTGGTGACTGGTATGAAAATCTAGGTTTTTGGTAAAGCTAGGTTTTGTTATTTTGTATGCATCTAGGTTTTTGGTATACGATATAAATCTAGGTTTTGGTATACTATATAAATCTAGGTTTTGGTATACGATATAAATCTAGGTTTTTTTATACGATATAAATCTAGGCTTTGGTATACAATATCAATCTAGGTATTGGTATATGGTATAAATCTAGATTTTGGTAAAGGATATAAATCTAGTGTTTGGTATTCAAGGTAAATCTAGGTTTTGTTATACTATATAAATCTAGCATTTGGTATGCCATATAAATCTAGGGTTTGGTGTACGATACCAATCTAGGTGTTAGTATGCGATATAAATCTAGGTTTTGTTATACTGTATAAATCTAGGTTTTGTTATACGATATACATCTAGGTTTTGGTATGCGATATAAATCTAGGTTTTGGTATACGATATAAATCTAGGATTTGGAATACGATATCAATCTAGGTTTTGGTATACGGTATAAATCTAGGTTTTGGTATGCTATATAAATCTAGGTTTTGGTATTCGATATAAATCTAGGTTTTGGCAAACGATGTAAATCTAGGTTTTTGTATACGATATAAATCTAGGCTTTGGTATACGATATCAATCTAGGTATTGGTATATGGTATTCAAGGTAAATCTAGGTTTTGCTATACTGTATACATATGGGTTTTGATATGCGATATAAATCTATGTTTTGGTGTACGATATTAAAATCTAGGTTTTCCATTAAAATCTAGGTCTTGGTGTACGGTATTAAAATATAGGTTTTGGTATGCGGTGTCAATCAAGGTTTTGGCAAACGATATAAATCTAAGCTTTTGTATACGATATAAATCTTGGTTTTGGTATATGATATAAATCTAGGTATAGGTATATGGTATAAATCTAGGTTTTGTTAAAGGATATAAATCTAGACTTTGATATTCAAAGTAAATCTAGGTTTTGTTATACTGTATAAATCTAGCTTTTGGTATGTCATATAAATCTAGGTTTTGGTGTACGATACCAATCTAGGTGTTGGTATGCGATATAAATCTAGGTTTTGTTATACTGTATAAATCTAGGTTTTGTTATACGATATAAATCTAGGTTTTGGTATGCGATATAAATCTGGGTTTTGATATACGATATAAATCTAGGTTTTGGAATACGATATCAATCTAGGTTTTGGTATACGGTATAAATCTAGGCTTTGGTATACTGTATATATCTGGGTTTTGGTATGCCATATAAATCTAGGTTTTGGTGTACGATATTAAAATCTAGGTTTTCCATTAAAATCTAGGTTTTGGTGTACGGCATTAAAATCTAGGTTTTGGTATACGGTATCAATCTAGGTTTTGCTATACTGTATAAATCTAAGTTTTGGTATACGATATCAATATAGGCTTTGGCATACGATATAAATCTAGCTTTTGGTATACGATAGAAATCTAGGTTTTGGTATTCGATATAAATCTAGGTTTTGGTATTCGATATAAATTTAGTTTTTGGCAAACGATATAAATCTAGGTTTTTGTATGCTATATAAATCTACGCTTTGGTATGTGATATCAATCTATGTATTGGTATATGGTATAAATCTAGGTTTTGGTATACGGTATGAATCTAGGTTTGGGTATTCGATATAAATCAAGGTTTTAGTATGTGATATCAATCTATGTTTTGGTAGATGAAATAAATCTAGGTTTTGGTATTCGATATATATCTTGGTTTTGCTATACGATAACTCGCCGAATCGTTCTAGACAACTCGCCGAATCGTTGAATTGTTCTAAACTCACCGAATCATTCTAGACAACCGTCGAATATTTCTAGACAACTCGCCGAATCATTCTAGACAACTTGCCGAATCATTCTAGACAACTCGCCGAATCATTCTAGACAACTCTCCGAATCATTCTAGAAAACTTGCCGAATCGCTCTAGACAACTCGCCGAATCGTTCTAGACAACTCGCCGAATCGTTCTAGACAACTCGTCGAATCGTTCTAGACAACTCACCGAATCGTTTTAGACAACTCGCCGAATCATTCTAGACAACTCGCCGAATTGTACGAGACAACTCATCGAATAGTTGTAGAAAACTCGCCGAATCGTTCTGGAGAACTTGCCGAATCGATCTAGACAACTCGCCGAATCACTCTAGACAAGTCGCCGAAACCTTCTAGACAACTCGCCAAATCATTCTAGACAGCTCGCCAAATCATTGTAGACAACTCGTGGAATCGTACTAGACAACTCGCCGAATCGTTCTAGACATCTCGGCTAATCGTTCTTGACAACTCGCCGAATACTGTATAAATCTAGGTCTTGGTATACGATATAAATCTAGGTTTTGGCATACGATATAAATCTAGGTTTTGGTATACGATATAAATCTAGGTTTTGGTATAAAACGATATAAATCTAGGTTTTGGTATTCGATATTAATCTAGGTTTTGGTATACGATATAAATCTAGGTTTTGGTATACGATATAAATCTAGGTTTTGGTATTCGATATTAATCTAGGTTTTGGTATACGATATAAATCTAGGTTTTGGCAAACGATATAAATCTAGGTTTTGGTATACGATAATGCGCCGATTCGTTCTAGACAAGTCGCCGAATCTTTCAAGAAAACTTGCCGATTCGTTCTAGACAACTCGCCGAATCATTCTAGACAACTTGCCTAATCGTTCTAGACAACTCGCCGAATCGTTCTAGAAAACTTGTCGATTCGTTCTAGACAACTCGCCGAATCATTCAAGACAATTCTTCGAATCGTTCTAGACAACACGCCGAATCGTTCTAGACAACTCGCCGAATCATTTTAGTATACCATATTATTCTATGTTCTGGTTATGCGATATAAATATAGGTATTGGTATATAGTATAAATCTAGATTTTGGTATACAGTATAAATCTAGTGTTTGGTATACAAGGTAAATCTAGGTTTTGTTATACGATATAAAACTAGGTTTTGGTATGCGATATAAATCTAGGCTTTGGCATATGATATAAATCTAGCTTTTGGTATACGATAGAAACCTAGGTTTTGGTATTCGATATAAATCTAGGTTTCGGCAAACGATAAATATCTAGATTTTTGTATACGATATCAATCTAAATTTGGGTATGCGATGTAAATCTAGGTTTTGGTAAAAGATATAAATCTAGGCTTTGGTATACGAGATAAATCTAGGTTTATTTATACTGTATACATCTAGGTTTTGTTATACGATATCAATCAAGGTTTTGGTATACAATATCAATCTAGAGTTTGGTATACGCTATAAATCTAGGCTTTGGTATACGATATAATTCTAGGTTTTGGTATTCGATATAAATCTAGGCTTTGGCAAACAATATAAATCTAGGTTTTGGTATGCGATATAAATCTAGGTTTTGGCAAACGATATCAATATAGGTATTTGAATACGATATAAATCTAGGTATTGGTATATAGTATACATGTAGGTTTTGGAATACAGTATAAATATAGGTTTTGGTATGCAATATCAATCTAGGTTTTGGAATACGCTATAAACCTAGGTTTTTTGTATACTATATAAATCTAGGCTTTGGTATACGATATAAATCTATGCTTTGGCTTACGATATAAATCTAGCTTTTGGTATGCGATATAAATCTAGGTTTTTGTATACAATATAAATCTAGGTTTTGGTGTACGATATTAAAATCTAGGTTTTGCATTAAAATCTAGGTTTTGGTGTATGGTATGAAAATCTAGGTTTTGTTATTCTGTTTACATCTAGGTTTTGGTATGCGATATAAATCTAGGTTTTGGTATACTATATAAATCTAGGTTTTGGTATACGATATAAATCTAGGTTTTGGTATACGATATCAATCTAGGTATTGGTATATGGTATAAATCTAGGCATTGGTAAAGGATATAAATCTAGTCTTTGATATTCAAGGTAAATCTAGGTTTTGTTATACTGTATAAATCTAGGTTTTGGTATGCGATATAAATCTAGGTTTTGTTATTCTGTATTAATGTAGGTTTTGTTATACGATAGAAATCTAGGTTTTGGTATGCGATATAAATCTAGGCTTTGGTATACGAGATAAATCTAGGTTTTGGTATATGATATAAATCTATGTTTTGGAATACGATATCAATTTAGGTTTTGGTATACGGTATAAATCTAGGTTTTGGTATACGATATCAATCTAGGTTTTGGTATACGGTATAAATCTAGGTTTTGGTATGCGGTATTAAACTAGTTTTTGTTATACGGTATAAATCTAGGTTTTGGTATACGATATCAATCTAGGTTTTGGTATACGGTATAAATCTAGGTTTTGGTATGCGGTATAAAACTAGTTTTTGGTATACGGTATAAATCTAGGTTTTGGTATACCATATCAATCTAGGTTTTGGTATACGGTATAAATCTAGGTTTTTGTATACAATATAAATCTAGGTTTTGGTGTACGATATTAAAATCTAGGTTTTGCATTAAAATCTAGGTTTTGGTGTATGGTATGAAAATCTAGGTTTTGTTATTCTGTTTACATCTAGGTTTTGGTATGCGATATAAATCTAGGTTTTGGTATACTATATAAATCTAGGTTTTGGTATACGATATAAATCTAGGTTTTGGTATACGATATCAATATAGGTATTGGTATATGGTATAAATCTAGGCATTGGTAAAGGATATAAATCTAGTCTTTGGTATTAAAGGTAAATCTAGGTTTTGTTATACTGTATAAATCTAGGTTTTGGTATGCGATATTATTCTAGGTTTTGTTATTCTGTATTAATGTAGGTTTTGTTATACGATAGAAATCTAGGTTTTGGTATGCGATATAAATCTAGGCTTTGGTATACGTGATAAATCTAGGTTTTGTTATTCTGTATAAATCTAGTTTTTGCTATGCGATATAAATCTAGGTTTTGGTATGCGATATAAATCTAGATTTTGGTATACGATATAAATCTATGTTTTGGAATACGATATCAATTTAGGTTTTGGTATACGGTATAAATCTAGGTTTTGGTATGCGGTATAAAACTAATTTTTGGTATACGGTATAAATCTAGGTTTTGGTATACGATATCAATCTAGGTTTTGGTATACGGTATAAATCTAGGTTTTGGTATGCGATATAAATCTAGGTTTTTTTGTATGCGGTATAAAACTGGTTTTTGGTATACGTATAAATCTAGATTTTGGTATGCGATATAAATTTAAGTTTTGGTATACGATATAAATCTAGGTTTTGGTATACTATATAAATCTATGTTTTGGTATACTATATAAATCTAGGTTTTGGTATGCGATATAAATCTAGGTTTTGGTGTACGATATTAAAATCTAGGTTTTGGTGTACGGTATTAAAATCTAGGTTTTGGTATGCGGTATAAATCTAGGTTTTGCTATTCTGTATACATCTAGGTTTTGGTGTGCGATATAAATCTAGGTTTTTGTATACTATATAAATCTAGGTTTTGGTATACGATATAAATCTACGTTTTGGTATACGATATAAATCTAGGTTTTGGTATTCGATATAAATCTAGGTTTTTGTATACGATTTAAATCTAGGTTGTTGTATACGATATAAATCTAGGCTTTGGTATACGATATCAATCTAGGTATTGGTATATGGTATAAATCTAGGTTTTGGTAAGGGATATAAATCTAGTCATTGGTATACAAGGTAAATCTAGGTTTTGTTATACTGTATACATTTGGGTTTTGGTATGCGATATCAATCTAGGTTTTGGTGTACGATATTATAATCTAGGTTTTGGTGTACGGTATTAAAATCTAAGTTTTGGTATACGGTATCAATCTAGGTTCTGCTATACTGTATAAATCTAGGCTTTTTTATAGGATATAAATCTAGGTTTGGGTATTCGATATAAATCTAGGTTTTTGCAAACGATATAAATCTAGGTTTTTGTATACGATTTAAATCTAGGTTTTTGTATACGATATAAATCTAGGCTTTGGTATACGATATCAATCTAGGTATTGGTATATGGTATAAATCTAGTTTTTGGTAAGGGATATAAATCTAGTCTTTGGTATACAAGGTAAATCTAGGTTTTGTTATACTGTATACATTTGGGTTTTGGTATGCGATATCAATCTAGGTTTTGGTGTACGATATTAAAATCTAGGTTTTCCATTAAAATCTAGGTTTTGATGTACGGTATTAAAATCTAAGTTTTGGTATACTGTATCAATCTAGGTTCTGCTATTCTGTATAAATCTAGGTTTTGGTATACTATATAAATCTAGGTTTTGGAATACGATATAAATCTAGGCTTTGGCATACGATATAAATCTAGCTTTTGGTATGCAATATCAATCTAGGTTTTGGTATTCGATATAAATCTAGGTGTTGGTATACGATATAAATCTAGGTTTTGGAATACGATATAAATCTAGGCTTTGGCATACGATATAAATCTAGCTTTTGGTATGCTATATAAATCTAGGTTTTGGTATACGATATAAATCTAGGTTTTGGTATATGATATCAATCTAGGTTTTGGTATATGGTATAAATCTAGGCATTTGTAAAGGATATAAATCTAGTATTTGGTATTCAAGGTAAATCTAGGTTTTGTTATACTGTATAAATCTAGGTTTTGGTATGCGATATAAATCTAGGTTTTGTTATTCTGTATTAATCTAGGTTTTGTTATGCGATAGAAATCTAGGTTTTGGTATGCGATATAAATCTAGGCTTTGGTATACGAGATAAATCTAGGTTTTGTTATTCTCTATAAATCTAGGTTTTGTTATAAGATATAAATCTAAGTTTTGGTATGCGATTTAAATCTAGGTTTTGGTATACGATATAAATCTAGGTTTTGGAATACGATATCAATCTAGGTTTTGGTATATGGTATAAATCTAGGTTTTGGTATGCGATATAAATCTAGGTTTTGGTATGTGATATAAATTTAAGTTTTGGCATACGATATAAATCTAGGTTTTGGTATTCGATATAAATCTTGGTTTTGGCAAACGATATTAATCCAGGTTTTTGCATACGATATAAATCTAGGCTTTAGTATGCGAAATAAATCTAGGTTTTGGTATGCGATATAAATCTAGGTTTTGGTATTCGATATAAATCTAGGTTTTGGCAAGCGATATAAATCTAGGTTTTTGTATACGATATATTTCTAGGTTTTGATATACGATATAAATCTAGGTTTTGGTATATTATATAAATCTAGGGTTTGGTATGCGATATAAATCTAGGTTTTGATATGCGATATAAATCAAAGTTTTGGTATATTATATATATCTAGGTTTTGGCAAACGATATAAATATAAGTTTTTGTATTCGATATAAATCTTGGTTTTGGTATATGATATAAATCTAGCTATTGGTATATGGTATAAATATAGGTTTTGGTATGCAATATAAAGCTAGGTTTTGGCATAGGATATAAATCTAGGTTTTGGTACAGGATATAAATCTAGGTTTTGGTATGCGATATAAATCTAGGTTTTGGTGTACGACATAAATCTAGGTTTTCCATTAAAATCTAGATTTTAGTGTACGGTATTAAAATCTAGGTTTTGGTATACGATATAAATCTAGGTTTTGGTATGCAATATAAATCTAGGCTTTGGCATATGACATAAATCTAACTTTTGGTATACGATAGAAACCTAGGTTTTGGTATTCGATATAAATCTAGGTTTCGGCAAACGATAAATATCTAGATTTTTGTATACGATATCAATCTAAATTTGGGTATGCGATGTAAATCTAGGTTTTGGTAAAAGATATAAATCTAGGCTTTGGTATACGAGATAAATCTAGGTTTATTTATACTGTATACATCTAGGTTTTGTTATACGATATCAATCTAGGTTTTGATATGCAATATCAATCTAGGTTTTGGTATTCGATATAAATCTAGGTTTTGGTATACGATATAAATCTAGGTTTTGGAATACGATATAAATCTAGGCTTTGGCATACGATATAAATCTAGCTTTTGGTATGCGATATAAATCTAGGTTTTGGTATTCGATATAAATCTAGGCTTTGGTATACGATATAAATCTAGATTGTGGTATTCGATATAAATTTAGGTTTTGGCAAACGATATAAATCTAGGTTTTTGTATACAATATAAATCTAGGTTTTGGTGTACGATATTAAAATCTAGGTGTTGCATTAAAATCTAGGTTTTGGTGTACGGTATGAAAATCTAGGTTTTGTTATTCTGTATACATCTAGGTTTTGGTATGCGATATAAATCTAGGTTTTGGTATACTATATAAATCTAGGTTTTGGTATACGATATAAATCTAGGTTTTGGTATATGATATCAATCTAGGTTTTGGTATATGGTATAAATCTAGGCATTTGTAAAGGATATAAATCTAGTATTTGGTATTCAAAGTAAATATAGGTTTTGTTATACTGTATAAATCTAGGTTTTGGTATGCGATATAAATCTAGGTTTTGTTATTCTGTATTAATCTAGGTTTTGTTATGCGATAGAAATCTAGGTTTTGGTATGCGATATAAATCTAGGCTTTGGTATACGAGATAAATCTAGGTTTTGTTATTCTCTATAAATCTAGGTTTTGTTATAAGATATAAATCTAAGTTTTGGTATGCGATTTAAATCTAGGTTTTGGTATACGATATATATCTAGGTTTTGGAATACGATATCAATCTAGGTTTTGGTATATGGTATAAATCTAGGTTTTGGTATGCGATATAAATCTAGGTTTTGGTATGCGGTATAAAACTAGTTTTGGTATACGGTATAAATCTAGGTTTTGGTATGTGATATAAATTTAAGTTTTGGCATACGATATAAATCTAGGTTTTGGTATTCGATATAAATCTTGGTTTTGGCAAACGATATTAATCCAGGTTTTTGCATACGATATAAATCTAGGCTTTGGTATGCGAAATAAATCTAGGTTTTGGTATGCGATATAAATCTAGGTTTTGGTATTCGATATAAATCTAGGTTTTGGCAAGCGATATAAATCTAGGTTTTTGTATACGATATATTTCTAGGTTTTGATATACGATATAAATCTAGGTTTTGGTATATGATATAAATCTAGGGTTTGGTATGCGATATAAATCTAGGTTTTGATATGCGATATAAATCAAAGTTTTGGTATATTATATATATCTAGGTTTTGGCAAACGATATAAATATAAGTTTTTGTATTCGATATAAATCTTGGTTTTGGTATATGATATAAATCTAGCTATTGGTATATGGTATTAATATAGGTTTTGGTATGCAATATAAATCTAGGTTTTGGCATAGGATATAAATCTAGGTTTTGGTACAGGATATAAATCTAGATTTTGGTATGCGATATAAATCTAGGTTTTGGTGTACGACATAAATCTAGGTTTTCCATTAAAATCTAGATTTTAGTGTACGGTATTAAAATCTAGGTTTTGGTATACGATATAAATCTAGGTTTTGGTATGCAATATAAATCTAGGCTTTGGCATATGATATAAATCTAACTTTTGGTATACGATAGAAACCTAGGTTTTGGTATTCGATATAAATCTAGGTTTCGGCAAACGATAAATATCTAGATTTTTGTATACGATATCAGTCTAAATTTGGGTATGCGATGTAAATCTAGGTTTTGGTAAAAGATATAAATCTAGGCTTTGGTATACGAGATAAATCTAGGTTTATTTATACTGTATAAATCTAGGTTTTGTTATACGATATCAATCTAGGTTTTGATATACAATATCAATCTAGGGTTTGGTATACGCTATAAATCTAGGCTTTGGTATACGATATAATTCTAGGTTTTGGTATTCGATATAAATCTAGGCTTTGGCAAACAATATAAATCTAGGTTTTGGTATGCGATATAAATCTAGGTTTTGGCAAACGATATCAATATAGGTATTTGAATACGATATAAATCTAGGTATTGGTATATAGTATAAATGTAGGTTTTGGAATACAGTATAAATATAGGTTTTGGTATGCAATATCAATCTAGGTTTTGTTATACGCTATAAACCTAGGTTTTTTGTATACTATATAAATCTAGGCTTTGGTATACGATATAAATCTATGCTTTGGCCTACGATATAAATCTAGCTTTTGGTATGCGATATAAATCTAGGTTTTGGTATTCGATATAAATCTAGGTTTTGGTATACGATATAAATCTAGGTTTTGGTATTCGATATAAATTTAGGTTTTGGCAAACGATATAAATCTCGGTTTTTGTATACAATATAAATCTAGGTTTTGGTGTACGATATAAAAATCTAGGTTTTGCATTAAAATCTAGGTTTTGGTGTATGGTATGAAAATCTAGGTTTTGTTATTCTGTTTACATCTAGGTTTTGGTATGCGATATAAATCTAGGCTTTGGTATACTATATAAATCTAGGTTTTAGTATGCGATATAAATCTAGGTTTCGGTATATGATATCAATCTAGGTATTGGTATATGGTATAAATCTAGGCATTGGTAAAGGATATAAATCTAGTCTTTGGTATTCAAGGTAAATCTAGGTTTTGTTATACTGTATAAATCTAGGTTTTGGTATGCGATATAAATCTAGGTTTTGTTATTCTGTATTAATGTAGGTTTTGTTATACGATAGTAATCTAGGTTTTGGTATGCGATATAAATCTAGGCTTTGGTATACGAGATAAATCTAGGTTTTGTTATTCTGTATAAATCTAGGTTTTGCTATACGATATAAATCTAGGTTTTGGTATGCGATATAAATCTAGGTTTTGGTATACGATATAAATCTATGTTTTGGAATACGATATCAATTTAGGTTTTGGTATAGGGTATAAATCTAGGTTTTGGTATGCGGTATAAAACTAGTTTTTGGTATACGGTATAAATCTAGGTTTTGGTATACGATATCAATCTAGGTTTTGGTATACGGTATAAATCTAGGTTTTGGTATGCGATATAAATCTAGGTTTTTTTGTATGCGGTATAAAACTGGTTTTTGGTATACGGTATAAATCTAGATTTTGGTATGCGATATAAATTTAAGTTTTGGTATACGATATAAGTCTAGGTTTTGGTATACTATATAAATCTAGGTTTTGGTATACTATATAAATCTAGGTTTGGTATGCGATATAAATCTAGGTTTTGGTGTACGATATTAAAATCTAGGTTTTGGTGTACGGTATTAAAATCTAGGTTTTGGTATGCGGTATAAATCTAGGTTTTGCTATTCTGTATACATCTAGGTTTTGGTAAGCGATATAAATCTAGGTTTTGGTATAATATATAAATATAGGTTTTGGTATACGATATAAATCCACGTTTTGGTATACGATATAAATCTAGGTTTTGGTATTCGATATAAATCTAGTCTTTGGTATACAAGGTAAATCTAGGTTTTGTTATACTGTATACATTTGGGTTTTGGTATGCGATATCAATCTAGGTTTTGGTGTACGATATTAAAATCTAGGTTTTGGTGTACGGTATTAAAATCTAAGTTTTGGTATACGGTATCAATCTAGGTTCTGCTATACTGTATAAATTTTTATAGGATATAAATCTAGGTTTGGGTATTCGATATAAATCTAGGTTTTTGCAAACGATATAAATCTAGGTTTTTGTATACGATTTAAATCTAGGTTTTTGTAAACGATATAAATCTAGGCTTTGGTATACGATATCAATCTAGGTATTGGTATATGGTATAAATCTAGGTTTTGGTAAGGGATATAAATCTAGTCTTTGGTATACAAGGTAAATCTAGGTTTTGCTATACTGTATATATTTGGGTTTTGGTATGCGATATCAATCTAGGTTTTGGTGTACGATATTAAAATCTAGGTTTTGGTGTACGGTACTAAAATCTAAGTTTTGGTATACAGTATCAATCTAGGTTCTGCTATGCTGTATAAATCTAGGTTTTGGTATGCGATATAAAACTAGGCTTTGGCATACGATATAAATCTAGCTTTTGGTATGCGATATAAATCTAGGTTTTGGTATTCGATATAAATCTAGGTTTTGGTATACGATATAAATCTTGCTTTTGGTATGCATTATAAATCTAGGTTTTGGTATTCGATATAAATCTAGGTTTTGGTATACGATATAAATCTAGGTTTTGGTATTCGATATAAATTTAGGTTTTGGCAACGATATAAATCTAGGTTTTTGTATACAATATAAATCTAGGTTTTGGTGTACGATATTAAAATCTAGGTTTTGGTGTACGGTATGAAAATTTAGGTTTTGTTATTCTGTATACATCTAGGTTTTGGTATGCGATATAAATCTAGATTTTGGTATACTATATAAATCTAGGTTTTGGTATACGATATAAATCTAGGTTTTGGTATATGATATCAATCTAGGTTTTGGTATATGGTATAAATCTAGGCATAGGTAAAGGATATAAATCTAGTATTTGGTATTCAAGGTAAATCTAGGATTTGTTATACTGTATAAATCTAGGTTTTGGTATGCGATATAAATCTAGGCTTTGGTATACGAAATAAATCTAGGTTTTGTTATTCTGTATAAATCTAGGTTTTGTTATACGATATAAATTTAAGTTTTGGTATCCGATATAAATCTAGGTTTTGGTATACGATATAAATCTAGGTTTTGGAATACGATATCAATCGAGGTTTTGGTATGCGGTATAAATCTAGTTTTTGGTATACGGTATAAATCTAGGTTTTGGTATACGATATCAATCTAGGTTTTGGTATACGGTATAAATATAGGTTTTGTTATGCGATATAAATCTAGGTTTTGGTATGCGGTATAAAACTGGTTTTTGGAATACGGTATAAATCTAGATTTTGGTATGCGATATAAATTAAAGTTTTGGTATATGATATAAATGTAGGTTTTGGTATACGGTATAAATATAGGTTTTGGTATGCGATATAAATCTAGGTTTTGGTATGCGGTATAAAACTGGTTTTTGGAATACGGTATAAATCTAGATTTTGGTATGCGATATAAATTTAAGTTTTGGTATATGATATAAATCTAGGTTTTGGTATACTATATAAATCTAGGTTTTGGTATTCGATATAAATGTAGGTTTTGGCAAACGATATCAATCTAGGTTTTTGTATACG
Source organism: Bathymodiolus brooksi (assembly GCA_963680875.1). NCBI lineage: Eukaryota > Metazoa > Mollusca > Bivalvia > Mytilida > Modiolidae > Bathymodiolus > Bathymodiolus brooksi. Next base: position 91,439,543 of record OY804576.1, read on the forward strand.
ATCTAAATCTAGGTTTTGGTAAAGGATATAAATCTAGGTGTTGGTATGCGATATAAATCTAGGTTTTGGTGTACGATATTAAAATCTAGGTTTTGTTGTACGGTATTAAAATCTAGGTTTTGGTATACGGTATAAATCTAGGTTTTGCTATTCTGTATACATCTAGGTTTTGGTATGCGATATAAATCTAGGTTTTGGTATACTATATAAATCTAGGTTTTGGTATACGATATAAATCCACGTTTTGGTATACGATATAAATCTAGGTTTTGGTATTCGATATAAATCTAGGCTTTGGCATACGATATAAATCTAGCTTTTGGTATGCAATATAAATCTAAGTTTTGGTATTCGATATAAATCTAGGTTTTGGTATACGATATAAATCTAGGTTTTGGTATTCGATATAAATTTAGGTTTTGGCAACGATATAAATCTAGGTTTTTGTATACAATATAAATCTAGGTTTTGGTGTACGATATTAAAATCTAGGTTTTGCATTAAAATCTAGGTTTTGGTGTACGGTATGAAAATATAATTTTTGTTATTCTGTATACATCTAGGTTTTGGTATGCGATATAAATGTAGGTTTTGGTATACTATATAAATCTAGGTTTTGGTATACGATATAAATCTAGGTTTTGGTATATGGTATAAATCTAGGCATTGGTAAAGGATATAAATCTAGTATTTGGTATTCAAGGTAAATCTAGGTTTTGTTATACTGTATAAATTTAGGTTTTGGTATGCGATATAAATCTAGGTTTTGTTATTCTGTATTAATCTAGGTTTTGTTATGCGATAGAAATCTAGGTTTTGGTATGCGATATAAATCTAGACTTTGGTATACGAGATAAATCTAGGTTTTGTTATTCTGTATAAATCTAGGTTTTGTTATACGATATAAATTTAAGTTTTGGTATGCAATATAAATCTAGGTTTTGGAATACGATATAAATCTAGGTTTTGGTATGCGCTATAAAACTAGTTTTTGGTATACGGTATAAATCTAGGTTTTGGCATACGATGTAAATCTAGGTTTTGGTATGCGATATAAATCTAGGCTTCGGTATGCGGTATAAAACTAGTTTTTGGTATACGGTATAAATCTAGGTTTTGGTATGTGATATAAATTTAAGTTTTGGCATACGATATAAATCTAGGTTTTGGTATTCGATATAAATCTAGGTTTTGGCAAACGATATCAATCTAGGTTTTGGCATAGGAGATAAATCTAGGTTTTGGTGTACGATATTAAAATCTAGGTTTTGGTGTACGGTATTAAAATCTAGGTTTTGGTATATGGTATAAATCTAGGTTTTGTTATTCTGTATACATCTAGGTCTTGTTATACGATATAAATCTAGGTTTTGGTATACTATATACATCTGGGTTTTGGTGTGCGATATAAATCTAGGTTTTGGTATTCGATATAAATCTAGGTTTTGGCAAACGATATCAATCTAGGTTTTGGCATAGGAGATAAATCTAGGTTTTGTTGTACGATATTAAAATCTAGGTTTTGGTGTACGGTATTAAAATCTAGGTTTTGGTATATGGTATAAATCTAGGTTTTGTTATTCTGTATACATCTAGGTCTTGTTATACGATATAAATCTAGGTTTTGGTATACTATATACATCTGGGTTTTGGTGTGCGATATAAATCTAGGTTTTGGTGTACGGTATCAATCTAGGTTTTGCTATACTGTATAAATCTAGGTTTAGGTATACGATATAACTCTAGGTTTTGGTATACTATATAAATCTAAAATTTGGTATATGATATAAATCTAGGTTTTGGCATACGATATAAATCTAGCGTTTGGTATACGATAGAAATCTGGGTTTTGGTATTAGATATCAATCTAGGTTTTGGCAAACGATATAAATCTAGGTTTTTGTATACGATATAAATCTAGGTTTTGCTATACGATATCAATCTAGGTTTAGGTATGCGATATAAATCTAGGTTTTGGTATACGATATAAATCTAGGTTTTGGTATACAATATCAATCTAGGTTTTGGTATACGCTATAAATCTAGGTTTTGGTATGCGATATAATTTTAAGTTTTGGTATTCGATATAAATCTAGACTTTGGCAAACAATATAAATCTAGGTTTTGGTATGCGATATAAATCTAGGTTTTGGCAAACAATATCAATCTAGGTTTTTGAATAACGATATAAATATAGGTTTTGGTATGCAATATCAATCTAGGTTTTGGTATAGGATATACATCTAGGTTTTGGAAAAGGATATAAATCTAGGTCTTGGTAAGGGATATAAATCAAGTCTTTGGTATACAAGGTAAATCTAGGTTTTGTTATACTGTATACATTTGGGTTTTGGTATGCGATATCAATCTAGGTTTTGGTGTACGATATTAAAATCTAGGTTTTGGTGTACGGTATTAAAATCTAAGTTTTGGTATACAGTATCAATCTAGGTTCTGCTATACTGTATAAATCTAGGTTTTGGTATACTCTATAAATCTAGGCTTTGGTATGCGATATAAATCTAGGCTTTGGCATACGATATAAATCTAGCTTTTGGTATTCGATATAAATCTAGGTTTTGGTATTCGATATAAATCTAGGTTTTGGTATACGATATAAATCTAGGTTTTGGTATTCGATATAAATTTAGGTTTTGGCAACGATATAAATCTAGGTTTTTGTATACAATATAAATCTAGGTTTTGGTGTACGATATTTAAATCTAGGTTTTGGTGTACGGTATGAAAATTTAGGTTTTGTTATTCTGTATACATCTAGGTCTTGGTATGCGATATAAATTTAGGTTTTGGTATACTATATAAATCTAGGTTTTGGAATACGATATAAATCTAGGTTTTGGTATATGATATCAATCTAGGTTTTGGTATATGGTATAAATCTAGGCATTGGTAAAGGATATAAATCTAGTATTTGGTATTCAAGGTAAATCTAGGTTTTGTTATACTGTATTAATCTAGGTTTTGGTATGCGATATAAATCTAGGTTTTGTTATTCTGTATTAATCTAGGTTTTGTTATGCGATAGAAATCTAGGTTTTGGTATGCGATATAAATCTAGGCTTTGGTATACGAGATAAATCTAGGTTTTGTTATTCTGTATAAATCTAGGTTTTGCTATACGATATAAATTTAAGTTTTGGTATCCGATATAAATCTAGGTTTTGGTATACGATATAAATCTAGGTTTTTGAATACGATATCAATCTAGGTTTTGGTATACGGTATAAATCTAGAATTTGGTATGCGATATAAATCTAGGTTTTGGTATGCGGTATAAAACTGGTTTTTGGAATACGGTATAAATCTAGATTTTGGTATGCGATATAAATTTAAGTTTTGGTATACGATATCAATTTAGGTTTTGGTATACTATATAAATCTAGGTTTTGGTATTCGATATAAATCTAGGTTTTGGCAAACGATATCAATCTAGGTTTTTGTATACGATGTAAATCTAGGTTTTGGTAAAGGATATACATCTAGGTTTTGGTTTGCGATATAAATCTAGGTTTTGGTGTACGATATTAAAATATAGGTTTTGGTGTACGGTATTAAAATCTAGGTTTTGGTATACGGTATAAATCTAGGTTTTGCTATTCTGTATACATCTAGGTTTTGGTATGCGATATAAATCTAGGTTTTGGTATACTATATAAATCTAGGTTTTGGTATACGATATAAATCCACGTTTTGGTATACGATATAAATCTAGGTTTTGGTATTCGATATAAATCTAGGTTTTGGCAAACGATATAAATCTAGGTTTTTTTATACGATTTAAATCTAGGCTTTGGTATACGATATCAATCTAGGTATTGGTATATGGTATAAATCTAGGTTTTGGTAAGGGATATAAATCTAGTCTTTGGTATACAAGGTAAATCTAGGTTTTGTTATACTGTATACATTTGGGTTTTGGTATGCGATATCAATCTAGGTTTTGGTGTACGATATTAAAATCTAGGTTTTCCATTAAAATCGAAGTTTTGGTATACGGTATCAATCTAGGTTCTGCTATACTGTATAAATCTAGGTTTTGGTATACTCTATAAATCTAGGCTTTGGCATACGATATAAATCTAGATTTTGGTATGCGATATAAATGTAGGTTTTGGTATTCGATATAAATCTAGGTTTTGGTATACGATATAAATCTAGGTTTTGGTATTCGATATAAATTAAGGTTTTGGAAACGATATAAATCTAGGTTTTTGTATACAATATAAATCTAGGTTTTTGGTGTACAATATTAACATCTAGGTTTTGCATTAAAATCTAGGTTTTGGTGTACGGTATGAAAATATAGGTTTTGTTATTCTGTATACATCTAGGTTTTGGTATGCGATATAAATCTAGGTTTTGGTATACTATATAAATCTAGGTTTTGGTATACGATATAAATCTAGGTTTTGGTATATGGTATAAATCTAGGCATTGGTAAAGGATATAAATCTAGTATTTGGTATTCAAGGTAAATCTAGGTTTTGTTATACTGTATAAATTTAGGCTTTGGTATGTGATATAAATCTATGTTTTGTTATTCTGTATTAATCTAGGTTTTGTTATGCGATAGAAATCTTGGTTTTGGTATGCGGTATAAATCTAGGCTTTGGTATACGAGATAAATATAGGTGTTGTTATTCTGTATAAATCTAGGTTTTGTTATACGATATACATTTAAGTTTTGGTATGCGATATAAATCTATGTTTTGGTATATGATTTAAATCTAGGTTGTGGAATACGATATCAATCTACGTTTTGGCATACGATATAAATCTAGGTTTTGGTATGCGATATAAATCTAGGTTTTGGTATGCGGTATAAAACTAGTTTTTGGTATACGGTATAAATCTAGGTTTTGGTATGTGATATAAATTTAAGTTTTGGCATACGATATAAATCTAGGTTTTGGTATTCGATATAAATCTAGGTCTTGGCAAACGATATCAATATAGGTTTTTGAATACGATATAAATCTAGGTTTTGGTGTACGATATAAATCTAGATATTGGTATATAGTATAATTGTAGGTTTTGGTATACAGTATAAATATAGGTTTTGGGATGCCATATCAATCTAGGTTTTGGCATAGGAGATAAATCTAGGTTTTGGTAAAGGATATAAATCTAGGTTTTGGTATGCGATATAAATCTAGGTTTTGGTGTACGATATTCAAATCTAGGTTTTGGTGTACGGTATTAAAATCTAGGTTTTGGTATATGGTATAAATCTAGGTTTTGTTATTCTGTATACATCTAGGTCTTGGTATACGATATAAATCTAGGTTTTGGTATACTATATACATCTAGGTTTTGGTATTCGACATAAATCTAGGTTTTGGCAAACGATATAAATCTAGGTTTTTGTATACGATATAAATCTAGGTTTTTGCATAGGATATAAATCTAGCGTTTGGTATACGATATAAATCTAGGTTTTGGTATTCGATATAAATTTAGGTTTTGGCAACGATATAAATCTAGGTTTTTGTATACAATATAAATCTAGGTTTTGGTGTACGATATTTAAATCTAGGTTTTGGTGTACGGTATGAAAATTTAGGTTTTGTTATTCTGTATACATCTAGGTCTTGGTATGCGATATAAATTTAGGTTTTGGTATACTATATAAATCTAGGTTTTGGAATACGATATAAATCTAGGTTTTGGTATATGATATCAATCTAGGTTTTGGTATATGGTATAAATCTAGGCATTGGTAAAGGATATAAATCTAGTATTTGGTATTCAAGGTAAATCTAGGTTTTGTTATACTGTATTAATCTAGGTTTTGGTATGCGATATAAATCTAGGTTTTGTTATTCTGTATTAATCTAGGTTTTGTTATGCGATAGAAATCTAGGTTTTGGTATGCGATATAAATCTAGGCTTTGGTATACGAGATAAATCTAGGTTTTGTTATTCTGTATAAATCTAGGTTTTGCTATACGATATAAATTTAAGTTTTGGTATCCGATATAAATCTAGGTTTTGGTATACGATATAAATCTAGGTTTTTGAATACGATATCAATCTAGGTTTTGGTATACGGTATAAATCTAGAATTTGGTATGCGATATAAATCTAGGTTTTGGTATGCGGTATAAAACTGGTTTTTGGAATACGGTATAAATCTAGATTTTGGTATGCGATATAAATTTAAGTTTTGGTATACGATATCAATTTAGGTTTTGGTATACTATATAAATCTAGGTTTTGGTATTCGATATAAATCTAGGTTTTGGCAAACGATATCAATCTAGGTTTTTGTATACGATGTAAATCTAGGTTTTGGTAAAGGATATACATCTAGGTTTTGGTTTGCGATATAAATCTAGGTTTTGGTGTACGATATTAAAATATAGGTTTTGGTGTATGGTATTAAAATCTAGGTTTTGGTATACGGTATAAATCTAGGTTTTGCTATTCTGTATACATCTAGGTTTTGGTATGCGATATAAATCTAGGTTTTGGTATACTATATAAATCTAGGTTTTGGTATACGATATAAATCCACGTTTTGGTATACGATATAAATCTAGGTTTTGGTATTCGATATAAATCTAGGTTTTGGCAAACGATATAAATCTAGGTTTTTTTATACGATTTAAATCTAGGCTTTGGTATACGATATCAATCTAGGTATTGGTATATGGTATAAATCTAGGTTTTGGTAAGGGATATAAATCTAGTCTTTGGTATACAAGGTAAATCTAGGTTTTGTTATACTGTATACATTTGGGTTTTGGTATGCGATATCAATCTAGGTTTTGGTGTACGATATTAAAATCTAGGTTTTCCATTAAAATCTAGGTTTTGGTGTACGGTATTAAAATCGAAGTTTTGGTATACGGTATCAATCTAGGTTCTGCTATACTGTATAAATCTAGGTTTTGGTATACTCTATAAATCTAGGCTTTGGCATACGATATAAATCTAGATTTTGGTATGCGATATAAATGTAGGTTTTGGTATTCGATATAAATCTAGGTTTTGGTATACGATATAAATCTAGGTTTTGGTATTCGATATAAATTAAGGTTTTGGAAACGATATAAATCTAGGTTTTTGTATACAATATAAATCTAGGTTTTTGGTGTACAATATTAACATCTAGGTTTTGCATTAAAATCTAGGTTTTGGTGTACGGTATGAAAATATAGGTTTTGTTATTCTGTATACATCTAGGTTTTGGTATGCGATATAAATCTAGGTTTTGGTATACTATATAAATCTAGGTTTTGGTATACGATATAAATCTAGGTTTTGGTATATGGTATAAATCTAGGCATTGGTAAAGGATATAAATCTAGTATTTGGTATTCAAGGTAAATCTAGGTTTTGTTATACTGTATAAATTTAGGCTTTGGTATGTGATATAAATCTATGTTTTGTTATTCTGTATTAATCTAGGTTTTGTTATGCGATAGAAATCTTGGTTTTGGTATGCGGTATAAATCTAGGCTTTGGTATACGAGATAAATATAGGTGTTGTTATTCTGTATAAATCTAGGTTTTGTTATACGATATACATTTAAGTTTTGGTATGCGATATAAATCTATGTTTTGGTATATGATTTAAATCTAGGTTGTGGAATACGATATCAATCTACGTTTTGGCATACGATATAAATCTAGGTTTTGGTATGCGATATAAATCTAGGTTTTGGTATGCGGTATAAAACTAGTTTTTGGTATACGGTATAAATCTAGGTTTTGGTATGTGATATAAATTTAAGTTTTGGCATACGATATAAATCTAGGTTTTGGTATTCGATATAAATCTAGGTCTTGGCAAACGATATCAATATAGGTTTTTGAATACGATATAAATCTAGGTTTTGGTGTACGATATAAATCTAGATATTGGTATATAGTATAATTGTAGGTTTTGGTATACAGTATAAATATAGGTTTTGGGATGCCATATCAATCTAGGTTTTGGCATAGGAGATAAATCTAGGTTTTGGTAAAGGATATAAATCTAGGTTTTGGTATGCGATATAAATCTAGGTTTTGGTGTACGATATTCAAATCTAGGTTTTGGTGTACGGTATTAAAATCTAGGTTTTGGTATATGGTATAAATCTAGGTTTTGTTATTCTGTATACATCTAGGTCTTGGTATACGATATAAATCTAGGTTTTGGTATACTATATACATCTAGGTTTTGGTATTCGACATAAATCTAGGTTTTGGCAAACGATATAAATCTAGGTTTTTGTATACGATATAAATCTAGGTTTTTGCATAGGATATAAATCTAGGCTTTGGTATACGATATCAATCTAGGTGTTGGTATATGGTATAAATCTAGGTTTTGGTAAAGGATATAAATCTAGTCTTTGGTATACAAGGTAAATCTAGGTTTCGCTATATCATATACATCTGGGTTTTGGTGTGCGATATAAATCTAGGTTTTGGTGTACGGTATCAATCTAGATTTTGCTATACTATATAAATCTAGGTTTAGGTATACGATATAACTCTAGGTTTTGGTATACTATATAAATGTAGACTTTGGTATATGATATAAATCTAGGTTTTGGCATACGATATAAATCTAGCGTTTGGTATACGATAGAAATCTGGGTTTTGGTATTAGATATCAATCTAGGTTTTGCCAAACGATATAAATCTAGGTTTTTGTATACGATATAAATCTAGGTTTTGCTATACGATATCAATCTAGGTTTTGGTATGCGATATAAATCTAGGTTTTGGTATACGATATAAATCTAGGTTTTGGTATACAATATCAATCTAGGTTTTGGTATACGCTATAAATCTAGGTTTTGGTATGCGATATAATTTTAAGTTTTGGTATTCGATATAAATCTAGACTTTGGCAAACAATATAAATCTAGGTTTTGGTATGCGATATAAATCTAGGTTTTGGCAAACAATATCAATCTAGGTTTTTGAATAACGATATAAATATAGGTTTTGGTATGCAATATCAATCTAGGTTTTGGTATAGGATATACATCTAGGTTTATGAAAAGGTTATAAATCTAGGTATTGGTATGCGATATAAATCTAGGTTTTGGCATACTATGTAAATCTAGGTTTTTGTATACGATATAAATCTAGGCTTTGGTATACGATATCAATCTAGGTATAGGTATATGGTATACATCTAGGTTTTGGTTAAGGATATAAATCTAGTCTTTGGTATTCAAGGTAAATCTAGGTTTTGCTATACTGTATACATCTGGGTTTTGGTATGCGATATAAATCTAGGTTTTGGTGTACGACATTAAAATCTAGGTTTTCCATTAAAATCTAGGTTTTGGTGGACGGTATCAATCTATGTTTTGCTATACTGTATAAATCTAGGTTTTGGTATACGATATAAATCTCGGTTTTGGTATACGATATAAATTTAGGTTTTGGTATTCAATATATATCTAGGTTTGGGTATTCGATATAAATTTAGGTTTTGGTATACGGTATAAATATAGTCTTTGGTATACAAGGTAAATCCAGGTTTTGTAATACTGTATAGATCTAGGTTTTGGTATTCGATATAAATCTAGGCTTTAGCAAACAATATAAATCTAGGTTTTGGTATGCGATATAAATCTAGGTTTTAGTATGCGATATCAATCTATATTTTGGTATGCGTAATAAATCTAGTTATTGGTATATAGTATAAATGTAGGTTTTGGTGTACAGTATAAATATAGGTTTTGGTATGCAATATCAATCTAGGTTTTGTTTATATGCTATACATCTAGGCTTTGGTATACGATATAAATCTAGGTTTTGGTATACGATATAAATCTAGGCTTTGGCATACGATATAAATCTAGCTTTTGGTATTCGATATAAATCTAGGCTTTTGCAAACAATATAAATCTATGTTTTGGTATGCGATATAAATCTAGGATTTAGTATGCGATATCAATCTATATTTTGGTATGCGAAATAAATCTAGGTTTTGGTATCGAATCGTTCTAGACAACTAGCCGAATAGTTCTAGACAACTCGCCGAATCGTTCTAGACAACTCGTCGAATCGTTCTAGAAAACTCTCAGAATCGTTCTAGAAAACTTGCCGAATCGTTCTAGAGAACTCGCGGAATCGTTCTAGAAAACTTGCCCATTCATTCTAGTCAACTCGCCGAATCATTCTAGACAACTCATCGAATAGTTCTAGACAACTCGCCCTTTATTTCTAGACAACTCGCCGAATCATTCTAGACAACTCATCTAATAGTTCCAGACAACTCGCCCAATCGTTCTAGACAACTCGTCGAATCGTTCTAGAAAACTCGCCGAATCGTTCTACACAACTCGCCGAATCGTTCTAGACAACTCGCCGAATCGTTCAAGACAACTCGCCGAATCGTTCTGAACAACTCGCCAAATCATTCTAGACAACTCGCCGAATCGCTCTAGAAAACTCACCGTATCGTTCTAGACAACTTGCTGAATCGTTCTAGACAACTCGCCGAATCGTTCTAGACAACTCGCCGAATCGTTCAAGACAACTCGCCGAATCGTTCTGAACAACTCGCCGAATCATTCTAGACAACTCGCCAAATCGTTCTAGAAAACTCACCGTATCGTTCTAGACAACTCGCCGTATCGTTCTAGACAACTCGCCGAATTGTTCTAGAAAACTTGCCGATTCTTTCTAGACAACTCGCCGAATCATTCTAGACAACTCATCAAATCGTTCCAGACAACTCTCCGAATCGTTCTAGACAACTCGCCGAATCGTTCTAGACAACTAATCGAATCGGTCTAAACAACTCGCCGAATCATTCTAGAAAACTTGCCGAATCGTTCTAGACAACTCGCCGAATCGTTCTAGAAAACTTGCCAATTCGTTCTAGACAACTCGCCGAATCGTTCTAGACAACTCATCGAATCGTTCTAGACAACTCGCCGAATCGTTCTAGAAAATTTGCTGAATCGTTCTAGACAACTCGCCGAATCGTTCTAGAAAACTTGCCCATTCGTTCTAGACAACTCGCCGAATCGTTCTAGACAACTCGCCCAATCGTTCTAGACATATCGCCGAATCGTTCTAGACAACTCGCCAAATCGTTCTAGACAACTCGCCGAATCGTTCTAGACAACTCGCCGAATCATTCTAGACAAGTCGCCGAATCGTTTTAGTATACCATATAATTCTATGTTCTGGTTATGCGATATAAATCTAGGTATTGGTATATAGTATAAATGTAGGTTTTGGTATACAGTATAAATATAGGTTTTGTTATGCAATATCAATCTAGGTTTTGGTATACGATATAAATCTAAGCTTTGGTATACGATATAAATTAAGTTTTGGTATTCAATATAAATCTAGGATTTGGTATTCGATATAAATTTAGGTTTTGGTATACGGTATAAATATAGTCTTTGGTATACAAGGTAAATCTAGGTTTTGTAATACTGTATAAATCTAGGTTTTGGTATTCGATATAAATCTAGGCTTTAGCAATCAATATAAATCTAGGTTTTGGTATGCGATATAAATCTAGGTTTTAGTATGCGATATCAATCTATATTTTGGTATGCGTAATAAATCTAGTTATTGGTATATAGTATAAATGTAGGTTTTGGTATACAGTATAAATATAGGTTTTGGTATGCAATATCAATCTAGGTTTTGGTATATGCTATACATCTAGGCTTTGGTATACGATATAAATCTAGGTTTTGGTATACGATATAAATCTAGGCTTTGGCATACGATATAAATCTAGCTTTTGGTATGCGATATAAATCTAGGTTTTGGTATTCGATATAAATTTAGGTTTTGGTATACGATATAAATCTAGGTTTTGGTATTCGATATAAATTTAGGTTTTGGCAAACGATATATATTTAGATTTTGGCAAACGATATAAATCTAGGTTTTTGTATACAATATAAATCTAGGTTTTGGTGTACGGTATGAAAATCTAGGTTTTGTTATTCTGTATACATCTAGATTTTGGTATGCGATATAAATCTCGGTTTTGGTATACGATATAAATCTAGGTTTTGGTATACTGTATAGATCTAGGTTTTGGTATTCGATATAAATCTAGGCTTTTGCAAACAATATAAATCTATGTTTTGGTATGCGATATAAATCTAGGATTTAGTATGCGATATCAATCTATATTTTGGTATGCGAAATAAATCTAGGTTTTGGTATCGAATCGTTCTAGACAACTAGCCGAATAGTTCTAGACAACTCGCCGAATCGTTCTAGACAACTCGTCGAATCGTTCTAGAAAACTCTCAGAATCGTTCTAGAAAACTTGCCGAATCGTTCTAGAGAACTCGCGGAATCGTTCTAGAAAACTTGCCCATTCATTCTAGTCAACTCGCCGAATCATTCTAGACAACTCATCGAATAGTTCCAGACAACTCGCCCAATCGTACTAGACAACTCGTCGTATCGTTCTAGACAACTCGCCGAATCGTTCTACACAACTCGCCGAATCGTTCTAGAAAACTCGCCGAATCGTTCAAGACAACTCGCCGAATCGTTCTGAACAACTCGCCAAATCATTCTAGACAACTCGCCGAATCGCTCTAGAAAACTCACCGTATCGTTCTAGACAACTCGCTGAATCGTTCTAGACAACTCGCCGAATCGTTCTAGACAACTCGCCGAATCGGTCTAGACAACTTGCCGAATCGTTCTGAACAACTCGCCGAATCATTCTAGACAACTCGCCGAATCATTCTAGACAACTCATCAAATCGTTCCAGACAACTCTCCGAATCGTTCTAGACAACTCGCCGAATCGTTCTAGACAACTAATCGAATCGGTCTAAACAACTCGCCGAATCATTCTAGAAAACTTGCCGAATCGTTTAAGACAACTCGCCGAATCGTTCTAGAAAACTTGCCCATTCGTTCTAGACAACTCGCCGAATCGTTCTAGACAACTCACCGAATCGTTCTAGACAACTCGCCGAATCGTTGTAGAAAATCTGCTGAATCGTTCTAGACAACTCGCCGAATCGTTCTAGAAAACTTGCCCATTCGTTCTAGACAACTCGCCGAATCGTTCTAGACAACTCGTCCAATCGTTCTAGACATATCGCCGAATCGTTCTAGACAACTCGCCAAATCGTTCTAGACAACTCGCCGAATCGTTCTAGACAACTCGCCGAATCATTCTAGACAAGTCGCCGAATCGTTTTAGTATACCATATAATTCTATGCTCTGGTTATGCGATATAAATCTAGGTATTGGTATATAGTATAAATGTAGGTTTTGGTATACAGTATAAATATAGGTTTTGGTATGCAATATCAATCTAGGTTTTGGTATATGCTATAAATCTAGGTTTTGGTATACGATATAAATCTAGGTTTTGGTATACGATATAAATCTAGGCTTTGGCATACGATATAAATCTAGCTTTTGGTATGCGATATAAATCTAGGTTTTGGTATTCGATATAAATTTAGGTTTTGGTATACGATATAAATCTAGGTTTTGGTATTCGATATAAATTTAGGTTTTGGCAAACGATATAAATCTAGGTTTTTGTATACAATATAAATCTAGGTTTTGGTGTACGATATTAAAATCTAGGTTTTGCATTAAAATCTAGGTTTTGGTGTAAGGTATGAAAATCTAGGTTTTGTTATTCTGTATACATCTAGGTTTTGGTATGCGATATAAATCTAGGTTTTGGTATACTATATAAATCTAGGTTTTGGTATACGATATAAATCTCGGTTTTGGTATACGATATAAATTTAGGTTTTGGTATACTGTATAGATCTAGGTTTTGGTATACGATATAATTCTAGGTTTTGGTATTCGATATAAATCTAGGCTTTTGCAAACTATATAAATCTATGTTTTGGTATGCGATATAAATCTAGGATTTAGTATGCGATATCAATCTATATTTTGGTATGCGAAATAAATATAGGTTTTGGTATCGAATCGTTCTAGACAACTCGCCGAATAGTTCTAGACAACTCTCAGAATCATTCTAGAAAACCTGCCGAATCGTTCTAGAGAACTCGCGGAATCGTTCTAGAAAACTTGCCCATTCATTCTAGTCAACTCGCCGTATCATTCTAGACAACTCATCGAATAGTTCTAGAAAACTGGCCCATTCGTTCTAGACAACTCGCCGAATCATTCTAGACAACTCATCGAATAGTTCCAGACAACTCGCCCAATCGTTCTAGACAACTCGTCGAATCGTTCTAGACAACTCGCCAAATCGTTCTAGACAACTCGCCAAATCGTTCTAGACAACTCGCCGAATCGTTCAAGACAACTCGCCGAATCGTTCTGAACAACTCGCCGAATCAATCTAGACAACTCGCCGAATCGTTCTAGAAAACTCACGTATCGTTCTAGACAACTCGTCGAATCGTTCTAGACAACTCGCCGAATCGTTCTAGACAACTCGCCGAATCGATCTAGACAACTCGCCGAATCGTTCTAGACAACTCGCCGAATCGTTCTAGGCAACTCGCCGAATCGGTCTAGACAACTCGCCGAATCGTTCTGAACAACTCGCCGAATCATTCTAGACAACTCGCCAAATCATTCTAGAAAACTCACGTATCGTTCTGGACAACTCGCCGAATCGTTCTAGACAACTCGCCGAATTGTTCTAGAAAACTTGCCGATTCTTTCTAGACAACTCGCCGAATCATTCTAGACAACTCATCAAATCGTTCCAGACAACTCTCCGAATCGTTCTAGACAACTCGCCGAATCGTTCTAGACAACTAATCGAATCGGTCTAAGCTCGCCGAATCATTCTAGAAAACTTGCCGAATTGTTCTAGACAACTCGCCTAATCGTTCTAGAAAACTTGCCCATTCGTTCTAGACAACTCGCCGAATCATTCTAGACAACTCATCGAATAGTTCTAGACAACTCGCCCAATCATTCGAGACATCTCGCCGAATCGTTCTAGACAAGTCGCCGAATCGATCTAGACAACACATCGAATCGTTCTAGACAACTCGCCAAATCGTTCTAGACAACTCGTCGAATCGTTCTAGACCACTCGCCGAATCGTTCTAGACAACTCGCCGAATCGTTCTAGACAACTCGCCGAATCATTCTAGACAACTCACCGAATCGTTCTAGAAAACTCACAGTATCGTTGTAGACAACTCGCCGAATCATTCTAGACAAGTCGCCGAATCGTTTTAGTATACCATATAATTCTATGTTCTGGTTATACGATATAAATATAGGTATTGGTATATAGTATAAATCTAGATTTTGGTATTCAGTATAAATCTAGTGTTTGGTATACAAGGTAAATCTAGGTTTTGTTATATTGCATAAATCTAGGTATTGGTATATTGTATAAATCTAGGTTTTGGTATGAGATGTAAATCTAGGTTTTGGTATACGATATAAATCTGGGCTTTGGTATACGATATAAATCTAGGTTTTGGTATGCGATATCAATCTATGTTTTGGTATGCAATATAAATATAGCTTTTTCGTATACAATATAAATCTAGGTTTTGGTGTACGACATAAATCTAGGTTTTCCATTAAAATCTAGGTTTTAGTGTACGGTATTAAAATCTAGGTTTTGGTATACGGTATAAATCTAGGTTTTGCTATACTGTATAAATCTAGGTTTTGGTATACGATATAAATCTAGGTTTTTGGTATTCGATATAAATCTAGGTTTTGGCAAGCGATATAAATCTAGGTTTTTGTAAACGATATATTTCTAGGTTTTGATATACGATATAAATCTAGGTTTTGGTATATGATATAAATCTAGGGTTTGGTATGCGATATAAATCTAGATTTTGATATGCGATATAAATCAAAGTTTTGGTATATTATATAAATCTAGGTTTTGGTATACGATAAAAACATTGGTTTTGGTATTCGATATAAATCTAGGTTTCGGCAAACAATACATATCTAGGTTTTTGTATACGATATCAATCTAAATTTTGGTATTCGATGTAAATCTAGGTTTTGCTAAAAGATATAAATCTAGGCTTTGGTATGCGAGATAAATCTAGGTTTATTTATACTGTATAAATCTAGGTTTTGTTATGCGATATCAATCTAGGCTTTGGTATGCGATATAAATCTAGGTTTTTGGTATACGATATAAATCTAGGTTTTGGTATACGATATAAATCTAGGTTTTGGTGTACGATATTAACATCTAGGTTTTGGTGTACGGTATTAAAATCTAGGTTTTGGTATATGGTATAAATCTAGGTTTTGTTATTCTGTATACATCTAGATCTTGGTATACGATATAAATCTAGGTTTTGGTATACTATATAAATCTAAGTTTTGGTATTCGATATAAATCTAGGTTTTGGCAAACGATATAAATCTAGGTTTTTGTATACGATATAAATCTAGGTTTTTGTATACGATATAAATCTAGGCTTTGGTATACGATATCAATCTAGGTGTTGGTATATGGTATGCATCTAGGTTTTGGTAAAGGATATAAATCTAGTCTTTGGTATACAAGGTAAATCTAGGTTTTGTTATATCGTATACATCTGGGTTTTGGTGTGCGATATAAATCTAGGTTTTGGTGAATGGTATCAATCTAGGTTTTGCTATACTGTATAAATCTAAGTTTAGGTATACGATATAAGTCTAGGTTTTGGTATACTATATAAATCTAGGCTTTGGTATATGATATAAATCTAGGTTTTGGCATACCATATAAATCTAGCGTTTGGTATACGATAGAAATCGGGGTTTTGGTATTAGATATCAATCTGAGTTTTGGCAAACGATATAAATCTAGGTTTTTGCATACGATATAAATCTAGGTTTTGCTATGCGATATCAATCTAGGTTTGGGTATGCGATATAAATTTAGGTTTTGGTATACGATATAAATCTAGGTTTTGGTATACAATATCAATCTAGGTTTTGGCATGTGATATAATTTTAGGTTTTGGTATTCGATATCAATCTAGGCTTTGGCAAACAATACATATCTAGGTTTTGGTATACGCTATAAATCTAGGCTTTGGTATACGATATAATTCTAGGTTTTGATATTCGATATAAATCTAGGCTTTGGCAAACAATATAAATCTAGGTTTTGGTATGCGATATAAATCTAGGTTTTTGCATACGATATAAATCTAGGTTTTGCTATGCGATAGCAATCTAGGTTTGGGTATGCGATATAAATCTAGGTTTTGGTATACGATATAAATCTAGGTTTTGGTATATAATATCAATCTAGGTTTTGGTATACGCTATAAATCTAGGTTTTGGCATGTTATATAATTTTAGGTTTTGGTATTCGATATCAATCTAGGCTTTGGCAAACAATACATATCTAGGTTTTGATATACGCTATAAATCTAGGCTTTGGTATACGATATAATTCTAGGTTTTGATATTCGATATAAATCTAGGCTTTGGCAAACAATATAAATCTAGGTTTTGGTATGCGATATAAATCTAGGTTTTGGTGTACGATATAAATCTAGATATTGGTATATAGTATAAATGTATGTTTTGGCATACAGTATAAATATAGGTTTTGGTATGCAATATCAATCTAGGTTTTGGTATAGGAGATAAATCTAGGTTTTGGTAAAAGATATAAATCTAGGTTTTGGTATGCGATATAAATCTAGGTTTTGGTGTACGATATTAAAATTTAGGTTTTGGTGTACGGTATTAAAATCTTGGTTTTGGTATATGGTATAAATCTAGGTTTTGTTATTCTGTATATATCTAGGTCTTGGTATACGATATAAATCTAGGTTTTGGTATACTATATAAATCTAGGTTTTGGCATTCGATATAAATCTAGGTTTTGGGAAACGATATAAATCTAGGTTTTTGTATACGATATAAATCTAGGTTTTTGTATACGATATAAATCTAGGCTTTCGTATACGATATCAATCTAGGTGTTGGTATATGGTATAAATCTAGGTTTTGGTAAAGGATATAAATCTAGTCTTTGGTATACAAGGTAAATCTAGGTTTTGTTATATCGTATACATCTAGGTTTTGCTATACTGTATAAATCTAGATTTAGGTATACGATATAAGTCTAGGATTTGGTATACTATATAAATCTAGGCTTTGGTATATGATATAAATCTAGGTTTTGGCATACGATGTAAATCTAGCGTTTGGTATACGATAGAAATCTGGGTTTTGGTATTAGATATCAATCTAGGTTTTGCCTAACGATATAAATCTTGGTTTTTGTATACGATATAAATCTAGGTTTTGCTATGCGATATCAATCTAGGTTTGGGTATGCGATATAAATCTAGGTTTTGGTATGCGATATGAATCTAGGTTTTGGTATACAATATCAATCTAGGTTTTGGTATACGCTATAAATCTAGGTTTTGGCATGTGATATAATTTTAGGTTTTGGTATTCGATATCAATCTAGACTTTGGCAAACAATATAAATCTAGGTTTTGGTATGCGATATAAATCTAGAGTTTGGCAAACGATATCAATCTAGGTTTTCGAATAACGATATAAATCTAGGTTTTGGTGTGCGATATAAATCTAGGTATTGGTATATTGTATAAATCTAGGTTTTGGTATGCAGTATAAATATAGGTTTTCGTATGCAATATCAATCAAGGTTTTGGCACAGGATATAAATCTAGGTTTTGGAAAAGGATATAAATCTAGGTTTTGGTATGCGATATAAATCTAGGTTTTGGTGTACGATATTAAAATCTAGGTCTTGCATTACAATCTAGGTTTTGGTGTACGTATAAATCTAGGTTTTGTTATTCCGTATACATCTAGGTCTTGGTATGCGATATAAATCTAGGTTTTGGTATACTATGTAAATCTAGGTTTTTGTATACGATATAGATCTAAGCTTTGGTATACGATATCAATCTAGGTATTGGTATATGGTATAAATCTAGGTTTTGGTAAAGGATATAAATCTAGTCTTTGGTATACAAGGTAAATCTAGGTTTTGTTATACTGTATATATCTGGGTTTTGGTATGCGATATAAATCTAGGTTTTGGTGTATGATATTAAAATCTAGGTTTTGGTGTACGGTATCAATCTATGTTTTGCTATGCTGTATAAATCTAGGTTTTGGAATACGATATAAATCTAGGTTTTGGCATGTGATATAATTTTAGGTTTTGGTATTCGATATCAATCTAGGCTTTGGCAAACAATACATATCTAGGTTTTGATATACGCTATAAATTTAGGCTTTGGTATACGATATAATTCTAGGTTTTGATATTCGATATAAATCTAGGCTTTGGCAAACAATATAAATCTAGGTTTTGGTATGCGATATAAATCTAGGTTTTGGTGTACGATATAAATCTAGATATTGGTATATAGTATAAATGTATGTTTTGGCATACAGTATAAATATAGGTTTTGGTATGCAATATCAATCTAGGTATTGGTATATGGTATAAATCTAGGTTTTGGTAAAGGATATAAATCTAGTCTTTGGTATACAAGGTAAATCTAGGTTTTGTTATACTGTATATATCTGGGTTTTGGTATGCGATATACATCTAGGTTTTGGTGTATGATATTAAAATCTAGGTTTTGGTGTACGGTATCAATCTATGTTTTGCTATGCTGTATAAATCTAGGTTTTGGTATACGATATAACTCTAGGTTTTGGTATGCAATATAAATCTCGGTTTTGGTATGCGATATAAATTTAGGTTTTGGTATTCAATATAAATCTAGGTTTTGGTATTCGATATAAATTTAGGTTTTGGTATACGGTATAAATATAGTCTTTGGTATGCAAGGTAAATCTAGGTTTTGTAATACTGTATAGATCTAGGTTTTGGTATACGATATAATTCTAGGTTTTGGTATTCGATATAAATCTAGGCTTTGGCAAACAATATAAATCTAGGTTTTAGTATGCGATATAAATCTAGGTTTTAGTATGTGATATCAATCTACATTTTGGTATGCAAAATAAATCTAGGTTTTGGTATCGAATCGTTCTAGACAACTCGTCGAATCGTTCTAGACAAATCTCCGAATCGTTCTAGAAAACTTGCCGAATCGTTCTAGACAACTCGCCGAATCGTTCTAGAAAATTTGCCTATTCATTCTAGACAACTCGCCGAATCATTCTAGACAACTCATCGAATAGTTCTAGACAACTCACCCCTTCTTTCTAGACAACTCGCCGAATCATTTTAGACAACTCGCCAAATCGTTCTAGAAAACTCACCGTATCGTTCTAGACAACTCGCCGAATCGTTCTAGACAACTCGCCGAATTGTTCTAGAAAACTTGCCGATTCTTTCTAGACAACTCGCCAAATCATTCTAGACAACTCATCAAATCGTTCCAGACAACTCTCCAAATCGTTCTAGACAACTCGCCGAATCGTTCTAGACAACTAATCGAATGGGTCTAAACTCGCCGAATCATTCTAGAAAATTTGCCGAATCGTTCTAGACAACTCGCCGAATCGTTCTAGAAAACTTGCCCATTCGTTCTAGACAACTCGCCGAATCATTCTAGACAACTCATCGAATAGTTCTAGACAACTCGCCCAATCATTCTAGACATCTCGCCGAATCGTTCTAGACAAGTCGCCGAATCGATCTAGACAACACATCGAATCGTTCTAGACAACTCGCCAAATCGTTCTAGACAACTCGTCGAATCGTTCTAGACAACTCGCCGAATCGTTCTAGACAACTCGCCGAATCGTTCTAGACAACTCGCCGAATCATTCTAGACAACTCACCGAATCGTTCTAGAAAACTCACAGTATCGTTGTAGACAACTCGCCGAATCATTCTAGACAAGTCGCCGAATCGTTTTAGTATACCATATAATTCTATGTTCTGGTTATACGATATAAATATAGGTATTGGTATATAGTATAAATCTAGATTTTGGTATTCAGTATAAATCTAGTGTTTGGTATACAAGGTAAATCTAGGTTTTGTTATATTGCATAAATCTAGGTATTGGTATATTGTATAAATCTAGGTTTTGGTAAGAGATGTAAATCTAGGTTTTGGTATACGATATAAATCTGGGTTTTGGTATGCGATATCAATCTAGGTTTTGGTATGCAATATAAATATAGCTTTTTCGTATACAATATAAATCTAGGTTTTGGTGTACGACATAAATCTAGGTTTTCCATTAAAATCTAGGTTTTAGTGTACGGTATTAAAATCTTGGTTTTGGTATATACTAGGTTTTGCTATACTGTATAAATCTAGGTTTTGGTATACGATATAAATCTAGGTTTTTGGTATTCGATATAAATCTAGGTTTTGGCAAGCGATATAAATCTAAGTTTTTGTAAACGATATATTTCTAGGTTTTGATATACGATATAAATCTAGGTTTTGGTATATGATATAAATCTAGGGTTTGGTATGCGATATAAATCTAGATTTTGATATGCGATATAAATCAAAGTTTTGGTATATTATATAAATCTAGGTTTTGGCAAACGATATAAATATAAGTTTTTGTATTCGATATCAATCTTGGTTTTGGTATATGATATAAATCTAGGTATTGGTATATGGTATAAATCTAGGTTTTGGTATACAGTATAAATATAGGTTTTGGTATGCAATATAAATCTAGGTTTTGGCATAGGATATAAATCTAGGTTTTGGTAAAGGATATAAATCTAGGTTTTGGTATGCGATATAAATCTAGGTTTTGGTGTACGACATAAATCTAGGTTTTCCATTAAAATCTAGGTTTTAGTGTACGGTATTAAAATCTAGGTTTTGGTATACGGTATTAATCTAGGTTTTGCTATACTGTATAAATGTAGGTTTTGGTATACGATATAAATCTAGGTTTTGGTATACGATATAAATCTAGGCTTTGGCATATGATATAAATCTAGCTTTTGGTATACGATAAAAACATTGGTTTTGGTATTCGATATAAATCTAGGTTTCGGCAAACAATACATATCTAGGTTTTTGTATACGATATCAATCTAAATTTTGGTATACGATGTAAATCTAGGTTTTGGTAAAAGATATAAATCTAGGCTTTGGTATGCGAGATAAATCTAGGTTTATTTATACTGTATAAATCTAGGTTTTGTTATGCGATATCAATCTAGGCTTTGGTATGCGATATAAATCTAGGTTTTTGGTATACGATATAAATCTAGGTTTTGGTATATGATATAAATCTAGGTTTTGGTGTACGATATTAACATCTAGGTTTTGGTGTACGGTATTAAAATCTAGGTTTTGGTATATGGTATAAATCTAGGTATTGTTATTCTGTATACATCTAGATCTTGGTATACGATATAAATCTAGGTTTTGGTATACTATATAAATCTAAGTTTTGGTATTCGATATAAATCTAGGTTTTGGCAAACGATATAAATCTAGGTTTTTGTATACGATATAAATCTAGGCTTTGATATACGATATCAATCTAGGTGTTGGTATAGGGTATGCATCTAGGTTTTGGTAAAGGATATAAATCTAGTCTTTGGTATACAAGGTAAATCTAGGTTTTGTTATATCGTATACATCTGGGTTTTGGTGTGCGATATAAATCTAGGTTTTGGTGAATGGTATCAATCTAGGTTTTGCTATGCTGTATAAATCTAGGTTTAGGTATACGATATAAGTCTAGGTTTTGGTATACTATATAAATCTAGGCTTTGGTATATGATATAAATCTAGGTTTTTGCATACGATATAAATCTAGCGTTTGGTATACGATAGAAATGGGGGTTTTGGTATTAGATATCAATCTGGGTTTTGGCAAACGATATAAATCTAGGCTTTTGCATACGATATAAATCTAGGTTTTGCTATGCGATATCAATCTAGGTTTGGGTATGCGATATAAATCTAGGTTTTGGTATACGATATAAATCTAGGTTTTGGTATACAATATCAATCTAGGTTTTGGTATACGCTATAAATCTAGGTTTTGGCATGTGATATAATTTTAGGTTTTGGTATTCGATATCAATCTAGGCTTTGGCAAACAATACATATCTAGGTTTTGGTATACGCTATAAATCTAGGCTTTGGCATACGATATAATTCTAGGTTTTGATATTCGATATAAATCTAGGCTTTGGCAAACAATATAAATCTAGGTTTTGGTATGCGATATAAATCTAGGTTTTGGTGTACGATATAAATCTAGATATTGGTATATAGTATAAATGTAGGTTTTGGCATACAGTATAAATATAGGTTTTGGTATGCAATATCAATCTAGGTTTTGGTATGCAATATCAATCTAGGTTTTGGTATTGGAGATAAATCTAGGTTTTGGTAAAAGATATAAATCTAGGTTTTGGTATGCGATATAAATCTAGGTTTTGGTGTACGATATTAAAATCTAGGTTTTGGTGTACGGTATTAAAATCTTGGTTTTGGTATATGGTATAAATCTAGGTTTTGTTATTCTGTATATATCTAGGTCTTGGTATACGATATAAATCTAGGTTTTGGTATTCGATATAAATCTAGGTTTTGGGAAACGATATAAATCTAGGTTTTTGTATACGATATAAATCTAGGTTTTGGTGTGCGATATAAATCTAGGTATTGGTATATTGCATAAATCTAGGTTTTGGTATGCAGTATAAATATAGGTTTTGGTATGCAATATCAATCTAGGTTTTGGCACAGGATATAAATCTAGGTTTTGGAAAAGGATATAAATCTAGGTTTTGGTATGCGATATAAATCTAGGTTTTGGTGTACGATATTAAAATCTAGGTTTTGCATTACAATCTAGGTTTTGGTGTACAGTATAAATCTAGGTTTTGTTATTCCGTATACATCTAGGTCTTGGTATGCGATATAAATCTAGGTTTTGGTATACTATATAAATCTAGGTTTTTGTATACGATATAGATCTAAGCTTTGGTATACGATATCAATCTAGGTATTGGTATATGGTATAAATCTAGGTTTTGGTAAAGGATATAAATCTAGTCTTTGGTATACAAGGTAAATCTAGGTTTTGTTAAACTGTATATATCTGGGTATTGGTATGCGATATAAATCTAGGTTTTGGTGTATGATATTAAAATCTAGGTTTTGGTGTACGGTATCAATCTATGTTTTGCTATGCTGTATAAATTTAGGTTTTGGTATACGATATAACTCTAGGTTTTGGTATGCAATATAAACCTCGGTTTTGGTATACGATATAAATTTAGGTTTTGGTATTCAATATAAATCTAGGTTTTGGTATTCGATATAAATTTAGGTTTTGGTATACGGTATAAATATAGTCTTTGGTATACAAGGTAAATCTAGGTTTTGTAATACTGTATAGATCTAGGTTTTGGTATACGATATAATTCTAGGTTTTGGTATTCGATATAAATCTAGGCTTTAGCAAACAATATAAATCTAGGTTTTAGTATGCGATATAAATCTAGGTTTTAGTATGTGATATCAATCTACATTTTGGTATGCAAAATAAATCTAGGTTTTGGTATCGAATCTTTCTAGACAACTCGTCGAATCGTTCTAGACAACTCGCCGAATCGTTCTAGAAAATTTGCCTATTCATTCTAGACAACTCGCCGAATCATTCTAGACAACTCATCGAATAGTTCTAGACAACTCGCCCCTTCTTTCTAGACAACTCGCCGAATCATTCTAGACAACTCGCCGAATCGTTCTAGACAACTCGCCGAATCGTTCTAGACAACTGGCCGAATCGTTCTGAACCACTCGCCGAATCATTCTAGACAACTCGCCGAATCGTTCTAGAAAACTCACCGTATCGTTCTAGACAACTCGTCGAATCATTCTATACAACTCGCCGAATCGTTCTAGACAACTCGCCGAATCGTTCTAGACAACTCGCCGAATCATTCTAGACAACTCGCCGAATCGTTCTGAACAACTCGCCGAATCATTCTAGACAACTCGCCAAATCGTCCTAGAAAACTCACCGTATCGTTCTAGACAACTCGCCGAAACGTTCTAGACAACTAGCCGAATTGTTCTAGAAAACTTGCCGATTCTTTCTAGACAACTCGCCGAATCATTCTAGACAACTCATCAAATCGTTCTAGACAACTCGCCAAATCGTTCTAGACAACTCGCCCAATCGTTCTAGACAACTCTTCGAATCGTTCTAGACAACTCATCGAATAGTTCTAGACAACTCGCCCAATCGTTCTAGACATCTCGCCGAATCGTTCTAGAAAACTCGCCGAATCGTTCTAGACAACTCACCGAATCGTTCTAGACAACTCGCCGAATCTTTCTAGACAACTCACCGAATCGTTCTAGAAAACTCACAGTAACGTAGTAGACAACTCGCCGTATCGTTCTAGACAACTCGCCGAATCATTCTAGACAACTCACCGAATCGTTCTAGAAAACTCACAGTATCGTTGTAGACAACTCGCCGAATCATTCTAGACAAGTCGCCGAATCGTTTTAGTATACCATATAATTCTATGTTCTGGTTATACGATATAAATATAGGTATTGGTATATAGTATAAATCTAGATTTTGGTATACAAGGTAAATCTAGGTTTTGTTATATCGTATACATCTGGGTTTTGGTGTGCGATATAAATCTAGGTTTTGGTGAATGGTATCAATCTAGGTTTTGCTATACTGTATAAATCTAAGTTTAGGTATACGATATAAGTCTAGGTTTTGGTATACTATATAAATCTAGGCTTTGGTATATGATATAAATCTAGGTTTTGGCATACCATATAAATCTAGCGTTTGGTATACGATAGAAATCGGGGTTTTGGTATTAGATATCAATCTGGGTTTTGGCAAACGATATAAATCTAGGTTTTTGCATACGATATAAATCTAGGTTTTGCTATGCGATATCAATCTAGGTTTGGGTATGCGATATAAATCTAGGTTTTGGTATACGATATAAATCTAGGTTTTGGTATACAATATCAATCTAGGTTTTGGCATGTGATATAATTTTAGGTTTTGGTATTCGATATCAATCTAGGCTTTGGCAAACAATACATATCTAGGTTTTGGTATACGCTATAAATCTAGGCTTTGGTATACGATATAATTCTAGGTTTTGATATTCGATATAAATCTAGGATTTGGCAAACAATATAAATCTAGGTTTTGGTATGCGATATAAATCTAGGTTTTTGCATACGATATAAATCTAGGTTTTGCTATGCGATAGCAATCTAGGTTTGGGTATGCGATATAAATCTAGGTTTTGGTATACGATATAAATCTAGGTTTTGGTATATAATATCAATCTAGGTTTTGGTATACGCTATAAATCTAGGTTTTGGCATGTGATATAATTTTAGGTTTTGGTATTCGATATCAATCTAGGCTTTGGCAAACAATACATATCTAGGTTTTGATATACGCTATAAATCTAGGCTTTGGTATACGATATAATTCTAGGTTTTGATATTCGATATAAATCTAGGCTTTGGCAAACAATATAAATCTAGGTTTTGGTATGCGATATAAATCTAGGTTTTGGTGTACGATATAAATCTAGATATTGGTATATAGTATAAATGTATGTTTTGGCATACAGTATAAATATAGGTTTTGGTATGCAATATCAATCTAGGTTTTGGTATAGGAGATAAATCTAGGTTTTGGTAAAAGATATAAATCTAGGTTTTGGTATGCGATATAAATCTAGGTTTTGGTGTACGATATTAAAATTTAGGTTTTGGTGTACGGTATTAAAATCTTGGTTTTGGTATATGGTATAAATCTAGGTTTTGTTATTCTGTATATATCTAGGTCTTGGTATACGATATAAATCTAGGTTTTGGTATACTATATAAATCTAGGTTTTGGCATTCGATATAAATCTAGGTTTTGGGAAACGATATAAATCTAGGTTTTTGTATACGATATAAATCTAGGTTTTTGTATACGATATAAATCTAGGCTTTCGTATACGATATCAATCTAGGTGTTGGTATATGGTATAAATCTAGGTTTTGGTAAAGGATATAAATCTAGTCTTTGGTATACAAGGTAAATCTAGGTTTTGTTATATCGTATACATCTAGGTTTTGCTATACTGTATAAATCTAGATTTAGGTATACGATATAAGTCTAGGATTTGGTATACTATATAAATCTAGGCTTTGGTATATGATATAAATCTAGGTTTTGGCATACGATGTAAATCTAGCGTTTGGTATACGATAGAAATCTGGGTTTTGGTATTAGATATCAATCTAGGTTTTGCCTAACGATATAAATCTTGGTTTTTGTATACGATATAAATCTAGGTTTTGCTATGCGATATCAATCTAGGTTTGGGTATGCGATATAAATCTAGGTTTTGGTATGCGATATGAATCTAGGTTTTGGTATACAATATCAATCTAGGTTTTGGTATACGCTATAAATCTAGGTTTTGGCATGTGATATAATTTTAGGTTTTGGTATTCGATATCAATCTAGACTTTGGCAAACAATATAAATCTAGGTTTTGGTATGCGATATAAATCTAGAGTTTGGCAAACGATATCAATCTAGGTTTTCGAATAACGATATAAATCTAGGTTTTGGTGTGCGATATAAATCTAGGTATTGGTATATTGTATAAATCTAGGTTTTGGTATGCAGTATAAATATAGGTTTTCGTATGCAATATCAATCAAGGTTTTGGCACAGGATATAAATCTAGGTTTTGGAAAAGGATATAAATCTAGGTTTTGGTATGCGATATAAATCTAGGTTTTGGTGTACGATATTAAAATCTAGGTTTTGCATTACAATCTAGGTTTTGGTGTACGTATAAATCTAGGTTTTGTTATTCCGTATACATCTAGGTCTTGGTATGCGATATAAATCTAGGTTTTGGTATACTATGTAAATCTAGGTTTTTGTATACGATATAGATCTAAGCTTTGGTATACGATATCAATCTAGGTATTGGTATATGGTATAAATCTAGGTTTTGGTAAAGGATATAAATCTAGTCTTTGGTATACAAGGTAAATCTAGGTTTTGTTATACTGTATATATCTGGGTTTTGGTATGCGATATAAATCTAGGTTTTGGTGTATGATATTAAAATCTAGGTTTTGGTGTACGGTATCAATCTATGTTTTGCTATGCTGTATAAATCTAGGTTTTGGAATACGATATAAATCTAGGTTTTGGCATGTGATATAATTTTAGGTTTTGGTATTCGATATCAATCTAGGCTTTGGCAAACAATACATATCTAGGTTTTGATATACGCTATAAATTTAGGCTTTGGTATACGATATAATTCTAGGTTTTGATATTCGATATAAATCTAGGCTTTGGCAAACAATATAAATCTAGGTTTTGGTATGCGATATAAATCTAGGTTTTGGTGTACGATATAAATCTAGATATTGGTATATAGTATAAATGTATGTTTTGGCATACAGTATAAATATAGGTTTTGGTATGCAATATCAATCTAGGTATTGGTATATGGTATAAATCTAGGTTTTGGTAAAGGATATAAATCTAGTCTTTGGTATACAAGGTAAATCTAGGTTTTGTTATACTGTATATATCTGGGTTTTGGTATGCGATATACATCTAGGTTTTGGTGTATGATATTAAAATCTAGGTTTTGGTGTACGGTATCAATCTATGTTTTGCTATGCTGTATAAATCTAGGTTTTGGCATACGATATAACTCTAGGTTTTGGTATGCAATATAAATCTCGGTTTTGGTATGCGATATAAATTTAGGTTTTGGTATTCAATATAAATCTAGGTTTTGGTATTCGATATAAATTTAGGTTTTGGTATACGGTATAAATATAGTCTTTGGTATGCAAGGTAAATCTAGGTTTTGTAATACTGTATAGATCTAGGTTTTGGTATACGATATAATTCTAGGTTTTGGTATTCGATATAAATCTAGGCTTTGGCAAACAATATAAATCTAGGTTTTAGTATGCGATATAAATCTAGGTTTTAGTATGTGATATCAATCTACATTTTGGTATGCAAAATAAATCTAGGTTTTGGTATCGAATCGTTCTAGACAACTCGTCGAATCGTTCTAGACAAATCTCCGAATCGTTCTAGAAAACTTGCCGAATCGTTCTAGACAACTCGCCGAATCGTTCTAGAAAATTTGCCTATTCATTCTAGACAACTCGCCGAATCATTCTAGACAACTCATCGAATAGTTCTAGACAACTCACCCCTTCTTTCTAGACAACTCGCCGAATCATTTTAGACAACTCGCCAAATCGTTCTAGAAAACTCACCGTATCGTTCTAGACAACTCGCCGAATCGTTCTAGACAACTCGCCGAATTGTTCTAGAAAACTTGCCGATTCTTTCTAGACAACTCGCCAAATCATTCTAGACAACTCATCAAATCGTTCCAGACAACTCTCCGAATCGTTCTAGACAACTCGCCGAATCGTTCTAGACAACTAATCGAATGGGTCTAAACTCGCCGAATCATTCTAGAAAATTTGCCGAATCGTTCTAGACAACTCGCCGAATCGCTCTAGAAAACTTGCCCATTCGTTCTAGACAACTCGCCGAATCATTCTAGACAACTCATCGAATAGTTCTAGACAACTCGCCCAATCATTCTAGACATCTCGCCGAATCGTTCTAGACAAGTCGCCGAATCGATCTAGACAACACATCGAATCGTTCTAGACAACTCGCCAAATCGTTCTAGACAACTCGTCGAATCGTTCTAGACAACTCGCCGAATCGTTCTAGACAACTCGCCGAATCGTTCTAGACAACTCGCCGAATCATTCTAGACAACTCACCGAATCGTTCTAGAAAACTCACAGTATCGTTGTAGACAACTCGCCGAATCATTCTAGACAAGTCGCCGAATCGTTTTAGTATACCATATAATTCTATGTTCTGGTTATACGATATAAATATAGGTATTGGTATATAGTATAAATCTAGATTTTGGTATTCAGTATAAATCTAGTGTTTGGTATACAAGGTAAATCTAGGTTTTGTTATATTGCATAAATCTAGGTATTGGTATATTGTATAAATCTAGGTTTTGGTAAGAGATGTAAATCTAGGTTTTGGTATGCGATATAAATCTGGGTTTTGGTATGCGATATCAATCTAGGTTTTGGTATGCAATATAAATATAGCTTTTTCGTATACAATATAAATCTAGGTTTTGGTGTACGACATAAATCTAGGTTTTCCATTAAAATCTAGGTTTTAGTGTACGGTATTAAAATCTTGGTTTTGGTATATACTAGGTTTTGCTATACTGTATAAATCTAGGTTTTGGTATACGATATAAATCTAGGTTTTTGGTATTCGATATAAATCTAGGTTTTGGCAAGCGATATAAATCTAAGTTTTTGTAAACGATATATTTCTAGGTTTTGATATACGATATAAATCTAGGTTTTGGTATATGATATAAATCTAGGGTTTGGTATGCGATATAAATCTAGATTTTGATATGCGATATAAATCAAAGTTTTGGTATATTATATAAATCTAGGTTTTGGCAAACGATATAAATATAAGTTTTTGTATTCGATATCAATCTTGGTTTTGGTATATGATATAAATCTAGGTATTGGTATATGGTATAAATCTAGGTTTTGGTATACAGTATAAATATAGGTTTTGGTATGCAATATAAATCTAGGTTTTGGCATAGGATATAAATCTAGGTTTTGGTAAAGGATATAAATCTAGGTTTTGGTATGCGATATAAATCTAGGTTTTGGTGTACGACATAAATCTAGGTTTTCCATTAAAATCTAGGTTTTAGTGTACGGTATTAAAATCTAGGTTTTGGTATACGGTATTAATCTAGGTTTTGCTATACTGTATAAATGTAGGTTTTGGTATACGATATAAATCTAGGTTTTGGTATACGATATAAATCTAGGCTTTGGCATATGATATAAATCTAGCTTTTGGTATACGATAAAAACATTGGTTTTGGTATTCGATATAAATCTAGGTTTCGGCAAACAATACATATCTAGGTTTTTGTATACGATATCAATCTAAATTTTGGTATACGATGTAAATCTAGGTTTTGGTAAAAGATATAAATCTAGGCTTTGGTATGCGAGATAAATCTAGGTTTATTTATACTGTATAAATCTAGGTTTTGTTATGCGATATCAATCTAGGCTTTGGTATGCGATATAAATCTAGGTTTTTGGTATACGATATAAATCTAGGTTTTGGTATATGATATAAATCTAGGTTTTGGTGTACGATATTAACATCTAGGTTTTGGTGTACGGTATTAAAATCTAGGTTTTGGTATATGGTATAAATCTAGGTATTGTTATTCTGTATACATCTAGATCTTGGTATACGATATAAATCTAGGTTTTGGTATACTATATAAATCTAAGTTTTGGTATTCGATATAAATCTAGGTTTTGGCAAACGATATAAATCTAGGTTTTTGTATACGATATAAATCTAGGCTTTGATATACGATATCAATCTAGGTGTTGGTATAGGGTATGCATCTAGGTTTTGGTAAAGGATATAAATCTAGTCTTTGGTATACAAGGTAAATCTAGGTTTTGTTATATCGTATACATCTGGGTTTTGGTGTGCGATATAAATCTAGGTTTTGGTGAATGGTATCAATCTAGGTTTTGCTATGCTGTATAAATCTAGGTTTAGGTATACGATATAAGTCTAGGTTTTGGTATACTATATAAATCTAGGCTTTGGTATATGATATAAATCTAGGTTTTTGCATACGATATAAATCTAGCGTTTGGTATACGATAGAAATGGGGGTTTTGGTATTAGATATCAATCTGGGTTTTGGCAAACGATATAAATCTAGGCTTTTGCATACGATATAAATCTAGGTTTTGCTATGCGATATCAATCTAGGTTTGGGTATGCGATATAAATCTAGGTTTTGGTATACGATATAAATCTAGGTTTTGGTATACAATATCAATCTAGGTTTTGGTATACGCTATAAATCTAGGTTTTGGCATGTGATATAATTTTAGGTTTTGGTATTCGATATCAATCTAGGCTTTGGCAAACAATACATATCTAGGTTTTGGTATACGCTATAAATCTAGGCTTTGGCATACGATATAATTCTAGGTTTTGATATTCGATATAAATCTAGGCTTTGGCAAACAATATAAATCTAGGTTTTGGTATGCGATATAAATCTAGGTTTTGGTGTACGATATAAATCTAGATATTGGTATATAGTATAAATGTAGGTTTTGGCATACAGTATAAATATAGGTTTTGGTATGCAATATCAATCTAGGTTTTGGTATGCAATATCAATCTAGGTTTTGGTATTGGAGATAAATCTAGGTTTTGGTAAAAGATATAAATCTAGGTTTTGGTATGCGATATAAATCTAGGTTTTGGTGTACGATATTAAAATCTAGGTTTTGGTGTACGGTATTAAAATCTTGGTTTTGGTATATGGTATAAATCTAGGTTTTGTTATTCTGTATATATCTAGGTCTTGGTATACGATATAAATCTAGGTTTTGGTATTCGATATAAATCTAGGTTTTGGGAAACGATATAAATCTAGGTTTTTGTATACGATATAAATCTAGGTTTTGGTGTGCGATATAAATCTAGGTATTGGTATATTGCATAAATCTAGGTTTTGGTATGCAGTATAAATATAGGTTTTGGTATGCAATATCAATCTAGGTTTTGGCACAGGATATAAATCTAGGTTTTGGAAAAGGATATAAATCTAGGTTTTGGTATGCGATATAAATCTAGGTTTTGGTGTACGATATTAAAATCTAGGTTTTGCATTACAATCTAGGTTTTGGTGTACAGTATAAATCTAGGTTTTGTTATTCCGTATACATCTAGGTCTTGGTATGCGATATAAATCTAGGTTTTGGTATACTATATAAATCTAGGTTTTTGTATACGATATAGATCTAAGCTTTGGTATACGATATCAATCTAGGTATTGGTATATGGTATAAATCTAGGTTTTGGTAAAGGATATAAATCTAGTCTTTGGTATACAAGGTAAATCTAGGTTTTGTTAAACTGTATATATCTGGGTATTGGTATGCGATATAAATCTAGGTTTTGGTGTATGATATTAAAATCTAGGTTTTGGTGTACGGTATCAATCTATGTTTTGCTATGCTGTATAAATTTAGGTTTTGGTATACGATATAACTCTAGGTTTTGGTATGCAATATAAACCTCGGTTTTGGTATACGATATAAATTTAGGTTTTGGTATTCAATATAAATCTAGGTTTTGGTATTCGATATAAATTTAGGTTTTGGTATACGGTATAAATATAGTCTTTGGTATACAAGGTAAATCTAGGTTTTGTAATACTGTATAGATCTAGGTTTTGGTATACGATATAATTCTAGGTTTTGGTATTCGATATAAATCTAGGCTTTAGCAAACAATATAAATCTAGGTTTTAGTATGCGATATAAATCTAGGTTTTAGTATGTGATATCAATCTACATTTTGGTATGCAAAATAAATCTAGGTTTTGGTATCGAATCTTTCTAGACAACTCGTCGAATCGTTCTAGACAACTCGCCGAATCGTTCTAGAAAATTTGCCTATTCATTCTAGACAACTCGCCGAATCATTCTAGACAACTCATCGAATAGTTCTAGACAACTCGCCCCTTCTTTCTAGACAACTCGCCGAATCATTCTAGACAACTCGCCGAATCGTTCTAGACAACTCGCCGAATCGTTCTAGACAACTGGCCGAATCGTTCTGAACCACTCGCCGAATCATTCTAGACAACTCGCCGAATCGTTCTAGAAAACTCACCGTATCGTTCTAGACAACTCGTCGAATCATTCTATACAACTCGCCGAATCGTTCTAGACAACTCGCCGAATCGTTCTAGACAACTCGCCGAATCATTCTAGACAACTCGCCGAATCGTTCTAGAAAACTCACCGTATCGTTCTAGACAACTCGTCGAATCATTCTATACAACTCGCCGAATCGTTCTAGACAACTCGCCGAATCGTTCTAGACAACTCGCCGAATCATTCTAGACAACTCGCCGAATCGTTCTGAACAACTCGCCGAATCATTCTAGACAACTCGCCAAATCGTCCTAGAAAACTCACCGTATCGTTCTAGACAACTCGCCGAAACGTTCTAGACAACTAGCCGAATTGTTCTAGAAAACTTGCCGATTCTTTCTAGACAACTCGCCGAATCATTCTAGACAACTCATCAAATCGTTCTAGACAACTCGCCAAATCGTTCTAGACAACTCGCCCAATCGTTCTAGACAACTCTTCGAATCGTTCTAGACAACTCATCGAATAGTTCTAGACAACTCGCCCAATCGTTCTAGACATCTCGCCGAATCGTTCTAGAAAACTCGCCGAATCGTTCTAGACAACTCACCGAATCGTTCTAGACAACTCGCCGAATCTTTCTAGACAACTCACCGAATCGTTCTAGAAAACTCACAGTAACGTAGTAGACAACTCGCCGTATCGTTCTAGACAACTCGCCGAATCATTCTAGACAACTCACCGAATCGTTCTAGAAAACTCACAGTATCGTTGTAGACAACTCGCCGAATCATTCTAGACAAGTCGCCGAATCGTTTTAGTATACCATATAATTCTATGTTCTGGTTATACGATATAAATATAGGTATTGGTATATAGTATAAATCTAGATTTTGGTATTCAGTATAAATCTAGTGTTTGGTATACAAGGTAAATCTAGGTTTTGTTATATTGCATAAATCTAGGTATTGGTATATTGTATAAATCTAGGTTTTGGTATGAGATGTAAATCTAGGTTTTGGTATACGATATAAATCTGGGCTTTGGTATACCATATAAATCTAGGTTTTTGGTATGCGATATCAATCTAGGTTTTGGTATGCAATATAAATATAGCTTTTTCGTATACAATATAAATCTAGGTTTTGGTGTACGACATAAATCTAGGTTTTCCATTAAAATCTAGGTTTTAGTGTACGGTATTAAAATCTAGGTTTTGGTATATACTAGGTTTTGCTATACTGTATAAATCTAGGTTTTGGTATACGATATAAATCTAGGTTTTTGGTATTCGATATAAATCTAGGTTTTGGCAAGCGATATAAATCTAAGTTTTTGTAAACGATATATTTCTAGGTTTTGATATACGATATAAATCTAGGTTTTGGTATATGATATAAATCTAGGGTTTGGTATGCGATATAAATCTAGATTTTGATATGCGATATAAATCAAAGTTTTGGTATATTATATAAATCTAGGTTTTGGCAAACGATATAAATATAAGTTTTTGTATTCGATATCAATCTTGGTTTTGGTATATGATATAAATCTAGGTATTGGTATATGGTATAAATCTAGGTTTTGGTATACAGTATAAATATAGGTTTTGGTATGCAATATAAATCTAGGTTTTGGCATAGGATATAAATCTAGGTTTTGGTAAAGGATATAAATCTAGGTTTTGGTATGCGATATAAATCTAGGTTTTGGTGTACGACATAAATCTAGGTTTTCCATTAAAATCTAGGTTTTAGTGTACGGTATTAAAATCTAGGTTTTGGTATACGGTATTAATCTAGGTTTTGCTATACTGTATAAATGTAGGTTTTGGTATACGATATAAATCTAGGTTTTGGTATACGATATAAATCTAGGCTTTGGCATATGATATAAATCTAGCTTTTGGTATACGATAAAAACATTGGTTTTGGTATTCGATATAAATCTAGGTTTCGGCAAACAATACATATCTAGGTTTTTGTATACGATATCAATCTAAATTTTGGTATACGATGTAAATCTAGGTTTTGGTAAAAGATATAAATCTAGGCTTTGGTATGCGAGATAAATCTAGGTTTATTTATACTGTATAAATCTAGGTTTTGTTATGCGATATCAATCTAGGCTTTGGTATGCGATATAAATCTAGGTTTTTGGTATACGATATAAATCTAGGTTTTGGTATATGATATAAATCTAGGTTTTGGTGTACGATATTAACATCTAGGTTTTGGTGTACGGTATTAAAATCTAGGTTTTGGTATATGGTATAAATCTAGGTATTGTTATTCTGTATACATCTAGATCTTGGTATACGATATAAATCTAGGTTTTGGTATACTATATAAATCTAAGTTTTGGTATTCGATATAAATCTAGGTTTTGGCAAACGATATAAATCTAGGTTTTTGTATACGATATAAATCTAGGCTTTGATATACGATATCAATCTAGGTGTTGGTATAG
Organism: Bathymodiolus brooksi; assembly: GCA_963680875.1. Lineage (NCBI taxonomy): Eukaryota > Metazoa > Mollusca > Bivalvia > Mytilida > Modiolidae > Bathymodiolus > Bathymodiolus brooksi. The sequence continues at coordinate 91,475,746 of OY804576.1, forward strand.
GGTATGCATCTAGGTTTTGGTAAAGGATATAAATCTAGTCTTTGGTATACAAGGTAAATCTAGGTTTTGTTATATCGTATACATCTGGGTTTTGGTGTGCGATATAAATCTAGGTTTTGGTGAATGGTATCAATCTAGGTTTTGCTATGCTGTATAAATCTAGGTTTAGGTATACGATATAAGTCTAGGTTTTGGTATACTATATAAATCTAGGCTTTGGTATATGATATAAATCTAGGTTTTTGCATACGATATAAATCTAGCGTTTGGTATACGATAGAAATCGGGGTTTTGGTATTAGATATCAATCTGGGTTTTGGCAAACGATATAAATCTAGGCTTTTGCATACGATATAAATCTAGGTTTTGCTATGCGATATCAATCTAGGTTTGGGTATGCGATATAAATCTAGGTTTTGGTATACGATATAAATCTAGGTTTTGGTATACAATATCAATCTAGGTTTTGGTATACGCTATAAATCTAGGTTTTGGCATGTGATATAATTTTAGGTTTTGGTATTCGATATCAATCTAGGCTTTGGCAAACAATACATATCTAGGTTTTGGTATACGCTATAAATCTAGGCTTTGGCATACGATATAATTCTAGGTTTTGATATTCGATATAAATCTAGGCTTTGGCAAACAATATAAATCTAGGTTTTGGTATGCGATATAAATCTAGGTTTTGGTGTACGATATAAATCTAGATATTGGTATATAGTATAAATGTAGGTTTTGGCATACAGTATAAATATAGGTTTTGGTATGCAATATCAATCTAGGTTTTGGTATGCAATATCAATCTAGGTTTTGGTATTGGAGATAAATCTAGGTTTTGGTAAAAGATATAAATCTAGGTTTTGGTATGCGATATAAATCTAGGTTTTGGTGTACGATATTAAAATCTAGGTTTTGGTGTACGGTATTAAAATCTTGGTTTTGTTATATGGTATAAATCTAGGTTTTGTTATTCTGTATATATCTAGGTCTTGGTATACGATATAAATCTAGGTTTTGGTATTCGATATAAATCTAGGTTTTGGGAAACGATATAAATCTAGGTTTTTGTATACGATATAAATCTAGGTTTTGGTGTGCGATATAAATCTAGGTATTGGTATATTGCATAAATCTAGGTTTTGGTATGCAGTATAAATATAGGTTTTGGTATGCAATATCAATCTAGGTTTTGGCACAGGATATAAATCTAGGTTTTGCAAAAGGATATAAATCTAGGTTTTGGTATGCGATATAAATCTAGGTTTTGGTGTACGATATTAAAATCTAGGTTTTGCATTACAATCTAGGTTTTGGTGTACAGTATAAATCTAGGTTTTGTTATTCCGTATACATCTAGGTCTTGGTATGCGATATAAATCTAGGTTTTGGTATACTATATAAATCTAGGTTTTTGTATACGATATAGATCTAAGCTTTGGTATACGATATCAATCTAGGTATTGGTATATGGTATAAATCTAGGTTTTGGTAAAGGATATAAATCTAGTCTTTGGTATACAAGGTAAATCTAGGTTTTGTTAAACTGTATATATCTGGGTTTTGGTATGCGATATAAATCTAGGTTTTGGTGTATGATATTAAAATCTAGGTTTTGGTGTACGGTATCAATCTATGTTTTGCTATGCTGTATAAATTTAGGTTTTGGTATACGATATAACTCTAGGTTTTGGTATTCGATATAAATTTAGGTTTTGGTATACGGTATAAATATAGTCTTTGGTATACAAGGTAAATCTAGGTTTTGTAATACTGTATAGATCTAGGTTTTGGTATACGATATAATTCTAGGTTTTGGTATTCGATATAAATCTAGGCTTTAGCAAACAATATAAATCTAGGTTTTAGTATGCGATATAAATCTAGGTTTTAGTATGTGATATCAATCTACATTTTGGTATGCAAAATAAATCTAGGTTTTGGTATCGAATCTTTCTAGACAACTCGTCGAATCGTTCTAGACAACTCGCCGAATCGTTCTAGAAAATTTGCCTATTCATTCTAGACAACTCGCCGAATCATTCTAGACAACTCATCGAATAGTTCTAGACAACTCGCCCCTTCTTTCTAGACAACTCGCCGAATCATTCTAGACAACTCGCCGAATCGTTCTAGACAACTCGCCGAATCGTTCTAGACAACTGGCCGAATCGTTCTGAACCACTCGCCGAATCATTCTAGACAACTCGCCGAATCGTTCTAGAAAACTCACCGTATCGTTCTAGACAACTCGTCGAATCATTCTATACAACTCGCCGAATCGTTCTAGACAACTCGCCGAATCGTTCTAGACAACTCGCCGAATCATTCTAGACAACTCGCCGAATCGTTCTGAACAACTCGCCGAATCATTCTAGACAACTCGCCAAATCGTCCTAGAAAACTCACCGTATCGTTCTAGACAACTCGCCGAAACGTTCTAGACAACTAGCCGAATTGTTCTAGAAAACTTGCCGATTCTTTCTAGACAACTCGCCGAATCATTCTAGACAACTCATCAAATCGTTCTAGACAACTCGCCAAATCGTTCTAGACAACTCGCCCAATCGTTCTAGACAACTCTTCGAATCGTTCTAGACAACTCATCGAATAGTTCTAGACAACTCGCCCAATCGTTCTAGACATCTCGCCGAATCGTTCTAGAAAACTCGCCGAATCGTTCTAGACAACTCACCGAATCGTTCTAGACAACTCGCCGAATCTTTCTAGACAACTCACCGAATCGTTCTAGAAAACTCACAGTAACGTAGTAGACAACTCGCCGTATCGTTCTAGACAACTCGCCGAATCATTCTAGACAAGTCGCCGAATCGTTTTAGTATACCATATAATTCTATGTTCTGTTTATACGATATAAATATAGGTATTGGTATATAGTATAAATCTAGATTTGGGTATACAGTATAAATCTAGTGTTTGGTATACAAGGTAAATCTAGGTTTTGTTATATTGCATAAATCTAGGTATTGGTATATTGTATAAATCTAGGTTTTGGTATGAGATGTAAATCTAGGTTTTGGTATACGATATAAATCTGGGCTTTGGTATACCATATAAATCTAGGTTTTTGGTATGCGATATCAATCTAGGTTTTGGTATGCAATATAAATATAGCTTTTTCGTATACAATATAAATCTAGGTTTTGGTGTACGACATAAATCTAGGTTTTCCATTAAAATCTAGGTTTTATTGTACGGTATTAAAATCTAGGTTTTGGTATACGGTATTAATCTAGGTTTTGCTATACTTTATAAATCTAGGTTTTGATATACGATATAAATCTAGGTTTTGGTATATTATATAAATCTAGGTTTTAGTATACGATAGAAACCTAGGTTTTGGTATTCGATATAAATCTAGGTTTCGGCAAACGGTACATATCTAGGTTTTTGCATACGATATCAATCTAAATTTTGGTATACGATGTAAATCTAGGTTTTGGTAAAATATATAAATCTAGGCTTTGGTATACGAGATAAATCTAGGTTTATTTTATACTGTATAAATCTAGGTTTTGTTATACGATATCAATCAAGGTTTTGGTATGCGATATAAATCTAGGTTTTGGTATACGATATAAATCTAGGTTTTGGTATACAATATCAATCTAGGTTTTGGTATATGCTATAAATCTAGTCTTTGGTATACGATATAATTCTAGGTTTTGGTATTCGATATAAATCTAGGTTTTGGCAAACGATATCAATATAGGTTTTTGAATACGATATAAATCTAGGTTTTGTTATACGATATAAATCTAGGTTTTGGTATACGATATCAATCTAGGTATTGGTATATGGTATAAATCTAGGCATTGGTAAAGGATATAAATCTAGTCTTTGGTATTCAAGGTAAATCTAGGTTTTGTTATACTGTATAAATCTAGGTTTTGGTATGCGATATAAATCTAGGTTTTGTTATTCTGTATTAATGTAGGTTTTGTTATACGATAGAAATCTAGGTTTTGGTATGCGATATAAATCTAGGCTTTGGTATACGAGATAAATCTAGGTTTTGTTATTCTGTATAAATCTAGGTTTTGCTTTACGATATAAATCTAGGTTTTGGTATGCGATATAAATCTAGGTTTTGGTATAAGATATAAATCTAGGTTTTGGAATACGATATCAATTTAGGTTTTGGTATAAGATATCAATCTAGGTTTTGGTATACGGTATAAATCTAGGTTTTGGTATGCGATATAAATCTAGGTTTTGGTATGCGGTATTAAACAGGTTTTTGGTATACGGTATAAATCTAGATTTTGGTATGCGATATAAATTTAAGTTTTGGTATACTATATAAATCTAGGTTTTGATATTCGATATAAATCTAGGTTTTTGTATGCGATATAAATCTAGGTTTTGGTAAAGGATATAAATCTATATTTTGGTATGCGATATAAATCTAGGTTTTGGTGTACGGATTAAAATCTAGGTTTTGGTATACGGTATAAATCTAGGTTTTGCTATAAATCTAGTCTTTGGTACACAAGGTAAATCTAGGTTTTGTTATACTGTATACATTTGGGTTTTGGTATGCGATATCAATCTAGGTTTTGGTGTACGATATTAAAATCTAGGTTTTCCATTAAAAGCTAGGTTTTGGTGTACAGTATTAAAATCTAAGTTTTGGTATACGGTATCAATCTAGGTTCTGCTATACTGTATAAATCTAGGTTTTGGTATACTCTATAAATCTAGGCTTTGGCATACGATATAAATCTAGGCTTTGGCATACGATATAATTCTAGCTTTTGGTATGCGATATAAATCTAGGTTTTGGTATTCGATATAAATCTAGGTTTTGGTATTCGATATAAATTTAGGTTTTGGCAAACGATATAAATATAGGTTTTTGTATACAATAAAAATCTAGGTTTTGGTGTACGATATTAAAATCTAGGTTTTGATATGCGATATAAATCATAGTTTTGGTATATTATATAAATCTAGGTTTTGGCAAACGATATAAATATAAGTTTTTGTATTCGATATAAATCTTGGTTTTGGTATATGATATAAATCTAGGTATTGGTATATGGTATAAATCTAGGTTTTGGTATACAGTATAAATATAGGTTTTGGTATGCAATATAAATCTAGGTTTTGGCATAGGATATAAATCTAGGTTTTGGTAAAGGATATAAATCTAGGTTTTGGTATGCGATATAAATCTAGGTTTTGGTGTACGACATAAATCTAGGTTTTCCATTAAAATCTAGGTTTTAGTGTACGGTATTAAAATCTAGGTTTTGGTATACGGTATTAATATAGGTTTTGCTATACTGTATAAATCTAGGTTTTGGTATACGATATAAATCTAGGTTTTGGTATACGATATAAATCTAGGCTTTGGCATATGATATAAATCTAGCTTTTGGTATACGATAGAAACCTAGGTTTTGGTATTCGATATAAATATAGGTTCCGGCAAACGATACATATCTAGGTTTTTGTATACGATATCAATCTAAATTTTGGTATACGATGTAAATCTTGGTTTTGGTAAAAGATATAAATCTAGGCTTTGGTATACGAGATAAATCTAGATTTATTTATACTGTATAAATCTAGGTTTTGTTATACGATATCAATCTAGGTTTTGGTATGCGATATAAATCTAGGTTTTGGTATACGATATAAATCTAGGTTTTGGTATAAAATATCAATCTAGGTTTTGGTATACGCTATAAATCTAGGCTTTGGTATAGGATATAATTCTAGGTTTTGGTATTCGATATAAATCTAGGTTTTGGCAAACAATATAAATCAAGGTTTTGGTATGCGATATAAATCTAGGTTTTGGCTAACGATATCAATATAGGTTTATGAATACGATATAAATCTAGGTTTTGGTGTACGATATAAATCTAGATATTGGTATATAGTATAAATGTAGGTTTTGGCATACAGTATAAATATAGGTTTTGGTATGCAATATCAATCTAGGTTTTGGTATAGGAGATAAATCTAGGTTTTGGTAAAGGATATAAATCTAGGTTTTGGTATGCGATATTAATCTAGGTTTTGTTATTCTGTATGCATCTAGGTCTTGGTATACGATATAAATCTAGGTTTTGGTATACTATATAAATCTAGATTTTGGTATTCGATATAAATCTAGGTTTTGGCAAACGATATAAATCTAGGTTTTTGTATACGATATAATTCTAGCTTTTGGTATGCGATATAAATCTAGGTTTTGGTATTCGATATAAATCTAGGTTTTGGTATTCGATATAAATTTAGGTTTTGGCAAACGATATAAATCTAGGTTTTTGTATACAATAAAAATCAAGGTTTTGGTGTACGATATTAAAATCTAGGTTTTGCATTAAAAGCTAGGTTTTGGTGTACGGTATGAAAATACAGGTTATGTTATTCTGTGTACACCTAGGTTTTGGTATGCGATATAAATCTAGGTTTTGTTATTCTGTATTAATCTAGGTTTTGTTATACGATAGAAATCTAGGTTTTGGTATGCCATATAAATCTAGGCTTTGGTATACGTGATAAATCTAGGTTTTGTTATTCTGTATAAATTTAGGTTTTGTTATACGATATAAATCTAAGTTTTGGTATGCGATATAAATCTAGGTTTTGGTATACGATATAAATCTAAGTTTTGGTATGCGTATAAAACTAGTTTTTGGTATACGGTATAAATCTAGGTTTTGGTATGTGATATAAATCTAGGTTTTGAAATGCGATATAAATCAAAGTTTAGGTATATTATATAAATCTAGGTTTTGGCAAACGATATAAATATAAGTTTTTGTATTCGATATAAATCTTGGTTTTGGTATATGATATAAATCTAGGTATTGGTATATGGTATAAATCTAGGTTTTGGTATACAGTATATATATAGGTTTTGGTATGCAATATAAATCTAGGTTTTGGCATAGGATATAAATCTAGGTTTTGGTAAAGGATATAAATCTAGGTTTTGGTATGCGATATAAATCTAGGTTTTGGTGTACGACATAAATCTAGGTTTTCCATTAAAATCTAGGTTTTGTGTACGGTATTAAAATCTAGGTTTTGGTATACGGTATTAATATAGGTTTTGCTATACTGTATAAATCTAGGTTTTGGTATACGATATAAATCTAGGTTTTGGTATACGATATAAATCTAGGCTTTGGCATATGATATAAATCTAGCTTTTGGTATACAATAGAAACCTAGGTTTTGGTATTCGATATAAATATAGGTTCTGACAAACGATACATATCTAGGTTTTTGTATACGATATCAATCTAAATTTTGGTATACGATGTAAATCAAGGTTTTGGTAAAAGATATAAATCTAGGCTTTGGTATACGAGATAAATCTAGATTTATTTATACTCTATAAATCTAGGTTTTGTTATACGATATCAATCTAGGTTTTGGTATGCGATATAAATCTAGGTTTTGGTATGCGATATAAATCTAGGTTTTGGTATACAATATCAATCTAGGTTTTGGTATACGCTATAAATCTAGGCTTTGGTATAGGATATAATTCTAGGTTTTGGTATTCGATATAAATCTAGGCTTTGGCAAACAATATAAATCAAGGTTTTGGTATGCGATATAAATCTAGGTTTTGGTATGCGATATAAATCTAGGTTTTGGCTAACGATATCAATATAGGTTTTTGAATACGATATAAATCTAGGTTTTGGTGTACGATATAAATCTAGATATTGGTATATAGTATAAATGTAGGTTTTGTCATACAATATAAATATAGGTTTTGGTATGCAATATCAATCTAGGTTTTGGTATAGGAGATAAATCTAGGTTTTGGTAAAGGATATAAATCTAGGTTTTGGTATGCGATATAAATCTAGGTTTTGTTATTCTGTATACATCTAGGTCTTGGTATACGATATAAATCTAGGTTTTGGTATACTATATAAATCTATGTTTTGGTATTCGATATAAATCTAGGTTTTGGCAAACGATATAAATCTAGGTTTTTGCCTACGATATAAATCTAGGTTTTTGTATACGATATAAATCTAGGATTTTGGTATACGATATAAATCAAGGTTTTGGTGTACAATATTAAAATCTAGGATTTCCATTAAAATCTAGGTTTTGGTGTACGGTATCAATCTAGGTTTTGTTATACTGTATAAATGTAGGTTTAGGCATACGATATAACTCTAGATTTTGGTATGCTATATAAATCTAGGCTTTGGTATATGATATAAATCTAGGTTTTGGCATACGATATAAATCTAGCATTTGGTATACGATAGAAATCTGGGTTTTGGTATTAGATATCAATCTAGGTTTTGGCAAACGATATAAATCTAGGTTTTTGTATACGATATAAATCTAGGTTTTGTTATACGATATCAATCTAGGTTTTGGTATGCGATATAAATCTAGGTTTTGGTATACGCTATAAATCTAGGTTTTGGTATGCGATATAATTTTAGGTTTTGGTATTCGATATAAATCTAGGCTTGGCAAACAATATAAATCTAGGTTTTGGTATGCGATATAAATCTAGGTTTTGGCAAACGATATCAATCTAGGTTTTTGAATAACGATATAAATCTAGGTTTTGGTGTGCGATATAAATCTAGGTATTGGTATATTGTATAAATCTAGGTTTTGGAATACAGTATAAATATAGGTTTTGGTATGCAATATCAATCAAGGTTTTGGTATAGGATATAAATCTAGGTTTTGGAAAAGGATATAAATCTAGGTTTTGGTATGCGATATAAATCTAGGTTTTGGTGTACGATATTAAAATCTAGGTTTTGCATTACATTCTAGGTTTTGTATGCGGTATAAATTTAGGTTTTGTTATTCTGTATACATCTAGGTCTTGGTATATGATATAAATCTAGGTTTTGGTATACTATGTAAATCTAGGTTTTTGTATACGATATAAATCTAGGCTTTGGTATACGATATCAATCTAGGTATTGGTATATGGTATAAATCTAGGTTTTGGTAAAGGATATAAATCTAGTCTTTGGTATACAAGGTAAATCTAGGTTTTGTTATACTGTATACATCTGGGTTTTGGTATGCGATATAAATCTAGGTTTTGGTGTACGATATTAAAATCTAGGTTTTCCATTAAAATCTAGGTTTTGGTGTACGGTATCAATCTATGTTTTGCTATACTATATAAATCTAGGTTTTGGTATACGATATAAATCTAGGTTTTAGTATGCGATATCAATCTATATTTTCGTATGCGAAATAAATCTAGGTTTTGGTATCGAATCGTTGTAGACAACTTGCCGAATCGTTCTAGACAACTCGCCGAATCGTTCTAGAAAACTTGCCCATTCATTCTAGACAACTCGCCGAATCATTCCAGACAACTCATCGAATAGTTCTAGACAACTCGCCCATTCGTTATAGACAACTCGCCGAATCATTCTAGACAACTCATCGAATAGTTCCAGAAAACTCGCCCAATCGTTCTAGACAACTCATCGAATCGTTCTAGACAACTCGCCGAATCGTTCTAGACAACTCGCCGAATCGTTCTAGACAACTCGCCGAATCGTTCTAGACAGCTCGCCGAATCGTTCTAGAAAACTCCTCGAATCGTTCTAGACAACTCGCCGAATCGTTCTAGAAAACTTGCCGAAACGTTCTAGACAACTCGCCGAATCGTTCTAGAAAACTTGCCCATTCGTTCTAGACAACTCGCCGAATCATTGTAGACAACTCATCAAATAGTTTTAGACAACTCACCCAATCGTTCTAGACATCTCGCCGAATCGTTCTAAGCAAGTCGCCGAATCGTTCTAGACAACTCATCGAATCGTTCTAGACAACTCGCCAAATCGTTCTAGACAACTCGTCGAATCAATCTAGACAACTCACCAAATCGTTCTAGACAACTCGCCGAATCGTTCTAGACAACTCGCCGAATCATTCTAGACAACTCACCGAATCATTCTAGAAAACTCACAGTATCGTTGTAGACAACTCGCCGTATCGTTCTAGACAACTCGCCGAATCATTCTAGACAAGTCGCCGAATCGTTTTAGTATACCATATAATTCTATGTTCTGGTTATACGATATAAATATAGGTATTGGTATATAGTATAAATCTAGATTTTGGTATTCAGTATAAATCTAGTTTTTGGTATACAAAGTAAATCTAGGTTTTGTTATATCGCATAAATCTAGGTATTGGTATATTGTATAAATCTAGGTTTTGGTATGAGATGTAAATCTAGGTTTTGGTATACGATATAAATCTGGGCTTTGGTATACGATATAAATCTAGGTTTATGGTATGCGATATCAATCTAGGTTTATGCATACAATATAAATCTAGGTTTTGGTATTCGATCTAAATCTAGATTTTGGGAAACGATATAATTCTAGGTTCTGGTATACGATATAAATCTAGGTATTGGTATATGGTATAAATCTAGATTTTGGTATACAGTATTAATCTAGTCTTTGGTATTCAAGGTAAATCTAGGTTTTGTTATTCTGCATCAATCTAGGTTTTGGTATGCAATATAAATCTAGGTTTTGGATTACGATATAAATTTAGGTTTTGGTATACGATATAATTCTAGGTATGGAATATTAATCTAGGTTTTGGTGTGCGATATAAATCTAGGTTTTGGTAATCGATATAAATCTAGGTTTTTGTATACGATATAATTCTAGGTTCTGGTATACGATATAAATCTAGGTATTGGTATATACTATAAATCAAGATTTTGGTATACAGTATAAATCTAGTCTTTGGTATACAAGGTAAATCTAGGGTTTGTTATACTGCATAAATCTAGGTTTTGGTATGCAATATAAATCTAGGTTTTGGCATACGATATAAATCTGGGCTTTGGTATATGATATAAATCTAGGTTTTGGTATACGATATAAATCTAGGTTTTGATATACAATAAAATTCTAGGTATGCAATATAAATCTAGGTTTTGGTGTGCGATATAAATCTAGGTTTTGGTATTCGATATAAATCTCGGTTTTAGCAAACAATTTAAATCTAGGTTTTTGTATACGATTTAAATCTAGGTTTTGGTATATGATATAAATCTAAGTTTTGGTATACGATATAAATCTATGCTTTAGTATAAGAGTAAAGCTAGGTTTTGTTAGACTGTAAAAATCTAGGTTTTGGTGTGTGATATAAATCTAGGTTTTGGCAAACGATATCAAATCTAGAATTTTGTATACGATATAATTCTAGGTTTTGGTATTCGATATAAATCTAGGCTTTGGCAAACAATATAAATCTAGGTTTTGGTATGCGATATAAATCTAGGTTTTGGCAAACGATATCATTCTAACTTTTTGAATACGATATAAATCTAGGTTTTGGTATACGATATAAATCTAGGTATTCGTATATGGTATAAATCTAGGTATTTGTATGCAGTATAAATATAGTTTTTGGTATGCAATATCAATCTAGATTTTGGTATAGGATATAAATCTAGGTTTTGGAAAAGGATATTAATCTAGGTTTTGGTATGAGATATAAATCTAGGTTTTGGTGTACGATATTAAAATCTAGGTTTTGCATTACAATCTAGGATTTGGTGTACGGTATTAAAATCTAGGTTTTGGTATATTGTATAAATCTAGGTTTTGGTATGCAGTATAAATCTAGTCTTTGGTATACAAGGTATATCTAGGTTTTATTATATTGTATAAATCTAGGTTTTGGTATGCGATATAAATCTAGGTTTTGGTATGCGATATAAATCTAGGTTTTGGCATACGATATAAATCTGGATTTTGGTATACGATAGAAATCTAGGTTTTGGCATGCGATATCAATCTAGATTTTGGTATGCAATATAAATATAGCTTTCTGGTATGCGATATAAATCTAGGTTTTGGCATACGATATAAATCTGTATTTTGGTATAAAATATAAATCTAGGTTTTGGTATATGATATAAATCTAGGTTTTTGTATGCTATATAAATCTAGGTTTTGGCATACGATATAAATCTGGATTTTGGTATACGATAGAAATCTAGGTTTTGGCATGCGATATCAATCTAGGTTTTGGTATGCAATATAAATATAGCTTTTTGGTATGCGATATAAATCTAGGTTTTGGCATACGATATAAATCTGGATTTTGGCATACAATATAAATATAGGTTTTGTTATACTGTATAAATCTAGGTTTTGGTATGCGATATAAATCTAGGTTTAGGTATGCGATATAAATCTAGGTTTAGGCATACGATATAAATCTAGGTTTTGGTATTCGATATAAATCTAGATTTTGGCAAGCGATATAAATATAGGTTTTTGTATGCGATATAAATCTAGGTTTTGGTATGCGGTATAAATCAAGGTTTTGGTATATGGTATAAATCTAGATTTTGGTATACAGTATAAATCTAGTATTTGGTATACAAGGTAAATCTAGGTTTTCCTATACTGCATAAATCTAGGTTTTGGTATGCGATATAAATCTAGGTTTTGGCATACGATATAAATCTGGGCTTTGGTATAAGATATAAATCAGGTTTTGGTATGTGATATCAATCTAGGTTTTGGTATGCAATATAAATATAGCTTTTTGTGATACAATATAAATCTAGGTTTTGGTATGCTATATAAATCTAGATTTTGGTGTATGATATTAAAATCTAGGTTTTGCATTAAAATCTAGGTTTTGGTGTAAAGTACTAAAATCTAGATTTTGGTATGCGGTATAAATCTAAGCTTTGTTTATACTGTATAAATCTAAGTTTTGGCATAAGATATAAATCTAGGTTTTGGTATATGATATAAATCAAGGTTTTGGTATATGATATAAATTTAGGTTTTGGTATGCGATATAAATCTAGGGCTTCATATACGATATAAATCTAGATTTTGGCAAACGATATAAATCTAGGTTTTTGTATACGATATAATTCTAGGTTCTGGTATAGGATATAAATCTAGGTATTGGTATATGGTATATATCTAGTCTTTGGTATACAAGGTAAATCTCGGCTTTGTTATACTGCATAAATCTATGTTTTGGTATGCGATATAAATCTAGGTTTTGGTATACGATATGAATCTAGGTTTTGGTATACGAGATCAATCTAGGTTCTGGTATGCAATATAAATATAGCTTTTTGGTATACGATATCAATCTAGGTTTTTGTATGCGATATAAATCTAGGCTTTGGCAAACAATATAAATCTAGGTTTTGGTATGCGATATAAATCTAGGTTTTGGGAAACGATATCAATCTAGCTTTTTGAATACGGTATATATCTAGGTTTTGGTATACGATATAAATCTAGATATTCGTATATGGTATAAATCTAGGTTTTGGTATACAGTATGAATATAGGTTCTGGTATGCAAGGTAAATCTAGGTTTTGTTATACTGCATAAATCTAGGTTTTGGTATGCGATATAAATCTAGGTTTTGGCATACGATATAAATCTGGGCTTTGGTATACGATATAAATCTAGGTTTTGCTATACAATATAAATATAGGTTTTTGGTATACGATATAAATCTAGGTTTTGGTATGCGATATAAATCTAGGTTTTGTTATATGGTATAAATCTAGGTTTTGGTATACGATATAATTCTAGGTTTTGGTATGCGATATAAATCTAGGTTTTGGCATACGATATAAATCTGGGCTTTGGTATACGATATAAATCTAGGTTTTGGTATACAATATAAATATAGGTTTTTGAATACGATATATATCTAGGTATTGGTATATGGTATATATCTAGTCTTTGGTATACAAGGTAAAGTCGCGGCTTTGTTATACTGCATAAATCTATGTTTTGGTATACGATATAAATCTAGGTTTTAGTATTCGATATAAATCTAGGTTTTGGTATACGATATCAATCTAGGTTTTAGTATGCAATATAAATATAGCTTTTTGGTATACGATATCAATCTAGGTTTTGGTATGCGATATAAATCTAGGTTTTGGTTTACGATATAAATCTAGGCTTTGGTATGCGATATAAATCTAGGTTTTGTTATATGGTATAAATCTAGGTTTTGGTATACGATATAATTCTAGGTTTTGTACTCAATATAAATCTAGGCTTAGGCAAACAATATAAATCTATGTTTTGGTATGCGATATAAATCTAGGTTTTGACAAACGATATCAATGTAGGTTTTTGAATACGATATAAATCTAGGTTTTGGTGTACGATATAAATCTAGGTATTCATACATGGTATAAATCTAGGTTTTCGTATACATTATAGATATAGGTTTTGGTATGCAAAGTCAATTTAGATTTTGGTATAGGATATTAATCTAGGCTTTGGTAAAGGATCTAAATCTAGGTTCTGGTATGCAATATAAATCTAAGTATTGGTATATGGTATAAATCTAGATTTTGGTATACAGTATTAATCTAGTCTTTGGTATGCAAGGTAAATCTAGGTTTTGTTATACTGCATAAATCTAGGTTTTGGTATGCAATATAAATCTAGGTTTTGGCATACGATATAAATCTGGGCTTTGGTATACGATATAAATCTAGGTTTTGGAATACGATATAAATCTAGGTTTTGGTATACGATATAATTCTAGGCTTTGGTATGCGATATAAATCTAGGTTTTATTATATGGTATAAATCCAGGTTTTGGTATACGATATAATTCTAGGTTTTGTACTCAATATAAATCTAGGCTTAGGCAAACAATATAAATCTATGTTTTGGTATGCGATACAAATCTAGGTTTTGGCAAACGATATCAATGTAGGTTTTTGAATACGATATAAATCTAGGTTTTGGTGAACGATATAAATCTAGGTATTCATACATGGTATAAATCTAGGTTTTGGTATACAGTATAAATATAGGTTTTGGTATGCAATATCAATCTAGGTTTTGGTATAGGATATAAATCTAGGTTTTGTTAAAGGATATCAATCTAGGTTTTGGTATGCAATATAAATCTAGGTTTTTGTGTACGGTATTAAAATCTAGGTTTTGGTATATTTTATAAATCTAGATTTTGGTATACAGTATAAATCTAGTCTTTGGTATACAAGGTAAATCTAGGTTTTAATATACTGCATGCATCTAGGTTTTGGTATTCGATATAAATCTAGGTTTTGGTATGCGATATAAATCTAGGTTTTGGTATGCAATATAAATCTAGGTTTTGGCATACGATATAAATCTGGACTTTGGTATACGATAGAAATCTAGGTTTTGGTATGCGATATCAATCTAGGGTTTGGTATACGATATAAATCTAGGTGTTGGTATACGATATAAATCTAGGTTTTTGCATATGATATAAATCTAGGTTTTGCTATTCGATATAAATCTAGATTTTGGCAAACGATATAAATCTAGGTTTTTGTATACGATATGATGATAGGTTCAGTTATACGATATATATCTAGGTATTGGTATATGGTATATATCTAGTCTTTGGTATACAAGGTAAAGTTGCGGCTTTGTTATACTGCATAAATCTATGTTTTCGTATACGATATAAATCTAGGTTTTGGTATACGATATAAATCTAGGTTTTGGTATACGATAACAATCTAGGTTTTAGTATGCAATATAAATATAGCTTTTTGGTATACGATATCAATCTAGGTTTTGGTATGCGATATAAATCTAGGTTTTGGTATACGATATAAATCTAGGCTTTGGTAGGCGATATAAATCTACGTTTTGTTATATGGTATAAATATAGGTTTTGGTATGCGATATAATTCTAGGTTTTGGCAAACGAAATCAATGTAGGTTTTTGAATACGATATAAATCTAGGTTTTGGTGTACGATATAAATCTAGGTATTCATACATGGTATAAATCTAGGTTTTGGTATACAGTATAAATATAGGTTTTGGTATGCAATATAAATATAGCTTTTTGTTATACAATATAAATCTAGGTTTTGGTATACAATATAAATCTAGGTTTTGGTATGCGATATAAATTTAGGTTTTGGTATGCGATATAAATCTAGGTTTTGGTATACGATATAAATTTAGGTTTTGGTATGCGATATAAATCTAGGGTTTGGTATGCGATATAAATCTAGGTGTTGGTATACGATATAAATCTAGGTTTTTGCATATGATATAAATCTAGGTTTTGGTATTCGATATAAATCTAGATTTTGGCAAACGATATAAATCTAGGTTTTTGTATACGATATGATGATAGGTTCAGTTATACGATATATATCTAGGTATTGGTATATGGTATATATCTAGTCTTTGGTATACAAGGTAAAGTTGCGGCTTTGTTATACTGCATAAATCTATGTTTTGGTATACGATATAAATCTAGGTTTTGGTATACGATATAAATCTAGGTTTTGGTAAACGATATAAATCTAGGTTTTGGTATACGATATCAATCTAGGTTTTAGTATGCAATATAAATATAGCTTTTTGGTATACGATATCAATCTAGGTTTTGGTATGCGATATAAATCTAGGTTTTGTTAAGCGATATAATTCTAGGTTTTGGCAAACGATATCAATGTAGGTTTTTGAATACGATATAAATCTAGGTTTTGGTGTACGATATAAATCTAGGTATTCATACATGGCATAAATCTAGGTTTTGGTATACAGTATAAATATAGGTTTTGGTATGCAATATCAATCTAGGTTTTGGTATACGATATTAATCTGGGCTTTGGTATACGATATAAATCTAGGTTTTGGAATACGATATAAATCTAGTTTTGGTATACGATATAATTCTAGGTATGCAATATAAATCTAGGTTTTGGTGTGCGATATAAATCTAGGTTTTGGTATTCGATATAAATCTAGGTTTTTGTATACGATATAATTCTAGGTTCTGGTATACGATATAAATCTAGGTATTGGTATATGGTATAAATCTAGATTTTGGTATACAGTATAAATCTAGTCTTTGGTATACATGGTTAATCTAGGTTTTGCTATACTGCATAAATCTAGGTTTTGGTATGCAATATAAATCTAGGTTTAAGTATACGATATAAATCTGGGCTTTGGTATACGATATACATCTAGGTTTTGGTATACGATAAAAATCTAGGTTTTGATATACGATATAATTCTAGGTATGCAATATAAATCTAGGTTTTGGTGGGCGATATAAATCTATGTTTTGGTATTCGATATAAATCTCGGTTTTGGCAAACGATATAAATCTAGGTTTTTGTATACGATTTAAATCTAGGTTTTGGTATAAGATATAAATCTAGGTATTGGTATACGGTATAAATCTAGGCTTTGGTATATGAGATAAATCTATGTTTTGTTATACTGTATAAATCTAGGTTTTGGTGTGCGATATAAATCTAGGTTTTGGTATATGATATAAATCTAGGCTTTAGTATACGAGTAAATCTAGGTTTTGTTAGACTGTAACAATCTAGGTTTTGGTATGTGATATAAATCTAGATTTTGGTATTCCATATAAATCTAGGTTTTGGCAAACGATATCAAATCTAGGTTTTTGTATGCGATATAATTCTAGGTTTTGGTATTCGATATAAATCTAGGCTTTGGCAAACAATATAAATCTAGGTTTTGGTATGCGATATAAATCTAAGTTTTGGCAAATGATATCAATCTAGCTTTTTGAATACGATATAAATCTAGGTTTTGGTATACGATAAAAATCTAGGTTTTGATATACAATATAATTCTAGGTATGCAATATAAATCTAGGTTTTGGTGTGCGATATAAATCTAGGTTTTGGTATTCGATATAAATCTCGGTTTTGGCAAACGATATAAATCTAGGTTTTTGTATACAATTTAAATCTATGTTTTGGTATATGATATAAATCTAGTTATTAGTATACGGTATAAATCTAGGCTTTGGTATATGAGATAAATCTATGTTTTGTTATACTGTATAAATATATGTTTTGGTGTGCGATATAAATCTAGGTTTTGGTATACGATATAAATCTAGGCTTTAGAATACGAGTAAATCTAGGTTTGTTAGACTGTAGAAATCTAGGTTTTGGTATGTGATATAAATCTAGGTTTTGGTATTCGATATAAATCTAGGTTTTGGCAAACGATATCAAATCTAGATTTGTGTATGCGATATAATTCTAGGTTTTGGTATTCGATATAAATCTAGGCTTTGGCAAACAATATAAATCTAGGTTTTAGTATGCAATATAAATCTAGGTTTTGGCAAACGATATCATTCTAGCTTTTTGAATACGATATAAATCTAGGTTTTGGTATGCAATATAAATCTAGGTATTTGTATATGGTATAAATCTAGGTTTTGGTATACAGTATAAATATAGGTTTTGGTATGCAATATCAATCTAGGTTTTGGTATAGGATATAAATCTAGGTTTTGGTATGCGATATAAATCTAGGGTTTCATATACGATATAAATCTAGATTTTGGCAAACGATATAAATCTAGGTTTTTGTATAAGATATAATTATAGATTCTGGTATACGATATAAATCTAGGTATTGGTATATGGCATATATCTAGTCTTTCGTATATAAGGTAAATCTCGGTTTTGTTATACTGCATAAATCTAGGTTCCGGTATGCGATATAAATCTAAGTATTGGTATATGGTATAAATCTAGATTTTGGTATACAGTATTAATCTAGTCTTTGGTATACGATATAAATCTAGGTTTTGGCATACGATATAATTCTAGGTATGCAATATAAATCTAGGTTTTGGAGTGCGATATAAATCTAGGTTTCGGTATTCGATATAAATCTAGGTTTTTGTATACGATATAATTCTAGGTTCTGGTATACGATATCAATCTAGGTATTGGTATATGGTATAAATCTAGATTTTGGTATACAGTATAAATCTAGTCTTTGGTATACAAGGTAAATCTAGGTTTTGTTATACTGCATAAATCTAGGTTTTGGTATGCAATATAAATCTAGGTTTTGGCATACGATATAAATCTGGGCTTTGGTATGCGATATAAATCTAGGTTTTGGTATACGATATAAATCTAGGTTTTGATATACGATATAAATCTAGGTATGCAATATAAATCTAGGTTTTGGTGTGCGATATAAATCTAGGTTTTGGTATTCGATATAAATCTCGGTTTTGGCAAACCATATAAATCTAGGTTTTTGTATACGATTTAAATCTAGGTTTTGGTATGTGATATAAATCTAGGTATTGGTATACGGGATAAATATAGGCTTTGGTATATGAGATAAATCTATGTTTTGTTATACTGTATAAATCTAGGTTTTGGTGTGCGATATAAATCTAGGTTTTGGTATACGATATAAATCTAGGCTTTAGTATACGAGTAAATCTAGGTTTTGTTAGACTGTAACAATCTAGGTTTTGGTATGTGATATAAATCTAGATTTTGGTATTCGATATAAATCTAGGTTTTGGCAAACGATATCAAATCTAGGTTTTTGTATACGATATAATTCTAGGTTTTGGTATTCGATATAAATCTAGGCTTTGGCAAACAATATAAATCTAGGTTTTGGTATGCAATATAAATCTAGGTTTTGCCAAACGATATTAATCTAGCTTTTTGAAAACGATATAAATCTAGGTATTGGTATATGGTATATATCTAGTCTTTGGTATACAAGATAAATCTCGGCTTTGTTATACTGCATAAATCTATGTTTTGGTATACGATATAAATCTAGGTTTTGGTATACGATATAAATCTGTGTTTTGGTATACGAGATCAATCTAGGTTTTGGTATGCAATATAAATATAGGTTTTGGCAAACGATATCAAATCTAGGTTTTTGTATACGATATCAATCTAGGTTTTGGTATAGGATATAAATCTAGGTTTTGGTAAAGGATATAAATCTAGGTTTTGGTACGAGATATAAATCTAGGTTTTGGTGTACGATATTAAAATCTAGGTTGTGCATTACAATCTAGGTTTTGGTGTACAGCATTAAAATCTAGGTTTTGGTATATGGTATAAATCTAGATTTTGGTATACAGTATAAATCTAGTCTTTGGTATACAAGGTAAATCTAGGTTTTACTATACAATATAAATCTAGGTTTTGGTATTCGATATAAATCTCGGTTTTGGCAAACGATATAAATCTAGGTTTTCGTATATGATATAAATCTATGTTTTGTTATACTGTATAAATTTAGGTTTTGGTGTGCGATATAAATCTATTCGATATAAATCTCGGTTTTGGCAAACGATATAAATCTAGGTTTTTGTATATGATATAAATCTATGTTTTGTTATACTGTATAAATTTAGGTTTTGGTGTGCGATATAAATCTAGGTTTTAGTATACGAGTAAATCTAGGTTTTATTAGACTGTAACAATCTAGGTTTTGGTATGTGATATAAATCTAGGTTTTGGTATGCGATATAAATCTAGGTTTTGGCAAACGATATCAATCTAGCTTTTTGAATACGATATAAATCTAGGCTTTGGTATGCGATATAAATCTATGTATTCGTAAATGGTATAAATCTAGTTTTGGTATACAGTATAAATCTAGTCTTTGGTATACAAGGTAAATATAGGTTTTGTTATACTGCATAAATCTAGGTTTTGGTATGCGATATAAATCTAGGTTTTGGTATGCAATATAAATATAGCTTTTTGGTATACAATGTAAATCTAGGTTTTGGTATACGATATAAATCTAGGTTTTGGTATACGATATAAATCTAGGTTTAGGCATACAATATAAATCTAAGTTTTGATATTCGATATAAATCTAGATTTTGGCAAGCGATATAAATATAGGTTTTTGTATGCGATATAAATCTAGGTTTTTGTATACGATATAATTCTAGGTTTTTGTATACGATATAAATCTAGGTATTGGTATATGGTATAAATCTAGATTTTGGTATACAGTATAAATCTAGTCTTTGGTATACAATGTAAATCTAGGTTTTGCTATTCTGCATAAATCTAGGTTTTGGTATGCAATATAAATCTAGGTTTTGGCATGCGATATAAATCTGGGCTTTGGTATACGATATAAATCTAGGTTTTGATATACGAGATAATTCTAGGTATGCAATATAAATCTAGGTTTTGGTGTGCAATATAAATCTAGGTTTTGGTATACGATATAAATCTAGGCTTTAGTATACGAGTAAATCTAGGTTTTATTAGACTGTAACAATCTAGGTTTTGGTATGTGATATAAATCTAGGTTTTGGTATTCGATATAAATATCGGTTTTGGCAAACGATATAAATCTAGGTTTTTGTATATGATATAAATCTATGTTTTGTCATACTGTATAAATTTAGGTTTTGGTGTGCGATATAAATCTAGGTTTTGGTATACGATATAAATCTAGGCTTTAGTATACGAGTAAATCTAGGTTTTATTAGACTGTAACAATCTAGGTTTTGGTATGTGATATAAATCTAGGTTTTGGTATTCGATATAAATCTCGGTTTTGGCAAACGATATAAATCTAGGTTTTTGTATATGATATAAATCTATGTTTTGTTATACTGTATAAATTTAGGTTTTGGTGTGCGATATAAATCTAGGTTTTGGTATGTGATATAAATCTAGGTTTTGGTATTCGATATAAATCTCGGTTTTGGCAAACGATATCAATCTAGCTTTTTGAATACGATATAAATCTAGGTTTTGGTATGCGATATAAATCTAGGTATTCGTATATGGTATAAATCTAGGTTTTGGTATACAGTATAAATCTAGGTTTTGGTATGCGATATAAATCTAGGTTTTGGCATACGATATAAATCTGTGTTTTGGTATGCGATATCAATCTAGGTTTTGGCATACGATATAAATCTGTGTTTTGGTATGCGATATCAATCTAGGTTTTGGCATACGATATAAATCTGGGCTTTGGTATACGATATAATTCTAGGTATGCAATATAAATCTAGGTTTTGGTGTGCGATATAAATCTAGGTTTTGGTATTCGATATAAATCTCGGTTTTGGCAAACGATATCAATCTAGCTTTTTGAATACGATATAAATCTAGGTTTTGGTATGCGATATAAATCTAGGTATTCGTATATGGTATAAATCTAGGTTTTGGTATACAGTATAAATCTAGTCTTTGGTATACAAGGTAAATCTAGGTTTTGTTATACTGCATAAATCTAGGTTTTGGTATGCGATATAAATCTAGGTTTTGGCATACGATATAAATCTGTGTTTTGGTATGCGATATCAATCTAGGTTTTGGCATACGATATAAATCTGGGCTTTGGTATATAAGGGTAATAACAAAATTACCGAACTCCGAACAATCTTACAAAGGGAAAGTCAAAACTCATAATTATATAAACAGACAAAATCAGTCAACAACCGGAAAACTGTGAAAACCGTAATGACCCTGACTTGGTACAGGCATTTCTAAAGAAATGGTGGGTTGAATCAGATTTTAAGGCGCCAAACCTCCCGCTCTCATTACGGTTCAAAGGTTCCGGCTGTCACTGTAACAGTATTTAAATACAGGAACAAAATAGGTAAAATAGTTGTCAAAGCAGTACCATATTCGGTGACGTAAATGTCAAAAATATTTTTACGTCACACATTGACCAAAAAAAAATATTTGACTTCTTTATCTTTATACATTTTCACTATATGAAAATGCATCGCTTATAATTTTTTCTGCAGAGACGGAATATATTTCGACAAGATATTGGTATCGGAATATAAACTTTTTAAGAGATCGAATAAGGCGAATCTTTTTATAGCCCTGGTCCAGTAGCCTGTTTCTCAGATGAAGATGACGTTTCAGGAAATCAGAATAATTGCTACTGGCCCTTGCATAGCGAATCAATTGCGAGATGTAAACACCATATGCAGGAGAAGCTGGTATATTGCGGCACATGTTTGGAAAATTTATGATTTTAAAATTGAAGTCGTCCCGCTTATCATAAATTTTAGTACTGAGTTGACCACTGTCGTCAAATTCGAGGTATAAGCATAATTCTAGGTATGCAATATAAATCTAGGTTTTGGTGTGCGATATAAATCTAGGTTTTGGTATTCGATATAAATCTAGGTTTTTGTATACGATATAATTCTAGGTTTTTGTATCCGATATAAATCTAGGTATTGGTATATGGTATAAATCTAGATTTTGGTATACAGTATAAATCTAGTCTTTGGTATACAAGGTAAATCTAGGTTTTGCTATACTGCATAAATCTAGGTTTTGCTATACTGCATAAATCTAGGTTTTGGTATGCAATATAAATCTAGGTTTTGGCATACGATATAAATCTAGGCTTTGGTATACGATATAAATCTAGGTTTTGGTATACGATATAAATCTAGGTTTTGATATACGAGATAATTCTAGGTATGCAATATAAATCTAGGTTTTGGTGTGCAATATAAATCTAGGTTTTGGTATTCGATATAAATCTCGGTTTTGGCAAGCGATATAAATCTAGGTTTTTGTATATGATATAAATCTATGTTTTGTGATACTGTATAAATTTAGGTTTTGGTGTGCGATATAAATCTAGGTTTTGGTATACGATATAAATCTAGGCTTTAGTATACGAGTAAATCTAGGTTTTATTAGACTGTAACAATCTAGGTTTTGGTATGTGATATAAATCTAGGTTTTGGTATTCGATATAAATCTCGGTTTTGGCAAACGATATCAATCTAGCTTTTTGAATACGATATAAATCTAGGTTTTGGTATGCGATATAAATCTAGGTATTCGTATATGGTATAAATCTAGGTTTTGGTATACAATATAAATCTAGTCTTTGGTATACAAGGTAAATTTAGGTTTTGTTATACTGCATAAATTTAGGTTTTGGTATGCGATATAAATCTAGGTGTTGGCATACGATATAAATCTGTGTTTTGGTATGCGATATCAATCTAGGTTTTGGCATACGATATAAATCTGGGCTTTGGTATACGATATAATTCTAAATATGCAATATAAATCTAGGTTTTGGTGTGCGATATAAATCTAGGTTTTGGTATTCGATATAAATCTAGGTTTTTGTATACGATATAAATCTAGGTTTTTGTATACGATATAAATCTAGGTATTGGTATATGGTATAAATCTAGATTTTGGTATACAGTATAAATCTAGTCTTTGGTATACAAGGTAAATCTAGGTTTTGCTATACTGCATAAATCTAGGTTTTGCTATACTACATAAATCTAGGTTTTGGTATGCAATATAAATCTAGGTTTTGGCATACGATATAAATCTAGGCTTTGGTATACGATATAAATCTAGGTTTTGGTATACGATATAAATCTAGGTTTTGATATACGAGATAATTCTAGGTATCCAATATAAATCTAGGTTTTGGTGTGCAATATAAATCTAGGTTTTGGTATTCGATATAAATCTCGGTTTTGGCAAACGATATAAATCTAGGTTTTTGTATATGATATAAATCTATGTTTTGTTATACTGTATAAATTTAGGTTTTGGTGTGCGATATAAATCTAGGTTTTGGTATACGATATAAATCTAGGCTTTAGTATACGAGTAAATCTAGGTTTTATTAGACTGTAACAATCTAGGTTTTGGTATGCGATATAAATCTAGGTTTTGGTATGCAATATAAATATAGCTTTTTGGTATACAATGTAAATCTAGGTTTTGGTATACGATATAAATCTAGGTTTTGGTATACGATATAAATCTAGGTTTAGGCATACAATATAAATCTAGGTTTTCGTATTCGATATAAATCTAGATTTTGGCAAGCGATATAAATATAGGTTTTTGTATACGATATAAATCTAGGTATTGGTATATGGTATAAATTTAGATTTTGGTACACAGTATAAATCTAGTATTTGGTATACAATGTAAATCTAGGTTTTGCTATACTGCATAAATCTAGGTTTTGGTATGCAATATAAGTCTAGGTTTTGGTATTCGATATAAATCTAGGTTTTTGTATACGATATAATTCTAGGTTTTTGTATACGATATAAATCTAGGTATTGGTATATGGTATAAATCTAGATTTTGGTATACAGTATAAATTTAGTCTTTGGTATACAATGTAAATCTAGGTTTTGCTATACTGCATAAATCTAGGTTTTGGTATGCAATATAAATCTAGGTTTTGGCATACGATATAAATTTGGGCTTTGGTATACGATATAAATCTAGGTTTTGGTATGCGATATAAATCTAGGTTTTGATATACGAGATAATTCTAGGTATGCAAATAAATCTAGGTTTTGGTGTGCAATATAAATCTAGGTTTTGGTATTCGATATAAATCTAGGTTTTGGTATACGATATAAATCTAGGCTTTAGTATACGAGTAAATCTATGTTTTATTAGACTGTAACAATCTAGGTTTTGGTATGTGATATAAATCTAGGTTTTGGTATTCGATATAAATCTCGGTTTTGGCAAACGATATAAATCTAGGTTTTTGTATATAATATAAATCTATGTTTTGTTATACTGTATAAATTTAGGTTTTGGTGTGCGATATAAATCTAGGTTTTGGTATACGATATAAATTTAGGCTTTAGTATACGAGTAAATCTAGGTTTTATTAGACTGTAGCAATCTAGGTTTTGGTATGTCATATAAATCTAGGTTTTGGTATTCGATATAAATCTCGGTTTTTGCAAACGGTGTAAATCTAGGTTTTTGTATATGATATAAATATATGTTTTGTTATACTGTATAAATTTAGGTTTTGGTGTGCGATATAAATCTAGGTTTTGGTATACGATATAAATCTAGGCTTTAGTATACGAGTAAATCTAGGTTTTATTAGACTGTTACAATCTAGGTTTAGGTATGTGATATAAATCTAGGTTTTGGAATGCGATATAAATCTAGATTTTGGCAAACTATATCAATCTAGCTTTTTGAATACGATATAAATCTAGGTTTTGGTATGCGATATAAATCTAGGTATTCGTATATGGTATAAATCTAGGTTTTGGTATACAGTATAAATCTAGTCTTTGGTATACAAGGTAAATCTAGGTTTTGCTATATTGCATAAATCTAGGTTTTGGTATGCAATATAAGTCTAGGTTTTGGTATTCGATATAAATCTTGGTTTTTGTATACGATATAATTCTAGGTTTTGGTATTCGATATAAATCTAGGTTTTGGTATACGATATAAATCTAGGCTTTAGTATACGAGTAAATCTAGGTTTTATTAGACTGTAACAATCTAGGTTTTGGTATGTGATATAAATCTAGGTTTTGGTATTCGATATAAATCTCGGTTTTGGCAAACGATATAAATCTAGGTTTTTGTATATAATATAAATCTATGTTTTGTTAAACTGTATAAATTTAGGTTTTGGTGTGCGATATAAATCTAGGTTTTGGTATACGATATAAATCTAGGCTTTAGTATACGAGTAAATCAGGTTTTATTAGACTGTAACAATCTAGGTTTTGGTATGTGATATAAATCTAGGTTTTGGTATTCGATATAAATCTCGGTTTTTGCAAACGATATAAATCTAGGTTTTTGTATATGATATAAATCTATGTTTTGTTATACTGTATAAATTTAGGTTTTGGTGTGCGATATAAATCTAGGTTTTGGTATACGATATAAATCTAGGCTTTAGTATACGAGTAAATCTAGGTTTTATTAGACTGTAACCATCTAGGTTTTGGTATGTGATATAAATCTAGGTTTTGGAATGCGATATAAATCTAGGTTTTGGCAAACTATATCAATCTAGCTTTTTGAATACGATATAAATCTAGGTTTTTGTATACGATATAATTCTAGCTTTTTGTATACGATATAAATCTAGGTATTGGTATATGGTATAAATCTAGATTTTGGTATACAGTATAAATTTAGTCTTTGGTATACAATGTAAATCTAGGTTTTGCTATACTGCATAAATCTAGGTTTTGGTATGCAATATAAATCTAGGTTTTGGCATACGATATAAATTTGGGCTTTGGTATACGATATAAATCTAGGTTTTGGTATGCGATATAAATCTAGGTTTTGATATACGAGATAATTCTAGGTATGCAAATAAATCTAGGTTTTGGTGTGCAATATAAATCTAGGTTTTGGTATTCGATATAAATCTAGGTTTTGGTATACGATATAAATCTAGGCTTTAGTATACGAGTAAATCTATGTTTTATTAGACTGTAACAATCTAGGTTTTGGTATGTGATATAAATCTCGGTTTTGGTATTCGATATAAATCTCGGTTTTGGCAAACGATATAAATCTAGGTTTTTGTATATAATATAAATCTATGTTTTGTTATACTGTATAAATTTAGGTTTTGGTGTGCGATATAAATCTAGGTTTTGGTATACGATATAAATTTAGGCTTTAGTATACTAGTAAATCTAGGTTTTATTAGACTGTAGCAATCTAGGTTTTGGTATGTCATATAAATCTAGGTTTTGGTATTCGATATAAATCTCGGTTTTTGCAAACGATGTAAATCTAGGTTTTTGTATATGATATAAATATATGTTTTGTTATACTGTATAAATTTAGGTTTTGGTGTGCGATATAAATCTAGGTTTTGGTATACGATATAAATCTAGGCTTTAGTATACGAGTAAATCTAGGTTTTATTAGACTGTAACAATCTAGGTTTAGGTATGTGATATAAATCTAGGTTTTGGAATGCGATATAAATCTAGATTTTGGCAAACTATATCAATCTAGCTTTTTGAATACGATATAAATCTAGGTTTTGGTATGCGATATAAATCTAGGTATTCGTATATGGTATAAATCTAGGTTTTGGTATACAGTATAAATCTAGTCTTTGGTATACAAGGTAAATCTAGGTTTTGCTATATTGCATAAATCTAGGTTTTGGTATGCAATATAAGTCTAGGTTTTGGTATTCGATATAAATCTTGGTTTTTGTATACGATATAATTCTAGGTTTTGGTATTCGATATAAATCTAGGTTTTGGTATACGATATAAATCTAGGCTTTAGTATACGAGTAAATCTAGGTTTTATTAGACTGTAACAATCTAGGTTTTGGTATGTCATATAAATCTAGGTTTTGGTATTCGATATAAATCTCGGTTTTGGCAAACGATATAAATCTAGATTTTTGTATATAATATAAATCTATGTTTTGTTAAACTGTATAAATTTAGGTTTTGGTGTGCGATATAAATCTAGGTTTTGGTATACGATATAAATCTAGGCTTTAGTATACGAGTAAATATAGGTTTTATTAGACTGTAACAATCTAGGTTTTGGTATGTGATATAAATCTAGGTTTTGGTATTCGATATAAATCTCGGTTTTTGCAAACGATATAAATCTAGGTTTTTGTATATGATATAAATCTATGTTTTGTTATACTGTATAAATTTAGGTTTTGGTGTGCGATATAAATCTAGGTTTTGGTATACGATATAAATCTAGGCTTTAGTATACGAGTAAATCTAGGTTTTATTAGACTGTAACCATCTAGGTTTTGGTATGTGATATAAATCTAGGTTTTGGAATGCGATATAAATCTAGGTTTTGGCAAACTATATCAATCTAGCTTTTTGAATACGATATAAATCTAGGTTTTGGTATGCGATATAAATCTAGGTATTCGTATATGGTATAAATCTAGGTTTTGGTATACAGTATAAATCTAGTCTTTGGTATACAAGGTAAATCTACGTTTTGTTATACTGCATAAATCTAGGTTTTGGTATGCGATATAAATCTAGGTTTGGTATGCAATATAAATATAGCTTTTTGGTAAACAATGTAAATCGAGGTTTTGGTTTACGATATAAATCTAGGTTTTGGTATACGATATAAATCTAGGTTTAGGCATACGATATAAATCTAGGTTTTGGTATTCGATATAAATCTAGATTTTGGCAAGCGATATAAATATAGGTTTTTGTATGCGATATAAATCTAGGTATTGGTATATGGTATAAATTTAGATTTTGGTACACAGTAAAAAATCTAGTATTTGGTATACAATGTAAATCTAAGTTTTGCTATACTGCATAAATCTAGGTTTTGGTATGCGATATAAATCTAGGTTTTGATATACGAGATAATTCTAGGTATGCAAATAAATCTAGGTTTTGGTGTGCAATATAAATCTAGGTTTTGGTATTCGATATAAATCTAGGTTTTGGTATACGATATAAATCTAGGCTTTAGTATACGAGTAAATCTATGTTTTATTAGACTGTAACAATCTAGGTTTTGGTATGTGATATAAATCTCGGTTTTGGTATTCGATATAAATCTCGGTTTTGGCAAACGATATAAATCTAGGTTTTTGTATATAATATAAATCTATGTTTTGTTATACTGTATAAATTTAGGTTTTGGTGTGCGATATAAATCTAGGTTTTGGTATACGATATAAATTTAGGCTTTAGTATACTAGTAAATCTAGGTTTTATTAGACTGTAGCAATCTAGGTTTTGGTATGTCATATAAATCTAGGTTTTGGTATTCGATATAAATCTCGGTTTTTGCAAACGATGTAAATCTAGGTTTTTGTATATGATATAAATATATGTTTTGTTATACTGTATAAATTTAGGTTTTGGTGTGCGATATAAATCTAGGTTTTGGTATACGATATAAATCTAGGCTTTAGTATACGAGTAAATCTAGGTTTTATTAGACTGTAACAATCTAGGTTTAGGTATGTGATATAAATCTAGGTTTTGGAATGCGATATAAATCTAGATTTTGGCAAACTATATCAATCTAGCTTTTTGAATACGATATAAATCTAGGTTTTGGTATGCGATATAAATCTAGGTATTCGTATATGGTATAAATCTAGGTTTTGGTATACAGTATAAATCTAGTCTTTGGTATACAAGGTAAATCTAGGTTTTGCTATATTGCATAAATCTAGGTTTTGGTATGCAATATAAGTCTAGGTTTTGGTATTCGATATAAATCTTGGTTTTTGTATACGATATAATTCTAGGTTTTGGTATTCGATATAAATCTAGGTTTTGGTATACGATATAAATCTAGGCTTTAGTATACGAGTAAATCTAGGTTTTATTAGACTGTAACAATCTAGGTTTTGGTATGTCATATAAATCTAGGTTTTGGTATTCGATATAAATCTCGGTTTTGGCAAACGATATAAATCTAGATTTTTGTATATAATATAAATCTATGTTTTGTTAAACTGTATAAATTTAGGTTTTGGTGTGCGATATAAATCTAGGTTTTGGTATACGATATAAATCTAGGCTTTAGTATACGAGTAAATCAGGTTTTATTAGACTGTAACAATCTAGGTTTTGGTATGTGATATAAATCTAGGTTTTGGTATTCGATATAAATCTCGGTTTTTGCAAACGATATAAATCTAGGTTTTTGTATATGATATAAATCTATGTTTTGTTATACTGTATAAATTTAGGTTTTGGTGTGCGATATAAATCTAGGTTTTGGTATACGATATAAATCTAGGCTTTAGTATACGAGTAAATCTAGGTTTTATTAGACTGTAACCATCTAGGTTTTGGTATGTGATATAAATCTAGGTTTTGGAATGCGATATAAATCTAGGTTTTGGCAAACTATATCAATCTAGCTTTTTGAATACGATATAAATCTAGGTTTTTGTATACGATATAATTCTAGCTTTTTGTATACGATATAAATCTAGGTATTGGTATATGGTATAAATCTAGATTTTGGTATACAGTATAAATTTAGTCTTTGGTATACAATGTAAATCTAGGTTTTGCTATACTGCATAAATCTAGGTTTTGGTATGCAATATAAATCTAGGTTTTGGCATACGATATAAATTTGGGCTTTGGTATACGATATAAATCTAGGTTTTGGTATGCGATATAAATCTAGGTTTTGATATACGAGATAATTCTAGGTATGCAAATAAATCTAGGTTTTGGTGTGCAATATAAATCTAGGTTTTGGTATTCGATATAAATCTAGGTTTTGGTATACGATATAAATCTAGGCTTTAGTATACGAGTAAATCTATGTTTTATTAGACTGTAACAATCTAGGTTTTGGTATGTGATATAAATCTCGGTTTTGGTATTCGATATAAATCTCGGTTTTGGCAAACGATATAAATCTAGGTTTTTGTATATAATATAAATCTATGTTTTGTTATACTGTATAAATTTAGGTTTTGGTGTGCGATATAAATCTAGGTTTTGGTATACGATATAAATTTAGGCTTTAGTATACTAGTAAATCTAGGTTTTATTAGACTGTAGCAATCTAGGTTTTGGTATGTCATATAAATCTAGGTTTTGGTATTCGATATAAATCTCGGTTTTTGCAAACGATGTAAATCTAGGTTTTTGTATATGATATAAATATATGTTTTGTTATACTGTATAAATTTAGGTTTTGGTGTGCGATATAAATCTAGGTTTTGGTATACGATATAAATCTAGGCTTTAGTATACGAGTAAATCTAGGTTTTATTAGACTGTAACAATCTAGGTTTAGGTATGTGATATAAATCTAGGTTTTGGAATGCGATATAAATCTAGATTTTGGCAAACTATATCAATCTAGCTTTTTGAATACGATATAAATCTAGGTTTTGGTATGCGATATAAATCTAGGTATTCGTATATGGTATAAATCTAGGTTTTGGTATACAGTATAAATCTAGTCTTTGGTATACAAGGTAAATCTAGGTTTTGCTATATTGCATAAATCTAGGTTTTGGTATGCAATATAAGTCTAGGTTTTGGTATTCGATATAAATCTTGGTTTTTGTATACGATATAATTCTAGGTTTTGGTATTCGATATAAATCTAGGTTTTGGTATACGATATAAATCTAGGCTTTAGTATACGAGTAAATCTAGGTTTTATTAGACTGTAACAATCTAGGTTTTGGTATGTCATATAAATCTAGGTTTTGGTATTCGATATAAATCTCGGTTTTGGCAAACGATATAAATCTAGATTTTTGTATATAATATAAATCTATGTTTTGTTAAACTGTATAAATTTAGGTTTTGGTGTGCGATATAAATCTAGGTTTTGGTATACGATATAAATCTAGGCTTTAGTATACGAGTAAATATAGGTTTTATTAGACTGTAACAATCTAGGTTTTGGTATGTGATATAAATCTAGGTTTTGGTATTCGATATAAATCTCGGTTTTTGCAAACGATATAAATCTAGGTTTTTGTATATGATATAAATCTATGTTTTGTTATACTGTATAAATTTAGGTTTTGGTGTGCGATATAAATCTAGGTTTTGGTATACGATATAAATCTAGGCTTTAGTATACGAGTAAATCTAGGTTTTATTAGACTGTAACCATCTAGGTTTTGGTATGTGATATAAATCTAGGTTTTGGAATGCGATATAAATCTAGGTTTTGGCAAACTATATCAATCTAGCTTTTTGAATACGATATAAATCTAGGTTTTGGTATGCGATATAAATCTAGGTATTCGTATATGGTATAAATCTAGGTTTTGGTATACAGTATAAATCTAGTCTTTGGTATACAAGGTAAATCTACGTTTTGTTATACTGCATAAATCTAGGTTTTGGTATGCGATATAAATCTAGGTTTGGTATGCAATATAAATATAGCTTTTTGGTAAACAATGTAAATCGAGGTTTTGGTTTACGATATAAATCTAGGTTTTGGTATACGATATAAATCTAGGTTTAGGCATACGATATAAATCTAGGTTTTGGTATTCGATATAAATCTAGATTTTGGCAAGCGATATAAATATAGGTTTTTGTATGCGATATAAATCTAGGTATTGGTATATGGTATAAATTTAGATTTTGGTACACAGTAAAAAATCTAGTATTTGGTATACAATGTAAATCTAAGTTTTGCTATACTGCATAAATCTAGGTTTTGGTATGCGATATAAATCTAGGTTTTGATATACGAGATAATTCTAGGTATGCAAATAAATCTAGGTTTTGGTGTGCAATATAAATCTAGGTTTTGGTATTCGATATAAATCTAGGTTTTGGTATACGATATAAATCTAGGCTTTAGTATACGAGTAAATCTATGTTTTATTAGACTGTAACAATCTAGGTTTTGGTATGTGATATAAATCTCGGTTTTGGTATTCGATATAAATCTCGGTTTTGGCAAACGATATAAATCTAGGTTTTTGTATATAATATAAATCTATGTTTTGTTATACTGTATAAATTTAGGTTTTGGTGTGCGATATAAATCTAGGTTTTGGTATACGATATAAATTTAGGCTTTAGTATACTAGTAAATCTAGGTTTTATTAGACTGTAGCAATCTAGGTTTTGGTATGTCATATAAATCTAGGTTTTGGTATTCGATATAAATCTCGGTTTTTGCAAACGATGTAAATCTAGGTTTTTGTATATGATATAAATATATGTTTTGTTATACTGTATAAATTTAGGTTTTGGTGTGCGATATAAATCTAGGTTTTGGTATACGATATAAATCTAGGCTTTAGTATACGAGTAAATCTAGGTTTTATTAGACTGTAACAATCTAGGTTTAGGTATGTGATATAAATCTAGGTTTTGGAATGCGATATAAATCTAGATTTTGGCAAACTATATCAATCTAGCTTTTTGAATACGATATAAATCTAGGTTTTGGTATGCGATATAAATCTAGGTATTCGTATATGGTATAAATCTAGGTTTTGGTATACAGTATAAATCTAGTCTTTGGTATACAAGGTAAATCTAGGTTTTGCTATATTGCATAAATCTAGGTTTTGGTATGCAATATAAGTCTAGGTTTTGGTATTCGATATAAATCTTGGTTTTTGTATACGATATAATTCTAGGTTTTGGTATTCGATATAAATCTAGGTTTTGGTATACGATATAAATCTAGGCTTTAGTATACGAGTAAATCTAGGTTTTATTAGACTGTAACAATCTAGGTTTTGGTATGTCATATAAATCTAGGTTTTGGTATTCGATATAAATCTCGGTTTTGGCAAACGATATAAATCTAGATTTTTGTATATAATATAAATCTATGTTTTGTTAAACTGTATAAATTTAGGTTTTGGTGTGCGATATAAATCTAGGTTTTGGTATACGATATAAATCTAGGCTTTAGTATACGAGTAAATATAGGTTTTATTAGACTGTAACAATCTAGGTTTTGGTATGTGATATAAATCTAGGTTTTGGTATTCGATATAAATCTCGGTTTTTGCAAACGATATAAATCTAGGTTTTTGTATATGATATAAATCTATGTTTTGTTATACTGTATAAATTTAGGTTTTGGTGTGCGATATAAATCTAGGTTTTGGTATACGATATAAATCTAGGCTTTAGTATACGAGTAAATCTAGGTTTTATTAGACTGTAACCATCTAGGTTTTGGTATGTGATATAAATCTAGGTTTTGGAATGCGATATAAATCTAGGTTTTGGCAAACTATATCAATCTAGCTTTTTGAATACGATATAAATCTAGGTTTTGGTATGCGATATAAATCTAGGTATTCGTATATGGTATAAATCTAGGTTTTGGTATACAGTATAAATCTAGTCTTTGGTATACAAGGTAAATCTACGTTTTGTTATACTGCATAAATCTAGGTTTTGGTATGCGATATAAATCTAGGTTTGGTATGCAATATAAATATAGCTTTTTGGTAAACAATGTAAATCGAGGTTTTGGTTTACGATATAAATCTAGGTTTTGGTATACGATATAAATCTAGGTTTAGGCATACGATATAAATCTAGGTTTTGGTATTCGATATAAATCTAGATTTTGGCAAGCGATATAAATATAGGTTTTTGTATGCGATATAAATCTAGGTATTGGTATATGGTATAAATTTAGATTTTGGTACACAGTAAAAAATCTAGTATTTGGTATACAATGTAAATCTAAGTTTTGCTATACTGCATAAATCTAGGTTTTGGTATGCGATATAAATCTAGGTTTTGATATACGAGATAATTCTAGGTATGCAAATAAATCTAGGTTTTGGTGTGCAATATAAATCTAGGTTTTGGTATTCGATATAAATCTAGGTTTTGGTATACGATATAAATCTAGGCTTTAGTATACGAGTAAATCTATGTTTTATTAGACTGTAACAATCTAGGTTTTGGTATGTGATATAAATCTAGGTTTTGGTATTCGATATAAATCTCGGTTTTGGCAAACGATATAAATCTAGGTTTTTGTATATAATATAAATCTATGTTTTGTTATACTGTATAAATTTAGGTTTTGGTGTGCGATATAAATCTAGGTTTTGGTATACGATATAAATTTAGGCTTTAGTATACGAGTAAATCTAGGTTTTATTAGACTGTAGCAATCTAGGTTTTGGTATGTCATATAAATCTAGGTTTTGGTATTCGATATAAATCTCGGTTTTTGCAAACGATGTAAATCTAGGTTTTTGTATATGATATAAATATATGTTTTGTTATACTGTATAAATTTAGGTTTTGGTGTGCGATATAAATCTAGGTTTTGGTATACGATATAAATCTAGGCTTTAGTATACGAGTAAATCTAGGTTTTATTAGACTGTAACAATCTAGGTTTAGGTATGTGATATAAATCTAGGTTTTGGAATGCGATATAAATCTAGATTTTGGCAAACTATATCAATCTAGCTTTTTGAATACGATATAAATCTAGGTTTTGGTATGCGATATAAATCTAGGTATTCGTATATGGTATAAATCTAGGTTTTGGTATACAGTATAAATCTAGTCTTTGGTATACAAGGTAAATCTAGGTTTTGCTATATTGCATAAATCTAGGTTTTGGTATGCAATATAAGTCTAGGTTTTGGTATTCGATATAAATCTTGGTTTTTGTATACGATATAATTCTAGGTTTTGGTATTCGATATAAATCTAGGTTTTGGTATACGATATAAATCTAGGCTTTAGTATACGAGTAAATCTAGGTTTTATTAGACTGTAACAATCTAGGTTTTGGTATGTGATATAAATCTAGGTTTTGGTATTCGATATAAATCTCGGTTTTTGCAAACGATATAAATCTAGGTTTTTGTATATGATATACATCTATGTTTTGTTATACTGTATAAATTTAGGTTTTGGTGTGCGATATAAATCTAGGTTTTGGTATACGATATAAATCTAGGCTTTAGTATACGAGTAAATCTAGGTTTTATTAGACTGTAACCATCTAGGTTTTGGTATGTGATATAAATCTAGGTTTTGGAATGCGATATAAATCTAGGTTTTGGCAAACTATATCAATCTAGCTTTTTGAATACGATATAAATCTAGGTTTTGGTATGCGATATAAATCTAGGTATTCGTATATGGTATAAATCTAGGTTTTGGTATACAGTATAAATCTAGTCTTTGGTATACAAGGTAAATCTACGTTTTGTTATACTGCATAAATCTAGGTTTTGGTATGCGATATAAATCTAGGTTTTGGTATGCAATATAAATATAGCTTTTTGGTAAACAATGTAAATCGAGGTTTTGGTTTACGATATAAATCTAGGTTTTGGTATACGATATAAATCTAGGTTTAGGCATACGATATAAATCTAGGTTTTGGTATTCGATATAAATCTAGATTTTGGCAAGCGATATAAATATAGGTTTTTGTATTCGATATAAATCTAGGTATTGGTATATGGTATAAATTTAGATTTTGGTACACAGTAAAAAATCTAGTATTTGGTATCTAAGTTTTGCTATACTGCATAAATCTAGGTTTTGGTATTCGATATAAATCTAGGTTTTTGTATACGATATAATTCTAGGTTTTTGTATACGATATAAATCTAGGTATTGGTATATGGTATAAATCTAGATTTTGGTATACAGTATAAATCTAGTCTTTGGTATACAAGGTAAATCTAGGTTTTGTTATACTGCATAAATCTAGGTTTTGGTATGCGATATAAATCTAGGTTTTGGTATGCAATATAAATATAGCTTTTTGGTATACAATGTAAATCTAGGTTTTGGTATACGATATAAATCTAGGTTTTGGTATGCGATATAAATCTAGGTTTTGATATACGAGATAATTCTAGGTATGCAATATAAATCTAGGTTTTGGTATACGATATAAATCTAAGTTTTGATATACGAGATAATTCTAGGTATGCAATATAAATCTAGGTTTTGGTGTGCAATATAAATCTAGGTTTTGGTATTCGATATAAATCTCGGTTTTGGCAAAGGATATAAATCTAGGTTTTTGTATATGATATAAATCTATGTTTTGTTATACTGTATAAATTTAGGTTTTGGTGTGCAATATAAATCTAGGTTTTGGTATACGATATAAATCTAGGTTTTGATATAGGAGATAATTCAAGGTATGCAATATAAATCTAGGTTTTGGTGTGCAATATAAATCTAGGTTTTGGTATTCGATATGAATCTCGGTTTTGGCAAGCGATATAAATCTAGGTTTTTGTATATGATATAAATC
The DNA here is from genome assembly GCA_963680875.1 of Bathymodiolus brooksi. Classification (NCBI taxonomy): domain Eukaryota; kingdom Metazoa; phylum Mollusca; class Bivalvia; order Mytilida; family Modiolidae; genus Bathymodiolus; species Bathymodiolus brooksi. The sequence continues at coordinate 91,513,136 of OY804576.1, forward strand.
TATGTTTTGTTATACTATATAAATTTAGGTTTTGGTATGTGATATAAATCTAGGTCTTGGTATTCGATATAAATCTAGGTTTCGGCAAACGATATCAATCTAGCTTTTTGAATACGATATAAATCTATGTTTTGGTATGCGATATAAATCTAGGTATTCGTATATGGTATAAATCTAGGTTTTGGTATACAGTATAAATCTAGTCTTTGGTATACAAGGTAAATCTAGGTTTTGTTATACTGCATAAATCTAGGTTTTGGTATGCGATATAAATCTAGGTTTTGGTATGCAATATAAATATAGCTTTTTGGTATACAATGTAAATCTAGGTTTTGGTATTCGATATAAATCTAGATTTTGGCAAGCGACATAAATATAGGTTTTTGTATGCGATATAAATCTAGGTATTGGTATATGGTATAAATTTAGATTTTGGTACACAGTATAAATCTAGTATTTGGTATACAATGTAAATCTAGGTTTTGCTATACTGCATAAATCTAGGTTTTGGTATGCAATATAAGTCTAGGTTTTGGTATTCGATATAAATCTAGGTTTGTGCATACGATATAATTCTAGGTTTTTGTATACGATATAAATCTAAGTATTGGTATATGGTATAAATCTAGATTTTGGTATACAGTATAAATCTAGTCTTTGGTATACAAGGTAAATCTAGGTTTTGCTATACTCCATAAATCTAGGTTTTGGTATGCATTATAAATCTAGGTTTTGGCATACGATATCAATCTGGGCTTTGGTATACGATATAAATCTACGTTTTGGTATACGATATAAATCTAGGTTTTGATATACGAGATAATTCTAGGTATGCAATATAAATCTAGGTTTTGGTGTGCAATATAAATCTAGGTTTTGGTATTCGATATAAATCTAGGTTTTGGTATACGATATAAATCTAGGCTTTAGTATACGAGTAAATCTAGGTTTTATTAGACTGTAACAATCTAGGTTTTGGTATGTGATATAAATCTAGGTTTTGGTATTCGATATAAATCTCGGTTTTGGCAAACGATATAAATCTAGGTTTTTGTATATAATATAAATCTATGTTTTGTTATACTGTATAAATTTAGGTTTTGGTGTGCGATATAAATCTAGGTTTTGGTATACGATATAAATCTAGGCTTTAGTATACGAGTAAATCTAGGTTTTATTAGACTGTAACAATCTAGGTTTTGGTATGTGATATAAATCTAGGTTTTGGTATTCGATATAAATCTCGGTTTTTGCAAACGATATAAATCTAGGTTTTTGTATATGATATAAATATATGTTTTGTTATACTGTATTAATTTAGGTTTTGGTGTGCGATATAAATCAAGGTTTTGGTATACGATATAAATCTAGGCTTTAGTATACGAGTAAATCTAGGTTTTATTAGACTGTAACAATCTAGGTTTAGGTATGTGATATAAATCTAGGTTTTGGAATGCGATATAAATCTAGGTTTTGGCAAACTATATCAATCTAGCTTTTTGAATACGATATAAATCTAGGTTTTGGTATGCGATATAAATCTAGGTATTCGTATATTGTATAAATCTAGGTTTTGGTATACAGTATAAATCTAGTCTTTGGTATACAAGGTAAATCTAGGTTTTGCTATACTGCATAAATCTAGGTTTTGGTATGCAATATAAGTCTAGGTTTTGGTATTCGATATAAATCTAGGTTTTGGTATACGATATAAATCTAGGCTTTAGTATACGAGTAAATCTAGGTTTTATTAGACTGTAACAATCTAGGTTTTGGTATGTGATATAAATCTAGGTTTTGGTATTCGATATAAATCTCGGTTTTGGCAAACGATATAAATCTAGGTTTTTGTATATAATATAAATCTATGTTTTGTTATACTGTATAAATTTAGGTTTTGGTGTGCGATATAAATCTAGGTTTTGGTATACGATATAAATCTAGGCTTTAGTATACGAGTAAATCTAGGTTTTATTAGACTGTAACAATCTAGGTTTTGGTATGTGATATAAATCTAGGTTTTGGTATTCGATATAAATCTCGGTTTTGGCAAACGATATAAATCTAGGTTTTTGTATATGATATAAATCTATGTTTTGTTATACTGTATAAATTTAGGTTTTGGTGTGCGATATAAATCTAGGTTTTGGTATACGATATAAATCTAGGCTTTAGTATACGAGTAAATCTAGGTTTTATTAGACTGTAACAATCTAGGTTTTGGTATGTGATATAAATCTAGGTTTTGGAATGCGATATAAATCTAGGTTTTGGCAAACTATATCAATCTAGCTTTTTGAATACGATATAAATCTAGGTTTTGGTATGCGATATAAATCTAGGTATTCGTATATGGTATAAATCTAGGTTTTGGTATTCAGTATAAATCTAGTCTTTGGTATACAAGGTAAATCTACGTTTTGTTATACTGCATATATCTAGGTTTTGGTATGCGATATAAATCTAGGTTTTGGTATGCAATATAAATATAGCTTTTTGGCATACAATGAAAATCTAGGTTTTGGTTTACGATATAAATCTAGGTTTTGGTATACGATATAAATCTAGGTTTAGGCATACAATATAAATCTAGGTTTTGGTATTCGATATAAATCTAGATTTTGGCAAGCGATATAAATATAGGTTTTTGTATGCGATATAAATCTAGGTATTGGTATATGGTATAAATTTAGATTTTGGTACACAGTAAAAAATCTAGTATTTGGTATACAATGTAAATCTAGGTTTTGCTATACTGCATAAATCTAGGTTTTGGTATGCAATATAAGTCTAGGTTTTGGTATTCGATATAAATCTAGGTTTTTGTATACGATATAATTCTAGGTTTTGGTATACGATATAAATCTAGGTTTTGGTATTCGATATAAATCTAGATTTTGGCAAGCGACATAAATATAGGTTTTTGTATGCGATATAAATCTAGGTATTGGTATATGGTATAAATTTAGATTTTGGTACACAGTATAAATCTAGTATTTGGTATACAATGTAAATCTAGGTTTTGCTATACTGCATAAATCTAGGTTTTGGTATGCAATATAAGTCTAGGTTTTGGTATTCGATATAAATCTAGGTTTGTGCATACGATATAATTCTAGGTTTTTGTATACGATATAAATCTAAGTATTGGTATATGGTATAAATCTAGATTTTGGTATACAGTATAAATCTAGTCTTTGGTATACAAGGTATATCTAGGTTTTGCTATACTCCATAAATCTAGGTTTTGGTATGCATTATAAATCTAGGTTTTGGCATACGATATCAATCTGGGCTTTGGTATACGATATAAATCTACGTTTTGGTATACGATATAAATCTAGGTTTTGATATACGAGATAATTCTAGGTATGCAATATAAATCTAGGTTTTGGTGTGCAATATAAATCTAGGTTTTGGTATTCGATATAAATCTAGGTTTTGGTATACGATATAAATCTAGGCTTTAGTATACGAGTAAATCTAGGTTTTATTAGACTGTAACAATCTAGGTTTTGGTATGTGATATAAATCTAGGTTTTGGTATTCGATATAAATCTCGGTTTTGGCAAACGATATAAATCTAGGTTTTTGTATATAATATAAATCTATGTTTTGTTATACTGTATAAATTTAGGTTTTGGTGTGCGATATAAATCTAGGTTTTGGTATACGATATAAATCTAGGCTTTAGTATACGAGTAAATCTAGGTTTTATTAGACTGTAACAATCTAGGTTTTGGTATGTGATATAAATCTAGGTTTTGGTATTCGATATAAATCTCGGTTTTTGCAAACGATATAAATCTAGGTTTTTGTATATGATATAAATATATGTTTTGTTATACTGTATTAATTTAGGTTTTGGTGTGCGATATAAATCAAGGTTTTGGTATACGATATAAATCTAGGCTTTAGTATACGAGTAAATCTAGGTTTTATTAGACTGTAACAATCTAGGTTTAGGTATGTGATATAAATCTAGGTTTTGGAATGCGATATAAATCTAGGTTTTGGCAAACTATATCAATCTAGCTTTTTGAATACGATATAAATCTAGGTTTTGGTATGCGATATAAATCTAGGTATTCGTATATTGTATAAATCTAGGTTTTGGTATACAGTATAAATCTAGTCTTTGGTATACAAGGTAAATCTAGGTTTTGCTATACTGCATAAATCTAGGTTTTGGTATGCAATATAAGTCTAGGTTTTGGTATTCGATATAAATCTAGGTTTTTGTATACGATATAATTCTAGGTTTTGGTATTCGATATAAATCTAGGTTTTGGTATACGATATAAATCTAGGCTTTAGTATACGAGTAAATCTAGGTTTTATTAGACTGTAACAATCTAGGTTTTGGTATGTGATATAAATCTAGGTTTTGGTATTCGATATAAATCTCGGTTTTGGCAAACGATATAAATCTAGGTTTTTGTATATAATATAAATCTATGTTTTGTTATACTGTATAAATTTAGGTTTTGGTGTGCGATATAAATCTAGGTTTTGGTATACGATATAAATCTAGGCTTTAGTATACGAGTAAATCTTGGTTTTATTAGACTGTAACAATCTAGGTTTTGGTATGTGATATAAATCTAGGTTTTGGTATTCGATATAAATCTCGGTTTTGGCAAACGATATAAATCTAGGTTTTTGTATATGATATAAATCTATGTTTTGTTATACTGTATAAATTTAGGTTTTGGTGTGCGATATAAATCTAGGTTTTGGTATACGATATAAATCTAGGCTTTAGTATACGAGTAAATCTAGGTTTTATTAGACTGTAACAATCTAGGTTTTGGTATGTGATATAAATCTAGGTTTTGGAATGCGATATAAATCTAGGTTTTGGCAAACTATATCAATCTAGCTTTTTGAATACGATATAAATCTAGGTTTTGGTATGCGATATAAATCTAGGTATTCGTATATGGTATAAATCTAGGTTTTGGTATTCAGTATAAATCTAGTCTTTGGTATACAAGGTAAATCTACGTTTTGTTATACTGCATATATCTAGGTTTTGGTATGCGATATAAATCTAGGTTTTGGTATGCAATATAAATATAGCTTTTTGGCATACAATGAAAATCTAGGTTTTGGTTTACGATATAAATCTAGGTTTTGGTATACGATATAAATCTAGGTTTAGGCATACGATATAAATCTAGGTTTTGGTATTCGATATAAATCTAGATTTTGGCAAGCGATATAAATATAGGTTTTTGTATGCGATATAAATCTAGGTATTGGTATATGGTATAAATTTAGATTTTGGTACACAGTAAAAAATCTAGTATTTGGTATACAATGTAAATCTAGGTTTTGCTATACTGCATAAATCTAGGTTTTGGTATGCAATATAAGTCTAGGTTTTGGTATTCGATATAAATCTAGGTTTTTGTATACGATATAATTCTAGGTTTTGGTATACGATATAAATCTAGGTTTTGGTATTCGATATAAATCTAGATTTTGGCAAGCGACATAAATATAGGTTTTTGTATGCGATATAAATCTAGGTATTGGTATATGGTATAAATTTAGATTTTGGTACACAGTATAAATCTAGTATTTGGTATACAATGTAAATCTAGGTTTTGCTATACTGCATAAATCTAGGTTTTGGTATGCAATATAAGTCTAGGTTTTGGTATTCGATATAAATCTAGGTTTGTGCATACGATATAATTCTAGGTTTTTGTATACGATATAAATCTAAGTATTGGTATATGGTATAAATCTAGATTTTGGTATACAGTAAAAATCTAGTCTTTGGTATACAAGGTAAATCTAGGTTTTGCTATACTCCATAAATCTAGGTTTTGGTATGCATTATAAATCTAGGTTTTGGCATACGATATCAATCTGGGCTTTGGTATACGATATAAATCTAGGTTTTGGTATACGATATAAATCTAGGTTTTGATATACGAGATAATTGTAGGTATGCAATATAAATCTAGGTTTTGGTGTGCAATATAAATCTAGGTTTTGGTATTCGATATAAATCTAGGTTTTGGTATACGATATAAATCTAGGCTTTAGTATACGAGTAAATCTAGGTTTTATTAGACTGTAACAATCTAGGTTTTGGTATGTGATATAAATCTAGGTTTTGGTATTCGATATAAATCTCGGTTTTGGCAAACGATATAAATCTAGGTTTTTGTATATGATATAAATCTATGTTTTGTTATACTGTATAAATTTAGGTTTTGGTGTGCGATATAAATCTAGGTTTTGGTATACGATATAAATCTAGGCTTTAGTATACGAGTAAATCTAGGTTTTATTAGACTGTAACAATCTAGGTTTTGGTATGTGATATAAATCTAGGTTTTGGTATTCGATATAAATCTCGGTTTTTGCAAACGATATAAATCTAGGTTTTTGTATATGATATAAATATATGTTTTGTTATACTGTATTAATTTAGGCTTTGGTGTGCGATATAAATCAAGGTTTTGGTATACGATATAAATCTAGGCTTTAGTATACGAGTAAATCTAGGTTTTATTAGACTGTAACAATCTAGGTTTAGGTATGTGATATAAATCTAGGTTTTGGAATGCGATATAAATCTAGGTTTTGGCAAACTATATCAATCTAGCTTTTTGAATACGATATAAATCTAGGTTTTGGTATGCGATATAAATCTAGGTATTCGTATATTGTATAAATCTAGGTTTTGGTATACAGTATAAATCTAGTCTTTGGTATACAAGGTAAATCTAGGTTTTGCTATACTGCATAAATCTAGGTTTTGGTATGCAATATAAGTCTAGGTTTTGGTATTCGATATAAATCTAGGTTTTTGTATACGATATAATTCTAGGTTTTGGTATTCGATATAAATCTAGGTTTTGGTATACGATATAAATCTAGGCTTTAGTATACGAGTAAATCTAGGTTTTATTAGACTGTAACAATCTAGGTTTTGGTATGTCATATAAATCTAGGTTTTGGTATTCGATATAAATCTCGGTTTTGGCAAACGATATAAATCTAGGTTTTTGTATATAATATAAATCTATGTTTTGTTATACTGTATAAATTTAGGTTTTGGTGTGCGATATAAATCTAGGTTTTGGTATACGATATAAATCTAGGCTTTAGTATACGAGTAAATCTAGGTTTTATTAGACTGTAACAATCTAGGTTTTGGTATGTGATATAAATCTAGGTTTTGGTATTCGATATAAATCTCGGTTTTTGCAAACGATATAAATCTAGGTTTTTGTATATGATATAAATCTATGTTTTGTTATACTGTATAAATTTAGGTTTTGGTGTGCGATATAAATCTAGGTTTTGGTATACGATATAAATCTAGGCTTTAGTATACGAGTAAATCTAGGTTTTATTAGACTGTAACAATCTAGGTTTTGGTATGTGATATAAATCTAGGTTTTGGAATGCGATATAAATCTAGGTTTTGGCAAACTATATCAATCTAGCTTTTTTAATACGATATAAATCTAGGTTTTGGTATGCGATATAAATCTAGGTATTCGTATATGGTATAAATCTAGGTTTTGGTATTCAGTATAAATCTAGTCTTTGGTATACAAGGTAAATCTACGTTTTGTTATACTGCATATATCTAGGTTTTGGTATGCGATATAAATCTAGGTTTTGGTATGCAATATAAATATAGCTTTTTGGTATACAATGAAAATCTAGGTTTTGGTTTACGATATAAATCTAGGTTTTGGTATACGATATAAATCTAGGTTTAGGCATACGATATAAATCTAGGTTTTGGTATTCGATATAAATCTAGATTTTGGCAAGCGATATAAATATAGGTTTTTGTATGCGATATAAATCTAGGTATTGGTATATGGTATAAATTTAGATTTTGGTACACAGTAAAAAATCTAGTATTTGGTATACAATGTAAATCTAGGTTTTGCTATACTGCATAAATCTAGGTTTTGGTATGCAATATAAGTCTAGGTTTTGGTATTCGATATAAATCTAAGTTTTTGTATACGATATAATTCTAGGTTTTTGTATACGATATAAATCTAGGTATTGGTATATGGTATAAATCTAGATTTTGGTATACAGTATAAATCTAGGTTTTGGCATACGATATAAATCTGGGCTTTGGTATACGATTTAAATCTAGGTTTTGGTATACGATATAAATATAGGTTTTGATATACGAGATAATTCTAGGTATGCAATATAAATCTATGTTGTGGTGTGCAATATAAATCTAGGTTTTGGTATTCGATATAAATCTCGGTTTTGGCAAACGATATAAATCTAGGTTTTGGTATATGATATAAATCTATGTTTTGTTATTCTGTATAAATTTAGGTTTTGGTGTGCGATATAAATCTAGGTTTTGGTATGCGATATAAATCTAGGTTTTGATATACGAGATAATTCTAGGTATGCAATATAAATCTAGGTTTTGGTGTGCAATATAAATCTAGGTTTTGGTATTCGATATAAATCTCGGTTTTGGCAAACGATATAAATCTAGGTTTTTGTATATGATAAAAATCTATGTTTTGTTATACTGTATAAATTTAGGTTTTGGTGTGCGATATAAATCTAGGTTTTGGTATACGATATAAATCTAGGCTTTAGTATACGAGTAAATCTAGGTTTTATTAGACTGTAACAATCTAGGTTTTGGTATGTGATATAAATCTAGGTTTTGGAATGCGATATAAATCTAGGTTTTGGCAAACGATATCAATCTAGCTTTTTGAATACGATATAAATCTATGTTTTGGTATGCGATATAAATCTAGGTATTCGTATATGGTATAAATCTAGGTTTTGGTATACAGTATAAATCTAGTCTTTGGTATACAAGGTAAATCTAGGTTTTGTTATACTGCATAAATCTAGGTTTTGGTATGCGATATAAATCTAGGTTTTGGTATGCAATATAAATATAGCTTTTTGGTATACAATGTAAATCTAAGTTTTGGTTTACGATATAAATCTAGGTTTTGGTATGCGATATAAATCTAGGTTTAGGCATACGATATAAATCTAGGTTTTGGTATTCGATATAAATCTAGATTTTGGCAAGCGATATAAATATAGGTTTTTGTATGCGATATAAATCTAGGTATTGGTATATGGTATACATTTAGATTTTGGTACACAGTATAAATCTAGTATTTGGTATACAATGTAAATCTAGGTTTTGCTATACTGCATAAATCTAGGTTTTGGTATGCAGTATAAATCTAGGTTTTGGCATACGATATAAATCTGGGCTTTGGTATACGATATAAATCTAGGTTTTGGTATACGATATAAATATAGGTTTTGATATACGAGATAATTCTAGGTATGCAATATAAATCTAGGTTTTGATGTGCAATATAAATCTAGGTTTTGGTATTCGATATAAATCTCGGTTTTGGCAAACGATATAAATCTAGGTTTTTGTATATGATATAAATCTATGTTTTGTTATACTGTATAAATTTAGGTTTTGGTGTGCGATATAAATCTAGGTTTTGGTATACGATATAAATCTAGGCTTTAGTATACGAGTAAATCTAGGTTTTATTAGACTGTAACAATCTAGGTTTAGGTATGTGATATAAATCTAGGTTTTGGTATTCGATATAAATCTCGGTTTTGGCAAACGATATAAATCTAGGTTTTTGTATATGATATAAATCTATGTTTTGTTATACTGTATAAATTTAGGTTTTGGTGTGCGATATAAATCTAGGTTTTGGTATACGATATAAATCTAGGCTTTAGTATACGAGTAAATCTTGGTTTTATTAGACTGTAACAATCTAGGTTTTGGTATGTGATATAAATCTAGGTTTTGGTATGAGATATAAATCTAGGTTTTGGCAAACGATATCAATCTAGCTTTTTGAATACGATATAAATCTAGGTTTTGGTATGCGATTTAAATCTAGGTATTCGTATATGGTATAAATCTAGGTTTTGGTATACAGTATAAATCTAGTCTTTGGTATACCAGGTAAATCTAGGTTTTGTTATACTGCATAAATCTAGGTTTTGGTATGCGATATAAATCTAGGTTTTGGTATGCAATATAAATATAGCTTTTTGGTATACAATGTAAATCTAGGTTTTGGTATACGATATAAATCTAGGTTTTGGTATACGATATAAATCTAGGTTTAGACATACGATATAAATCTAGGTTTTGGTATTCGATATAAATCTAGATTTTGGCAAGCGATATAAATATAGGTTTTTGTATGCGATATAAATCTAGGTTTTGGCATACGATATAAATCTGTGTTTTGGTATGCGATATCAATCTAGGTTTTGGCATACGATATAAATCTGGGCTTTGGTATACGATATAGTTCTAGGTATGCAATATAAATCTAGGTTTTGGTGTGCGATATAAATCTAGGTTTTGGTATTCGATATACATCTAGGTTTTTGTATACGATATAATTCTAGGTTCTGGTATACGATATAAATCTAGGTTTTGGTATGCAATATAAATATAGCTTTTTGGTATACAATATAAATCTAGGTTTTGGTATACGATATAAATCTAGGTTTTGGTATACGATATAAAGCTAGGTTTAGGCATACGATATAAATCTAGGTTTTGGTATATGATATAAATCTAGGTTTTAGTATGCGATATAAATCTAGGTTTTGGTATGCAATATAAATATAGCTTTTTGGTATGCAATGTAAATATAGGTTTTGGTATACGATATAAATCTAGGTTTAGGTATACGATATAAATCTAGGTTTAGGCGTACGATATAAATCTAGGTTTTGGTATTCGATATAAATCTAGATTTTGGCAAACGATATAAATATAGGTTTTTGAATGCAATATAAATCTAGGTATTGGTATATGGTATAAATTTAGATTTTGGTACACAGTATAAATCTAGTATTTGGTATACAATGTAAATCTAGGTATTGTTATACTGCATAAATCTAGGTTTTGGTATGCGATATAAATCTAGGTTTGGGCATACGATATAAATCTGGGCTTTGGTATAAGATATGATTCTAGGTATGCAATATAAATCTAGGTTTTGGTGTGCGATATAAATCTAGGTTTTGGTATTCGATATAAATCTAGGTTTTTGTATACGATATAATTCTAGGTTCTGGTATACGATATAAATCTAGGTTTTGGTATGCAATATAAACATAGCTTTTTGGTATACAATATAAATCTAGGTTTTGGTATACGATATACATCTAGGTTTTGGTATACGATATAAAGCTAGGTTTAGGCATACGATATAAATCTAGGTTTGGGCATACGACATAAATCTGGGCTTTGGTATAAGATATAATTCTAGGTATGCAATATAAATCTAGGTTTTGGTGTGCGATATAAATCTAGGTTTTGGTATTCGATATAAATCTAGGATTTTGTATACGATATAATTCTAGGTTCTGGTATACGATATAAATCTAGGTTTTGGTATGCAATATAAACATAGCTTTTTGGTATACAATATAAATCTAGGTTTTGGTATACGATATAAATATAGGTTTTGGTATACGATATAAAGCTAGGTTTAGGCATACGATATAAATCTAGGTTTTGGTATATGATATAATTCTAGGTATTGGTATACGGTATAAATCTGGGTTTTGGTATGCGATATCAATCTAGGTTTTGGCATAAGATATAAATCTGGGCTTTGGCATACGATATAATTCTAGGTATGCAATATAAATCCAGGTTTTGGCATGCAATATAAATATAGCTTTTTGGTATTCAATGTAAATCTAGGTTTTGGTATACGATATAAATCTAGGTTTTGGTATACGATATAAATCTAGGTTTTGGTATTCGATATAAATCTAGATTTTGGCAAGCGATATAAATATATGTTTTTGTATGCGATATAAATCTAGGTATTGGTATATGGTATAAATTTAGATTTTGGTACACAGTATAAATCTAGTATTTGGTATACAATGTAAATCTAGGTTTTATTAGACTGTAACAATCTAGGTTTTGGTATGTGATATAAATCTAGGTTTTGGTATTCGATATAAATCTCGGTTTTGGTAAACGATATAAATCTAGGTTTTTGTATATGATATAAATCTATGTTTTGTTATACTGTATAAATTTAGGTTTTGGTGTGCGATATAAATCTAGGTTTTGGTATACGATATAAATCTGGGGCTTTAGTATACGAGTAAATCTTGGTTTTATTAGACTGTAACAATCTAGGTTTTGGTATGTGATATAAATCTAGGTTTTGGTGTGCGATATAAATCTAGGTTTTGGTATTCGATATACATCTAGGTTTTTGTATACGATATAATTCTAGGTTCTGGTATACGATATAAATCTAGGTTTTGGTATGCAATATAAATATAGCTTTTTGGTATACAATATAAATCTAGGTTTTGGTATACGATATAAATCTAGGTTTTGGTATACGATATAAAGCTAGGTTTAGGCATACGATATAAATCTAGGTTTTGGTATATGATATAAATCTAGGTTTTAGTATGCGATATAAATCTAGGTTTTGGTATGCAATATAAATATAGCTTTTTGGTATGCAATGTAAATATAGGTTTTGGTATACGATATAAATCTAGGTTTAGGTATACGATATAAATCTAGGTTTAGGCGTACGATATAAATCTAGGTTTTGGTATTCGATATAAATCTAGATTTTGGCAAACGATATAAATATAGGTTTTTGAATGCAATATAAATCTAGGTATTGGTATATGGTATAAATTTAGATTTTGGTACACAGTATAAATCTAGTATTTGGTATACAATGTAAATCTAGGTATTGTTATACTGCATAAATCTAGGTTTTGGTATGCGATATAAATCTAGGTTTGGGCATACGATATAAATCTGGGCTTTGGTATAAGATATGATTCTAGGTATGCAATATAAATCTAGGTTTTGGTGTGCGATATAAATCTAGGTTTTGGTATTCGATATAAATCTAGGTTTTTGTATACGATATAATTCTAGGTTCTGGTATACGATATAAATCTAGGTTTTGGTATGCAATATAAACATAGCTTTTTGGTATACAATATAAATCTAGGTTTTGGTATACGATATACATCTAGGTTTTGGTATGCGATATAAAGCTAGGTTTAGGCATACGATATAAATCTAGGTTTGGGCATACGACATAAATCTGGGCTTTGGTATAAGATATAATTCTAGGTATGCAATATAAATCTAGGTTTTGGTGTGCGATATAAATCTAGGTTTTGGTATTCGATATAAATCTAGGATTTTGTATACGATATAATTCTAGGTTCTGGTATACGATATAAATCTAGGTTTTGGTATGCAATATAAACATAGCTTTTTGGTATACAATATAAATCTAGGTTTTGGTATACGATATAAATCTAGGTTTTGGTATACGATATAAAGCTAGGTTTAGGCATACGATATAAATCTAGGTTTTGGTATATGATATAATTCTAGGTATTGGTATACGGTATAAATCTGGGTTTTGGTATGCGATATCAATCTAGGTTTTGGCATAAGATATAAATCTGGGCTTTGGCATACGATATAATTCTAGGTATGCAATATAAATCTAGGTTTTGGCATGCAATATAAATATAGCTTTTTGGTATTCAATGTAAATCTAGGTTTTGGTATACGATATAAATCTAGGTTTTGGTATACGATATAAATCTAGGTTTTGGTATTCGATATAAATCTAGATTTTGGCAAGCGATATAAATATATGTTTTTGTATGCGATATAAATCTAGGTATTGGTATATGGTATAAATTTAGATTTTGGTACACAGTATAAATCTAGTATTTGGTATACAATGTAAATCTAGGTTTTATTAGACTGTAACAATCTAGGTTTTGGTATGTGATATAAATCTAGGTTTTGGTATTCGATATAAATCTCGGTTTTGGTAAACGATATAAATCTAGGTTTTTGTATATGATATAAATCTATGTTTTGTTATACTGTATAAATTTAGGTTTTGGTGTGCGATATAAATCTAGGTTTTGGTATACGATATAAATCTGGGGCTTTAGTATACGAGTAAATCTTGGTTTTATTAGACTGTAACAATCTAGGTTTTGGTATGTGATATAAATCTAGGTTTTGGTATGCGATATAAATCTAGGTTTTGGCAAACGATATCAATCTAGCTTTTTGAATACGATATAAATCTAGGTTTTGGTATGCGAATTAAATCTAGGTATTCGTATATGGTATATATCTAGGTTTTGGTATACAGTATAAATCTAGTTTTGGTATACAAGGTAAATCTAGGTTTTGTTATACTGCATAAATCTAGGTTTTCGTATGCGATATAAATCTCGGTTTTGGTATGCAATATAAATATAGCTTTTTGGTATACAATGTAAATCTAGGTTTTGGTATACGATATAAATCTAGGTTTTGGTATACGATATAAATCTAGGTTTAGACATACGATATAAATCTAGGTTTTGGTTCTCGATATAAATCTAGACTTTGGCAAGCGATATAAATATAGGTTTTTGTATGCGATATAAATCTAGGTTTTGCCATACGATATAAATCTGTTTTTTGGTATGCGATATCAATCTAGGTTTTGGCATACGATATAAATCTGGGCTTTGGTATACGATATAGTTCTAGGTATGCAATATAAATCTAGGTTTTGGTGTGCGATATAAATCTAGGTTTTGGTATTCGATATAAATCTATGTTTTTGTATACGATATAATTCTAGGTTCTGGTATACGATATAAATTTAGGTTTTAGTATGCAATATAAATATAGCTTTTTGGTATACAATATAAATCTAGGTTTTGGTATACGATATAAATCTAGGTTTTGGTATACGATATAAATCTAGGTTTAGGCATACGATATAAATCTAGGTTTTGGTATTCGATATAAATCTAGATTTTGGCAAGCGATATAAATATAGGTTTTTGTATGCGATATAAATCTAGGTATTGGTATATGGTATAAATTTAGATTTTGGTACACAGTATAAATCTAGTATTTGGTATACAATGTAAATCTAGGTATTGTTATACTGCATAAATCTAGGTTTTGGTATGCGATATAAATCTAGGTTTTGGCATACGATATAAATCTGTGTTTTGGTATGCGATATCAATCTAGGTTTTGGTATACGATATAAATCTGGGCTTTGGAATACAATATAATTCTAGGTATGCAATATAAATCTAGGTTTTGGTGTGCGATATAAATCTAGGTTTTGGTATTCGATATAAATCTAGGTTTTTGTATACGATATAATTCTAGGATCTGGTATACGATATAAATCTAGGTATTGGTATATGGTATAAATATAAATTTTGGTATACAGTATAAATCTAGTGTTTGGTATACAAGGTAAATTTAGGTTTTGTTATACTGCATAAATCTAGGTTTTGGTGTGCGATATAAATCTAGGTTTTGGTTTTCGATATAAATATAGCTTTTTGGTATACAATATAAATCTAGGTTTTGGTATATGGTATAAATCAAGATTTTGATACACAGTATAAATCTAGGTATTTGGTATACAAGGTGAATCTAGGTATTGGCATACGATATAAATCTCGGTTTTGGTATGCGATATAAATCTCGGTTTTGGCAAATGATATAGATCTAGGTTTTTGTATACGATTTAAATCTAGGTTTTGGTATATGATATAAATCTAGGTATTGGTATACGGTATAAGTCTGGGTTTAGGTATGCGATATCAATCTAGGTTTTGGCATACGATATAAATCTGGGTTTTGGCATACGATATAATTCTAGGTATGCAATATAAATCTAGGTTTTGGTATTCGATATAAATCTAGGTTTTTGTATACGATATAATTCTAGGTTTTTGTATACGATATAAATCTAGGTATTGGTATATGGTATAAATCTAGATTTTGGTATGCAGTATAAATCTAGTCTTTGGTATGCAAGGTAAATCTAGGTTTTGCTATATTGCATAAATCTAGGTTTTGGTATGCAATATAAATCAAGGTCTTAGGGGCATATGATATAAATCTGGGCTTTGGTATACGAAATAAATCTAGGTTTTGGTATACGATATAAATCTAGGTTTTGATATACGAGATAATTCAAGGTATGCAATATAAATCTAGGTTTTGGTGTGCAATATAAATCTACGTTTTGGTATTCGATATAAATCTCGGTTTTGACAAACGATATAAATCTAGGTTTGTGTATATGATATAAATCTATGTTTTGTTATGCTGTGCAAATTTAGGTTTTGGTGTGCGATATAAATCTAGGTTTTGGTATACGATATAAATCTAGGCTTTAGTATACGAGTAAATCTAGGTTTTATTAGACTGTAACAATCTAGGTTTTGGTATGTGATATAAATCTAGGTTTTGGTAAGCGATATAAATCTAGGTTTTGGCAAACGATATCAATCTAGCTTTTTGAATACGATATAAATCTAGGTTTTGGTATGCGATATAAATCTAGGTATTCATATATGGTATAAATCTAGGTTTTGGTATACAGTATAAATCTAGTCTTTGGTATACAAGGTTAATCTAGGTTTTGTTATACTGCATAAATCTAGGTTTTGGTATGCGATATAAATCTAGGTTTTGGTATTCGATATAAATCTAGATTTTGGCAAGCGATATAAATATAGGTTTTTGTATGCGATATAAATCTAGGTATTGTTATATGGTATAAATTTAGATTTTGGTACACAGTATAAATCTAGTATTTGGTATACAATGTAAATCTAGGTTTTGCTATACTGCATAAATCTAGGTTTTGGTATGCAATATAAGTCTAGGTTTTGGTATTCGATATAAATCTAGGTTTTTGTATACGATATAAATCTAGGTATTGGTATATGGTATAAATCTAGATTTTGGTATACAGTATAAATCTAGCCTTTGGTATTCAAGTTAAATCTAGGTTTTGCTATACTGCATAAATCTAGGTTTTTGGTATGCAATATAAATCTAGGTTTTGGCATATGATATAAATCTGGGCTTTGGTATACGATATAAATCTAGGTTTTGGTATATGAGATATATGAGATAATTCTAGGTTTTGATATACGAGATAATTCTAGGTATGCAATATAAATCCAGGTTTTGGCAAACGATATCAATCTAGCTTTTTGAATACGATATAAATCTAGGTTTTGGTATGCGATATAAATCTAGGTATTCGTATATGGTATAAATCTAGGTTTTGGTATACAATATAAATCTAGTCTTTGGTATACAAGGTAAATCTAGGTTTTGTTATACTGCATAAATCTAGGTTTTGGTATGCGATATAAATCTAGATTTTGGTATGCAATATAAATATAGCTTTTTGGTATACAATGTAAATCTAGGTTTTGGTATACGATATAAATCTAGGTTTTGGTATACGATATAAATATAGGTTTAGGCATACGATATAAATCTAGGTTTTGGTATTCGATATAAATCTAGATTTTGGCAAGCGATATAAATATAGGTTTTTGTATGCGATATAAATCTAGGTATTGGTATATGGTATAAATTTAGATTTTGGTACACAGTATAAATCTAGTATTTGGTATACAATGTAAATCTAGGTTTTGCTATACTGCATAAATCTAGGTTTTGGTATGCAATATAAGTCTAGGTTTTGGTATTCGATATAAATCTAGGTTTTTGTATACGATATAATTCTAGGTTTTGGTATTCGATATAAATCTAGGTTTTGGTATACGATATAAATCTAGGCTTTAGTATACGAGTAAATCTAGGTTTTATTAGACTGTAACAATCTAGGTTTTGGTATGTGATATAAATCTAGGTTTTGGTATTCGATATAAATCTCGGTTTTGGCAAACGATATAAATCTAGGTTTTTGTATATAATATAAATCTATGTTTTGTTATACTGTATAAATTTAGGTTTTGGTGTGCGATATAAATCTAGGTTTTGGTATACGATATAAATCTAGGCTTTAGTATACGAATAAATCTAGGTTTTATTAGACTGTAACAATCTAGGTTTTGGTATGTGATATAAATCTAGGTTTTGGTATTCGATATAAATCTCGGTTTTTGCAAACGATATAAATCTAGGTTTTTGTATATGATATAAATATATGTTTTGTTATACTGTATTAATTTAGGTTTTGGTGTGCGATATAAATCTAGGTTTTGGTATACGATATAAATCTAGGCTTTAGTATACGAGTAAATCTAGGTTTTATTAGACTGTAACAATCTAGGTTTTGGTATGTGATATAAATCTAGGTTTTGGAATACGATATAAATCTAGGTTTTGGCAAACTATATCAATCTAGCTTTTTGAATACGATATAAATCTATGTTTTGGTATGCGATATAAATCTAGGTATTCGTATATGGTATAAATCTAGGTTTTGGTATACAGTATAAATCTAGTCTTTGTTATACAAGGTAAATCTACGTTTTGTTATACTGCATAAATCTAGGTTTTGGTATGCGATATAAATCTAGGTTTTGGTATGCAATATAAATATAGCTTTTTTGTATACAATGTAAATCTAGGTTTTGGTTTACGATATAAATCTAGGTTTTGGTATACGATATAAATCTAGGTTTAGGCATACGATATAAATCTAGGATTTGGTATTCGATATAAATCTAGATTTTGGCAAGCGATATAAATATAGGTTTTTGTATGCGATATAAATCTAGGTATTGGTATATGGTATAAATTTAGATCTTGGTACACAGTAAAAAATCTAGTATTTGGTATACAATGTAAATCTAGGTTTTGCTATACTGCATAAATCTAGGTTTTGGTATGCAATATAAGTCTAGGTTTTGGTATTCGATATAAATCTAGGTTTTTACATACGTTATAATTCTAGGTTTTTGTATACGATATAAATCTAAGTATTGGTATATGGTATAAATCTAGATTTTGGTATACAGTATACATCTAGTCTTTGGTATACAAGGTAAATCTAGGTTTTGCTATACTGCATAAATCTAGGTTTTGGTATGCAATATAAATCTAGGTTTTGGCATACGATATAAATCTAGGTTTTGGTATGCAATATAAATCTAGGTTGTGGTGTGCAATATAAATCTAGGTTTTGGTATTCGATATAAATCTCGGTTTTGGCAAACGATATAAATCTAGGTTTTGGTATATGATATAAATCTATGTTTTGTTATACTGTATAAATTTAGGTTTTGGTGTGCGATATAAATCTAGGTTTTGGTATACGATATAAATCTAGGCTTTAATATACGAGTAAATCTAGGTTTTATTAGACTGTAACAATCTAGGTTTTGGTATGTGATATAAATCTAGGTTTTGGTATTCGATATAAATCTCTGTTTTGGCAAACGATATAAATCTAGGTTTTTGTATATGATAAAAATCTATGTTTTGTTATACGGTATAAATTTAGGTTTTGGTGTGCGATATAAATCTAGGTTTTGGTATACGATATAAATCTAGGCTTTAGTATACGAGTAAATCTTGGTTTTATTAGACTGTAACAATCTAGGTTTTGGTATGTGATATAAATCTAGGTTTTGGTATGAGATATAAATCTAGGTTTTGGCAAACGATATCAATCTAGCTTTTTGAATACGATATAAATCTAGGTTTTGGTATGCGATTTAAATCTAGGTATTCGTATATGGTATAAATCTAGGTTTTGGTATACAGTATAAATCTAGTCTTTGGTATACAAGGTAAATCTAGGTTTTATTATACTGCATAAATCTAGGTTTTGGTATGCGATATAAATCTAGCTTTTGGTATGCAATATAAAGATAGCTTTTTGGTATACAATGTAAATCTAAGTTTTGGTATACGATATAAATCTAGGTTTTGGTATACGATATAAATCTAGGTTTAGACATACGATATAAATCTAGGTTTTGGTATTCGATATAAATCTAGATTTTGGCAAGCGATATAAATATAGGTTTTTGTATGCGATATAAATTTAGGTTTTGGCATACGATATAAATCTGTGTTTTGGTATGCGATATCAATCTAGGTTTTGGCATACGATATAAATCTGGGCTTTGGTATACGATATAGTTCTAGGTATGCAATATAAATCTAGGTTTTGGTGTGCGATATAAATCTAGGTTTTGGTATGCGATATAAATCTAGGTTTTTGTATACGATATAATTCTAGGTTCTGGTATACGATATAAATCTAGGTTTTGGTATGCAATATAAATATAGCTTTTTGGTATACAATATAAATCTAGGTTTTGGTATACGATATAAATATAGGTTTTGGTATACGATATAAAGCTAGGTTTAGGCATACGATATAAATCTAGGTTTTGGTATATGATATAAATCTAGGTTTTAGTATGCGATATAAATCTAGGTTTTGGTATGCAATATAAATATAGCTTTTTGGTATACAATGTAAATCTAGGTTTTGGTATACGATATAAATCTAGGTTTTGGTATACGATATAAATCTAGGTTTAGGCATACGATATAAATCTAGGTTTTGGTATTCGATATAAATCTAGATTTTGGCAAGCGATATAAATATAGGTTTTTGTATGCGATATAAATCTAGGTATTGGTATATGGTATAAATTTAGATTTTGGTACACAGTATATATCTAGTATTTGGTATACAATGTAAATCTAGGTATTGTTATACTGCATAAATCTAGGTTTTGGTATGCGATATAAATCTAGGTTTTGGTATGCGATATCAATCTAGGTTTGGGCATACGATATAAATCTGGGCTTTGGTATAAGATATAATTCTAGGTATGCTATATAAATCTAGGTTTTGGTGTGCGATATAAATGTAGGTTTTGGTATTCGATATAAATCTAGGTTTTTGTATACGATATCAATCTAGGTTTGGGCATACGATATAAATCTGGGCTTTGGTATAAGATATAATTCTAGGTATGCTATATAAATCTAGGTTTTGGTGTGCGATATAAATGTAGGTTTTGGTATTCGATATAAATCTAGGTTTTTGTATACGATATAATTCTAGGTTCTGGTATACGATATAAATCTAGGTTTTGGTATGCAATATAAACATAGCTTTTTGGTATACAATATAAATCTAGGTTTTGGTATACGATATAAATCTAGGTTTTGGTATACGATATAAAGCTAGGTTTAGGCATACGATATAAATCTAGGTTTTGGTATATGATATAATTCTAGGTATTGGTATACGGTATAAATCTGGGTTTTGGTATGCGATATCAATCTAGGTTTTGGCATAAGATATAAA
Organism: Bathymodiolus brooksi; assembly: GCA_963680875.1. Classification (NCBI taxonomy): domain Eukaryota; kingdom Metazoa; phylum Mollusca; class Bivalvia; order Mytilida; family Modiolidae; genus Bathymodiolus; species Bathymodiolus brooksi. The sequence continues at coordinate 91,534,348 of OY804576.1, forward strand.
TCTGGGCTTTGGCATACGATATAATTCAAGGTATGCAATATAAATCTAGGTTTTGGTATGCAATATAAATATAGCTTTTTGGTATACAATGTAAATCTAGGTTTTGGTATACGATATAAATCTAGGTTTTGGTATACGATATAAATCTAGGTTTTGGTATTCGATATAAATCTAGATTTTGGCAAGCGATATAAATATAGGTTTTTGTATGCGATATAAATTTAGGTTTTGGCATACGATATAAATCTGTGTTTTGGTATGCGATATCAATCTAGGTTTTGGCATACGATATAAATCTGGGCTTTGGTATACGATATAGTTCTAGGTATGCAATATAAATCTAGGTTTTGGTGTGCGATATAAATCTAGGTTTTGGTATGCGATATAAATCTAGGTTTTTGTATACGATATAATTCTAGGTTCTGGTATACGATATAAATCTAGGTTTTGGTATGCAATATAAATATAGCTTTTTGGTATACAATATAAATCTAGGTTTTGGTATACGATATAAATATAGGTTTTGGTATACGATATAAAGCTAGGTTTAGGCATACGATATAAATCTAGGTTTTGGTATATGATATAAATCTAGGTTTTAGTATGCGATATAAATCTAGGTTTTGGTATGCAATATAAATATAGCTTTTTGGTATACAATGTAAATCTAGGTTTTGGTATACGATATAAATCTAGGTTTTGGCATACGATATAAATCTAGGTTTAGGCATACGATATAAATCTAGGTTTTGGTATTCGATATAAATCTAGATTTTGGCAAGCGATATAAATATAGGTTTTTGTATGCGATATAAATCTAGGTATTGGTATATGGTATAAATTTAGATTTTGGTACACAGTATATATCTAGTATTTGGTATGCAATGTAAATCTAGGTATTGTTATACTGCATAAATCTAGGTTTTGGTATGCGATATAAATCTAGGTTTTGGCATACGATATAAATCTGTGTTTTGGTATGCGATATCAATCTAGGTTTGGGCATACGATATAAATCTGGGCTTTGGTATAAGATATAATTCTAGGTATGCTATATAAATCTAGGTTTTGGTGTGCGATATAAATGTAGGTTTTGGTATTCGATATAAATCTAGGTTTTTGTATACGATATAATTCTAGGTTCTGGTATACGATATAAATCTAGGTTTTGGTATGCAATATAAACATAGCTTTTTGGTATACAATATAAATCTAGGTTTTGGTATACGATATAAATCTAGGTTTTGGTATACGATATAAAGCTAGGTTTAGGCATACGATATAAATCTAGGTTTTGGTATATGATATAATTCTAGGTATTGGTATACGGTATAAATCTGGGTTTTGGTATGCGATATCAATCTAGGTTTTGGCATAAGATATAAATCTGGGCTTTGGCATACGATATAATTCAAGGTATGCAATATAAATCTAGGTTTTGGTATGCAATATAAATATAGCTTTTTGGTATACAATGTAAATCTAGGTTTTGGTATACGATATAAATCTAGGTTTTGGTATACGATATAAATCTAGGTTTTGGTATTCGATATAAATCTAGATTTTGGCAAGCGATATAAATATAGGTTTTTGTATGCGATATAAATCTAGGTATTGGTATATGGTATAAATTTAGATTTTGGTACACAGTATAAATCTAGTATTTGGGATACAATGTAAATCTAGGTTTTGCTCTACTGCATAAATCTAGGTTTTGGTATGCAATATAAGTCTAGGTTTTGGTATTCGATATAAATCTAGGTTTTGGTATTCGATATAAATCTCGGTTTTGGCAAACGAAATAAATAGAGGTTTTTGTATATGATATAAATCTATGTTTTGTTATACTGTATACATTTAGGTTTTGGTGTGCGATATAAATCTAGGTTTTGGTATACGATATAAATCTGGGGCTTTAGTATACGAGTAAATCTTGGTTTTATTAGACTGTAACAATCTAGGTTTTGGTATGTGATATAAATCTAGGTTTTGGTATGCGATATAAATCTAGGTTTTGGCAAACGATATCAATCTAGCTTTTTCAATACGATATAAATCTAGGTTTTGGTATGCGATTTAAATCTAGGTATTCGTATATGGTATATATCTAGGTATTGGTATACAGTATAAATCTAGTCTTTGGTATACAAGGTAAATCTAGGTTTTGTTATACTGCATAAATCTAGGTTTTGGTATGCGATATAAATCTAGGTTTTGGTATGCAATATAAATATAGCTTTTTGGTATACAATGTAAATCTAGGTTTTGGTATACGATATAAATCTAGGTTTTGGTATACGATATAAATCTAGGTTTAGGCATACGATATAAATCTAGGTTTTGGTTCTCGATATAAATCTAGATTTTGGCAAGCGATATAAATATAGGTTTTTGTATGCGATATAAATCTAGGTTTTGCCATACGATATAAATCTGTGTTTTGGTATGCGATATCAATCTAGGTTTTGGCATACGATATAAATCTGGGCTTTGGTATACGATATAGTTCTAGGTATGCAATATAAATCTAGGTTTTGGTGTGCGATATAAATCTAGGTTTTGGTATTCGATATAAATCTAGGTTTTTGAATACGATATAATTTAGGTTCTGGTATACGATATAAATCTAGGTTTTGGTATGCAATATAAATATAGCTTTTTGGTATACAATATAAATCTAGGTTTTGGTATACGATATAAATCTAGGTTTTGGTATACGATATAAAACTAGGTTTAGGCATACGATATAAATCTAGGTTTTGGTATATGATATAAATCTAGGTTTTAATATGCGATATAAATATAGCTTTTTGGTGTACGATATAAATCTAGATTTTGGCAAGCGATATAAATATAGGTTTTTGTATGCGATATAAATCTAGGTATTGGTATATGGTATAAATTTAGATTTTGGTACACAGTATAAATCTAGTATTTGGTATACAATGTAAATCTAGGTATTGTTATACTGCATAAATCTAGGTTTTGGTATGCGATATAAATCTAGGTTTTGGCATACGATATAAATCTGTGTTTTGGTATGCGATATCAATCTAGGTTTTGGTATACGATATAAATCTGGGCTTTGGTATACGATATAATTCTAGGTATGCAATATAAATCTAGGTTTTGGTGTGCGATATAAATCTAGGTTTTGGTATTCGATATAAATCTAGGTTTTTCTATACGATATAATTCTAGGATCTGGTATACGATATAAATCTAGGTATTGGTATATGGTATAAATATAAATTTTGGTATACAGTATAAATCTAGTGTTTGGTATACAAGGTAAATTTAGGTTTTGTTATACTGCATAAATCTAGGTTTTGGTGTGCGATATAAATCTAGGTTTTGGCTTTCGATATGAATATAGCTTTTTGGTATACAATATAAATCTAAGTTTTGGTGTACGATATAAATCTAGGTTTGGGCATACGATATAAATCTAGGTTTTGGTATATGGTATAAATCAAGATTTTGGTACACACTATAAATCTAGTATTTGGTATACAAGGTAAATCTAGGTATTGGCATACGATATAAATCTCGGTTTTGGTATGCGATATAAATCTCGGTTTTGGCAACCGATATAGATCTAGGTTTTTGTATGCGATTTAAATCTAGGTTTTGGTATATGATATACATCTAGGTATTGGTATACGGTATTAGTCTGGGTTTTGGTATGCGATATCAATCTAGGTTTTGGCATACGATATAAATCTGGGCTTTGGCATACGATATAATTCTAGGTATGCAATATAAATCTAGGTTTTGGTATTCGATATAAATCTAGGTTTTTGTATACGATATAATTCTAGGTTTTTGCATACGATATAAATCTAGGTATTGGTATATGGTATAAATCTAGATTTTGGTATACAGTATAAATCTAGTCTTTGGTATGCAAGGTAAATCTAGGTTTTGCTATATTGCATAAATCTAGGTTTTGGTATGCAATATAAATCAAGGTTTTGGGGGCATATGATATACATCTGGGCTTTGGTATACGATATAAATCTAGGTTTTGGTATACGATATAAATCTAGGTTTTGATATACGAGATAATTCTAGGTATGCAATATAAATCTAGGTTTTGGTGTGCAATATAAATCTACGTTTTGGTATTCGATATAAATCTCGGTTTTGACAAACGATATAAATCTAGGTTTGTGTATATGATATAAATCTATGTTTTGTTATGCTGTGCAAATTTAGGTTTTGGTATACGATATAAATCTAGGCTTTAGTATACGAGTAAATCTAGGTTTTATTAGACTGTAACAATCTAGGTTTTGGTATGTGATATAAATCTAGGTTTTGGTATTTGATATAAATCTAGGTTTTGGCAAACGATATAAATCTAGGTTTTTGTATATGATATAAATCTATGTTTTGTTATACTGTATAAATTTAGGTTTTGGTGTGCGATATAAATCTAGGTTTTGGTATACGATATAAATCTAGGCTTTAGTATACGAGTAAATCTAGGTTTTATTAGACTGTAACAATCTAGGTTTTGGTATGTGATATAAATCTAGGTTTTGGTAAGCGATATAAATCTAGGTTTTGGCAAACGATATCAATCTAGCTTTTTGAATACGATATAAATCTAGGTATGCAATATAAATCTAGGTTTTGGTGTGCAATATAAATCTAGGTTTTTGGTATTCGATATAAATCTCGGTTTTGGCAAACGATATAAATCTATGTTTTTGTATATGATATAAATCTATGTTTTGTTATACTGTATAAATTTAGGTTTTGGTGTGCGATATAAATCTAGGTTTTGGTATACGATATAAATCTAGGCTTTAGTATACGAGTACATCTAGGTTTTATTAGACTGTAACAATCTAGGTTTTGGTATGTGATATAAATCTAGGTTTTGGTATTCGATATAAATCTCGGTTTTGGCAAACGATATAAATCAAGGTTTTTGTATATGATATAAACCTATGTTTTGTTATACTGTATAAATTTAGGTTTTGGTGTGCGATATAAATCTAGGTTTTGGTATACGATATAAATCTAGGCTTTAGTATACGAGTAAATCTAGGTTTTATTAGACTGTAACAATCTAGGTTTGGGTATGTGATATAAATCTAGGTTTTGGTATGAGATATAAATCTAGGTTTTGGTATGCGATATAAATCTAGGTTTTGGCAAACGATATCAATCTAGCTTTTTGAATACGATATAAATCTAGGTTTTGGTATGCGATTTAAATCTAGGTATTCGTATATGGTATAAATCTAGGTTTTGGTATACAGTATAAATCTAGTCTTTGGTATACAAGGTAAATCTATGTTTTCTTATACTGCATAAATCTAGGTTTTGGTATTCGATATAAATCTAGATTTTGGCAAGCGATATAAATATAGGTTTTTGTATGCGATATAAATCTAGGTATTGTTATATGGTATAAATTTAGATTTTGGTACACAGTATAAATCTAGTATTTGGTATACAGTGTAAATCTAGGTTTTGATATACGAGATAATTCTAGGTATGCAATATAAATCTAGGTTTTGGTGTGCAATATAAATCTAGGTTTTTGGTATTCGATATAAATCTCGGTTTTGGCAAACGATATAAATCTAGGTTTTTGTATATGATATAAATCTATGTTTTGTTATACTGTATAAATTTAGGTTTTGGTGTGCGATATAAATCTAGGTTTTGGTATACGATATAAATCTAGGCTTTAGTATACGAGTACATCTAGGTTTTATTAGACTGTAACAATCTAGGTTTTGGTATGTGATATAAATCTAGGTTTTGGTATTCGATATAAATCTCGGTTTTGGCAAACGATATAAATCAAGGTTTTTGTATATGATATAAACCTATGTTTTGTTATACTGTATAAATTTAGGTTTTGGTGTGCGATATAAATCTAGGTTTTGGTATACGATATAAATCTAGGCTTTAGTATACGAGTAAATCTAGGTTTTATTAGACTGTAACAATCAAGGTTTGGGTATGTGATATAAATCTAGGTTTTGGTATGAGATATAAATCTAGGTTTTGGTATGCGATATAAATCTAGGTTTTGGCAAACGATATCAATCTAGCTTTTTGAATACGATATAAATCTAGGTTTTGGTATGCGATTTAAATCTAGGTATTCGTATATGGTATAAATCTAGGTTTTGGTATACAGTATAAATCTAGTCTTTGGTATACAAGGTAAATCTATGTTTTCTTATACTGCATAAATCTAGGTTTTGGTATTCGATATAAATCTAGATTTTGGCAAGCGATATAAATATAGGTTTTTGTATGCGATATAAATCTAGGTATTGTTATATGGTATAAATTTAGATTTTGGTACACAGTATAAATCTAGTATTTGGTATACAGTGTAAATCTAGGTTTTGATATACGAGATAATTCTAGGTATGCAATATAAATCTAGGTTTTGGTGTGCAATATAAATCTAGGTTTTTGGTATTCGATATAAATCTCGGTTTTGGCAAACGATATAAATCTAGGTTTTTGTATATGATATAAATCTATGTTTTGTTATACTGTATAAATTTAGGTTTTGGTGTGCGATATAAATCTAGGTTTTGGTATACGATATAAATCTAGGCTTTAGTATACGAGTACATCTAGGTTTTATTAGACTGTAACAATCTAGGTTTTGGTATGTGATATAAATCTAGGTTTTGGTATTCGATATAAATCTCGGTTTTGGCAAACGATATAAATCAAGGTTTTTGTATATGATATAAACCTATGTTTTGTTATACTGTATAAATTTAGGTTTTGGTGTGCGATATAAATCTAGGTTTTGGTATACGATATAAATCTAGGCTTTAGTATACGAGTAAATCTAGGTTTTATTAGACTGTAACAATCAAGGTTTGGGTATGTGATATAAATCTAGGTTTTGGTATGAGATATAAATCTAGGTTTTGGTATGCGATATAAATCTAGGTTTTGGCAAACGATATCAATCTAGCTTTTTGAATACGATATAAATCTAGGTTTTGGTATGCGATTTAAATCTAGGTATTCGTATATGGTATAAATCTAGGTTTTGGTATACAGTATAAATCTAGTCTTTGGTATACATGGTAAATCTATGTTTTCTTATACTGCATAAATCTAGGTTTTGGTATTCGATATAAATCTAGATTTTGGCAAGCGATATAAATATAGGTTTTTGTATGCGATATAAATCTAGGTATTGTTATATGGTATAAATTTAGATTTTGGTACACAGTATAAATCTAGTATTTGGTATACAGTGTAAATCTAGGTTTTGATATACGAGATAATTCTAGGTATGCAATATAAATCTAGGTTTTGGTGTGCAATATAAATCTAGGTTTTTGGTATTCGATATAAATCTCGGTTTTGGCAAACGATATAAATCTAGGTTTTTGTATATGATATAAATCTATGTTTTGTTATACTGTATAAATTTAGGTTTTGGTGTGCGATATAAATCTAGGTTTTGGTATACGATATAAATCTAGGCTTTAGTATACGAGTACATCTAGGTTTTATTAGACTGTAACAATCTAGGTTTTGGTATGTGATATAAATCTAGGTTTTGGTATTCGATATAAATCTCGGTTTTGGCAAACGATATAAATCAAGGTTTTTGTATATGATATAAACCTATGTTTTGTTATACTGTATAAATTTAGGTTTTGGTGTGCGATATAAATCTAGGTTTTGGTATACGATATAAATCTAGGCTTTAGTATACGAGTAAATCTAGGTTTTATTAGACTGTAACAATCTAGGTTTGGGTATGTGATATAAATCTAGGTTTTGGTATGAGATATAAATCTAGGTTTTGGTATGCGATATAAATCTAGGTTTTGGCAAACGATATCAATCTAGCTTTTTGAATACGATATAAATCTAGGTTTTGGTATGCGATTTAAATCTAGGTATTCGTATATGGTATAAATCTAGGTTTTGGTATACAGTATAAATCTAGTCTTTGGTATACAAGGTAAATCTATGTTTTCTTATACTGCATAAATCTAGGTTTTGGTATTCGATATAAATCTAGATTTTGGCAAGCGATATAAATATAGGTTTTTGTATGCGATATAAATCTAGGTATTGTTATATGGTATAAATTTAGATTTTGGTACACAGTATAAATCTAGTATTTGGTATACAGTGTAAATCTAGGTTTTGATATACGAGATAATTCTAGGTATGCAATATAAATCTAGGTTTTGGTGTGCAATATAAATCTAGGTTTTTGGTATTCGATATAAATCTCGGTTTTGGCAAACGATATAAATCTAGGTTTTTGTATATGATATAAATCTATGTTTTGTTATACTGTATAAATTTAGGTTTTGGTGTGCGATATAAATCTAGGTTTTGGTATACGATATAAATCTAGGCTTTAGTATACGAGTACATCTAGGTTTTATTAGACTGTAACAATCTAGGTTTTGGTATGTGATATAAATCTAGGTTTTGGTATTCGATATAAATCTCGGTTTTGGCAAACGATATAAATCAAGGTTTTTGTATATGATATAAACCTATGTTTTGTTATACTGTATAAATTTAGGTTTTGGTGTGCGATATAAATCTAGGTTTTGGTATACGATATAAATCTAGGCTTTAGTATACGAGTAAATCTAGGTTTTATTAGACTGTAACAATCTAGGTTTGGGTATGTGATATAAATCTAGGTTTTGGTATGAGATATAAATCTAGGTTTTGGTATGCGATATAAATCTAGGTTTTGGCAAACGATATCAATCTAGCTTTTTGAATACGATATAAATCTAGGTTTTGGTATGCGATTTAAATCTAGGTATTCGTATATGGTATAAATCTAGGTTTTGGTATACAGTATAAATCTAGTCTTTGGTATACAAGGTAAATCTATGTTTTCTTATACTGCATAAATCTAGGTTTTGGTATTCGATATAAATCTAGATTTTGGCAAGCGATATAAATATAGGTTTTTGTATGCGATATAAATCTAGGTATTGTTATATGGTATAAATTTAGATTTTGGTACACAGTATAAATCTAGTATTTGGTATACAGTGTAAATCTAGGTTTTGATATACGAGATAATTCTAGGTATGCAATATAAATCTAGGTTTTGGTGTGCAATATAAATCTAGGTTTTTGGTATTCGATATAAATCTCGGTTTTGGCAAACGATATAAATCTAGGTTTTTGTATATGATATAAATCTATGTTTTGTTATACTGTATAAATTTAGGTTTTGGTGTGCGATATAAATCTAGGTTTTGGTATACGATATAAATCTAGGCTTTAGTATACGAGTACATCTAGGTTTTATTAGACTGTAACAATCTAGGTTTTGGTATGTGATATAAATCTAGGTTTTGGTATTCGATATAAATCTCGGTTTTGGCAAACGATATAAATCAAGGTTTTTGTATATGATATAAACCTATGTTTTGTTATACTGTATAAATTTAGGTTTTGGTGTGCGATATAAATCTAGGTTTTGGTATACGATATAAATCTAGGCTTTAGTATACGAGTAAATCTAGGTTTTATTAGACTGTAACAATCTAGGTTTGGGTATGTGATATAAATCTAGGTTTTGGTATGAGATATAAATCTAGGTTTTGGTATGCGATATAAATCTAGGTTTTGGCAAACGATATCAATCTAGCTTTTTGAATACGATATAAATCTAGGTTTTGGTATGCGATTTAAATCTAGGTATTCGTATATGGTATAAATCTAGGTTTTGGTATACAGTATAAATCTAGTCTTTGGTATACAAGGTAAATCTATGTTTTCTTATACTGCATAAATCTAGGTTTTGGTATTCGATATAAATCTAGATTTTGGCAAGCGATATAAATATAGGTTTTTGTATGCGATATAAATCTAGGTATTGTTATATGGTATAAATTTAGATTTTGGTACACAGTATAAATCTAGTATTTGGTATACAGTGTAAATCTAGGTTTTGATATACGAGATAATTCTAGGTATGCAATATAAATCTAGGTTTTGGTGTGCAATATAAATCTAGGTTTTTGGTATTCGATATAAATCTCGGTTTTGGCAAACGATATAAATCTAGGTTTTTGTATATGATATAAATCTATGTTTTGTTATACTGTATAAATTTAGGTTTTGGTGTGCGATATAAATCTAGGTTTTGGTATACGATATAAATCTAGGCTTTAGTATACGAGTACATCTAGGTTTTATTAGACTGTAACAATCTAGGTTTTGGTATGTGATATAAATCTAGGTTTTGGTATTCGATATAAATCTCGGTTTTGGCAAACAATATAAATCAAGGTTTTTGTATATGATATAAACCTATGTTTTGTTATACTGTATAAATTTAGGTTTTGGTGTGCGATATAAATCTAGGTTTTGGTATACGATATAAATCTAGGCTTTGGTATACGAGTAAATCTAGGTTTTATTAGACTGTAACAATCTAGGTTTTGGTATGTGATATAAATCTAAGTTTTGGTATGAGATATAAATCTAGGTTTTGGTATGCGATATAAATCTAGGTTTTGGCAAACGATATCAATCTAGCTTTTTGAATACGACATAAATCTAGGTTTTTGGTATGCGATATAAATCTAGGTATTCGTATATGGTATAAATCTAGGTGTTGGTATACAGTATAAATTTAGTCTTTGGTATACAAGGTAAATCTAGGTTTTGTTATACTGCATAAATCTAGGTTTTGGTATGCGATATAAATCTAGGTTTTGGTATGCAATATAAATATAGCTTTTTATATACAATGTAAATCTAGGTTTTGGTATACGATATAAATCTAGGTTTTGGTATACGATATAAATCTAGGTTTAGGCATACGATATAAATCTAGGTTTTGGTATTCGATATAAATCTAGATTTTGGCAAGCGATATAAATATAGGTTTTTGTATGCGATATAAATCTAGGTATTGGTATATGGTATAAATTTAGATTTTGGTACACAGTATAAATCTAGTATTTGGTATACAGTGTAAATCTAGGTATTGTTATACTGCATAAATCTAGGTTTTGGTATGCGATATAAATCTTGGTTTTGGCATACTATATAAATCTATGTTTTGGTATTCGATATAAATCTAGATCTTGGCAAGCGATATAAATATAGGTTTTTGTATGCGATATAAATCTAGGTATTGTTATATGGTATAAATTTAGATTTTGGTACACAGTATTTGGTATACAATGTAAATCTAGGTTTTGTTATTCTGCATAAATCTAGGTTTTGGTATGCTATATAAGTCTAGGTTTTGGTATTCGATATACATCTAGGTTTTTGTATACGATATAATTCTAGGTTTTTGTATACGATATAAATCTAGGTATTGGTATATGGTATAAATCTAGATTTTGGTATACAGTATAAATCTAGCCTTTGGTATACAAGGTAAATCAAGGTTTTGCTATAAGGCATAAATCTAGGTTTTGCTATACTGCATAAATCTAGGTTTTGGTATGCAATATAAATCTAGGTTCTGGCATACGATATAAATCTGGGCTTTGGTATACGATATAAATCTAGGTTTTGGTATACGATATAAATCTAGGTTTTGATATACGAGATAATTCTAGGTATGCAATATAAATCTAGGTTTTGGCAAACGATATCAATCTAGATTTTTGAATACGATATAAATCTAGGTTTTGGTATGCGATATAAATCTAGGTATTCGTATATGGTATAAATCTAGGTTTTGGTATACAGTATAAATCTAGTCTTTGGTATACAAGGTAAATCTAGGTTTTGGTATGCGATATAAATCTAGGTTTTTGTATACGATATAATTCTAGGTTTTTGTATACGATATAAATCTAGGTATTGGTATATGGTATAAATCTAGATTTTGGTATACAGTATAAATCTAGTCTTTGGTATGCAAGGTAAATCTAGGTTTTGCTATATTGCATAAATCTAGGTTTTGGTATGCAATATAAATCTAGGTTTTGGGGGCATACGATATAAATATGGGCTTTGGTATACGATATAAATCTAAGGTTTGGTATACGATATAAATCTAGGTTTTGATATACGAGATAATTCTAGGTATACAATATAAATCTAGGTTTTGGTGTGCAATATAAATCTTCGTTTTGGTATTCGATATAAATCTCGGTTTTGACAAACGATATAAATCTAGGTTTTTGTATTTGATATAAATCTATGTTTTGTTATACTGTACAAATTTAGGTTTTGGTGTGCGATATAAATCTAGGTTTTGGTATACGATATAAATCTAGGCTTTAGTATACGATATAAATCTAGGTTTTATTAGACTGTAACAATCTAGGTTTTGGTATGTGATATAAATCTAGGTTTTGGTATTCGATATGAATCTCGGTTTTGGCAAACGATATAAATCTATGTTTTTGTATATGATATAAATCTATGTTTTGTTATACTGTATAAATTTAGGTTTTGGTGTGCGATATAAATCTAGGTCTTGGTATACGATATAAATCTAGGCATTAGTATACGAGTAAATCTAGGTTTTATTAGACTGTAACAATCTAGGTTTTGGTATGTGATATAAATCTAGGTTTTGGTAAGCGATATAAATCTAGGTTTTGGCAAACGATATCAATCTAGCTTTTTGAATACGATATAAATCTAGGTTTTGGTATCCGATATAAATCTAGGTATTGTTATATGGTATAAATTTAGATTTTGGTACACAGTATAAATCTAGTCTTTGGTATACAAGGTAAATCTAGGTTTTGTTATACTGCATAAATCTAGGTTTTGGTATTCGATATAAATCTAGATTTTGGCAAGCGATATAAATATAGGTTTTTGTATGCGATATAAATCTAGATATTGTTATATGGTATAAATTTAGATTTTGGTACACAGTATTTGGTATACAATGTAAATCTAGGTTTTGTTATACTGCATAAATCTAGGTTTTGGTATGCTATATAAGTCTAGGTTTTTGTATACGATATAAATCTAGGTATTGGTATATGGTATAAATCTAGATTTTGGTATACAGTATAAATCTAGCCTTTGGTATACAAGGTAAATCAAGGTTTTGCTATACTGCATAAATCTAGGTTTTGGTATGCAATATAAATCTAGGTTCTGGCATACGATGTAAATCTGGGCTTTGGTATACGATATAAATCTAGGTTTTGGTATACGATATAAATCTAGGTTTTGATATACGAGATAATTCTAGGTATGCAATATAAATCTAGGTTTTGGCAAACGATATCAATCTAGATTTTTGAATACGATATAAATCTAGGTTTTGGTATGCGATATAAATCTATGCTTTGGTATACGATATAAATATAGGTTTAGGCATACGATATAAATCTAGGTTTTGGTATACAGTATAAATCTAGTCTTTGGTATACAAGGTAAATCTAGGTTTTGGTATGCGATATAAATCTAGGTTTTGGTATGCAATATAAATATAGCTTTTTGGTATACAATGTAAATCTAGGTTTTGGTATACGATATAAATCTAGGCTTTGGTATACGATATAAATATAGGTTTAGGCATACGATATAAATCTAGGTTTTGGTATTCGATATAAATCTAGATTTTGGCAAGCGATATAAATATAGGTTTTGTATGCGATATAAATCTAGGTATTGGTATATGGTATAAATTTAGATTTTGGTACACAGTATAAATCTAGTTTTTAATATACAATGTAAATCTAGGTTTTGCTATACTGCATAAATCTATGTTTTGGTATGCAATATAAGTCTAGGTTTTGGTATTCGATATAAATCTAGGTTTTTGTATACAATATAATTCTAAGTTTTTGTATACGATATAAATCTAGGTATTGGTATATGGTATAAATCAAGATTTTGGTACACAGTATAAATCTAGTATTTGGTATACAAGGTAAATCTAGGTATTGGCATACGATATAAATCTGGGTTTTGGTATGCGATATAAATCTCGGTTTTGGCAGACGATATAAATCTAGGTTTCTGTATACGATTTAAATCTAGGTTTTGGTATATGATATAAATCTAGGTATTGGTATACGGTATAAATCTGGGTTTTGGTATGCGATATCAATCTAGATTTTGGCAAGCGATATAAATATAGGTTTTTGGTATGCGATATAAATCTAGGTATTGGTATATGGTATAAATCAAAATTTTGGTACACAGTATAAATCTAGTATTTGGTATACAAGGTAAATCTAGGTTTTGGCATACGATATAAATCTCGGTTTTGGTATGCGATATAAATCTCGGTTTTGGCAAACGATATAGATCTAGGTTTTTGTATACGATTTAAATCTAGGTTTTGGCATACGATATAAATCTCGGTTTTGGTATACGATATAAATCTCGGTTTTGGCAAACGATATAGATCTAGGTTTTTGTATACGATTTAAATCTAGGTTTTGGTATGCGATATCAATCTAGGTTTTGGCATACGAAATAAATCTGGGCTTTGGCATACGATATAATTCAAGGTATGCAATATAAATCTAGGTTATGGTATTCGATATAAATCTAGGTTTTTGTATACAATATAATTCTAGGTTTTTGTATACGATATAAATCTAGGTATTGGTATATGGTATAAATCTAGATTTTGGTATACAGTATAAATCTAGTCTTTGGTATGCAAGGTAAATCTAGGTTTTGCTATATTGCATAAATGTAGGTTTTGGTATGCAATATAAATCTAGGTTTTGGGGGCATACGATATAAATCTGGGCTTTGGTATACGATATAAATCTAGGTTTTGGTATACGAAATAAATCTAGGTTTTGATATACGAGATAATTCTAGGTATGCAATATAAATCTAGGTTTTGGTGTGCAATATAAATCTACATTTTGGTATTCGATATAAATCTCGGTTTTGACAAACGATATAAATCTAGGTTTTTGTATATGATATAAATCTGTTTTGTTATACTGTACAAATTTAGGTTTTGGTGTGCGATATAAATCTAGGTTTTGGTATACGATATACATCTAGGCTTTAGTATACGAGTAAATCTAGGTTTTATTAGACTGTAACAATCTAGGTTTTGGTATGTGATATAAATCTAGGTTTTGGTATTCGATATAAATCTCTGTTTTGGCAAACGATATAAATCTAGGTTTTTGTATATGATATAAATCTATGTTTTGTTATACTGTATAAATTTAGGTTTTGGTGTGTGATATAAATCTAGGTTTTGATATACGATATAAATCTAGGCTTTAGTATACGAGTAAATCTAGGTTTTATTAGACTGTAACAATCTAGGTTTTGGTATGTGATATAAATCTAGGTTTTGGTAAGCGATATAAATCTAGGTTTTGGCAAACGATATCAATCTAGCTTTTTGAATACGATATAAATCTAGGTTTTGGTATCCGATATAAATCTAGGTATTCGTATATGGTATAAATCTAGGTTTTGGCATACAGTATAAATCTAGTCTTTGGTATACAAGGTAAATCTAGGTTTTGTTATACTGCATAAATCTAGGTTTTGGTATGCGATATAAATCTAGGTTTTGGTATTCGATATAAATCTAGATTTTGGCAAGCGATATAAATATAGGTTTTTGTATGCGATATAAATCTAGGTATTGCTATATGGTATAAATTTAGATTTTGGAACACAGTATAAATCTAGTATTTGGTATACAATGTAAATCTAGGTTTTGCTATACTGCATAAATCTAGGTTTTGGTATGCAATATAAGTCTAGGTTTTGGTATTCGATATAAATCTTGGTTTTTGTATACGATATAATTCTAGGTTTTTGTATACGATATAAATCTAGGTATTGGTATATGGTATAAATCTAGATTTTGGTATACAGTATAAATCTAGCCTTTGGTATACAAGGTAAATCTAGGTTTTGCTATACTGCATAAATCTAGGTTTTGGTATGCAATATAAATCTAGGTTTTGGCATACGATATAAATCTGGGCTTTGGTATACGATATAAATCTAGGTTTTGGTATACGATATAAATCTAGGTTTTGATATACGAGATAGTTCTAGGTATGCAATATAAATCTAGGTTTTGGCAAACGATATCCATCTAGCTTTTTGAATACGATATAAATCTAGGTTTTGGTATGCTATATAAATCTAGGTATTCGTATATGGTATAAATCTAGGTTTTGGTATACAGTATAAATCTAGTCTTTGGTATACAAGGTAAATCTAGGTTTTGTTATACTACATAAATCTAGGTTTTGGTATGCGATATAAATCTAGGTTTTGGTATGCAATATAAATATAGCTTTTTGGTATACAATGTAAATCTAGGTTTTGGTATACGATATAAATCTAGGTTTTGGTATACGATATAAATATAGGTTTAGGCATACGATATAAATCTAGGTTTTGGCATTCGATATAAATATAGATTTTGGCAAGCGATATAAATATAGGCTTTTGTATGCGATATAAATATAGGTTTTTGTATGCGATATAAATCTAGGTATTGGTATATGGTATAAATTTAGATTTTGGTACACAGTATAAATCTAGTATTTGGTATACAATGTAAATCTAGGTTTTGCTATACTGCATAAATCTAGGTTTTGGTATGCAATATAAGTCTAGGTTTTGGTTATCGATATAAATCTTGGTTTTTGTATACGATATAATTCTAGGTTTTTGTATACGATATAAATCTAGGTATTGGTATATGGTATAAATCTAGATTTTGGTATACAGTATAAATCTAGTCTTTGGTATACAAGGTAAATCTAGGTTTTGCTATACTGCATAAATCTAGGTTTTGGTATGCAATATAAATCTAGGTTTTGGCATACGATAAAAATCTGGGCTTTGGTATACGATATAAATCTAAGGTTTGGTATACGATATAAATCTAGGTTTTGATATACGAGATAATTCTAGGTATACAGTATAAATCTAGTCTTTGGTATACAAGGTAAATCTAGGTTTTGCTATATAGCATAAATCTAGGTTTTGGTATGCAATATAAATCTAGGTTTTGGGGGCATACGATATAAATATGGGCTTTGGTATACGATATAAATCTAGGGTTTGGTATACGATATAAATCTAGGTTTTGATATACGAGATAATTCTAGGTATGCAATATAAATCTAGGTTATGGTATTCGATATAAATCTAGGTTTTTGTATACGATATAATTCTAGGTTTTTGTATACGATATAAATCTAGGTATTGGTATATGGTATAAATCTAGATTTTGGTATACAGTATAAATCTAGTCTTTGGTATGCAAGGTAAATCTAGGTTTTGCTATATTGCATAAATCTAGGTTTTGGTATGCAATATAAATCTAGGTTTTGGGGGCATACGATATAAATATGGGCTTTGGTATACGATATAAATCTAAGGTTTGGTATACGATATAAATCTAGGTTTTGATATACGAGATAATTCTAGGTATACAATATAAATCTAGGTTTTGGTGTGCAATATAAATCTACGTTTTGGTATTCGATATAAATCTCGGTTTTGACAAACGATATAAATCTAGGTTTTTGTATATGATATAAATCTATGTTTTGTTATACTGTACAAATTTAGGTTTTGGTGTGCGATATAAATCTAGGTTTTGGTATACGATATAAATCTAGGCTTTAGTATACGAGTAAATCTAGGTTTTATTAGACTGTAACAATCTAGGTTTTGGTATGTGATATAAATCTAGGTTTTGGTATTCGATATGAATCTCGGTTTTGGTAAACGATATAAATCTAGGTTTTTGTATATGATATAAATCTATGTTTTGTTATACTGTATAAATTTAGGTTTTGGTGTGCGATATAAATCTAGGTTTTGGTATACGATATAAATCTAGGCTTTGGTATACGAGTAAATCTAGGTTTTATTAGACTGTAACAATCTAGGTTTTGGTATGTGATATAAATCTAGGTTTTGGTATTCGATATGAATCTCGGTTTTGGTAAACGATATAAATCTAGGTTTTTGTATATGATATAAATCTAGGCTTTGGTATACGATATAAATATAGGTTTAGGCATACGATATAAATCTAGGTTTTGGTATTCGATATAAATCTAGATTTTGGCAAGCGATATAAATATAGGTTGTGTATGCGATATAAATCTAGGTATTGGTATATGGTATAAATTTAGATTTTGGTACACAGTATAAATCTAGTTTTTGGTATACAATGTAAATCTAGGTTTTGCTATACTGCATAAATCTATGTTTTGGTGTGCAATATAAGTCTAGGTTTTGGTATTCGATATAAATCTAGGTTTTTGTATACAATATAATTCTAAGTTTTTGTATACGATATAAATCTAGGTATTGGTATATGGTATAAATCAAGATTTTGGTACACAGTATAAATCTAGTATTTGGTATACAAGGTAAATCTAGGTATTGGCATACGATATAAATCTGGGTTTTGGTATGCGATATAAATCTCGGTTTTGGCAAACGATATAAATCTAGGTTTCTGTATACGATTTAAATCTAGGTTTTGGTATATGATATAAATATAGGTATTGGTATACGGTATAAATCTGGGTTTTGGTATGCGATATCAATCTAGATTTTGGCAAGCGATATAAATATAGGTTTTTGGTATGCGATATAAATCTAGGTATTGGTATATGGTATAAATCAAGATTTTGGTACACAGTATAAATCTAGTATTTGGTATACAAGGTAAATCTAGGTTTTGGCATACGATATAAATCTCGGTTTTGGTATGCGATATAAATCTCGGTTTTGGCAAACGATATAGATCTAGGTTTTTGTATACGATTTAAATCTAGGTTTTGGCATACGATATAAATCTCGGTTTTGGTATACGATATAAATCTCGGTTTTGGCAAACGATATAGATCTAGGTTTTTGTATACGATTTAAATCTAGGTTTTGGTATATGATATAAATCTAGGTATTGGTATACGGTATAAGTCTGGGTTTTGGTATGCGATATCAATCTAGGTTTTGGCATACGAAATAAATCTGGGCTTTGGCATACGATATAATTCAAGGTATGCAATATAAATCTAGGTTATGGTATTCGATATAAATCTAGGTTTTTGTATACAATATAATTCTAGGTTTTTGTATACGATATAAATCTAGGTATTGGTATATGGTATAAATCTAGATTTTGGTATACAGTATAAATCTAGTCTTTGGTATGCAAGGTAAATCTAGGTTTTGCTATATTGCATAAATCTAGGTTTTGGTATGCAATATAAATCTAGGTTTTGGGGGCATACGATATAAATCTGGGCTTTGGTATACGATATAAATCTAGGTTTTGGTATACGAAATAAATCTAGGTTTTGATATACGAGATAATTCTAGGTATGCAATATAAATCTGGGTTTTGGTGTGCAATATAAATCTACGTTTTGGTATTCGATATAAATCTCGGTTTTGACAAACGATATAAATCTAGGTTTTTGTATATGATATAAATCTATGTTTTGTTATACTGTACAAATTTAGGTTTTGGTGTGCGATATAAATCTAGGTTTTGGTTTACGATATACATCTAGGCTTTAGTATACGAGTAAATCTAGGTTTTATTAGACTGTAACAATCTAGGTTTTGGTATGTGATATAAATCTAGGTTTTGGTATTCGATATAAATCTCTGTTTTGGCAAACGATATAAATCTAGGTTTTTGTATATGATATAAATCTATGTTTTGTTATACTGTATAAATTTAGGTTTTGGTGTGTGATATAAATCTAGGTTTTGATATACGATATAAATCTAGGCTTTAGTATACGAGTAAATCTAGGTTTTATTAGACTGTAACAATCTAGGTTTTGGTATGTGATATAAATCTAGGTTTTGGTAAGCGATATAAATCTAGGTTTTGGCAAACGATATCAATCTAGCTTTTTGAATACGATATAAATCTAGGTTTTGGTATCCGATATAAATCTAGGTATTCGTATATGGTATAAATCTAGGTTTTGGCATACAGTATAAATCTAGTCTTTGGTATACAAGGTAAATCTAGGTTTTGTTATACTGCATAAATCTAGGTTTTGGTATGCGATATAAATCTAGGTTTTGGTATTCGATATAAATCTAGATTTTGGCAAGCGATATAAATATAGGTTTTTGTATGCGATATAAATCTAGGTATTGTTATATGGTATAAATTTAGATTTTGGAACACAGTATAAATCTAGTATTTGGTATACAATGTAAATCTAGGTTTTGCTATACTGCATAAATCTAGGTTTTGGTATGCAATATAAGTCTAGGTTTTGGTATTCGATATAAATCTTGGTTTTTGTATACGATATAATTCTAGGTTTTTGTATACGATATAA
The DNA here is from genome assembly GCA_963680875.1 of Bathymodiolus brooksi. Classification (NCBI taxonomy): domain Eukaryota; kingdom Metazoa; phylum Mollusca; class Bivalvia; order Mytilida; family Modiolidae; genus Bathymodiolus; species Bathymodiolus brooksi. The sequence goes on from OY804576.1 coordinate 91,554,630, forward strand.
ATCTAGGTATTGGTATATGGTATAAATCTAGATTTTGGTATACAGTATAAATCTAGCCTTTGGTATACAAGGTAAATCTAGGTTTTGCTATACTGCATAAATCTAGGTTTTGGTATGCAATATAAATCTAGGTTTTGGCATACGATATAAATCTGGGCTTTGGTATACGATATAAATCTAGGTTTTGGTATACGATATAAATCTAGGTTTTGATATACGAGATAGTTCTAGGTATGCAATATAAATCTAGGTTTTGGCAAACGATATCCATCTAGCTTTTTGAATACGATATAAATCTAGGTTTTGGTATGCTATATAAATCTAGGTATTCGTATATGGTATAAATCTAGGTTTTGGTATACAGTATAAATCTAGTCTTTGGTATACAAGGTAAATCTAGGTTTTGTTATACTACATAAATCTAGGTTTTGGTATGCGATATAAATCTAGGTTTTGGTATGCAATATAAATATAGCTTTTTGGTATACAATGTAAATCTAGGTTTTGGTATACGATATAAATCTAGGTTTTGGTATACGATATAAATATAGGTTTTGGCATTCGATATAAATATAGATTTTGGCAAGCGATATAAATATAGGCTTTTGTATGCGATATAAATATAGGTTTTTGTATGCGATATAAATCTAGGTATTGGTATATGGTATAAATTTAGATTTTGGTACACAGTATAAATCTAGTATTTGGTATACAATGTAAATCTAGGTTTTGCTATTCTGCATAAATCTAGGTTTTGGTATGCAATATAAGTCTAGGTTTTGGTTATCGATATAAATCTTGGTTTTTGTATACGATATAATTCTAGGTTTTTGTATACGATATAAATCTAGGTATTGGTATATGGTATAAATCTAGATTTTGGTATACAGTATAAATCTAGTCTTTGGTATACAAGGTAAATCTAGGTTTTGCTATACTGCATAAATCTAGGTTTTGGTATGCAATATAAATCTAGGTTTTGGCATACGATAAAAATCTGGGCTTTGGTATACGATATAAATCTAAGGTTTGGTATACGATATAAATCTAGGTTTTAATATACGAGATAATTCTAGGTATACAGTATAAATCTAGTCTTTGGTATACAAGGTAAATCTAGGTTTTGCTATATAGCATAAATCTAGGTTTTGGTATGCAATATAAATCTAGGTTTTGGGGGCATACGATATAAATATGGGCTTTGGTATACGATATAAATCTAGGGTTTGGTATACGATATAAATCTAGGTTTTGATATACGAGATAATTCTAGGTATGCAATATAAATCTAGGTTATGGTATTCGATATAAATCTAGGTTTTTGTATACGATATAATTCTAGGTTTTTGTATACGATATAAATCTAGGTATTGGTATATGGTATAAATCTAGATTTTGGTATACAGTATAAATCTAGTCTTTGGTATGCAAGGTAAATCTAGGTTTTGCTATATTGCATAAATCTAGGTTTTGGTATGCAATATAAATCTAGGTTTTGGGGGCATACGATATAAATATGGGCTTTGGTATACGATATAAATCTAAGGTTTGGTATACGATATAAATCTAGGTTTTGATATACGAGATAATTCTAGGTATACAATATAAATCTAGGTTTTGGTGTGCAATATAAATCTACGTTTTGGTATTCGATATAAATCTCGGTTTTGACAAACGATATAAATCTAGGTTTTTGTATATGATATAAATCTATGTTTTGTTATACTGTACAAATTTAGGTTTTGGTGTGCGATATAAATCTAGGTTTTGGTATACGATATAAATCTAGGCTTTAGTATACGAGTAAATCTAGGTTTTATTAGACTGTAACAATCTAGGTTTTGGTATGTGATATAAATCTAGGTTTTGGTATTCGATATGAATCTCGGTTTTGGCAAACGATATAAATCTAGGTTTTTGTATATGATATAAATCTATGTTTTGTTATACTGTATAAATTTAGGTTTTGGTGTGCGATATAAATCTAGGTTTTGGTATACGATATAAATCTAGGCTTTAGTATACGAGTAAATCTAGGTTTTATTAGACTGTAACAATCTAGGTTTTGGTATGTGATATAAATCTAGGTTTTGGTAAGCGATATAAATCTAGGTTTTGGCAAACGATATCAATCTAGCTTTTTAAATACGATATAAATCTAGGTTTTGGTATTCGATATAAATCTAGATTTTGGCAAGCGATATGAATATAGGTTTTTGTATGCGATATAAATCTAGGTATTGTTATATGGTATAAATTTAGATTTTGGTACACAGTATTTGGTATACAATGTAAATCTAGGTTTTGCTATACTGCATAAATCTAGGTTTTGGTATGCTATATAAGTCTAGGTTTTGGTATTCGATATAAATCTAGGTTTTTGTATACGATATAATTCTAGGTTTTTGTATACAATATAAATCTAGGTATTGGTATATGGTATAAATCTAGATTTTGGTATACAGTATAAATCTAGCCTTTCGTATACAAGGTAAATCAAGGTTTTGCTATACTGCATAAATCTAGGTTTTGGTATGCAATATAAATCTAGGTTCTGGCATACGATATAAATCTGGGCTTTGCTATACGATATAAATCTAGGTTTTGGTATACGATATAAATCTAGGTTTTGATATACGAGATAATTCTAGGTATGCAATATAAATCTAGGTTTTGGCAAACGATATCAATCTAGATTTTTGAATACGATATAAATCTAGGTTTTGGTATGCGATATAAATCTAGGTATTCGTATATGGTATAAATCTAGGTTTTAGTATACAGTATAAATCTAGTCTTTGGTATCCAAGGTAAATCTAGGTTTTGGTATGCGATATAAATCTCGGTTTTGGTATGCAATATAAATATAGCTTTTTGGTATACAATGTAAATCTAGGTTTTGGTATACGATATAAATCTAGGCTTTGGTATACGATATAAATATAGGTTTAGGCATACGATATAAATCTAGGTTTTGGTATTCGATATAAATCTAGATTTTGGCAAGCGATATAAATATAGGTTGTGTATGCGATATAAATCTAGGTATTGGTATATGGTATAAATTTAGATTTTGGTACACAGTATAAATCTAGTTTTTGGTATACAATGTAAATCTAGGTTTTGCTATACTGCATAAATCTATGTTTTGGTGTGCAATATAAGTCTAGGTTTTGGTATTCGATATAAATCTAGGTTTTTGTATACAATATAATTCTAAGTTTTTGTATACGATATAAATCTAGGTATTGGTATATGGTATAAATCAAGATTTTGGTACACAGTATAAATCTAGTATTTGGTATACAAGGTAAATCTAGGTTTTGGCATACGATATAAATCTCGGTTTTGGTATGCGATATAAATCTCGGTTTTGGCAAACGATATAGATCTAGGTTTTTGTATACGATTTAAATCTAGGTTTTGGCATACGATATAAATCTCGGTTTTGGTATACGATATAAATCTCGGTTTTGGCAAACGATATAGATCTAGGTTTTTGTATACGATTTAAATCTAGGTTTTGGTATATGATATAAATCTAGGTATTGGTATACGGTATAAGTCTGGGTTTTGGTATGCGATATCAATCTAGGTTTTGGCATACGAAATAAATCTGAGCTTTGGCATACGATATAATTCAAGGTATGCAATATAAATCTAGGTTATGGTATTCGATATAAATCTAGGTTTTTGTATACAATATAATTCTAGGTTTTTGTATACGATATAAATCTAGGTTTTGGTATACGAAATAAATCTAGGTTTTGATATACGGGATAATTCTAGGTATGCAATATAAATCTGGGTTTTGGTGTGCAATATAAATCTACGTTTTGGGGGCATACGATATAAATCTGGGCTTTGGTATACGATATAAATCTAGGTTTTGCTATATTGCATAAATCTAGGTTTTGGTATGCAATATAAATCTAGGTTTTGGGGGCATACGATATAAATCTGGGCTTTGGTATACGATATAAATCTAGGTTTTGGTATACGAAATAAATCTAGGTTTTGATATACGGGATAATTCTAGGTATGCAATATAAATCTGGGTTTTGGTGTGCAATATAAATCTACGTTTTGGTATTCGATATAAATCTCGGTTTTGACAAACGATATAAATCTAGGTTTTTGTATATGATATAAATCTATGTTTTGTTATACTGTACAAATTTAGGTTTTGGTGTGCGATATAAATCTAGGTTTTGGTATACGATATACATCTAGGCTTTAGTATACGAGTAAATCTAGGTTTTATTAGACTGTAACAATCTAGGTTTTGGTATGTGATATAAATCTAGGTTTTGGTATTCGATATAAATCTCTGTTTTGGCAAACGATATAAATCTAGGTTTTTGTATATGATATAAATCTATGTTTTGTTATACTGTATAAATTTAGGTTTTGGTGTGTGATATAAATCTAGGTTTTGATATACGATATAAATCTAGGCTTTAGTATACGAGTAAATCTAGGTTTTATTATACTGTAACAATCTAGGTTTTGGTATGTGATATAAATCTAGGTTTTGGTGAGCGATATAAATCTAGGTTTTGGCAAACGATATCAATCTAGCTTTTTGAATACGATATAAATCTAGGTTTTGGTATCCGATATAAATCTAGGTATTCGTATATGGTATAAATCTAGGTTTTGGCATACAGTATAAATCTAGTCTTTGGTATACAAGGTAAATCTAGGTTTTGTTATACTGCATAAATCTAGGTTTTGGTATGCGATATAAATCTAGGTTTAGGTATTCGATATAAATCTAGATTTTGGCAAGCGATATAAATATAGGTTTTTGTATGCGATATAAATCTAGGTATTGGTATATGGTATAAATCTAGATTTTGGTATACAGTATAAATCTAGCCTTTGGTATTCAAGGTAAATCTAGGTTTTGCTATACTGCATAAATCTAGGTTTTGGTATACGATATAAATCTAGGTTTTGGTATACGATATAAATCTAGGTTTTGATATACGAGATAATTCTAGGTGTGCAATATAAATCTAGGTTTTGGCAAACGATATCAATCTAGCTTTTTGAATACGATATAAATCTAGGTTTTGGTATGCTATATAAATCTAGGTATTCGTATATGGTATAAATCTAGGTTTTGGTATACAGTATAAATCTAGTCTTTGGTATACAAGGTAAATCTAGGTTTTGTTATACTGCATAAATCTAGGTTTTGGTATGCGATATAAATCTAGGTTTTGGTATGCAATATAAATATAGCTTTTTGGTATACAATGTAAATCTAGGTTTTGGTATACGATATAAATCTAGGTTTTGGTATACGATATAAATATAGGTTTAGGCATACGATATAAATCTAGGTTTTGGCATTCGATATAAATCTAGATTTTGGCAAGCGATATAAATATAGGCTTTTGTATGCGATATAAATATAGGTTTTTGTATGCGATATAAATCTAGGTATTGGTATATGGTATAAATTTAGATTTTGGTACACAGTATAAATCTAGTATTTGGTATACAATGTAAATCTAGGTTTTGCTATACTGCATAAATCTAGGTTTTGGTATGCAATATAAGTCTAGGTTTTGGTTATCGATATAAATCTAGGTTTTTGTATGCGATATAATTCTAGGTTTTTGTATACGATATAAATCTAGGTATTGGTATATGGTATAAATCTAGATTTTGGTATACAGTATAAATCTAGTCTTTGGTATACAAGGTAAATCTAGGTTTTGCTATACTGCATAAATCTAGGTTTTGGTATGCAATATAAATCTAGGTTTTTGGTATACAATGTAAATCTAGGTTTTGGTATACGATATAAATCTAGGTTTTGGTATACGATATAAATCTAGGTTTTTATATACGAGATAATTCTAGGTATGCAATATAAATCTAGGTTTTGGTGTGCAATATAAATCTAGGTTTTGGTATTCGATATAAATCTCGGTTTTGGCAAACGATATAAATCTAGGTTTTTGTATATGATATAAATCTATGTTTTGTTATACGATATAAATTTAGGTTTTGGTGTGCGATATAAATCTAGGTTTTGGTATGCGATATAAATCTAAGCTTTAGTATAGGAGTAAATCTAGCTTTTATTACACTGTAACAATCTAGGTTTTGGTATGTGATATAAATCTAGGTATTCGTATATGGTATAAATCTAGGTTTTGGTATACAGTATAAATCTAGTCTTTGGTATACAAGGTAAATCTATGTTTTGTTATACTGCATGAATCTAGGTTTTGGTATGCGATATAAATCTAGGTTTAGGCATTCGATATAAATCTAGGTTTTGGTATTCGATATAAATCTAGATTTTGGCAAGCAATATAAATATAGCTTTTTGGTATACAATGTAAATCTAGGTTTTGGTATACAATATAAGTCTAGATTTTGGCAAGCGATATAAATCTAGGTTTTTGTATGCGATATAAATCTAGGTATTGGTATATGGTATACATTTAGATTTTGGTACACAGTATAAATCTAGTATTTGGTATACAATTTAAATCTAGGTATTGTTATACTGCATAAATCTAGGTTTTGATATGCGATATAAATCTAGGTTTTGGCATACGATATAAATCTGTGTTTTGGTATGCAATAACAATCTAGGTTTTGGCATACGATATAAATCTGGGCCTTGGTATACGATATAATTCTAGGTATGGTTTTGGTGTGCGATATAAATGTAGGTTTTGTTATTCGATATAAATCTAGGTTTTTGTATACGGTATAAATCTGGGTTTTGGTATGCGATATCAATCTAGGTTTTGGCATACGATATAAATCTGGGATTTGGCATACGGTATTATTTTAGGTATGCAATATAAATCTAGGTTTTGGTATTCGATATAAATCTAGGTTTTTGTATACTATATAATTCTAGGTTTTGGTATTAGATATAAATATAGGTTTTTGTATGCGATATAAATCTAGGTATTGGTATATGGTATAAATTTAGATTTTGGTACACAGTATAAATCTAGAATTTGCTATACAATGTAAATCTAGGTTTTGCTATACTGCATAAATCTAGGTTTTGGTATGCAATATAAGTCTAGGTTTTGGTATTCGATATAAATCTAGGTTTTTGTATATGATATAAATCTAGGTATTGGTATATGGTATAAATCTAGATTTTGGTATACAGTATCAATCTAGTTTTGGTATATACAAGGTAAATCTAGGTTTTGCTATACTGCAAAAATCTAGGTTTTGGTATGCAATATAAATCTAGGTTTTGGCATACGATATAAATCTGGGCTTTGGTATACGATATAAATCTAGGTTTTGTTATACGATATGAATCTGGGTTTTGATATAGGAGATAATTCTAGGTATGCAATATAAATCTAGGTTTTGGTGTGCAATATAAATCTACGTTTTGGTATTCGATATAAATCTAGGTTTTGGCAAACGATATAAATCTAGGTTTTTGTATATGATATAAATCTATGTTTTGTTATACTGTATAAATTTAGGCTTTGGTGTGCGATATAAATCTAGACTTTAGTATACGAGTAAATCTAGGTTTTATTAGACTGTAACAATCTAGGTTTTGGTATGTGATATAAATCTATGTTTTGGTATTCAATATAAATCTCGTTTTTGGCAAACGATATAGATCTAGGTTTTTGTATATGATATAAACCTATGTTTTGTTATACTGTATAAATTTAGTTTTGGTGTGCGATATAAATCTTGGTTTTGGTATACGATATAAATCTAGGTTTTGGTATGCAATATAAATATAGCTTTTTGGTATACAATGTAAATCTAGGTATTGTTATACTGCATAAATCTAGGTTTTGGTATGCGATATAAATCTAGGTTTTGGCATACGATATAAATCTGTGTTTTGGTATGCGATATAAATCTAGGTTTAGGCATACGATATAAATCTAGGTTTTGGTATTCGATATAAATCTAGATTTTGGCAAGCGATATAAATATAGGTTTTTGTATGCGATATAAATGTAGGTATTGGTATATGGTATAAATTTAGATGTTGGTACACAGTATAAATCTAGTATTTGGTATACAATGTAAATCTAGGTATTGTTATACTGCATAAATCTAGGTTTTGGTATGCGATATAAATCTAGGTTTTGGCAAACGATATCAATCTAGCTTTTTGAATACGATATAAATCTAGGTTTTGGTATGCGATATAAATCTAATCTTTGGTATAATAGGTAAATCTAGGTTTTAATATACTGCATAAATCTAGGTTTTGGTATGCGATATAAATCTAGGTCTTGGTATGCAACATAAATATAGCTTTTTGGTAAACAATGTAAATCTAGGTTTTGGTATATGATATAAATCTAGGTTCTGGTATACGATATAAATCTAGGTTTAGGCACACGATATAAATCTAGGTTTTGGTATTCGATATAAATCTAGATTTTGGCAAGCGATATAAATATAGGTTTTTGTATGCGATATAAATCTAGGTATTGGTATATGGAATAAATTTAGATTTTGGTACACAGTATAAATCTAGTATTTGGTATACAATGTAAATCTAGGTATTGTTATACTGCAACTATCTAGGTTTTGGTATGCGATATAAATCTAGGTTTTGGCATATGATATAAATCTGTGTTTTGGTATGCGATATCAATCTAGGTTTTGGCATACGATATAAATCTGGGCTTTGGTATACGATATAATTCTAGGTATGCAATATAAATCTAGGTTTTGGTATGCGATATAAATCTAGGTCTTGGTATGCAATATAAATATAGCTTTTTGGTATACAATGTAAATCTAGATTTTGGTATACGATATAAATCTAGGTTTTGGCATACGATATAAATCTAGGTTTTGGCATACGATATTAATCTGTGTTTTTGGTATGCGATATCAATCTAGGTTTTGGCATACGATATAAATCTGGGCTTTGGTATACGATATAATTCTAGGTATGCAATATAAATCTAGGTTTTGGTGTGCGATATAAATCTAGGTTTTGGTATTCGATATAAATCTAGGTTTTTGTATACGATATAATTCTATGTTTTTGTATACGATATAAATCTAGGTATTGGTATATGGTATAAATCTAGGTTTTGATATACGAGATAATTCTAGGTATGCAATATAAATCTAGGTTTTGGTGTGCAATATAAATCTAGGTTTTGGTATTCGATATAAATCTCGGCTTTGGCAAACGATATAAATCTAGGTTTTTGTATATGATATAAACCTATGTTTTGTTATACTGTATAAATTTAGGTTTTAGGGTGCGATATAAATCTAGGTTTTGGTATGCGATATAAATCTAGGTTTTGGTATGCAATATAAATATAGCTTTTTGGTATACAATGTAAATCTAGGTTTTGGTATACGATATAAATCTTGGTTTTGGTATGCGATATCAATCTAGGTTTTGGCATATGATATAAATCTGGGCTTTGGTATACGATATAATTCTAGGTATGCAATATAAATCTAGGTTTTGGTGTGCGATATAAATCTAGGTTTTGGTATTCGATATAAATCTAGGTTTTTGTATACGATATAATTCTAGGTTTTTGTATACGATATAAATCTAGGTATTGGTATATGGTATAAATCTAGGTTTTGATATACGAGATAATTCTAGGTATGCAATATAAATCTAGGTTTTGGTGTGCAATATAAATCTAGGTTTTGGTATTCGATATAAATCTCGGTTTTGGCAAACGATATAAATCTAGGTTTTTGTATATGATATAAACCTATGTTTTGTTATCCTGTATAAATTTAGGTTTTAGGGTGCGATTTAAATCTAGGTTTTGGTATACGATATAAATCTAGACTTTAGTATACGAGTAAATCTAGGTTTTATTACACTGTAACAATCTAGGTTTTGGTATGTGATATAAATCTAGGTTTTGGTATGTGATATAAATCTAGGTTTTGGTATGCGATATAAATCTAGGTTTTGGCAAACGATATCAATCTAGCTTTTTGAATACGATATAAATCTAGGTTTTGGCATACGATATAAATCTGTGCTTTGGTATGCGATATCAATCTAGGCTTTGGCATACGATATAAATCTAGGTATTGGTATATGGTATAAATCTAGGTTTTGATATACGAGATAATTCTAGGTATGCAATATAAATCTAGGTTTCGGTGTTCAATATAAATCTAGGTTTTGGTAAACGATATAAATCTAGGTTTTGGTATACGATATAAACCTACGTTTTGATATACGAGATAATTCTAGGTATGCAATATAAATCTAGGTTTTGGTGTGCAATATAAATCTAGGTTTTGGTATTCGATATAAATCTCGGTTTTGGCAAACGATATAAATCTAGGTTTTTGTATATGATATAAATCTATGTTTTGTTATACTGTATAAATTTAGGTTTTGGTGTGCGATATAAATCTATGTTTTGGTATACAATATAAATATAGCTTTTTGGTATACAATGTAAATCTAGGTTTTGATATACCATATAAATCTAGGTTTTGGTATACGATATAAATCTAGGTTCAGGCATACGATATAAATCTAGGTTTTGGTATTCGATATAAATCTAGGTTTTTGTATACGATATAATTCTAGGTTTTTGTATGCGATATACATCTAGGTATTGGTATATGGTATAAATCTAGGTTTAATATACGAGATAATTATAGGTATGCAATATAAATCTAGGTTTTGGTGTGCAATATAAATCTAGGTTTTGGTATTCAATATAAATCTCGCTTTTGGCAAACGATATAAATCTAGGTTTTTGTATATGATATAAACCTATGTTTTGTTATACTGTATAAATTTAGGTTTTAGTGTGCGATATAAATTTAGGTTTTGGTATACGATATAAATCTAGACTTTAGTATACGAGTAAATCTAGATTTTATTAGACTGTAACAATCTAGGTTTTGATATGTGATATAAATCTAGGTTTTGGTATGTGATATAAATCTAGGTTTTGGTATGCGATATAAATCTAGGTTTTGGCAAACGATATCAATCTAGCTTTTTGAATACGAAATAAATCTAGGTTTTGGTATGCGATATAAATCTATGTATTCGTATATGGTATAAATCTAGGTTTTGGTATACAGTATAAATCTAGTCTTTGGTATACTAGGTAAATCTAGGTTTTGTTATACTGCATAAATCTAGGTTTTGGTATACAATATAAATCTAGACTTTAGTATTCGAGTAAATCTAGGTTTTATTAGACTGTAACAATCTAGGTTTTGGTGTGTGATATAAATCTAGGTATTCGTATATGGTATAAATCTAGGTTTTGGTATACAGTATAAATCTAGTCTTTGGTATACTAGGTAAATCTAGGTTTTGTTATACTGCATAAATCTAGGTTTTGGTATGCGATATAAATCAAGGTTTTGGTATCAAATATAAATCTATGCTTTAGTATACGAGTAAATCTTGGTTTTATTAGACTGCAACAATCTAGGTTTTGGTATGTGATATAAATCTAGGTTTTGGTATGCGATATAAATCTAGGTATTCGTATATGGTATAAATCTAGGTTTTGGTATACAGTATAAATCTAGTCTTTGGTATACTAGGTAAATCTAGGTTTTGTTGTACTGCATAAATCTACGTTTTGGTATGCGATATAAATCTAGGTTTTGGTATAAAATATAAATCTAGGCTTTAGTATACGAGTAAATCTTGGTTTTATTAGACTGCAACAATCTAGGTTTTGGTATGGGATATAAATCTAGGTTTTGGTATGCGATATAAATCTAGGTTTTGGCAAACGATATCAATCTAGCTTTTTGTATACGATATAAATCTAGGTTTTGGTATTCGATATAAATCTAGATTTTGGCAAGCAATATAAATATAGCTTTTTGGTATACAATGTAAATCTAGGTTTTGGTATACGATATAAATCTAGGTTTTGGTATACGATATAAATCGAGGTTTTGGCATACGATATAAATCTAGGTTTTGGTATTCGATATAAGTCTAGATTTTGGCAAGCGATATAAATATAGGTTTTTGTATGCGATATAAATCTAGGTATTGGTATATGGTATACATTTAGATTTAGGTACACAGTGTAAATCTAGTATTTGGTATACAATGTAAATCTAGGTTTTGCTATACTACATAAATCTAGATTTTGGTATTCGATATAAATCTAGGTTTTTGTATACGATATAATTCCAGGTTTTTGTATATCATATAAATCTAGGTATTGGTATATGGTATAAATCTAGATTTTGGTATACAGTATAAATCTAGTCTTTGGTATATACAAGGTAAATCTAGGTTTTGCTATATTGCATAAATCTAGGTTTTGGTATGCAATATAAATCTAGGTTTTGGCATGCGATATAAATCTGGGCTTTGGTATACGATATAAATCGAGGTTTTGGTATACGATATAAATCTAGGTTTTGATATACGAGATAATTCTAGGTATGCAATATAAATCTAGGTTTTGGTGTGCAATATAAATCTAGGTTTTGGTATTCGATATAAATCTCGGTTTTGGCAAACGATATAAATCTAGGTTTTTGTATATGAAATAAATCTATGTTTTGTTATACTGTATAAATTTAGGTTTTGGTATGTGATATAAACCTAGGTATTGGTATGCGATATAAATCTAGGTTTTGGTATGCGATATAAATCTAGGTTTTGGCAAACGATATCAATCTAGCTTTTTGTATACGATATAATTCTAAGTTTTTGTATACGATATAAATCTAGATTTTGGTATACAGTATAAATCTAGTTTTTGGTATACAAGGTAAATCTAGGTTTTGCTATACTGCATAAATCTAGGTTTTGGTATGCAATATAAATCTAGGTTTTGGCATATGATATAAATCTGGGCTTTGGTATCCGATATAAATCTATGTTTTGGTAGACGATATAAATCTAGGTTTTGATATACGAGATAATTCTAGGTATGCAATATAAATCGAGAATTTGGTATGCAATATAAATCTAGGTTTTGGTATTCGATATAAATCTCGCTTTTGGCAAACGATATAAATGTAGGTTTTTGTATATGATATAAACCTATGTTTTGTTATACTGTATAAATTTAGGTTTTAGTGTGCGATATAAATCTAGGTTTTGGTGTGCAATATAAATCTAGGTTTTGGTATTCGATATAAATCTCGGTTTTGGCAAACGATATAAATCTAGGTTTTTGTATATGATATAAACCTATGTTTTGTTATACTGTATAAATTTAGGTTTTAGGGTGCGATATAAATCTCGGTTTTGGTATACGATATAAATCTAGACTTTAGTATACGAGTAAATCTAGGTTTTATTAGACTGTAACAATCTTGGTTTTGGTATGTGATATAAATCTAGGTTTTGGTATGCGATATAAATCTAGGTTTTGGCAAACGATATCAATCTAGGTTTTGGCATACGATATAAATCTGGGCTTTGGTATACGATATAATTCTAGGTATGCAATATAAATCTAGGTTTTGGTCTGCGATATAAATCTAGGTTTTGGTATTCGATATAAATCTAGGTTTTTGTATACGATATAATTCTAGGTTTTTGTATACGATATAAATCTAGGTATTGGTATATGGTATAAATCTAGGTTTTGATATACGAGATAATTCTAGGTATGCAATATAAATCTAGGTTTTGGTGTTCAATATAAATCTAGGTTTTGGTATTCGATATAAATCTAGGTTTTGGCAAACGATATAAATCTAGGTTTTTGTATATGATATAAATCTATGTTTTGTAATACTGTATAAATTTAGGTTTTGGTGTGCGATATAAATCTAGGTTTTGGTATACAATATAAATCTAGACTTTAGTATACGAGTAAATCTAAGTTTTATTAGACTGTAACAATCTAGGTTTTGGTATGTGATATAAATCTAGGTTTTGGTATGCGATATAAATCTAGGTTTTGGCAAACGATATCAATCTAGCTTTTTGTATACGATATAAATCTAGGTTTTGGTATTCGATATAAATCTAGATTTGGCAAGCAATATAAATATAGCTTTTTGGTATACAATGTAAATCTAGGTTTTGGTATACGATATAAATCTAGGTTTTGGTATACGATATAAATCGAGGTTTTGGCATACGATATAAATCTAGGTTTTGGTATTCGATATAAGTCTAGATTTTGGTATACAATATAAATCTATGTTTTGGTATGCGATATAAATCTAGGTTTTGATATACGAGATAATTCTAGGTATGCAATATAAATCTAGAATTTGGTGTGCAATATAAATCTCGCTTTTGGCAAACGATATAAATCTAGACTTTAGTATACGAGTAAATCTAGGTTTTATTAGACTGTAACAATCTAGGTTTTGGTATGTGATATAAATCTAGGTTTTGGTATGTGATATAAATCTAGGTTTTGGTATGCGATATAAATCTAGGTATTCGTATATGGTATAAATCTAGGTTTTGGTATACAGTATAAATCTAGTCTTTGGTATATTAGGTAAATCTAGGTTTTGTTATACTGCATAAATATAGCTTTTTGGTATACGTTATAAATCTACACTTTAGTATACGAGAAAATCTAGGTTTTATTAGACTGTAACAATCTAGGTTTTGGTATGTGATATAAATCTAGGTTTTGGTATGTGATATAAATCAAGGTTTTGGTATTCGATATAAATCTAGGTTTTGGCAAACGATATTAATCTAGCTTTTTGAATACGATATAAATCTAGGCTTTGGTATGCGATTTAAATCTAGGTATTCGTATATTGTATAAATCTAGATTTTGGTATACAGTATAAATCTAGTCTTTGGTATACTAGGTAAATCTAGGTTTTGTTATACTGCATAAATCTAGGCTTTGGTATGCGATATAAATCTAGGTTTAGGCATACGATATAAATCTAGGTTTTGGTATTCGATATAAATCTAGGTTTTTGTATACGATATAAATCTACACTTTAGTATACGAGTAAATCTAGGTTTTATTAGACTGTAACAATCTAGGTTTTGGTATGTGATATAAATCTAGGTTTTGGTATGCAATATAAATCTAGCTTTTTGGTATACGATATAAATCTAGGTTTTGTTATTCGATATAAATCTAGATTTTGGCAAGCGATATAAATATAGGTTTTGGTATGCGATATAAATCTAGGTATTCGTATATGGTATAAATCTAGGTTTTGGTATACAGTATAAATCTAGTCTTTGGTATACTAGGTAAATCTATGTTTTTGTTATACTGCATAAATCTAGGTTTTGGTATCCAATATAAATATAGCTTTTTGGTATACAATGTAAATCTAGGTTTTGATATACCATATAAATCTAGGTTTTAGTATACGATATAAAACTAGGTTTAGGCATACGATATAAATCTAGGTTTTGGTATGCGATATAAATCTAGGTTTTGGTATACAATATAAATATAGCTTTTTGGTATACAATGTAAATCTAGGTTTTGATATACCATATAAATCTAGGTTTTGGTATACGATATAAATCTAGGTTTAGGCATACAATATAAATCTAGGTTTTGGTATTCGATATAAATCTAGGTTTTTGTATACGATATAAATCTATGTTTTGTTATACTGTATAAATTTAGGTTTTGATGTGCGATATAAATCTAGGTTTTGGTATACGATATAAATCTAGGCTTTAGTATACGAGTAAATCTAGGTTTTATTAGACTGTAACAATCTAGGTTTTGGTATGTGATATAAATCTAGGTTTTGGTAAGCGATATAAATCTAGGTTTTGGCAAACGATATCAATCTAGCTTTTTGAATACGATATAAATCTAGGTTTTTGTAAATGATATAAACCTATGTTTTGCTATACTGTATAAATTTAGGTTTTAGTGTGCGATATAAATCTAGGTTTTGGTATACGATATAAATCTAGACTTTAGTATACAAGTAAATCTAGGTTTTATTGAACTGTAACAATCTAGGTTTTGGTATGTGATATAAATCTAGGTTTTGGTATGCGATATAAATCTAGGTATTGGTATATGGTATAAATCTAGGTTTTGATATACGAGATAATTCTAGGTATGCAATATAAATCTAGGTTTTGGTGGGCAATATAAATCTAAGTTTTGGTATTCGATATAAATCTCGCTTTTGGCAAACGATATAAATCTAGGTTTTTGTAAATGATATAAACCTATGTTTTGTTATACTGTATAAATTTAGGTTTTAGTGTGCGATATAAATCTAGGTTTTGGTATACGATATAAATCTAGACTTTAGTATACAAGCAAATCTAGGTTTTATTGCACTGTAACAATCTAGGTTTTGGTATGTGATATAAATCAAGGTTTTGGTATGTGATATAAATCTAGGTTTTGGTATGCGATATAAATCTAGGTTTTGGCAAACGATATCAATCTAGCTTTTTGAATACGAAATAAATCTAGCTTTCTAGGATGCGATATAAATCTAGGTATTCGTATATGGTATAAATCTAGGTTTTGGTATACAGTATAAATCTAGTCTTTGGTATACTAGGTAAATCTAGGTTTTGTTATACTGCATAAATCTAGGTTTTGGTATGCGATATAAATCTAGGTTTTGGTAAGCGATATAAATCTAGGTTTTGGCAAACGATATCAATCTAGCTTTTTGAATACGATATAAATCTAGGTTTTTGTAAATGATATAAACCTATGTTTTGTTATACTGTATAAATTTAGGTTTTAGTGTGCGATATAAATCTAGGTTTTGGTATACGATATAAATCTAGACTTTAGTATACAAGTAAATCTAGGTTTTATTGAACTGTAACAATCTAGGTTTTGGTATGTGATATAAATCTAGGTTTTGGTATGCGATATAAATCTAGGTATTGGTATATGGTATAAATCTAGGTTTTGATATACGAGATAATTCTAGGTATGCAATATAAATCTAGGTTTTGGTGGGCAATATAAATCTAAGTTTTGGTATTCGATATAAATCTCGCTTTTGGCAAACGATATAAATCTAGGTTTTTGTAAATGATATAAACCTATGTTTTGTTATACTGTATAAATTTAGGTTTTAGTGTGCGATATAAATCTAGGTTTTGGTATACGATATAAATCTAGACTTTAGTATACAAGTAAATCTAGGTTTTATTGCACTGTAACAATCTAGGTTTTGGTATGTGATATAAATCAAGGTTTTGGTATGTGATATAAATCTAGGTTTTGGTATGCGATATAAATCTAGGTTTTGGCAAACGATATCAATCTAGCTTTTTGAATACGAAATAAATCTAGCTTTTTAGGATGCGATATAAATCTAGGTATTCGTATATGGTATAAATCTAGGTTTTGGTATACAGTATAAATCTAGTCTTTGGTATACTAGGTAAATCTAGGTTTTGTTATACTGCATAAATCTAGGTTTTGGTATGCGATATAAATCTAGGTTTTGGTATACAATATAAATATAGCTTTTTGGTATGCAATGTAAATCTAGGTTTTGATATACCATTTTAATCTAGGTTTTGGTATACGATATAAATCTAGGTTTAGGCATACGATATAAATCTAGGTTTTGGTATTCGATATAAATCTAGGTTTTTGTATACGATATAATTCTAGGTTTTTGTATACGATATAAATCTAGGTATTGGTATATGGTATAAATCTAGGTTTTGATATACGAGATAATTCTAGGTATGCAATATAAATCTAGGTTTTGGTGTGCAATATAAATCTAGGTTTTGGTATTGGATATAAATCTCGCTTTTGGCAAACGATATGAATCTAGGTTTTGGTATGTGATATAAATCTAGGTTTAGGCATACGATATAAATCTAGGTTTTGGCAAACGATATCAATCTAGCTTTTTGAATACGAAATAAATCTAGGTTTTGGTATGCGATATAAATCTAGGTATTCGTATATGGTATAAATATAGGTTTTGGTATACAGTATAAATCTAGTCTTTGGTATACTTGGTAAATCTAGGTTTTGTTATACTGCATAAATCTAGGTTTTGGTATGCGATATAAATCTAGCTTTTTGTCAAACAATGTAAATCTAGGTTTTGATATACCATATAAATCTAGGTTTTGGTATTCGATATAAATCTAGGTTTAGGCATACGATATAAATCTAGGTTTTGGTATTCGATATAAATCTAGGTTTTTGTATACGATATAAATCTAGGTTTTGGTGTACAGTATAAATCTAGTCTTTGGTATACTAGGTAAATCTAGGTTTTGTTATTCTGCATAAATTTAGGTTTTGGTATGCGATATAAATCTAGGTTTTGGTATACAATATAAATATAGCTTTTTGGTATACAATGTAAATCTAGGCTTTGATATACCATATAAATCTAGGTTTGGTATACGATATAAATCTAGGTTTAGGCATACGATATAAATCTAGGTTTTGGTATTCGATATAATTCTAGGTTTTTGTATACGATATAATTCTAGGTTTTTGTATACGATATAAATCTAGGTATTGGTATATGGTATAAATCTAGGTATTGGCATATGGAATAAATCTAGGTTTTGATATACGAGATAATTCTAGGTATGCAATATAAATCTAGGTTTTGGTGTGCAATATAAATCTAGGTTTTGGTATTCGATATAAATCTCGCTTTTCGCAAACGATATAAATCTAGGTTTTTGTATATGATATAAACCTATGTTTTGTTATACTGTATAAATTTAGGTTTTAGTGTGCGATATAAATCTAGGTTTTGGTATGCGATATAAATCTAGGTGTTCGTATATGGTATAAATCTAGGTTTTGGTATACAGTATAAATCTAGTCTTTGGTATACTAGGTAAATCTAGGTTTTGTTATACTGCATAAATCTAGGTTTTGGTATGCGATATAAATCTAGGTTTTGGTATGCAATATAAATATAGCTTTTTGGTATACGTTATAAATCTACACTTTAGTATACGAGTAAATCTAGGTTTTATTGAACTGTAACAATCTAGGTTTTGGTATGTGATATAAATCTAGGTTTTGGTATGCGATATAAATCTAGGTATTGGTATATGGTATAAATCTAGGTTTTGATATACGAGATAATTCTAGGTATGCAATATAAATCTAGGTTTTGGTGGGCAATATAAATCTAGGTTTTGGTATTCGATATAAATCTCGCTTTTGGCAAACGATATAAATCTAGGTTTTTGTAAATGATATAAACCTATGTTTTGTTATACTGTATAAATTTAGGTTTTAGTGTGCGATATAAATCTAGGTTTTGGTATACGATATAAATCTAGACTTTAGTATACAAGTAAATCTAGGTTTTATTGAACTGTAACAATCTAGGTTTTGGTATGTGATATAAATCAAGGTTTTGGTATGTGATATAAATCTAGGTTTTGGTATGCGATATAAATCTAGGTTTTGGCAAACGATATCAATCTAGCTTTTTGAATACGAAATAAATCTAGCTTTTTAGGATGCGATATAAATCTAGGTATTCGTATATGGTATAAATCTAGGTTTTGGTATACAGTATAAATCTAGTCTTTGGTATACTAGGTAAATCTAGGTTTTGTTATACTGCATAAATCTAGGTTTTGGTATACAATATAAATATAGCTTTTTGGTATGCAATGTAAATCTAGGTTTTGATATACCATTTTAATCTAGGTTTTGGCATACGATATAAATCTAGGTTTAGGCATACGATATAAATCTAGGTTTTGGTATTCGATATAAATCTAGGTTTTTGTATACGATATAATTCTAGGTTTTTGTATACGATATAAATCTAGGTATTGGTATATGGTATAAATCTAGGTTTTGATATACGAGATAATTCTAGGTATGCAATATAAATCTAGGTTTTGGTGTGCAATATAAATCTAGGTTTTGGTATTGGATATAAATCTCGCTTTTGGCAAACGATATGAATCTAGGTTTTGGTATACGATATAAATCTAGGCTTTAGTATACGAGTAAATCTAGGTTTTATTAGATTGTAACAATCTAGGTTTTGGTATGTGATATAAATCTGGTTTTTGGTATGTGATATAAATCTAGATTTTGATATGCGATATAAATCTAGGTTTTGGCAAACGATATCAATCTAGCTTTTTGAATACGATATAAATCTAGGTTTTGGTATGCGATATAAATCTAGGTATTCGTATATGGTATAAATCTAGGTTTTGGTATACAGTATAAATCTAGTCTTTGGTATACTAGGTAAATCTAGGTTTTGTTATACTGAATAAATCTAGGTTTTGGTATGCGATATAAATCTAGGTCTTGGTATGCAATATAAATATAGCTTTTTGGTATACAATGTAAATCTAGGTTTTGGTATACGATATAAATCTAGGTTTTGGTATACGATATAAATCTAGGTTTTGGTATACGATATAAATCTAGGTTTTAGCATACGATATAAATCTGTGTTTTGGTATGCGATATCAATCTAGATTTTGGCATACGATATAAATCTGGGCTTTGGTATACGATATAATTCTAGGTATGCAATACAAATCTAGGTTTTGGTGTGCGATATAAATCTAGGTTTTGGTATTCGATATAAATCTAGGTTTTTGTATACGATATAATTCTAAATTTTTGTATGCGATATAAATCTAGGTACTGGTATATGGTATAAATCTAGGTTTTGATATACGAGATAATTCTAGGTATGCAATATAAATCTAGGTTTTGGTGTTCAATATAAATCTAGGTTTTGGCATACGATATAAATCTAGGTTTTGGCATACGATATAAAGCTAGGTTTTTGTATATGATATAAATCTATGTTTTGTTATACTGTATAAATTTAGGTTTTGGTGTGCGATATGAATCTAGGCTTTGGTATACGATATAAATCTCGGTTTTGGCAAACGATATAAATCTAGGTTTTTGTATATGATATAAATCTATGTTTTGGTATACGGTATAAATCTAGGCAGTAGTATACGAGTAAATCTAGGTTTTATTAGACTGTAACAATCTAGGTTTTGGTATGTGATATAAATCTAGGTTTTGGTATGCGATATTAATCTAGCTTTTTGAATACGATATAAATCTAGGTTTTGGTATGCGATATAAATCTAGGTATTCGTATATTGTATAAATCTAGGTTTTGCTATACTGCATAAATCTAGGTTTTGGTATGCGATATAAATCTAGGTTTTGGTATGCAATATAAATATAGCTTTTTGGTATACAATGTAAATCTAGATTTTGGTATACGATATAAATCTAGGTTTTGGTATTAGATATAAATCTAGGTTTAGGCATACGATATAAATCTAGGTTTTGGTATTCGATATAAATCTAGATTTTGGCAAGCGATATAAATATAGGTTTTTGTATGCGATATAAATCTCGGTATTGGTATATGGTATAAATTTAGGTTTTGGTACAAAGTATAAATCTAGTATTTGGTATACAATATAAATTTAGCTTTTGGCATACGATATAAATCTGGGCTTTGGTATACGATATATATCTAGGTTTTGGTATACGATATACATCTAGGTTTTGGTATTCGATATAAATATCGGTTTTGGCAAACGATATAAATCTAGGTTTTTGTATATGATATAAATCTATGTTTTGTTATACTGTATAAATTTAGGTTTTGGTGTGCGATATAAATCTAGGTTTTGGTATACAATATAAATCTAGACTTTAGTATACGAGTAAATCTAAGTTTTATTAGACTGTAACAATCTAGGTTTTGGTGTGTGATATAAATCTAGGTTTTGGTATGTGATATAAATCTAGGTTTTGGTTTGCGATATAAATCTAGGTTTTGGCAAACGATATCAATCTAGCTTTTTGAATACGAAATAAATCTAGGTTTTGGTATCCGATATAAATCTAGGTATTCGTATATGGTATAAATCTAGGTTTTGGTATACAGTATAAATCTAGTCTTTGGTATACTAGGTAAACCTAGGTTCTGTTATACTGCATAAATCTAGATTTGGCAAGCAATATAAATAAAGCTTTTTGGTATACAATGTAAATCTAGGTTTTGGTATACGATATAAATCTAGGTTTTGGTATACGATATAAATCTAGATTTTGGTATTCGATATAAGTCTAGATTTTGGCAAGCGATATAAATATAGGTTTTTGTATGCGATATAAATCTAGGTATTGGTATATGGTATACATTTAGATTTAGGTATACAATATAAATCTAGTATTTGGTATACAATGTAAATCTAGGTTTTGCTATACTACATAAATCTAGGTTTTGGTATTCGATATAAATCTAGGTTTTTGTATACGATATAATTCTAGGTTTTTGTATATCATATAAATCTAGGTATTGGTATATGGTATAAATCTAGATTTTGGTATACAGTATAAATCTAGTCTTTGGTATATACAAGGTAAATCTAGGTTTTGCTATACTGCATAAATCTAGGTTTTGGTATGCAATATAAATCTAGGTTTTGGCATACGATATAAATCTGGGCTTTGGTATACGATATAAATCTAGGTTTTGATATACGAGATAATTCTAGATATGCAATATAAATCTAGGTTTTGGTGGGCAATATAAATCTAGGTTTTGGTATTCGATATAAATCTCGGTTTTGGCAAACGATATAAATCTAGGTTTTTGTATATGAAATAAATCTATGTTTTGTTATACTGTATAAATTTAGGTTTTGGTGTGCGATATAAATCTAGGCTTTAGTATACGAGTAAATCTAGGTTTTATTAGACTGTAACAATCTAGATTTTGGTATGTGATATAAACCTAGGTTTTGGTATGCGATATAAATCTAGGTTTTGGTATGCGATATAAATCTAGATTTTGGCAAACGATATCAATCTAGCTTTGTGTATACGATATAAATCTATGTTTTGGTATGCGATATAAATCTAGGTTTTGATATACGAGATAATTCTAGGTATGCAATATAAATCTAGAATTTGGTGTGCAATATAAATCTCGCTTTTGGCAAACGATATAAATCTAGGTTTTTGTATATGATATAAACCTATGTTTTGTTATACTGTATAAATTTAGGTTTTAGTGTGCGATATAAATCTAGATTTTGGTATACAATATAAATCTAGACTTTAGTATACGAGTATATCTAGGCTTTATTAGACTGTAACAATCTAGGTTTTGGTATGTGATATAAATCTAGGTTTTGGTATGCGATATAAATCTAGGTTTTGGCAAACGATATCAATCTAGCTTTTTGAATACGAAATAAATCTAGGTTTTGGTATGCGATATAAATCTAGGTATTCGTATATGGTATAAATCTAAGTTTTGGTATACAGTATAAATCTAGTCTTTGGTATACAAGGTAAATCTAGGTTTTGTTATACTGCATAAATCTAGGTTTTGGTATGCGATATAAATCTAGGTTTTGGTATAAAATATAAATCTAAGCTTTAGTATACGAGTAAATCTTCATTTTATTAGACTGCAACAATCTAGGTTTTGCTATGTGATATAAATCTAGGTTTTGGTATGCGATATAAATCTAGGTTTTGGCAAACGATATCAATCTAGCTTTTTGTATACGATATAAATCTAGGTTTTGGTATTCGATATAAATCTAGATTTGGCAAGCAATATAAATATAGCTTTTTGGTATACAATGTAAATCTAGGTTTTGGTATACGATATAAATCTAGGTTTTGGTATACGATATAAATCGAGGTTTTGGCATACGATATAAATCTAGGTTTTGGTATTCGATATAAGTCTAGATTTTGGCAAGCGATATAAATATAGGTTTTTGTATGCGATATAAATCTAGGTATTGGTATATGGTATACATTTAGATTTAGGTATACAGTATAAATCTAGTATTTGGTATACAATGTAAATCTAGGTTTTGCTATACTACATAAATCTAGGTTTTGTTATTCGATATAAATCTAGGTTTTTGTATACGATATAATTCTAGGTTTTTCTATATCATATAAATCTAGGTATTGGTATATGGTATAAATCTAGATTTTGGTATACAGTATAAATCTAGTCCTTGGTATATACAAGGTAAATCTAGGTTTTGCTATACTGCAAAAATCTAGATTTTGGTATGCGATATAAATCTAGGTTTTGGCAAACGATATCAATCTAGCTTTTTGAATACGAAATAAATCTAGGTTTTGGTATGCAATATAAATCTAGGTATTCGTATATGGTATAAATCTAGGTTTTGGTATACAGTATAAATCTAGTCTTTGGTATATTAGGTAAATCTAGGTTTTGTTATATTGCATAAATCTAGGTTTTGGTATGCGATATAAATCTAGGTTTTGGTATGCAATATAAATATAGATTTTTTGGTATACAATGTAAATTTAGGTTTTGATATACTATATAAATCTAGGTTTTGGTATACGATATAAATCTAGGTTTAGGCATACGATATAAATCTAGGTTTTGGTATTCGATATAATTCTAGGTTTTTGTATACGATATAAATCTAGGTATTGGTATACGATATAAATCTAGGTTTTGATATACGAGATAATTCTAGATATGCAATATAAATCTAGGTTTTGGTGGGCAATATAAATCTAGGTTTTGGTATTCGATATAAATCTCGGTTTTGGCAAACGATATAAATCTAGGTTTTTGTATATGAAATAAATCTATGTTTTGTTATACTGTATAAATTTAGGTTTTGGTGTGCGATATAAATCTAGGCTTTAGTATACGAGTAAATCTAGGTTTTATTAGACTGTAACAATCTAGGTTTTGGTATGTGATATAAACCTAGGTTTTGGTATGCGATATAAATCTAGATTTTGGCAAACGATATCAATCTAGCTTTTTGTATACGATATAATTCTAAGTTTTTGTATACGATATAAATCTAGATTTTGGTATAGAGTATAAATCTAGTCTTTGGTATACAAGGTAAATCTAGGTTTTGCTATACTGCATAAATCTAGGTTTTGGTATGCAATATAAATCTAGGTTTTGGCATATGATATAAATCTGGGCTTTGGTATACGATATAAATCTATGTTTTGGTATGCAATATAAATCTAGGTTTTGATATACGAGATAATTCTAGGTATGCAATACAAATCAAGAATTTGATGTGCAATATAAATCTCGCTTTTGGCAAACGATATAAATCTAGGTTTTTGTATATGATATAAATCTAGGTTTTGGTATACGGTATAAATCTAGGCTTTAGTATACGAGTAAATCTAGGTTTTATTAGACTGTAACAATCTAGGTTTTGGTATGTGATATAAATCTAGGTTATGGTATGCGATATTAATTTAGCTTTTTGGATACGATATAAATCTAGGTTTTGGTATGCGATATAAATCTAGGTATTCGTATATTGTATAAATCTAGGTTTTGTTATACTGCATAAATCTAGGTTTTGGTAAGCGATATAAATCTAGGTTTTGGCAGTATAAATATAGCTTTTTGGTATACAATATAAATCTAGATTTTGGTATACGATATAAATCTAGGTTTTGGTATACGATATAAATCTAGGCTTAGGCATACGATATAAATCTAGGTTTTGGTATTCGATATAAATCTAGATTTGGCAAGCAATATAAATAAAGCTTTTTGGTATACAATGTAAATCTAGGTTTTGGTATACGATATAAATCTAGGTTTTGGTATACGATATAAATCTAGATTTTGGTATTCGATATAAGTCTAGATTTTGGCAAGCGATATAAATATAGGTTTTTGTATGCGATATAAATCTAGGTATTGGTATATGGTATACATTTAGATTTAGGTATACAATATAAATCTAGTATTTGGTATACAATGTAAATCTAGGTTTTGCTATACTACATAAATCTAGGTTTTGGTATTCGATATAAATCTAGGTTTTTGTATACGATATAATTCTAGGTTTTTGTATATCATATAAATCTAGGTATTGGTTTATGGTATAAATCTAGATTTTGGTATACAGTATAAATCTAGTCTTTGGTATATACAAGGTAAATCTAGGTTTTGCTATACTGCATAAATCTAGGTTTTGGTATGCAATATAAATCTAGGTTTTGGCATACGATATAAATCTAGGCTTAGGCATACGATATAAATCTAGGTTTTGGTATTCGATATAAATCTAGATTTGGCAAGCAATATAAATAAAGCTTTTTGGTATACAATGTAAATCTAGGTTTTGGTATACGATATAAATCTAGGTTTTGGTATACGATATAAATCTAGATTTTGGTATACAATGTAAATCTAGGTTTTGCTATACTACATAAATCTAGGTTTTGGTATTCGATATAAATCTAGGTTTTTGTATACGATATAATTCTAGGTTTTTGTATATCATATAAATCTAGGTATTGGTTTATGGTATAAATCTAGATTTTGGTATACAGTATAAATCTAGTCTTTGGTATATACAAGGTAAATCTAGGTTTTGCTATACTGCATAAATCTAGGTTTTGGTATGCAATATAAATCTAGGTTTTGGCATACGATATAAATCTAGGCTTAGGCATACGATATAAATCTAGGTTTTGGTATTCGATATAAATCTAGATTTGGCAAGCAATATAAATAAAGCTTTTTGGTATACAATGTAAATCTAGGTTTTGGTATACGATATAAATCTAGGTTTTGGTATACGATATAAATCTAGATTTTGGTATTCGATATAAGTCTAGATTTTGGCAAGCGATATAAATATAGGTTTTTGTATGCGATATAAATCTAGGTATTGGTATATGGTATAAATTTAGGTTTTGGTACAGAGTATAAATCTAGTATTTGGTATACAATATAAATCTAGCTTTTGGCATACGATATAAATCTGGGCTTTGGTATACGATATAAATCTGGGTTTTGGTATACGATATAAATCTAGGTTTTGGTATTCGATATAAATATCGGTTTTGGCAAACGATATAAATCTAGGTTTTTGTATATGATTTAAATCTATGTTTTGTTATACTGTATAAATTTAGGTTTTGGTGTGCGATATAAATCTAGGTTTTGGTATACAATATAAATCTAGACTTTAGTATACGAGTAAATCTAAGTTTTATTAGACTGTAACAATCTAGGTTTTGGTGTGTGATATAAATCTAGGTTTTAGTATATGATATAAATCTAGGTTTTGGTATGCGATATAAATCTAGGTTTTGGCAAACGATATCAATCTAGCTTTTTGAATACGAAATAAATCTAGGTTTTGGTATACAGTATAAATCTAGTCTTTAGTATACTAGGTAAATCTAGGTTTTGTTATACTGCATAAATCTAGGTTTTGGTATGCGATATAAATCTAGGTTTTGGTATAAAATATAAATCTAAGCTTTAGTATACGAGTAAATTTTCGTTTTATTAGACTGCAACAATCTAGGTTTTGCTATGTGATATAAATCTAGGCTTTGGTATGCGATATAAATCTAGGTTTTGGCAAACGATATTAATCTAGCTTTTTGTATACGATATAAATCTAGGTTTTGGTATTCGATATAAATCTAGATTTGGCAAGCAATATAAATATAGCTTTTTGGTATACAATGTAAATCTAGGTTTTGGTATACGATATAAATCTAGGTTTTGGTATACGATATAAATCGAGGTTTTGGCATACGATATAAATCTAGGTTTTGGTATTCGATATAAGTCTAGATTTTGGCAAGCGATATAAATATAGGTTTGTGTATGCGATATAAATCTAGGTATTGGTATATGGTATACATTTAGATTTAGGTATACAGTATAAATCTAGTATTTGGTATACAATGTAAATCTAGGTTTTGCTATACTACATAAATCTAGGTTTTGTTATTCGATATAAATCTAGGTTTTTGTATACGATATAATTCTAGGTTTTTTTATATCATATAAATCTAGGTATTGGTATATGGTATAAATCTAGATTTTGGTATACAGTATAAATCTAGTCCTTGGTATATACAAGGTAAATCTAGGTTTTGCTATACTGCAAAAATCTAGATTTTGGTATGCGATATAAATCTAGGTTTTGGCAAACGATATCAATCTAGCTTTTTGAATACGAAATAAATCTAGGTTTTGGTATGCAATATAAATCTAGGTATTCGTATATGGTATAAATCTAGGTTTTGGTATACAGTATAAATCTAGTCTTTGGTATATTAGGTAAATCTAGGTTTTGTTATATTGCATAAATCTAGGTTTTGGTATGCGATATAAATCTAGGTTTTGGTATGCAATATAAATATAGCTTTTTGGTATAAAATGTAAATTTAGGTTTTGATATACTATATAAATCTAGGTTTTGGTATACGATATAAATCTAGGTTTAGGCATACGATATAAATCTAGGTTTTGGTATTCGATATAATTCTAGGTTTTTGTATACGATATAAATCTAGGTATTGGTATACGATATAAATCTAGGTTTTGATATACGAGATAATTCTAGATATGCAATATAAATCTAGGTTTTGGTGGGCAATATAAATCTAGGTTTTGGTATTCGATATAAATCTCGGTTTTGGCAAACGATATAAATCTAGGTTTTTGTATATGAAATAAATCTATGTTTTGTTATACTGTATAAATTTAGGCTTTGGTGTGCGATATAAATCTAGGCTTTAGTATACGAGTAAATCTAGGTTTTATTAGACTGTAACAATCTAGGTTTTGGTATGTGATATAAACCTAGGTTTTGGTATGCGATATAAATCTAGATTTTGGCAAACGATATCAATCTAGCTTTTTGTATACGATATAATTCTAAGTTTTTGTATACGATATAAATCTAGATTTTGGTATAGAGTATAAATCTAGTCTTTGGTATACAAGGTAAATCTAGGTTTTGCTATACTGCATAAATCTAGGTTTTGGTATGCAATATAAATCTAGGTTTTGGCATACGATATAAATCTGGGCTTTGGTATACGATATAAATCAAGGTTTTGATATACGAGATAATTCTAGATATGCAATATAAATCTAGGTTTTGGTGGGCAATATAAATCTAGATTTTGGTATTCGATATAAATCTCGGTTTTGGCAAACGATATAAATCTAGGTTTTTGTATATGAAATAAATCTATGTTTTGTTATACTGTATAAATTTAGGTTTTGGTGTGCGATATAAATCTAGGCTTTAGTATACGAGTAAATCTAGGTTTTATTAGACTGTAACAATCTAGGTTTTGGTATGTGATATAAAACTAGGTTTTGGTATGCGATATAAATCTAGGTTTTGGTATGCGATATAAATCTAGATTTTGGCAAGCGATATCAATCTAGCTTTTTGTATACGATATAATTCTAAGTTTTTGTATACGATATAAATCTAGATTTTTTGTAATACAGTATAAATCTAGTCTTTGGTATACAAGGTAAATCTAGGTTTTGCTATACTGCATAAATCTAGGTTTTGGTATGCAATATAAATCTAGACTTTGGCATATGATATAAATCTGGGCTTTGGTATACGATATAAATCTATGTTTTGGTATGCAATATAAATCTAGGTTTTGATATACGAGATAATTCTAGTTATGCAATATAAATCAAGAATTTGGTGTGCAATATAAATCTCGCTTTTGGCAAACGATATAAATCTAGGTTTTTGTATATGATATAAACCTATGTTTTGTTATACTGTATAAATTTAGGTTTTAGTGTGCGATATAAATCTAGGCTTTAGAATACGAGTAAATCTAGGTTTTATTAGACTGTAACAATCTAGGTTTTGGTATGTGATATAAACCTAGGTTTTGGTATGCGATATAAATCTAGATTTTGGCAAACGATATCAATCTAGCTTTTTGTATACGATATAATTCTAAGTTTTTGTATACGATATAAATCTAGATTTTGGTATACAGTATAAATCTAGTCTTTGGTATACAAGGTAAATCTAGGTTTTGCTATACTGCATAAATCTAGGTTTTGGTATGCAATATAAATCTAGATTTTGGCATATGATATAAATCTGGGCTTTGGTATACGATATAAATCTATGTTTTGGTATGCAATATAAATCTAGGTTTTGATATACGAGATAATTCTAGGTATGCAATATAAATCAAGAATTTGATGTGCAATATAAATCTCGCTTTTGGCAAACGATATAAATCTAGGTTTTTGTATATGATATAAATCTAGGTTTTGGTATACGGTATAAATCTAGGCTTTAGTATACGAGTAAATCTAGGTTTTATTAGACTGTAACAATCTAGGTTTTGGTATGTGATATAAATCTAGGTTATGGTATGCGATATTAATCTAGCTTTTTGGATACGATATAAATCTAGGTTTTGGTATGCGATATAAATCTAGGTATTCGTATATTGTATAAATCTAGGTTTTGTTATACTGCATAAATCTAGGTTTTGGTAAGCGATATAAATCTAGGTTTTGGCAGTATAAATATAGCTTTTTGGTATACAATGTAAATCTAGATTTTGGTATACGATATAAATCTAGGTTTTGGTATACGATATAAATCTAGGCTTAGGCATACGATATAAATCTAGGTTTTGGTATTCGATATAAATCTAGATTTTGGCAAGCGATATAAATATAGGTTTTTGTATGCGATATAAATCTAGGTATTGGTATATGGTATAAATTTAGGTTTTGGTACAGAGTAAAAATCTAGTATTTGGTATACAATATAAATCTAGCTTTTGGCATACGATATAAATCTGGGCTTTGGTATACGATATAAATCTGGGTTTTGGTATGCGATATAAATCTAGGTTTTGGTATTCGATATAAATATCGGTTTTGGCAAACGATATAAATCTAGGTTTTTGTATATGATATAAATCTATGTTTTGTTATACTGTATAAATTTAGGTTTTGGTGTGCGATATAAATCTAGGTTTTGGTATACAATATAAATCTAGACTTTAGTATACGAGTAAATCTAAGTTTTATTAGACTGTAACAATCTAGGTTTTGGTGTGTGATATAAATCTAGGTTTTGGTATGTGATATAAATCTAGGTTTTGGTATGCGATATAAATCTAGGTTTTGGCAAACGATATCAATCTAGCTTTTTGAATACGAAATAAATCTAGGTTTTGGTATACAGTATAAATCTAGTCTTTGGTATACTAGGTAAATCTAGGTTTTGTTATACTGCATAAATCTAGGTTTTGGTATGCGATATAAATCTAGGTTTTGGTATAAAATATAAATCTAAGCTTTAGTATACGAGTAAATCTTCGTTTTATTAGACTGCAACAATCTAGGTTTTGCTATGTGATATAAATCTAGGTTTTGGTATGCGATATAAATCTAGGTTTTGGCAAACGATATTAATCTAGCTTTTTGTATACGATATAAATCTAGGTTTTGGTATTCGACATAAATCTAGATTTGGCAAGCAATATAAATATAGCTTTTTGGTATACAATGTAAATCTAGGTTTTGGTATACGATATAAATCTAGGTTTTGGTATACGATATAAATCGAGGTTTTGGCATACGATATAAATCTAGGTTTTGGTATTCGATATAAGTCTAGATTTTGGCAAGCGATATAAATATAGGTTTGTGTATGCGATATAAATCTAGGTATTGGTATATGGTATACATTTAGATTTAGGTATACAGTATAAATCTAGTTTTTGGTATACAATGTAAATCTAGGTTTTGCTATACTACATAAATCTAGGTTTTGTTATTCGATATAAATCTAGGTTTTTGTATACGATATAATTCTAGGTTTTTGTATATCATATAAATCTAGGTTTTGGTATGCGATATAAATCTAGGTTTTGGCAAACGATATCAATCTAGCTTTTTGAGTACGAAATAAATCTAGGTTTTGGGATGCAATATCAATCTAGGTATTCGTATATGGTATAAATCTAGGTTTTGGTATACAGTATAAATCTAGTCTTTGGTATATTAGGTAAATCTAGGTTTTGTTATACTGCATAAATCTAGGTTTTGGTATGCGATATAAATCTAGGTTTTGGTATACAATATAAATATAGCTTTTTGGTATACAATGTAAATCTAGGTTTTGATATACCATATAAATCTAGGTTTTGGTATACGATATAAATCTAGGTTTTTGTATACGATATAAATCTAGGTTTTGGTATACAGTATAAATCTAGTCTTTGGTATACTAGATAAATCTAGGTTTTGTTATACTGCATAAATTTAGGTTTTGGTATGCGATATAC
Organism: Bathymodiolus brooksi; assembly: GCA_963680875.1. Classification (NCBI taxonomy): domain Eukaryota; kingdom Metazoa; phylum Mollusca; class Bivalvia; order Mytilida; family Modiolidae; genus Bathymodiolus; species Bathymodiolus brooksi. The sequence continues at coordinate 91,586,687 of OY804576.1, forward strand.
ATCTAGGTTTTGGTATACAATATAAATATAGCTTTTTGGTATACAATGTAAATCTAGGTTTTGATATACCATATAAATCTAGGTTTTGGTATACGATATAAATCTAGGTTTAGGCATACGATATAAATCTAGGTTTTGGTATGCGATATAAATCTAGATTTTGGCAAGCGATATCAATCTAGCTTTTTGTATACGATATAATTCTAAGTTTTTGAATACGATATAAATCTAGATTTTTTGTAATACAGTATAAATCTAGTCTTTGGTATACAAGGTAAATCTAGGTTTTGCTATACTGCATAAATCTAGGTTTTGGTATGCAATATAAATCTAGACTTTGGCATATGATATAAATCTGGGCTTTGGTATACGATATAAATCTATGTTTTGGTATGCAATATAAATCTAGGTTTTGATATACGAGATAATTCTAGTTATGCAATATAAATCAAGAATTTGGTGTGCAATATAAATCTCGCTTTTGGCAAACGATATAAATCTAGGTTTTTGTATATGATATAAACCTATGTTTTGTTATACTATATAAATTTAGGTTTTAGTGTGCGATATAAATCTAGATTTTGGTATACAATATAAATCTAGACTTTAGTATACGAGTAAATATAGGTTTTATTAGACTGTAACAATCTAGGTTTTTGTATGTGATATAAATCTAGGTTTTGGTATGTGATATAAATCTAGGTTTTGGTATGCGATATAAATCTAGGTTTTGGCAAACGATATCAATCTAGCTTTTTGAGTACGAAATAAATCTAGGTTTTGGGATGCAATATAAATCTAGGTATTCGTATATGGTATAAATCTAGGTTTTGGTATACAGTATAAATCTAGTCTTTGGTATATTAGGTAAATCTAGGTTTTGTTATACTGCATAAATCTAGGTTTTGGTATGCGATATAAATCTAGGTTTTGGTATACAATATAAATATAGCTTTTTGGTATACAATGTAAATCTAGGTTTTGATATACCATATAAATTTAGGTTTTGGTATACGATATAAATCTAGGTTTTTGTATACGATATAAATCTAGGTTTTGGTATACAGTATAAATCTAGTCTTTGGTATACTAGATAAATCTAGGTTTTGTTATACTGCATAAATTTAGGTTTTGGTATGCGATATAAATCTAGGTTTTGGTATAGAATATAAATATAGCTTTTTGGTATACAATGTAAATCTAGGTTTTGATATACCATATAAATCTAGGTTTTGGTATACGATATAAATCTAGGTTTAGGCATACGATATAAATCTAGGTTTTGGTATTCGATATAAATCTAGGTTTTTGTTACGATATAATTCTAGGTTTTTGTATACGACATAAATCTAGGTATTGGTATATGGTATAAATCTAGGTTTTGATATACGAGATAATTCTAGGTATGCAATATAAATCTAGGTTTTGGTGTGCAATATAAATCTAAGTTTTGGTATTCGATATAAATCTCGCTTTGGGCAAACGATATAAATCTAGGTTTTTGTATATGATATAAACCTATGTTTTGTTATACTGTATAAATTTAGGTTTTAGTGTGCGATATAAATCTAGGTTTTGGTATACGATATAAATCTAGACTTTAGTATACGAGTAAATCTAGTTTTTATTAGAATGTAACAATCTAGGTTTTGGTATGTGATATAAATCAAGGTTTTGGTATGTGATATAAATCAAGGTTTTGGTATGCGATATAAATCTAGGTTTTGGCAAACGATATCAATCTAGCTTTTTGAATACGAGATAAATCTAGGTTTTGGTATGCGATATAAATCTAGGTGTTCGTATATGGTATAAATCTAGGTTTTGGTATACAGTATAAATCTAGTCTTTGGTATACTAGGTAAATCTAGGTTTTGTTATACTGCAAAAATCTAGGTTTTTGTATGCGATATAAATCTAGGTTTTGGTATGCAATATAAATATAGCTTTTTGGTATACGATATAAATCTACACTTTAGTATACGAGTAAATCTAGGTTTTAATAGACTGTAACAATCTAGGTTTTGGTATGTGATATAAATCTAGGTTTTGATATGTGATATAAATCTAGGTTTTGGTATGCGATATAAATCTAGGTTTTGGCAAACGATATTAATATAGCTTTTTAAATACGATATAAATCAAGGTTTTGGTATGCGATATAAATCTAGGTTTTGGTATACAATATAAATATAGCTTTTTGGTAAACAATGTAAATCTAGGTTTTGATATACCATATAAATCTAGGTTTTGGTATACGATATAAATCTAGGTTTTGGTATTCGATATAAATCTAGGTTTTTGTATACGATATAAATCTAGGTTTTGGTATACAGTATAAATCTAGTCTTTGGTATACTAGGTAAATCTAGGCATACGATATAAATCTAGGTTTTGGTATTCGATATAAATTGATTTAGGTTTTGGTATGCCATATAAATCTAGGTTTTGGTATACAATATAAATATAGCTTTTTGGTATACAATGTAAATCTAGGTTTTGATATACCATATAAATCTAGGTTTTGGTATACGATATAAATCTAGGTTTAGGCATACGATATAAATCTAGGTTTTGGTATTCGATATAAATCTAGGTTTTTGTATTCGATATAAATCTAGGTTTTGATGTACAGTATAAATCTAGGTTTTGATGTACAGTATAAATCTAGTCTTTGGTATACTAGGTAAATCTAGGTTTTGTTATACTGCATAAATTTAGGTTTTGGTATGCGATATAAATCTAGGTTTTGGTATACAATATAAATATAGCTTTTGGTATACGTTATAAATCTACACTTTAGTATACGAGTAAATCTAGGTTTTATTAGACTGTTACAATCTAGGTTTTGGTATGTGATATAAATCTAGGTTTTGGTATGTGATATAAATCTAGGTTTTGGTATGTGATATAAATCTAGGTTTTGGTATTCGATATAAATCTAGGTTTTGGCAAACGGTATTAATCTAGCTTTTTGAATACGATATAAATCTAGGTTTTGGTATGCGATATAAATCTAGGTTTTATTAGACTGTAACAATCTAGGTTTTTGTATGTGATATAAATCTAGGTTTTGGTATGTGATATAAATCTAGGTTTTGGTATGCGATATAAATCTAGGTTTTGGCAAACGATATCAATCTAGCTTTTTCAATACGAAATAAATCTAGGTTTTGGGATGCAATATAAATCTAGGTATTCGTATATGGTATAAATCTAGGTTTTGGTATACAGTATAAATCTAGTCTTTGGTATATTAGGTAAATCTAGGTTTTGTTATACTGCATAAATCTAGGTTTTGGTATGCGATATAAATCTAGGTTTTGGTATACAATATAAATATAGCTTTTTGGTATACAATGTAAATCTAGGTTTTGATATACCATATAAATCTAGGTTTTGGTATACGATATAAATCTAGGTTTTTGTATACGATATAAATCTAGGTTTTGGTATACAGTATAAATCTAGTCTTTGGTATACTAGATAAATCTAGGTTTTGTTATACTGCATAAATTTAGGTTTTGGTATGCGATATAAATCTAGGTTTTGGTATAGAATATAAATATAGCTTTTTGGTATACAATGTAAATCTAGGTTTTGATATACCATATAAATCTAGGTTTTGGTATACGATATAAATCTAGGTTTAGGCATACGATATAAATCTAGGTTTTGGTATTCGATATAAATCTAGGTTTTTGTTACGATATAATTCTAGGTTTTTGTATACGACATAAATCTAGGTATTGGTATATGGTATAAATCTAGGTTTTGATATACGAGATAATTCTAGGTATGCAATATAAATCTAGGTTTTGGTGTGCAATATAAATCTAAGTTTTGGTATTCGATATAAATCTCGCTTTGGGCAAACGATATAAATCTAGGTTTTTGTATATGATATAAACCTATGTTTTGTTATACTGTATAAATTTAGGTTTTAGTGTGCGATATAAATCTAGGTTTTGGTATACGATATAAATCTAGACTTTAGTATACGAGTAAATCTAGTTTTTATTAGAATGTAACAATCTAGGTTTTGGTATGTGATATAAATCAAGGTTTTGGTATGTGATATAAATCAAGGTTTTGGTATGCGATATAAATCTAGGTTTTGGCAAACGATATCAATCTAGCTTTTTGAATACGAGATAAATCTAGGTTTTGGTATGCGATATAAATCTAGGTGTTCGTATATGGTATAAATCTAGGTTTTGGTATACAGTATAAATCTAGTCTTTGGTATACTAGGTAAATCTAGGTTTTGTTATACTGCAAAAATCTAGGTTTTTGTATGCGATATAAATCTAGGTTTTGGTATGCAATATAAATATAGCTTTTTGGTATACGATATAAATCTACACTTTAGTATACGAGTAAATCTAGGTTTTAATAGACTGTAACAATCTAGGTTTTGGTATGTGATATAAATCTAGGTTTTGATATGTGATATAAATCTAGGTTTTGGTATGCGATATAAATCTAGGTTTTGGCAAACGATATTAATATAGCTTTTTAAATACGATATAAATCAAGGTTTTGGTATGCGATATAAATCTAGGTTTTGGTATACAATATAAATATAGCTTTTTGGTAAACAATGTAAATCTAGGTTTTGATATACCATATAAATCTAGGTTTTGGTATACGATATAAATCTAGGTTTTGGTATTCGATATAAATCTAGGTTTTTGTATACGATATAAATCTAGGTTTTGGTATACAGTATAAATCTAGTCTTTGGTATACTAGGTAAATCTAGGCATACGATATAAATCTAGGTTTTGGTATTCGATATAAATTGATTTAGGTTTTGGTATGCCATATAAATCTAGGTTTTGGTATACAATATAAATATAGCTTTTTGGTATACAATGTAAATCTAGGTTTTGATATACCATATAAATCTAGGTTTTGGTATACGATATAAATCTAGGTTTAGGCATACGATATAAATCTAGGTTTTGGTATTCGATATAAATCTAGGTTTTTGTATTCGATATAAATCTAGGTTTTGATGTACAGTATAAATCTAGGTTTTGATGTACAGTATAAATCTAGTCTTTGGTATACTAGGTAAATCTAGGTTTTGTTATACTGCATAAATTTAGGTTTTGGTATGCGATATAAATCTAGGTTTTGGTATACAATATAAATATAGCTTTTGGTATACGTTATAAATCTACACTTTAGTATACGAGTAAATCTAGGTTTTATTAGACTGTTACAATCTAGGTTTTGGTATGTGATATAAATCTAGGTTTTGGTATGTGATATAAATCTAGGTTTTGGTATGTGATATAAATCTAGGTTTTGGTATTCGATATAAATCTAGGTTTTGGCAAACGGTATTAATCTAGCTTTTTGAATACGATATAAATCTAGGTTTTGGTATGCGATATAAATCTAGGTTTTATTAGACTGTAACAATCTAGGTTTTTGTATGTGATATAAATCTAGGTTTTGGTATGTGATATAAATCTAGGTTTTGGTATGCGATATAAATCTAGGTTTTGGCAAACGATATCAATCTAGCTTTTTCAATACGAAATAAATCTAGGTTTTGGGATGCAATATAAATCTAGGTATTCGTATATGGTATAAATCTAGGTTTTGGTATACAGTATAAATCTAGTCTTTGGTATATTAGGTAAATCTAGGTTTTGTTATACTGCATAAATCTAGGTTTTGGTATGCGATATAAATCTAGGTTTTGGTATACAATATAAATATAGCTTTTTGGTATACAATGTAAATCTAGGTTTTGATATACCATATAAATCTAGGTTTTGGTATACGATATAAATCTAGGTTTTTGTATACGATATAAATCTAGGTTTTGGTATACAGTATAAATCTAGTCTTTGGTATACTAGATAAATCTAGGTTTTGTTATACTGCATAAATTTAGGTTTTGGTATGCGATATAAATCTAGATTTTGGTATAGAATATAAATATAGCTTTTTGGTATACAATGTAAATCTAGGTTTTGATATACCATTTAAATCTAGGTTTTGGTATACGATATAAATCTATGTTTAGGCATACGATATACATCTAGGTTTTGGTATTCGATATAAATCTAGGTTTTTGTTACGATATAATTCTAGGTTTTTGTATACGACATAAATCTAGGTATTGGTATATGGTATAAATCTAGGTATTGGTATATGGTATAAATCTAGGTTTTGATATACGAGATAATTCTAGGTATGCAATATAAATCTAGGTTTTGGTGTGCAATATAAATCTAAGTTTTGGTATTCGATATAAATCTCGCTTTGGGCAAACGATATAAATCTAGGTTTTTGTATATGATATAAACCTATGTTTTGTTATACTGTATAAATTTAGGTTTTAGTGTGCGATATAAATCTAGGTTTTGGTATACGATATAAATCTAGACTTTAGTATACGAGTAAATCTAGTTTTTATTAGAATGTAACAATCTAGGTTTTGGTATGTGATATAAATCAAGGTTTTGGTATGTGATATAAATCTAGGTTTTGGTATGCGATATAAATCTAGGTTTTGGCAAACGATATCAATCTAGCTTTTTGAATACGAGATAAATCTAGGTTTTGGTATGCGATATAAATCTAGGTGTTCGTATATGGTATAAATCTAGGTTTTGGTATACAGTATAAATCTAGTCTTTGGTATACTAGGTAAATCTAGGTTTTGTTATACTGCAAAAATCTAGGTTTTTGTATGCGATATAAATCTAGGTTTTGGTATGCAATATAAATATTGCTTTTTGGTATACGATATAAATCTACACTTTAGTATACGAGTAAATCTAGGTTTTAATAGACTGTAACAATCTAGGTTTTGGTATGTGATATAAATCTAGGTTTTGGTATGTGATATAAATCTAGGTTTTGGTATGCGATATAAATCTAGGTTTTGGCAAACGATATTAATATAGCTTTTTAAATACGATATAAATCAAGGTTTTGGTATGCGATATAAATCTAGGTTTTGGTATACAATATAAATATAGCTTTTTGGTAAACAATGTAAATCTAGGTTTTGATATACCATATAAATCTAGGTTTTGGTATACGATATAAATCTAGGTTTTGGTATTCGATATAAATCTAGGTTTTTTTATACGATATAAATCTAGGTTTTGGTATACAGTATAAATCTAGTCTTTGGTATACTAGGTAAATCTAGGCATACGATATAAATCTAGGTTTTGGTATTCGATATAAATTGATTTAGGTTTTGGTATGCCATATAAATCTAGGTTTTGGTATACAATATAAATATAGCTTTTTGGTATACAATGTAAATCTAGGTTTTGATATACCATATAAATCTAGGTTTTGGTATACGATATAAATCTAGGTTTAGGCATACGATATAAATCTAGGTTTTGGTATTCGATATAAATCTAGGTTTTTGTATTCGATATAAATCTAGGTTTTGATGTACAGTATAAATCTAGGTTTTGATGTACAGTATAAATCTAGTCTTTGGTATACTAGGTAAATCTAGGTTTTGTTATACTGCATAAATTTAGGTTTTGGTATGCGATATAAATCTAGGTTTTAGTATACAATATAAATATAGCTTTTTGGTATACAATGTAAATCTAGGTTTTGATATATCATATAAATCTAGGTTTTGGTATACGATATAAATCTAGGTTTAGGCATACGATATAAATCTAGGTTTTGGTATTCGATATAAATCTAGGTTTTTGTATTCGATATAAATCTAGGTTTTGATGTACAGTATAAATCTAGGTTTTGATGTACAGTATAAATCTAGGTTTTGATGTACAGTATAATTCTAGTCTTTGGTATACTAGGTAAATCTAGGTTTTGTTATACTGCATAAATTTAGGTTTTGGTATGCGATATAAATCTAGGTTTTGGTATACAATATAAATATAGCTTTTTGGTATACAATGTAAATCTAGGTTTTGATATACCATATAAATCTAGGTTTAGGCATACGATATAAATCTAGGTTTTGGCAAACGATATCAATCTAGCTTTTTGAATACGAAATAAATCTAGGTTTTGGTATGCGATATAAATCTAGGTGTTCGTATATGGTATAAATCTAGGTTTTGGTATACAATATAAATCTAGTCTTTGGTATACTAGGTAAATCTAGGTTTTGTTATACTGCATAAATCTAGGTTTTGGTATGCGATATAAATCTAGGTTTTGGTATGCAATATAAATATAGCTTTTAGGTATACGTTATAAATCTACACTTTAGTATACGAGTAAATCTAGGTTTTATTAGACTGTAACAATCTAGGTTTTGATATGTGATATAAATCTAGGTTTTGGCATGTGATATAAATCTAGGTTTTGGTATTCGATATAAATCTAGGTTTTGGCAAACGGTATTAATCTAGCTTTTTGAATACGATATAAACCTAGGTTTTGGTATGCGATATAAATCTAGGTATTCGTATATTGTATAAATCTAGGTTTTGGTATACAGTATAAATCTAGTCTTTGGTATACTAGATAAATCTAGGTTTTGTTATACTGCATAAATCTAGGCTTTGGTATGCGATATAAATCTAGGTTTAGGCATACGATATAAATCTAGGTTTTGGTATTCGATATAAATCTAGGTTTTTGTATACGATATAAATCTACACTTTAGTATACGAGTAAATCTAGGTTTTATTAGACTGTAACAATCTAGGATTTGGTATGTGATATAAATCTAGGTTTTGGTATGCAATATAAATATAGCTTTTTGGTATACGATATAAATCTAGGTTTTGGTATTCGATATAAATCTAGATTTTGGCAGGCGATATAAATATAGGTTTTGGTATGCGATATAAATCTAGGTAGTCGTATATGGTATAAATCTAGGTTTTGGTATACAGTATAAATCTAGTCTTTGGTATATTAGGTAAATCTAGGTTTTGTTATACTGCATAAATCTAGGTTTTGGTATGCAATATAAATATAGCTTTTTGGTATACGATATAAATCTAGGTTTTGGTATTCGATATAAATCTAGATTTTGGCAAGCGATATAAATATAGGTTTTTGTATGCGATATAAATCTAGGTATTAGTATTTGGTATAAATTTAGATTTTGGTACACAGTATAAATCTAGTATTTGGTATACAATGTAAATCTAGGTATTGTTATACTGCATAAATCTATGTTTTGGTATGCGATATAAATCTAGGTTTTGGTATACAATATAAATATAGCTTTTTGGTATACAATGCAAATCTAGGTTTTGATATACCATATAAATCTAGGTTTTGGTATACGATATAAATCTAGGTTTAGGCATACGATATAAATCTAGGTTTTGGTATTCGATATAAATCTAGGTTTTTGTATACGATATAATTCTAGGTTTTTGTATACGATATAAATCTAGGTATTGGTATATGGTATAAATCTAGGTTTTGATATACGAGATCATTCTAGGTATGCAATATAAATCTAGGTCTTGGTGTGCAATATAAATCTAGGTTTTGGTATTCGATATAAATCTCGCTTTTGGCAAACGATATAAATCTAGGTTTTTGTAAATGATATAAACCTATGTTTTGTTATACCATATAAATCTAGGTTTTGGTATACGATATAAATCTAGGTTTAGGCATACGATATAAATCTAGGTTTTGGCAAACGATATCAATCTAGCTTTTTGAATACGAAATAAGTCTAGGTTTTGGTATGCGATATTAATCTAGGTGTTCGTATATGGTATACATCTAGGTTTTGGTATACAGTATAAATCTAGTCTTTGGTATACTAGGTAAATCTAGGTTTGTTATACTGCATAAATCTAGGTTTTGGTATGCGATATAAATCTAGGTTTTGGTATGCAATATAAATATATCTTTTAGGTATACGTTATAAATCTACACTTTAGTATACGAGTAAATCTAGGTTTTATTAGACTGTAACAATCTAGGTTTTGGTATGTGATATAAATCTAGGTTTTGGTATGTGATATAAATCTAGGTTTTGGTATTCGATATAAATCTAGGTTTTGGCAAACGGTATTAATCTAGCTTTTTAAATACGATATAAATCTAGGTTTTGGTATGCGATATAAATCTAGGTATTCGTATATTGTATAAATCTATGTTTTGGTATACAGTATAAATCTAGTCTTTGGTATACTAGGTAAATCTAGGTTTTGTTATACTGCATAAATCTAGGCTTTGGTATGCGATATAAATCTAGGTTTTGTTATACTGCATAAATCTAGGCTTTGGTATGCGATATAAATCTAGGTTTAAGCATACGATATAAATCTAGGTTTTGGTATTCGATATAAATCTATGTTTTTGTATACGATATAATTCTAGGTTTTTGTATACGATATAAATCTAGGTTTTGATATACGAGATAATTCTAGGTATGCAATATAAATCTAGGTTTTGGTGTGCAATATAAATCTAGGTTTTGGTATTCGATATAAATCTCGCTTTTGGCAAACGATATAAATCTAGGTTTTTGTAAATGATATAAACCTATGTTTTGTTATACCATATAAATCTAGGTTTTGGTATACGATATAAATCTAGGTTTAGGCATACGATATAAATCTAGGTTTTGGCAAACGATATCAATCTAGCTTTTTGAATACGAAATAAATCTAGGTTTTGGTATGCGATATTAATCTAGGTGTTCGTATATGGTATACATCTAGGTTTTGGTATACAGTATAAATCTAGTCTTTGGTATACTAGGTAAATCTAGGTTTGTTATACTGCATAAATCTAGGTTTTGGTATGCGATATAAATTTAGGTTTTGGTATGCAATATAAATATATCTTTTAGGTATACGTTATAAATCTACACTTTAGTATACGAGTAAATCTAGGTTTTATTAGACTGTAACAATCTAGGTTTTGGTATGTGATATAAATCTAGGTTTTGGTATGTGATATAAATCTAGGTTTTGGTATTCGATATAAATCTAGGTTTTGGCAAACGGTATTAATCTAGCTTTTTAAATACGATATAAATCTAGGTTTTGGTATGCGATATAAATCTAGGTATTCGTATATTGTATAAATCTATGTTTTGGTATACAGTATAAATCTAGTCTTTGGTATACTAGGTAAATCTAGGTTTTGTTATACTGCATAAATCTAGGCTTTGGTATGCGATATAAATCTAGGTTTTGTTATACTGCATAAATCTAGGCTTTGGTATGCGATATAAATCTAGGTTTTGTTATACTGCATAAATCTAGGCTTTGGTATGCGATATAAATCTAGGTTTAAGCATACGATATAAATCTAGGTTTTGGTATTCGATATAAATCTAGGTTTTTGTATACGATATAATTCTAGGTTTTTGTATACGATATAAATCTAGGTTTTGATATACGAGATAATTCTAGGTATGCAATATAAATCTAGGTTTTGGTGTGCAATATAAATCTAGGTTTTGGTATTCGATATAAATCTCGCTTTTGGCAAACGATATAAATCTAGGTTTTTGTAAATGATATAAACCTATGTTTTGTTATACTGTATAAATTTAGGTTTTAGTGTGCGATATAAATCTAGGTTTTGGTATGTGATATAAATCTAGGTTTTGGTATGCGATATAAATCTAGGTTTTGGCAAACGATATTAATCTAGCTTTTTAAATACGATATTAATCTAGGTTTTGCTATGCGATATAAATCTAGGTTTTGGTATACAATATAAATATAGCTTTTTGGTAAACAATGTAAATCTAGGTTTTGATATACCATATAAATCTAGGTTTTGGTATACGATATAAATCTAGGTTTAGGCATACGATATAAATCTAGGTTTTTGGTATTCGATATAAATCTAGGTTTTTGTATGCGATATAAATCTAGGTTTTGGTATACAGTATAAATCTAGTCTTTGGTATACTAGGTAAATATAGGCATACGTTATAAATCTAGGTTTTGGTATTCGATATAAACTGGTTTAGGTTTTGGTATGCGATATAAATCTAGGTTCTGGTATACAATATAAATATAGCTTTTTGGTATACAATGTAAATCTAGGTTTTGATATACCATATAAATCTAGGTTTTGGTATACGATATAAACCTAGGTTTAGGCATACGATATAAATCTAGGTTTTGGTATTCGATATAAATCTAGGTTTTTGTATTCGATATAAATCTAGGTTTTGATGTACAGTATAAATCTAGGTTTTGATGTACAGTATAAATCTAGTTTTTGGTATACTAGGTAAATCTAGGTTTTGTTATACTGCATAAATTTAGGTTTTGGTATGCGATATAAATCTAGGTTTTGGTATACAATATAAATATAGCTTTTTGGTATACAATGTAAATCTAGGTTTTGATATACCATATAAATCTAGGTTTTGGTATACGATATAAATCTAGGTTTAGGCATACGATATAAATCTAGGTTTTGGTATTCGATATAAATCTAGGTTTTTGTATTCGATATAAATCTAGGTTTTGATGTACAGTATAAGTCTAGGTTTTGATGTACAGTATAAATCTAGTCTTTGGTATACTAGGTAAATCTAGGTTTTGTTTTACTGCATAAATTTAGGTTTTGGTATGCGATATAAATCTAGGTTTTGGTATACAATATAAAGATAGCTTTTTGGTATACAATGTAAATCTAGGTTTTGATATACCATATAAATCTAGGTTTTGGTATACGATATAAATCTAGGTTTAGGCATACGATATAAATCTAGGTTTTGGCAAACGATATCAATCTAGCTTTTTGAATACGAAATAAATCTAGGTTTTGGTATGCGATATAAATCTAGGTGTTCGTATATGGTATAAATCTAGGTTTTGGTATACAGTATAAATTTAGTCTTTGGTATACTAGGTAAGTCTAGGTTTTGTTATACTGCATAAATCAAGGTTTTGGTATGCGATATAAATCTAGGTTTTGGTATGCAATATAAATATAGCTTTTAAGTATACGTTATAAATCTACACTTTAGTATACGAGTAAATCTAGGTTTTATTAGATTGTAACAATCTAGGTTTTGGTATGTGATATAAATCTAGGTTTTGGTATGTGATATAAATCTAGGTTTTGGTATTCGATATAAATCTAGGTTTTGGCAAACGGTATTAATCTAGCTTTTTGAATACGATATAAATCTAGGTTTTGGTATGCGATATAAATCTAGGTATTCGTATATTGTATAAATCTAGGTTTTGGTATACAGTATAAATCTAGTCTTTGGTATACTAGGTAAATCTAGGTTTTGCTATACTGCATAAATCTAGGCTTTGGTATGCGATATAAATCTAGGTTTTTGTATACGATATAAATCTACACTTTAGTATTCGAGTAAATCTAGGTTTTATTAGACTGTAACAATCTAGGATTTGGTATGTGATATAAATCTAGGTTTTGGTATGCAATATAAATATAGCTTTTTGGTATACGATATAAATCTAGGTTTTGGTATTCGATATAAATCTAGATTTTGGCAAGCGATATAAATATAGGTTTTGGTATGCGATATAAATCTAGGTATTCGTATTTGGTATAAATCTAGGTTTTGGTATACAGTATAAATCTAGTCTTTGGTATACTAGGTAAATCTAGGTTTTGTTATACTGTATAAATCTAGGTTTTGGTATGCAATATAAATATAGCTTTTTGGTATACGATATAAATCTAGGTTTTGGTATTCGATATAAATCTAGATTTTGGCAAGCGATATAAATATAGGTTTTTGTATGCGATATAAATCTAGGTATTAGTATTTGGTATAAATTTAGATTTTGGTACACAGTATAAATCTAGTATTTGGTATACAATGTAAATCTAGGTATTGTTATACTGCATAAATTTAGGTTTTGGTATGCAATATAAATCTAGGTTTTGGTATACAATATAAATATAGCTTTTTGGTATACAATGTAAATCTAGGTTTTGATATACCATATAAATCTAGGTTTTGGTATACGATATAAATCTAGGTTTAGGCTTACGATATAAATCTAGGTTTTGGTATTCGATATAAATCTAGGTTTTTGTATACGATTTAATTCTAGGTTTTTGTATACGATATAAATCTAGGTATTGGTATATGGTATAAATCTAGGTTTTGATATACCAGATAATTCTAGGTATGCAATATAAATCTAGGTTTTGGTGTGCAATATAAATCTAGGTTTTGGTATTCGATATAAATCTAGCTTTTGGCAAACGATTTAAATCTAGGTTTTTGTAAATGATATAAATCTAGATTTATGCATCCGATATAAATCTGGGTTTTGGCAAACGATATCAATCTAGCTTTTTGAATACGAAATAAATCTAGGTTTTGGTATGCGATATAAATCTAGGTGTTCGTATATGGTATACATCTAGGTTTTGGTATACAGTATAAATCTAGTCTTTGGTATACTAGGTAAATCTAGGTTTTGTTATACTGCATAAATCTAGGTTTTGGTATGCGATATAAATCTAGGTTTTGGTATGCAATATAAATATAGCTTTTAGGTATACGTTATAAATCTACACTTTAGTATACGAGTAAATCTAGGTTTTATTAGACTGTAACAATCTAGGTTTTATTAGACTGTAACAATCTAGGTTTTGGTATGTGATATAAATCTAGGTTTTGGTATTCGATATAAATCTAGGTTTTGGCAAACGGTATTAATCTAGCTTTTTGAATACGATATAAATCTAGGTTTTGGTATGCGATATAAATCTAGGTATTCGTATATTGTATAAATCTAGGTTTTGGTATACAGTATAAATCTAGTCTTTGGTATACTAGGTAAATCTAGGTTTTGTTATACTGCATAAATCTAGGCTTTGGTATGCGATATAAATCTAGGTTTAAGCATACGATATAAATCTAGGTTTTGGTATTCGATATAAATCTAGGTTTTTGTATACGATATAAATCTACACTTTAGTATACGAGTAAATCTAGGTTTTATTAGACTGTAACAATCTAGGTTTTGGTATGTGATATAAATCTAGGTTTTGGAATGCAATATAAATATAGCTTTTTGGTATACGATATAAATCTAGGTTTTGGTATTCGATATAAATCTAGATTTTGGCAAGCGATATAAATATAGGTTTTGGTATGCGATATAAATCTAGGTATTCGTATATGGTATAAATCTAGGTTTTGGTATACAGTATAAATCTAGTCTTTGGTATACTAGGTAAATCTAGGTTTTGTTATAAAGCATAAATCTAGGCTTTGGTATGCGATATAAATCTAGGTTTTTGTATACGATATAAATCTACACTTTAGTATACGAGTAAATCTAGGTTTTATTAGACTGTAACAATCTAGGATTTGGTATGTGATATAAATCTAGGTTTTGGTATGCAATATAAATATAGCTTTTTGGTATACGATATAAATCTAGGTTTTGGCATTCGATATAAATCTAGATTTTGGCAAGCGATATAAATCTAGGTTTTGGTATGCGATATAAATCTAGGTATTCGTATATGGTATCAATCTAGGTTTTGGTATACAGTATAAATCTAGTCTTTGGTATACTATGTAAATCTAGGTTTTGTTATAAAGCATAAATCTAGGCTTTGGTATGCGATATAAATCTAGGTTTTTGTATACGATATAAATCTACACTTTAGTATACGAGTAAATCTAGGTTTTATTAGACTATAACAATCTAGGATTTGGTATGTGATATAAATCTAGGTTTTGGTATGCAATATAAATATAGCTTTTTGGTATACGATATAAATCTAGGTTTTGGTATTCGATATAAATCTAGATTTTGGCAAGCGATATAAATATAGGTTTTGGTTTGCGATATAAATCTAGGTTTTTGTAAATGATATAAACCTATGTTTTGTTATACCATATAAATCTAGGTTTTGGTATACGATATAAATCTAGGTTTTTGTATACGATATAAATCTACACTTTAGTATACGAGTAAATCTAGGTTTTATTAGACTATAACAATCTAGGATTTGGTATGTGATATAAATCTAGGTTTTGGTATGCAATATAAATATAGCTTTTTGGTATACGATATAAATCTAGGTTTTGGTATTCGATATAAATCTAGATTTTGGCAAGCGATATAAATATAGGTTTTGGTTTGCGATATAAATCTAGGTTTTTGTAAATGATATAAACCTATGTTTTGTTATACCATATAAATCTAGGTTTTGGTATACGATATAAATCTAGGTTTAGGCATACGATATAAATCTAGGCTTTGGTAAACGATATCAATCTAGCTTTTTGAATACGAAATAAATCTAGGTTTTGGTATGCGATATAAATCTAGGTGTTCGTATATGTGTATAAATCTAGGTTTTGGTATACAGTATAAATCTAGTCTTTGGTATACCAGGTAAATCTAGGTTTTGTTATACTGCATAAATCTAGGTTTTGGTATGCGATATAAATCTAGGTTTTGGTATGCAATATAAATATAGCTTTTAGGTATACGTTATAAATCTACACTTTAGTATACGAGTAAATCTAGGTTTTATTAGACTGTAACAATCTAGGTTTTGGTATGTGATATAAATCTAGGTTTTGGTATGTGATATAAATCTAGGTTTTGGTATTCGATATAAATCTAGGTTTTGGCAAACGGTATTAATCTAGCTTTTTAAATACGATATAAATCTAGGTTTTGGTATGCGATATAAATCTAAGTATTCGTATATTGTATAAATCTAGGTTTTGGTATACAGTATAAATCTAGTCTTTGGTATACTAGGTAAATCAAGGTTTTGCTATACTGCATAAATCTAGGTTTTGGTATTCGATATAAATCTAGGTTTTGGCAAACGGTATTAATCTAGCTTTTTAAATACGATATAAATCTAGGTTTTGGTATGCAATATAAATATAGCTTTTTGGTATACGATATAAATCTAGGTTTTGGTATTCGATATAAATCTAGATTTTGGCAAGCGATATAAATCTAGGTTTTGGTATGCGATATAAATCTAGGTATTCGTATATGGTATCAATCTAGGTTTTGGTATACAGTATAAATCTAGTCTTTGGTATACTATGTAAATCTAGGTTTTGTTATAAAGCATAAATCTAGGCTTTGGTATGCGATATAAATCTAGGTTTTTGTATACGATATAAATCTACACTTTAGTATACGAGTAAATCTAGGTTTTATTAGACTATAACAATCTAGGATTTGGTATGTGATATAAATCTAGGTTTTGGTATGCAATATAAATATAGCTTTTTGGTATACGATATAAATCTAGGTTTTGGTATTCGATATAAATCTAGATTTTGGCAAGCGATATAAATATAGGTTTTGGTTTGCGATATAAATCTAGGTTTTTGTAAATGATATAAACCTATGTTTTGTTATACCATATAAATCTAGGTTTTGGTATACGATATAAATCTAGGTTTTTGTATACGATATAAATCTACACTTTAGTATACGAGTAAATCTAGGTTTTATTAGACTATAACAATCTAGGATTTGGTATGTGATATAAATCTAGGTTTTGGTATGCAATATAAATATAGCTTTTTGGTATACGATATAAATCTAGGTTTTGGTATTCGATATAAATCTAGATTTTGGCAAGCGATATAAATATAGGTTTTGGTTTGCGATATAAATCTAGGTTTTTGTAAATGATATAAACCTATGTTTTGTTATACCATATAAATCTAGGTTTTGGTATACGATATAAATCTAGGTTTTTGTATACGATATAAATCTACACTTTAGTATACGAGTAAATCTAGGTTTTATTAGACTATAACAATCTAGGATTTGGTATGTGATATAAATCTAGGTTTTGGTATGCAATATAAATATAGCTTTTTGGTATACGATATAAATCTAGGTTTTGGTATTCGATATAAATCTAGATTTTAGCAAGCGATATAAATATAGGTTTTGGCTTGCGATATAAATCTAGGTTTTTGTAAATGATATAAACCTATGTTTTGTTATACCATATAAATCTAGGTTTTGGTATACGATATAAATCTAGGTTTAGGCATACGATATAAATCTAGGCTTTGGTAAACGATATCAATCTAGCTTTTTGAATACGAAATAAATCTAGGTTTTGGTATGCGATATAAATCTAGGTGTTCGTATATGTGTATAAATCTAGGTTTTGGTATACAGTATAAATCTAGTCTTTGGTATACCAGGTAAATCTAGGTTTTGTTATACTGCATAAATCTAGGTTTTGGTATGCGATATAAATCTAGGTTTTGGTATGCAATATAAATATAGCTTTTAGGTATACGTTATAAATCTACACTTTAGTATACGAGTAAATCTAGGTTTTATTAGACTGTAACAATCTAGGTTTTGGTATGTGATATAAATCTAGGTTTTGGTATGTGATATAAATCTAGGTTTTGGTATTCGATATAAATCTAGGTTTTGGCAAACGGTATTAATCTAGCTTTTTAAATACGATATAAATCTAGGTTTTGGTATGCGATATAAATCTAAGTATTCGTATATTGTATAAATCTAGGTTTTGGTATACAGTATAAATCTAGTCTTTGGTATACTAGGTAAATCAAGGTTTTGCTATACTGCATAAATCTAGGTTTTGGTATTCGATATAAATCTAGGTTTTGGCAAACGGTATTAATCTAGCTTTTTAAATACGATATAAATCTAGGTTTTGGTATGCGATATAAATCTAAGTATTCGTATATTGTATAAATCTAGGTTTTGGTATACAGTATAAATCTAGTCTTTGGTATACTAGGTAAATCTAGGTTTTGTTATAAAGCATAAATCTAGGCTTTGGTATGCGATATAAATCTAGGTTTTTGTATACGATATAAATCTACACTTTAGTATACGAGTAAATCTAGGTTTTATTAGACTGTAACAATCTAGGATTTGGTATGTGATATAAATCTAGGTTTTGGTATGCAATATAAATATAGCTTTTTGGTATACGATATAAATCTAGGTTTTGGTATTCGATATAAATCTAGATTTTGGCAAGCGATATAAATCTAGGTTTTGGTATGCGATATAAATCTAGGTATTCGTATATGGTATCAATCTAGGTTTTGGTATACAGTATAAATCTAGTCTTTGGTATACTATGTAAATCTAGGTTTTGTTATAAAGCATAAATCTAGGCTTTGGTATGCGATATAAATCTAGGTTTTTGTATACGATATAAATCTACACTTTAGTATACGAGTAAATCTAGGTTTTATTAGACTATAACAATCTAGGATTTGGTATGTGATATAAATCTAGGTTTTGGTATGCAATATAAATATAGCTTTTTGGTATACGATATAAATCTAGGTTTTGGTATTCGATATAAATCTAGATTTTGGCAAGCGATATAAATATAGGTTTTGGTTTGCGATATAAATCTAGGTTTTTGTAAATGATATAAACCTATGTTTTGTTATACCATATAAATCTAGGTTTTGGTATACGATATAAATCTAGGTTTTTGTATACGATATAAATCTACACTTTAGTATACGAGTAAATCTAGGTTTTATTAGACTATAACAATCTAGGATTTGGTATGTGATATAAATCTAGGTTTTGGTATGCAATATAAATATAGCTTTTTGGTATACGATATAAATCTAGGTTTTGGTATTCGATATAAATCTAGATTTTGGCAAGCGATATAAATATAGGTTTTGGTTTGCGATATAAATCTAGGTTTTTGTAAATGATATAAACCTATGTTTTGTTATACCATATAAATCTAGGTTTTGGTATACGATATAAATCTAGGTTTAGGCATACGATATAAATCTAGGCTTTGGTAAACGATATCAATCTAGCTTTTTGAATACGAAATAAATCTAGGTTTTGGTATGCGATATAAATCTAGGTGTTCGTATATGTGTATAAATCTAGGTTTTGGTATACAGTATAAATCTAGTCTTTGGTATACCAGGTAAATCTAGGTTTTGTTATACTGCATAAATCTAGGTTTTGGTATGCGATATAAATCTAGGTTTTGGTATGCAATATAAATATAGCTTTTAGGTATACGTTATAAATCTACACTTTAGTATACGAGTAAATCTAGGTTTTATTAGACTGTAACAATCTAGGTTTTGGTATGTGATATAAATCTAGGTTTTGGTATCTGATATAAATCTAGGTTTTGGTATTCGATATAAATCTAGGTTTTGGCAAACGGTATTAATCTAGCTTTTTAAATACGATATAAATCTAGGTTTTGGTATGCGATATAAATCTAAGTATTCGTATATTGTATAAATCTAGGTTTTGATATACAGTATAAATCTAGTCTTTGGTATACTAGGTAAATCAAGGTTTTGCTATACTGCATAAATCTAGGTTTTGGTATTCGATATAAATCTAGGTTTTGGCAAACGGTATTAATCTAGCTTTTTAAATACGATATAAATCTAGGTTTTGGTATGCAATATAAATATAGCTTTTTGGTATACGATATAAATCTAGGTTTTGGTATTCGATATAAATCTAGATTTTGGCAAGCGATATAAATCTAGGTTTTGGTATGCGATATAAATCTAGGTATTCGTATATGGTATCAATCTAGGTTTTGGTATACAGTATAAATCTAGTCTTTGGTATACTATGTAAATCTAGGTTTTGTTATAAAGCATAAATCTAGGCTTTGGTATGCGATATAAATCTAGGTTTTTGTATACGATATAAATCTACACTTTAGTATACGAGTAAATCTAGGTTTTATTAGACTATAACAATCTAGGATTTGGTATGTGATATAAATCTAGGTTTTGGTATGCAATATAAATATAGCTTTTTGGTATACGATATAAATCTAGGTTTTGGTATTCGATATAAATCTAGATTTTGGCAAGCGATATAAATATAGGTTTTGGTTTGCGATATAAATCTAGGTTTTTGTAAATGATATAAACCTATGTTTTGTTATACCATATAAATCTAGGTTTTGGTATACGATATAAATCTAGGTTTTTGTATACGATATAAATCTACACTTTAGTATACGAGTAAATCTAGGTTTTATTAGACTATAACAATCTAGGATTTGGTATGTGATATAAATCTAGGTTTTGGTATGCAATATAAATATAGCTTTTTGGTTTGCGATATAAATCTAGGTTTTTGTAAATGATATAAACCTATGTTTTGTTATACCATATAAATCTAGGTTTTGGTATACGATATAAATCTAGGTTTAGGCATACGATATAAATCTAGGCTTTGGTAAACGATATCAATCTAGCTTTTTGAATACGAAATAAATCTAGGTTTTAGTATGCGATATAAATCTAGGTGTTCGTATATGTGTATAAATCTAGGTTTTGGTATACAGTATAAATCTAGTCTTTGGTATACCAGGTAAATCTAGGTTTTGTTATACTGCATAAATCTAGGTTTTGGTATGCGATATAAATCTAGGTTTTGGTATGCAATATAAATATAGCTTTTAGGTATACGTTATAAATCTACACTTTAGTATACGAGTAAATCTAGGTTTTATTAGACTGTAACAATCTAGGTTTTGGTATGTGATATAAATCTAGGTTTTGGTATGTGATATAAATCTAGGTTTTGGTATTCGATATAAATCTAGGTTTTGGCAAACGGTATTAATCTAGCTTTTTAAATACGATATAAATCTAGGTTTTGGTATGCGATATAAATCTAAGTATTCGTATATTGTATAAATCTAGGTTTTGGTATACAGTATAAATCTAGTCTTTGGTATACTAGGTAAATCAAGGTTTTGCTATACTGCATAAATCTAGGTTTTGGTATTCGATATAAATCTAGGTTTTGCCAAACGGTATTAATCTAGCTTTTTAAATACGATATAAATCTAGGTTTTGGTATGCGATATAAATCTAAGTATTCGTATATTGTATAAATCTAGGTTTTGGTATACAGTATAAATCTAGTCTTTGGTATACTAGGTAAATCAAGGTTTTGCTATACTGCATAAATCTAGGCTTTGGTATGCGATATAAATCTAGGTTTAAGCATACGATATAAACATAGGTTTTGGTATTCGTTATAAATCTAGGTTTTTGTATACGATATAAATCTACACTTTAGTATACGAGTAATTCTAGGTTTTATTAGACTGTAGCAATCTAGGTTTTGGTATGTGATATAAATCTAGGTTTTGGTATGCAATATAAATATAGCTTTTTGGTATATGATATAAATCTAGGTTTTGGTGTTCGATATAAATCTAGATTTTTGCAAGTGATATAAATATAGGTTTTGGTTTGCGATATAAATCTAGGTATTCGTATATGGTATAAATCTAGGTTTTGGTATACAGTATAAATCTAATCTTTGGTATACTAGGTAAATCTAGGTTTTGTTATATTGCATAAATCTAGGTTTTGGTATGCAATATAAATATAGCTTTTTGGTATACGATATAAATCTAGGTTTTGGTATTCGATATAAATCTAGATTTTGGCCAGCGATATAAATATAGGTTTTTGTATGCGATATAAATCTAGTATATGGTATAAATTTAGATTTTGGTACACAGTATAAATCTAGTATTTGGTATACAATGTAAATCTAGGTATTGTTATACTGCATAAATCTAGGTTTTGGTATGCGATATAAATCTAGGTTTTGGTATACAATATAAATATAGCTTTTTGGTATACAATGTAAATCTAGGTTTTGGTATGTGATATAAATCTAGGCTTTGGTATACGATATAAATCTAGGTTTAGGCATACGATATAAATCTAGGTTTTGGTATTCGATATAAATCTAGGTTTTTGTATACGATATAATTCTAGGTTTTTGTATGCGATATATTTCTAGGTATTGGTATATGGTATAAATCTAGGTTTTGATATACGAGATAATTCTAGGTATGCAATATAAATCTAGGTTTTGGTGTGCAATATAAATCTAGGTTTTGGTATTCGATATAAATCTCGCTTTTGGCAAACGATATAAATCTAGGTTTTTGTAAATGATATAAACCTATGTTTTGTTATACTCTATAAATTTAGGTTTTAGTGTGCGATATAAATCTAGGTTTTGGTATACGATATAAATCTAGAATTTAGTATACGAGTAAATCTACGTTTTATTAGACTGTAACAATCTAGGTTTTGGTATGTGATATAAATCTAGGTTTTGGCAAACGATATTAATCTAGCTTTTTGAATACGATATAAATCTAGGTTTTGATATGCGATATAAATCTAGGTATTCGTATATGGTATAAATCTAGGTTTTGGTATACAGTATAAATCTAGGGTTTGGTATACTAGGTAAATCTAGGTTTTGCTATACTGCATAAATCTAGGTTTTGGTATGCGATATAAATCTAGGTTTTGGTATACAATATAAATATAGCTTTTTGGTATACAATGTAAATCTAGGTTTTGATATACCATATAAATCTAGGTTTTTTTATACGATATAAATCTAGGTTTAGGCATACGATATAAATCTAGGTTTGGTATTCGATATAAATCTAGGTTTTTGTATGCGATATAATTCTAGGTTTTTGTATACGATATAATTCCAGGTTTTTGTATACGATATAAATCTAGGTATTGGTATATGGTATAAATCTAGGTTTTGATATACGAGATAATTCTAGGTATGCAATATAAATGTAGGTTTTGGTGTGCAATATAAATCTAGGTTTTGGTAATTGATATCAATCTCGCTTTAGTCTAACGATATAAATATAGGTTTTTGTATATGATATAAATCTAGGTTTTGGTATACGATATAAATCTAGACTTTAGTATACGAGCAAATCTAGGTTTTATTGAACTGTAACAATCTAGGTTTTGGTATGTGATATAAATCAAGGTTTTGGTATGTGATATAAATCTAGGTTTTGGTATACAATATAAATATAGCTTTTTGGTATACAATGTAAATCTAGGTTTTGATATACCATATAAATCTAGGTTTTGTTATACGATATAAATCCAGGTTTAGGCATACGATATAAATCTATGTTTTGGTATTCGATATAAATCTAGGTATTGTTATACTGCATAAATCTATGTTTTGGTATGCGATATAAATCTAGGTTTTGGCATACGATATAAATCTGTGTTTTGGTATGCGATATCAATCTAGGTTTTGGCATACGATATAAATCTGGGCTTTGGTATACGATATAATTCTAGGTATGCAATATAAATCTAGGTTTTGGTGTGCGATATAAATCTAGGTTTTGGTATTCGATATAAATCTAGGTTTTTGTATACGATATAAATCTAGGTTTTTGTATACGATATAAATCTAGGTATTGGTATGCGGTATAAATCTAGGTTTTGATATACGAGATAATTCTAGGTATGCAATATAAATCTCGGTTTTGGCAAACGATATAAATCTAGGTTTTGGTATATGATATAAATCTATGTTTTGTTATACTGTATAAATTTAGGTTTTAGGTGTGCGATATAAATCTAGGTTTTGGCATACGATATAAATCTGCGCTTTGGTATACGATATAAATCTAGGTTTTGGTATACGATATAAATCTAGGCTTTTGCATACGAGTAAATCTAGGTTTTATTAGACTGTAACAATTTAGGTTTTGATATATGATATAAATCTAGGTATTGGTATTCGATATAAATCTCGGTTTTGGCAAACGATATAAATCTAGGTTTTGGTATGTGATATAAGTCTAGGTTTTGGTATGCGATATTAATCTAGCTTTTTGAATACGATATAAATCTAGGTTTTGGTATGTGATATAAATCTAGGTATTGGTATATGGTATAAATTTAAATTTTGGTACACAGTATAAATCTAGTATTTGGTATACAAGGTAAATCTAGGTTTTGCTATACTGCATAAATCTAGGTTTTGGTATGCGATATAAATCTGGTTTTGCTATACGATATAAATCTAAGTTTAGGCATACGTTATAAATATAGGTTTTTGTATGCAATTTAAATCTAGGTATTGGTATATGGTATAAATTTAGAATTTGGTACACAGTATAAATCTAGGTATATCATATACAAAAACCTAGATTTATATCGTTTTCCAAAACCGAGATTTATATCGAATACCAAAAACCTAGATTTATATCGCATACCAAAACCTAGATTTATATTGCATAGCTAGAATGATATCATATACCAAAGCCCAGATTTATATCGTATGCCAAAACCCAGATTTATATCGTATACCAAAATCCTAGATTGATATCGCATACCAAAACCCAAATGTATATCGTATGCCAAAACCTAGATTTATATCGCATACCAAAACCTAGATTTATGCAGTATAACAATACCTAGATTTACCTTGTATACCAAATACTAGATTTATACAGTGTACCAAAATCTAGATTTATACCATACAACAATACCTAGATTTATATCGCATACAAAAACCTATATTTATATTCCCGGACAAAATCTAGATTTATATCGAATACCAAAACCAAGATTTATATTGTATTCCAAAAAGCTATATTTATATTGCATACCAAAACCTAGATTAATAATGCATACCAAAACCTAGATTTCTATCGTATACCAAAATCCAGATTTATATCGTATGCCAAAACCTAGATTTATATCGTATACCAAAACCAAGATTTATATTGTATACCAAAAAGCTATATTTATATTGCATACCAAAACCTAGATTTCTATCGTATACCAAAATCCATATTTATATCGTATGCCAAAACCTAGATATATATCGCATACCAAAACCTAGATTTATATCGCACACCAAAACCTAGAATTATGCAGTATAAAATAAAACCTAGATTTGCCTTGTATACCAAAGACTAAATTTATATTGTATACCAAAATCTAGATTTATACCATATACCAAAACCTAGATTTTAATACCGTACACCAAAACCTATATTGTAATGCACAACCTAGATTTTAATATCGTACACCAAAACCTAGATTTATATCTCATACCAAAACCTAGATTAATATCCTTTACCAAAATCTAGATTAAAGTCTATACCAAAACCTAGATTGATATTGCTTACCAAAACCTAGATTTATATCGCATACCAAAACCTAGATTTATATTGTATACCAAAACCTATATTTATATCGTATACCAAAATCCATATTTATATCGTATGCCAAAACCTAGATATATTTCGCATACCAAAACCTAGATTTATATCGCACACCAAAACCAAAACCTAGAATTATGCAGTATAAAATAAAACCTAGATTTGCCTTGTATACCAAAGACTAAATTTATATTGTATACCAAAATCTAGATTTATACCATATACCAAAACCTAGATTTTAATACCGTACACCAAAACCTATATTGTAATGCACAACCTAGATTTTAATATCGTACACCAAAACCTAGATTTATATCTCATACCAAAACCTAGATTAATATCCTTTACCAAAATCTAGATTAAAGTCTATACCAAAACCTAGATTGATATTGCTTACCAAAACCTAGATTTATATCGCATACCAAAACCTAGATTTATATTGTATACCAAAACCTATATTTATATCGTATACCAAAACCAAGATTTATATTGTATACCAAAACCTAGATTTCTATCGTATACCAAAATCCAGATTTATATCGAATACCAAAACCAAGATTTATATTGTATTCCAAAAAGCTATATTTATATTGCATACCAAAACCTAGATTAATAATGCATACCAAAACCTAGATTTCTATCCTATACCAAAATCCAGATTTATATCGTATGCCAAAACCTAGATTTATATCGTATACCAAAACCAAGATTTATATTGTATACTAAAAAGCTATATTTATATTGCATACCAAAACCTAGATTTCTATCGTATACCAAAATCCATATTTATATCGTATGCCAAAACCTAGATATATATCGCATACCAAAACCTAGATTTATATCGCACACCAAAACCTAGAATTATGCAGTATAAAACAAAACCTAGATTTACCTTGTATACCAAAGCCTAGATTTATATTGTATACCAAAATCTAGATTTATACAATATACCAAAACCTAGATTTTAATACCGTACACCAAAACCTATATTGTAAGGCACAACCTAGATTTTAATACCGTACACCAAAACCTATATTGTAATGCACAACCTAGATTTTAATATCGTACACCAAAACCTAGATTTATATCTCATACAAAAACCTAGATTAATATCCTTTACCAAAATCTAGATTAAAGCCTATAACAAAACCTAGATTGATATTGCTTACCAAAACCTAGATTTATATCGCATACCAAAACCTAGATTTATATCGCACACCAAAACCTAGAATTATGCAGTATAAAACAAAACCTAGATTTACCTTGTATACCAAAGCCTAGATTTATATTGTATACCAAAATCTAGATTTATACAATATACCAAAACCTAGATTTTAATACCGTACACCAAAACCTATATTGTAAGGCACAACCTAGATTTTAATATCGTACACCAAAACCTAGATTTATATCTCATACCAAAACCTAGATTAATATCCTTTACCAAAATCTAGATTAAAGCCTATACCAAAACCTAGATTGATATTGCTTACCAAAACCTAGATTTATATCGCATACCAAAACCTAGATTTATATCGCACACCAAAACCTAGAATTATGCAGTATAAAACAAAACCTAGATTTACCTTGTATACCAAAGCCTAGATTTATATTGTATACCAAAATCTAGATTTATACAATATACCAAAACCTAGATTTTAATACCGTACACCAAAACCTATATTGTAATGCACAACCTAGATTTTAATATCGTACACCAAAACCTAGATTTATATCTCATACCAAAACCTAGATTAATATCCTTTACCAAAATCTAGGTTAAAGCCTATACCAAAACCTAGATTGATATTGCTTACCAAAAACTAGATTTATATCGCATACCAAAACCTAGATTTTAATACCGTACACCAAAACCTATATTGTAAGGCACAACCTAGATTTTAATACCGTACACCAAAACCTATATTGTAATGCACAACCTAGATTTTAATATCGTACACCAAAACCTAGATTTATATCTCATACAAAAACCTAGATTAATATCCTTTACCAAAATCTAGATTAAAGCCTATAACAAAACCTAGATTGATATTGCTTACCAAAACCTAGATTTATATCGCATACCAAAACCTAGATTTATATCGCACACCAAAACCTAGAATTATGCAGTATAAAACAAAACCTAGATTTACCTTGTATACCAAAGCCTAGATTTATATTGTATACCAAAATCTAGATTTATACAATATACCAAAACCTAGATTTTAATACCGTACACCAAAACCTATATTGTAAGGCACAACCTAGATTTTAATATCGTACACCAAAACCTAGATTTATATCTCATACCAAAACCTAGATTAATATCCTTTACCAAAATCTAGATTAAAGCCTATACCAAAACCTAGATTGATATTGCTTACCAAAACCTAGATTTATATCGCATACCAAAACCTAGATTTTAATACCGTACACCAAAACCTATATTGTAAGGCACAACCTAGATTTTAATATCGTACACCAAAACCTAGATTTATATCTCATACCAAAACCTAGATTAATATCCTTTACCAAAATCTAGATTAAAGCCTATACCAAAACCTAGATTGATATTGCTTACCAAAATCTAGATTTATATCGCATACCAAAACCTAGATTTTAATACCGTACACCAAAACCTATATTGTAAGGCACAACCTAGATTTTAATATCGTACACCAAAACCTAGATTTATATCTCATACCAAAACCTAGATTAATATCCTTTACCAAAATCTAGATTAAAGCCTATACCAAAACCTAGATTGATATTGCTTACCAAAACCTAGATTTATATCGCATACCAAAACCTAGATTTTAATACCGTACACCAAAACCTATATTGTAAGGCACAACCTAGATTTTAATATCGTACACCAAAACCTAGTTTTATATCTCATACCAAAACCTAGATTAATATCCTTTACCAAAATCTAGATTAAAGCTTATACCAAAACCTAGATTGATATTGCTTACCAAAACCTAGATTTATATCGCATACCAAAACCTAGATTTTAATACCGTACACCAAAACCTATATTGTAAGGCACAACCTAGATTTTAATATCGTACACCAATACCTAGATTTATATCTCATACCAAAACCTAGATTAATATCCTTTACCAAAATCTAGATTAAAGCCTATACCAAAACCTAGATTGATATTGCTTACCAAAACCTAGATTTATATCGCATACCAAAACCTAGATTTATATCGCACACCAAAACCTAGAATTATGCAGTATAAAACAAAACCTAGATTTAACTTGTATACCAAAGCCTAGATTTATATCTCATACCAAAATCTAGATTTATACAATATACCAAAACCTAGATTTTAATACCGTACACCAAAACCTATATTGTAATGCACAACCTAGATTTTAATATCGTACACCAAAACCTAGATTTATATCTCATACCAAAACCTAGATTAATATCCTTTACCAAAATCTAGATTAAAGCCTATACCAAAACCTAGATTGATATTGCTTACCAAAATCTAGATTTATATCGCATACCAAAACCTAGATTTATATCGCACACCAAAACCTAGAATTATGCAGTATAAACCAAAACCTAGATTTACCTTGTATACCAAAGCCTACATTTATATTGTATACCAAAATCTAGATTTATACAATATACCAAAACCTAGATTTTAATACCGTACACCAAAACCTATATTGTAATGCACAACCTAGATTTTAATATCGTACACCAAAACCTAGATTTATATCTCATACCAAAACCTAGATTAATATCCTTTACCAAAATCTAGATTAAAGCCTATACCAAAACCTAGATTGATATTGCTTACCAAAACCTAGATTTATATCGCATACCAAAACCTAGATTTTAATACCGTACACCAAAACCTATATTGTAAGGCACAACCTAGATTTTAATATCGTACACCAAAACCTAGATTTATATCTTATACCAAAACCTAGATTAATATCCTTTACCAAAATCTAGTTAAAGCCTATACCAAAACCTAGATTGATATTGCTTACCAAAATCTAGATTTATATCGCATACCAAAACCTAGATTTTAATACCGTACACCAAAACCTATATTGTAAGGCACAACCTAGATTTTAATATCGTACACCAAAACCTAGATTTATATCTCATACCAAAACCTAGATTAATATCCTTTACCAAAATCTAGATTAAAGCCTATACCAAAACCTAGATTGATATTGCTTACCAAAACCTAGATTTATATCGCATACCAAAACCTAGATTTATATCGCACACCAAAACCTAGAATTATGCAGTATAAAACAAAACCTAGATTTACCTTGTATACCAAAGCCTAGATTTATATTGTATACCAAAATCTAGATTTATACAATATACCAAAACCTAGATTTTAATACCGTACACCAAAACCTATATTGTAATGCACAACCTAGATTTTAATATCGTACACCAAAACCTAGATTTATATCTCATACAAAAACCTAGATTAATATCCTTTACCAAAATCTAGATTAAAGCCTATAACAAAACCTAGATTGATATTGCTTACCAAAACCTAGATTTATATCGCATACCAAAACCTAGATTTATATCGCACACCAAAACCTAGAATTATGCAGTATAAAACAAAACCTAGATTTACCTTGTATACCAAAGCCTAGATTTATATTGTATACCAAAATCTAGATTTATACAATATACCAAAACCTAGATTTTAATACCGTACACCAAAACCTATATTGTAAGGCACAACCTAGATTTTAATATCGTACACCAAAACCTAGATTTATATCTCATACCAAAACCTAGATTAATATCCTTTACCAAAATCTAGATTAAAGCCTATACCAAAACCTAGATTGATATTGCTTACCAAAACCTAGATTTATATCGCATACCAAAACCTAGATTTTAATACCGTACACCAAAACCTATATTGTAAGGCACAACCTAGATTTTAATATCGTACACCAAAACCTAGATTTATATCTCATACCAAAACCTAGATTAATATCCTTTACCAAAATCTAGATTAAAGCCTATACCAAAACCTAGATTGATATTGCTTACCAAAATCTAGATTTATATCGCATACCAAAACCTAGATTTTAATACCGTACACCAAAACCTATATTGTAAGGCACAACCTAGATTTTAATATCGTACACCAAAACCTAGATTTATATCTCATACCAAAACCTAGATTAATATCCTTTACCAAAATCTAGATTAAAGCCTATACCAAAACCTAGATTGATATTGCTTACCAAAACCTAGATTTATATCGCATACCAAAACCTAGATTTTAATACCGTACACCAAAACCTATATTGTAAGGCACAACCTAGATTTTAATATCGTACACCAAAACCTAGTTTTATATCTCATACCAAAACCTAGATTAATATCCTTTACCAAAATCTAGATTAAAGCTTATACCAAAACCTAGATTGATATTGCTTACCAAAATCTAGATTTATATCGCATACCAAAACCTAGATTTTAATACCGTACACCAAAACCTATATTGTAAGGCACAACCTAGATTTTAATATCGTACACCAAAACCTAGATTTATATCTCATACCAAAACCTAGATTAATATCCTTTACCAAAATCTAGATTAAAGCCTATACCAAAACCTAGATTGATATTGCTTACCAAAACCTAGATTTATATCGCATACCAAAACCTAGATTTATATCGCACACCAAAACCTAGAATTATGCAGTATAAAACAAAACCTAGATTTAACTTGTATACCAAAGCCTAGATTTATATCTCATACCAAAATCTAGATTTATACAATATACCAAAACCTAGATTTTAATACCGTACACCAAAACCTATATTGTAATGCACAACCTAGATTTTAATATCGTACACCAAAACCTAGATTTATATCTCATACCAAAACCTAGATTAATATCCTTTACCAAAATCTAGATTAAAGCCTATACCAAAACCTAGATTGATATTGCTTACCAAAATCTAGATTTATATCGCATACCAAAACCTAGATTTATATCGCACACCAAAACCTAGAATTATGCAGTATAAACCAAAACCTAGATTTACCTTGTATACCAAAGCCTACATTTATATTGTATACCAAAATCTAGATTTATACAATATACCAAAACCTAGATTTTAATACCGTACACCAAAACCTATATTGTAATGCACAACCTAGATTTTAATATCGTACACCAAAACCTAGATTTATATCTCATACCAAAACCTAGATTAATATCCTTTACCAAAATCTAGATTAAAGCCTATACCAAAACCTAGATTGATATTGCTTACCAAAACCTAGATTTATATCGCATACCAAAACCTAGATTTTAATACCGTACACCAAAACCTATATTGTAAGGCACAACCTAGATTTTAATATCGTACACCAAAACCTAGATTTATATCTTATACCAAAACCTAGATTAATATCCTTTACCAAAATCTAGTTAAAGCCTATACCAAAACCTAGATTGATATTGCTTACCAAAATCTAGATTTATATCGCATACCAAAACCTAGATTTTAATACCGTACACCAAAACCTATATTGTAAGGCACAACCTAGATTTTAATATCGTACACCAAAACCTAGATTTATATCTCATACCAAAACCTAGATTAATATCCTTTACCAAAATCTAGATTAAAGCCTATACCAAAACCTAGATTGATATTGCATACCAAAACCTAGATTTATATCGCATACCAAAACCTAGATTTCAATATCGCACACCAAAACCTATATTGTAATGCACAACCTAGATTTTAATATCGTACACCAAAACCTAGATTTATATCTCATACCAAAACCTAGATTAATATCCTTTACCAAAATCTAGATTAAAGCCTATACCAAAACCTAGATTGATATTGCTTACCAAAACCTAGATTAATATCCTTTACCAAAATCTAGATTAAAGCCTATACCAAAACCTAGATTGATATTGCTTACCAAAACCTAGATTTATATCGCATACCAAAACCTAGATTTTAATACCGTACACCAAAACCTATATTGTAATGCACAACCTAGATTTTAATATCGTACACCAAAACCTAGATTTATATCTCATACCAAAACCTAGATTAATATCCTTTACCAAAATCTAGATTAAAGCCTATACCAAAACCTAGATTGATATTGCTTACCAAAACCTAGATTTATATCGCATACCAAAACCTAGATTTTAATACCGTACACCAAAACCTATATTGTAAGGCACAACCTAGATTTTAATATCGTACAGCAAAACCTAGATTTATATCTCATACCAAAACCTAGATTAATATCCTTTACCAAAATCTAGATTAAAGCCTATACCAAAACCTAGATTGATATTGCTTACCAAAACCTAGATTTATATCGCATACCAAAACCTAGATTTCAATATATCACACCAAAACCTATATTGTAATGCACAACCTAGATTTTAATATCGTACACCAAAACCTAGATTTATATCTCATACCAAAACCTAGATTAATATCCTTTACCAAAATCTAGATTAAAGCCTATACCAAAACCTAGATTGATATTGCTTACCAAAACCTAGATTTATATCGCATACCAAAACCTAGATTTTAATACCGTACACCAAAACCTATATTGTAAGGCACAACCTAGATTTTAATATCGTACACCAAAACCTAGATTTATATCTCATACCAAAACCTAGATTAATATCCTTTACCAAAATCTAGATTAAAGCCTATACCAAAACCTAGATTGATATTGCTTACCAAAACCTAGATTTATATCGCATACCAAAACCTAGATTTCAATATATCACACCAAAACCTATATTGTAATGCACAACCTAGATTTTAATATCGTACACCAAAACCTAGATTTATATCTCATACCAAAACCTAGATTAATATCCTTTACCAAAATCTAGATTAAAGCCTATACCAAAACCTAGATTGATATTGCTTACCAAAACCTAGATTTATATCGCATACCAAAACCTAGATTTTAATACCGTACACCAAAACCTATATTGTAAGGCACAACCTAGATTTTAATATATCGCACACCAAAACCTAGAATTATGCAGTATAAAACAAAACCTAGATTTACCTTGTATACCAAAGCCTAGATTTATATTGTATACCAAAATCTAGATTTATACAATATTCCAAAACCTATATTTTAATACCATACACCAAAACCTATATTGTAATGCACAACCTAGATTTTAATATCGTACACCAAAACCTAGATTTATATCTCATATCAAAACCTAGATTAATATCCTTTATCAAAATCTAGATTAAAGCCTATACCAAAACCTAGATTGATATTGCTTACCAAAACCTAGATTTATATCGCATACCAAAACCTAGATTTATATCGCACACCAAAACCTAGAATTATGCAGTATAAAACAAAACCTAGATTTACCTTGTATACCAAAGCCTAGATTTATATCGCATACCAAAACCTAGATTTTAATACCGTACACCAAAACCTATATTGTAAGGCACAACCTAGATTTTAATATCGTACACCAAAACCTAGATTTATATCTCATACCAAAACCTAGATTAATATCCTTTACCAAAATCTAGATTAAAGCTTATACCAAAACCTAGATTGATATTGCTTACCAAAACCTAGATTTATATCGCATACCAAAACCTAGATTTCAATATATCACACCAAAACCTATATTGTAATGCACAACCTAGATTTTAATATCGTACACCAAAACCTAGATTTATATCTCATACCAAAACCTAGATTAATATCCTTTACCAAAATCTAGATTAAAGCCTATACCAAAACCTAGATTGATATTGCTTACCAAAACCTAGATTTATATCGCATACCAAAACCTAGATTTTAATACCGTACACCAAAACCTATATTGTAAGGCACAACCTAGATTTTAATATCGTACACCAAAACCTAGATTTATATCTCATACCAAAACCTAGATTAATATCCTTTACCAAAATCTAGATTAAAGCCTATACCAAAACCTAGATTGATATTGCTTACCAAAACCTAGATTTATATCGCATACCAAAACCTAGATTTCAATATATCACACCAAAACCTATATTGTAATGCACAACCTAGATTTTAATATCGTACACCAAAACCTAGATTTATATCTCATACCAAAACCTAGATTAATATCCTTTACCAAAATCTAGATTAAAGCCTACACCAAAACCTAGATTGATATTGCTTACCAAAACCTAGATTTATATCGCATACCAAAACCTAGATTTTAATACCGTACACCAAAACCTATATTGTAAGGCACAACCTAGATTTTAATATCGTACACCAAAACCTAGATTTATATCTCATACCAAAACCTAGATTAATATCCTTTACCAAAATCTAGATTAAAGCCTATACCAAAACCTAGATTGATATTGCTTACCAAAACCTAGATTTATATCGCATACCAAAACCTAGATTTTAATACCGTACACCAAAACCTATATTGTAAGGCACAACCTAGATTTTAATATCGTACACCAAAACCTAGATTTATATCTCATACCAAAACCTAGATTAATATCCTTTACCAAAATCTAGATTAAAGCCTATACCAAAACCTAGATTGATATTGCTTACCAAAACCTAGATTTATATCGCATACCAAAACCTAGATTTCAATATATCACACCAAAACCTATATTGTAATGCACAACCTAGATTTTAATATCGTACACCAAAACCTAGATTTATATCTCATACCAAAACCTAGATTAATATCCTTTACCAAAATCTAGATTAAAGCCTATACCAAAACCTAGATTGATATTGCTTACCAAAACCTAGATTTATATCGCATACCAAAACCTAGATTTTAATACCGTACACCAAAACCTATATTGTAAGGCACAACCTAGATTTTAATATCGTACACCAAAACCTAGATTTATATCTCATACCAAAACCTAGATTAATATCCTTTACCAAAATCTAGATTAAAGCCTATACCAAAACCTAGATTGATATTGCTTACCAAAACCTAGATTTATATCGCATACCAAAACCTAGATTAATATCCTTTACCAAAATCTAGATTAAAGCCTATACCAAAACCTAGATTGATATTGCTTACCAAAACCTAGATTTATATCGCATACCAAAACCTAGATTTCAATATATCACACCAAAACCTATATTGTAATGCACAACCTAGATTTTAATATCGTACACCAAAACCTAGATTTATATCTCATACCAAAACCTAGATTAATATCCTTTACCAAAATCTAGATTAAAGCCTATACCAAAACCTAGATTGATATTGCTTACCAAAACCTAGATTTATATCGCATACCAAAACCTAGATTTTAATACCGTACACCAAAACCTATATTGTAAGGCACAACCTAGATTTTAATATCGTACACCAAAACCTAGATTTATATCTCATACCAAAACCTAGATTAATATCCTTTACCAAAATCTAGATTAAAGCCTATACCAAAACCTAGATTGATATTGCTTACCAAAACCTAGATTTATATCGCATACCAAAACCTAGATTTCAATATATCACACCAAAACCTATATTGTAATGCACAACCTAGATTTTAATATCGTACACCAAAACCTAGATTTATATCTCATACCAAAACCTAGATTAATATCCTTTACCAAAATCTAGATTAAAGCCTATACCAAAACCTAG
Organism: Bathymodiolus brooksi; assembly: GCA_963680875.1. Lineage (NCBI taxonomy): Eukaryota > Metazoa > Mollusca > Bivalvia > Mytilida > Modiolidae > Bathymodiolus > Bathymodiolus brooksi. The sequence goes on from OY804576.1 coordinate 91,623,343, forward strand.
ATTGATATTGCTTACCAAAACCTAGATTTATATCGCATACCAAAACCTAGATTTTAATACCGTACACCAAAACCTATATTGTAAGGCACAACCTAGATTTTAATATATCGCACACCAAAACCTAGAATTATGCAGTATAAAACAAAACCTAGATTTACCTTGTATACCAAAGCCTAGATTTATATTGTATACCAAAATCTAGATTTATACAATATTCCAAAACCTATATTTTAATACCATACACCAAAACCTATATTGTAATGCACAACCTAGATTTTAATATCGTACACCAAAACCTAGATTTATATCTCATATCAAAACCTAGATTAATATCCTTTATCAAAATCTAGATTAAAGCCTATACCAAAACCTAGATTGATATTGCTTACCAAAACCTAGATTTATATCGCATACCAAAACCTAGATTTATATCGCACACCAAAACCTAGAATTATGCAGTATAAAACAAAACCTAGATTTACCTTGTATACCAAAGCCTAGATTTATATCGCATACCAAAACCTAGATTTTAATACCGTACACCAAAACCTATATTGTAAGGCACAACCTAGATTTTAATATCGTACACCAAAACCTAGATTTATATCTCATACCAAAACCTAGATTAATATCCTTTACCAAAATCTAGATTAAAGCCTATACCAAAACCTAGATTGATATTGCTTACCAAAACCTAGATTTATATCGCATACCAAAACCTAGATTTCAATATATCACACCAAAACCTATATTGTAATGCACAACCTAGATTTTAATATCGTACACCAAAACCTAGATTTATATCTCATACCAAAACCTAGATTAATATCCTTTACCAAAATCTAGATTAAAGCCTATACCAAAACCTAGATTGATATTGCTTACCAAAACCTAGATTTATATCGCATACCAAAACCTAGATTTTAATACCGTACACCAAAACCTATATTGTAAGGCACAACCTAGATTTTAATATCGTACACCAAAACCTAGATTTATATCTCATACCAAAACCTAGATTAATATCCTTTACCAAAATCTAGATTAAAGCCTATACCAAAACCTAGATTGATATTGCTTACCAAAACCTAGATTTATATCGCATACCAAAACCTAGATTTCAATATATCACACCAAAACCTATATTGTAATGCACAACCTAGATTTTAATATCGTACACCAAAACCTAGATTTATATCTCATACCAAAACCTAGATTAATATCCTTTACCAAAATCTAGATTAAAGCCTATACCAAAACCTAGATTGATATTGCTTACCAAAACCTAGATTTATATCGCATACCAAAACCTAGATTTTAATACCGTACACCAAAACCTATATTGTAAGGCACAACCTAGATTTTAATATCGTACACCAAAACCTAGATTTATATCTCATACCAAAACCTAGATTAATATCCTTTACCAAAATCTAGATTAAAGCCTATACCAAAACCTAGATTGATATTGCTTACCAAAACCTAGATTTATATCGCATACCAAAACCTAGATTTTAATACCGTACACCAAAACCTATATTGTAAGGCACAACCTAGATTTTAATATCGTACACCAAAACCTAGATTTATATCTCATACCAAAACCTAGATTAATATCCTTTACCAAAATCTAGATTAAAGCCTATACCAAAACCTAGATTGATATTGCTTACCAAAACCTAGATTTATATCGCATACCAAAACCTAGATTTCAATATATCACACCAAAACCTATATTGTAATGCACAACCTAGATTTTAATATCGTACACCAAAACCTAGATTTATATCTCATACCAAAACCTAGATTAATATCCTTTACCAAAATCTAGATTAAAGCCTATACCAAAACCTAGATTGATATTGCTTACCAAAACCTAGATTTATATCGCATACCAAAACCTAGATTTTAATACCGTACACCAAAACCTATATTGTAAGGCACAACCTAGATTTTAATATCGTACACCAAAACCTAGATTTATATCTCATACCAAAACCTAGATTAATATCCTTTACCAAAATCTAGATTAAAGCCTATACCAAAACCTAGATTGATATTGCTTACCAAAACCTAGATTTATATCGCATACCAAAACCTAGATTAATATCCTTTACCAAAATCTAGATTAAAGCCTATACCAAAACCTAGATTGATATTGCTTACCAAAACCTAGATTTATATCGCATACCAAAACCTAGATTTCAATATATCACACCAAAACCTATATTGTAATGCACAACCTAGATTTTAATATCGTACACCAAAACCTAGATTTATATCTCATACCAAAACCTAGATTAATATCCTTTACCAAAATCTAGATTAAAGCCTATACCAAAACCTAGATTGATATTGCTTACCAAAACCTAGATTTATATCGCATACCAAAACCTAGATTTTAATACCGTACACCAAAACCTATATTGTAAGGCACAACCTAGATTTTAATATCGTACACCAAAACCTAGATTTATATCTCATACCAAAACCTAGATTAATATCCTTTACCAAAATCTAGATTAAAGCCTATACCAAAACCTAGATTGATATTGCTTACCAAAACCTAGATTTATATCGCATACCAAAACCTAGATTTCAATATATCACACCAAAACCTATATTGTAATGCACAACCTAGATTTTAATATCGTACACCAAAACCTAGATTTATATCTCATACCAAAACCTAGATTAATATCCTTTACCAAAATCTAGATTAAAGCCTATACCAAAACCTAGATTGATATTGCTTACCAAAACCTAGATTTATATCGCATACCAAAACCTAGATTTTAATACCGTACACCAAAACCTATATTGTAAGGCACAACCTAGATTTTAATATCGTACACCAAAACCTAGATTTATATCTCATACCAAAACCTAGATTAATATCCTTTACCAAAATCTAGATTAAAGCCTATACCAAAACCTAGATTGATATTGCTTACCAAAACCTAGATTTATATCGCATACCAAAACCTAGATTTCAATATATCACACCAAAACCTATATTGTAATGCACAACCTAGATTTTAATATCGTACACCAAAACCTAGATTTATATCTCATACCAAAACCTAGATTAATATCCTTTACCAAAATCTAGATTAAAGCCTATACCAAAACCTAGATTGATATTGCTTACCAAAACCTAGATTTATATCGCATACCAAAACCTAGATTTTAATACCGTACACCAAAACCTATATTGTAAGGCACAACCTAGATTTTAATATATCGCACACCAAAACCTAGAATTATGCAGTATAAAACAAAACCTAGATTTACCTTGTATACCAAAGCCTAGATTTATATTGTATACCAAAATCTAGATTTATACAATATTCCAAAACCTATATTTTAATACCATACACCAAAACCTATATTGTAATGCACAACCTAGATTTTAATATCGTACACCAAAACCTAGATTTATATCTCATATCAAAACCTAGATTAATATCCTTTATCAAAATCTAGATTAAAGCCTATACCAAAACCTAGATTGATATTGCTTACCAAAACCTAGATTTATATCGCATACCAAAACCTAGATTTATATCGCACACCAAAACCTAGAATTATGCAGTATAAAACAAAACCTAGATTTACCTTGTATACCAAAGCCTAGATTTATATCGCATACCAAAACCTAGATTTTAATACCGTACACCAAAACCTATATTGTAAGGCACAACCTAGATTTTAATATCGTACACCAAAACCTAGATTTATATCTCATACCAAAACCTAGATTAATATCCTTTACCAAAATCTAGATTAAAGCCTATACCAAAACCTAGATTGATATTGCTTACCAAAACCTAGATTTATATCGCATACCAAAACCTAGATTTCAATATATCACACCAAAACCTATATTGTAATGCACAACCTAGATTTTAATATCGTACACCAAAACCTAGATTTATATCTCATACCAAAACCTAGATTAATATCCTTTACCAAAATCTAGATTAAAGCCTATACCAAAACCTAGATTGATATTGCTTACCAAAACCTAGATTTATATCGCATACCAAAACCTAGATTTTAATACCGTACACCAAAACCTATATTGTAAGGCACAACCTAGATTTTAATATCGTACACCAAAACCTAGATTTATATCTTATACCAAAACCTAGATTAATATCCTTTACCAAAATCTAGATTAAAGCCTATACCAAAACCTAGATTGATATTGCTTACCAAAACCTAGATTTATATCGCATACCAAAACCTAGATTTCAATATATCACACCAAAACCTATATTGTAATGCACAACCTAGATTTTAATATCGTACACCAAAACCTAGATTTATATCTCATACCAAAACCTAGATTAATATCCTTTACCAAAATCTAGATTAAAGCCTATACCAAAACCTAGATTGATATTGCTTACCAAAACCTAGATTTATATCGCATACCAAAACCTAGATTTTAATACCGTACACCAAAACCTATATTGTAAGGCACAACCTAGATTTTAATATATCGCACACCAAAACCTAGAATTATGCAGTATAAAACAAAACCTAGATTTACCTTGTATACCAAAGCCTAGATTTATATTGTATACCAAAATCTAGATTTATACAATATTCCAAAACCTATATTTTAATACCATACACCAAAACCTATATTGTAATGCACAACCTAGATTTTAATATCGTACACCAAAACCTAGATTTATATCTCATATCAAAACCTAGATTAATATCCTTTATCAAAATCTAGATTAAAGCCTATACCAAAACCTAGATTGATATTGCTTACCAAAACCTAGATTTATATCGCATACCAAAACCTAGATTTCAATATATCACACCAAAACCTATATTGTAATGCACAACCTAGATTTTAATATCGTACACCAAAACCTAGATTTATATCTCATACCAAAACCTAGATTAATATCCTTTACCAAAATCTAGATTAAAGCCTATACCAAAACCTAGATTGATATTGCTTACCAAAACCTAGATTTATATCGCATACCAAAACCTAGATTTTAATACCGTACACCAAAACCTATATTGTAAGGCACAACCTAGATTTTAATATATCGCACACCAAAACCTAGAATTATGCAGTATAAAACAAAACCTAGATTTACCTTGTATACCAAAGCCTAGATTTATATTGTATACCAAAATCTAGATTTATACAATATTCCAAAACCTATATTTTAATACCATACACCAAAACCTATATTGTAATGCACAACCTAGATTTTAATATCGTACACCAAAACCTAGATTTATATCTCATATCAAAACCTAGATTAATATCCTTTATCAAAATCTAGATTAAAGCCTATACCAAAACCTAGATTGATATTGCTTACCAAAACCTAGATTTATATCGCATACCAAAACCTAGATTTATATCGCACACCAAAACCTAGAATTATGCAGTATAAAACAAAACCTAGATTTACCTTGTATACCAAAGCCTAGATTTATATCGCATACCAAAACCTAGATTTTAATACCGTACACCAAAACCTATATTGTAAGGCACAACCTAGATTTTAATATCGTACACCAAAACCTAGATTTATATCTCATACCAAAACCTAGATTAATATCCTTTACCAAAATCTAGATTAAAGCCTATACCAAAACCTAGATTGATATTGCTTACCAAAACCTAGATTTATATCGCATACCAAAACCTAGATTTCAATATATCACACCAAAACCTATATTGTAATGCACAACCTAGATTTTAATATCGTACACCAAAACCTAGATTTATATCTCATACCAAAACCTAGATTAATATCCTTTACCAAAATCTAGATTAAAGCCTATACCAAAACCTAGATTGATATTGCTTACCAAAACCTAGATTTATATCGCATACCAAAACCTAGATTTTAATACCGTACACCAAAACCTATATTGTAAGGCACAACCTAGATTTTAATATCGTACACCAAAACCTAGATTTATATCTCATACCAAAACCTAGATTAATATCCTTTACCAAAATCTAGATTAAAGCCTATACCAAAACCTAGATTGATATTGCTTACCAAAACCTAGATTTATATCGCATACCAAAACCTAGATTTCAATATATCACACCAAAACCTATATTGTAATGCACAACCTAGATTTTAATATCGTACACCAAAACCTAGATTTATATCTCATACCAAAACCTAGATTAATATCCTTTACCAAAATCTAGATTAAAGCCTATACCAAAACCTAGATTGATATTGCTTACCAAAACCTAGATTTATATCGCATACCAAAACCTAGATTTTAATACCGTACACCAAAACCTATATTGTAAGGCACAACCTAGATTTTAATATATCGCACACCAAAACCTAGAATTATGCAGTATAAAACAAAACCTAGATTTACCTTGTATACCAAAGCCTAGATTTATATTGTATACCAAAATCTAGATTTATACAATATTCCAAAACCTATATTTTAATACCGTACACCAAAACCTATATTGTAATGCACAACCTAGATTTTAATATCGTACACCAAAACCTAGATTTATATCTCATATCAAAACCTAGATTAATATCCTTTATCAAAATCTAGATTAAAGCCTATACCAAAACCTAGATTGATATTGCTTACCAAAACCTAGATTTATATCGCATACCAAAACCTAGATTTATATCGCACACCAAAACCTAGAATTATGCAGTATAAAACAAAACCTAGATTTACCTTGTATACCAAAGCCTAGATTTATATTGTATACCAAAATCTAGATTTATACAATATACCAAAACCTAGATTTTAATACCGTACACCAAAACCTATATTGTAATGCACAACCTAGATTTTAATATCGTACACCAAAACCTAGATTTATATCTCATACCAAAACCTAGATTAATATCCTTTACCAAAATCTAGATTAAAGCCTATACCAAAACCTAGATTGATATTGCTTACCAAAGCCTAGATTTATATCGCATACCAAAACCTAGATTTTAATACCGTACACCAAAACCTATATTGTAAGGCACAACCTAGATTTTAATATCGTACACCAAAACCTAGATTTATATCTCATACCAAAACCGAGATTAATATCCTTTACCAAAATCTAGATTAAAGCCTATACCAAAATCTAGATTGATATTGCTTTCCAAAATCTAGATTTATATCGCATACCAAAACCTAGATTTTAATACCGTACACCAAAACCTATATTGTAAGGCACAACCTAGATTTTAATATCGTACACCAAAACCTAGATTTATATCTCATACCAAATGCTAGATTAATATCCTTTACCAAAATCTAGATTAAAGCCTATACCAAAACCTAGATTGATATTGCTTACCAAAACCTAGATTTATATCGCATACCAAAACCTAGATTTTAATACCGTACACCAAAACCTATATTGTGAGGCACAACCTAGATTTTAATATCGTACACCAAAACCTAGATTTATATCTCATACCAAAACCTAGATTAATATCCTTTACCAAAATCTAGATTAAAGCCTATACCAAAATCTAGATTGATATTGCTTTCCAAAATCTAGATTTATATCGCATACCAAAACCTAGATTTTAATACCGTACACCAAAACCTATATTGTAAGGCACAACCTAGATTTTAATATCGTACACCAAAACCTAGATTTATATCTCATACCTAAACCTAGATTAATATCCTTTACCAAAATCTAGATTAAAGCCTATACCAAAACCTAGATTGATATTGCTTACCAAAATCTAGATTTATATCGCATACCAAAACCTAGATTTTAATACCGTACACCAAAACCTATATTGTAAGGCACAACCTAGATTTTAATATCGTACACCAAAACCTAGATTTATATCTCATACCAAAACCTAGATTAATATCCTTTACCAAAATCTAGATTAAAGCCTATACCAAAACCTAGATTGATATTGCTTACCAAAACCTAGATTTATATCGCATACCAAAACCTAGATTTATATCGCACACCAAAACCTAGAATTATGCAGTATAAAACAAAACCTAGATTTACCTTGTATACCAAAGCCTAGATTTATATCTCATACCAAAATCTAGATTTATACAATATACCAAAACCTAGATTTTAATACCGTACACCAAAACATATATTGTAATGCACAACCTAGATTTTAATATCGTACACCAAAACCTAGATTTATATCTCATACCAAAACCTAGATTAATATCCTTTACCAAAATCTAGATTAAAGCCTATACCAAAACCTAGATTGATATTGCTTACCAAAACCTAGATTTATATCGCATACCAAAACCTAGATTTATATCGCACACCAAAACCTAGAATTATGCAGTATAAAACAAAACCTAGATTTACCTTGTATACCAAAGCCTAGATTTATATCTCATACCAAAATCTAGATTTATACAATATACCAAAACCTAGATTTTAATACCGTACACCAAAACCTATATTGTAATGCACAACCTAGATTTTAATATCGTACACCAAAACCTAGATTTATATCTCATACCAAAACCTAGATTAATATCCTTTACCAAAATCTAGATTAAAGCCTATACCAAAACCTAGATTGATATTGCTTACCAAAACCTAGATTTATATCGCATACCAAAACCTAGATTTTAATACCGTACACCAAAACCTATATTGTAAGGCACAACCTAGATTTTAATATCGTACACCAAAACCTAGATTTATATCTCATACCAAAACCTAGATTAATATCCTTTACCAAAATCTAGATTAAAGCCTATACCAAAACCTAGATTGATATTGCATACCAAAACCTAGATTTATATCGCATACCAAAACCTAGATTTCAATATCGCACACCAAAACCTATATTGTAATGCACAACCTAGATTTTAATATCGTACACCAAAACCTAGATTTATATCTCATACCAAAACCTAGATTAATATCCTTTACCAAAATCTAGATTAAAGCCTATACCAAAACCTAGATTGATATTGCTTACCAAAACCTAGATTAATATCCTTTACCAAAATCTAGATTAAAGCCTATACCAAAACCTAGATTGATATTGCTTACCAAAACCTAGATTTATATCGCATACCAAAACCTAGATTTTAATACCGTACACCAAAACCTATATTGTAATGCACAACCTAGATTTTAATATCGTACACCAAAACCTAGATTTATATCTCATACCAAAACCTAGATTAATATCCTTTACCAAAATCTAGATTAAAGCCTATACCAAAACCTAGATTGATATTGCTTACCAAAACCTAGATTTATATCGCATACCAAAACCTAGATTTTAATACCGTACACCAAAACCTATATTGTAAGGCACAACCTAGATTTTAATATCGTACACCAAAACCTAGATTTATATCTCATACCAAAACCTAGATTAATATCCTTTACCAAAATCTAGATTAAAGCCTATACCAAAACCTAGATTGATATTGCTTACCAAAACCTAGATTTATATCGCATACCAAAACCTAGATTTTAATACCGTACACCAAAACCTATATTGTAAGGCACAACCTAGATTTTAATATCGTACACCAAAACCTAGATTTATATCTCATACCAAAACCTAGATTAATATCCTTTACCAAATTCTAGATTAAAGCCTATACCAAAACCTAGATTGATATTGCTTACCAAAACCTAGATTTATATCGCATACCAAAACCTAGATTTATATCGCACACCAAAACCTAGAATTATGCAGTATAAAACAAAACCTAGATTTACCTTGTATACCAAAGCCTAGATTTATATCTCATACCAAAATCTAGATTTATACAATATACCAAAACCTAGATTTTAATACCGTACACCAAAACCTATATTGTAATGCACAACCTAGATTTTAATATCGTACACCAAAACCTAGATTTATATCGAATACCAAAACCTAGATTAATATCCTTTACCAAAATCTAGATTAAAGCCTATACCAAAACCTAGATTGATATTGCTTACCAAAACCTAGATTTATATCGCATACCAAAACCTAGATTTTAATACCGTACACCAAAACCTATATTGTAAGGCACAACCTAGATTTTAATATCGTACACCAAAACCTAGATTTATATCTCATACCAAAACCTAGATTAATAGCCTTTACCAAAATCTAGATTAAAGCCTATACCAAAACCTAGATTGATATTGCTTACCAAAACCTAGATTTATATCGCATACCAAAACCTAGATTTTAATACCGTACACCAAAACCTATATTGTAAGGCACAACCTAGATTTTAATATCGTACACCAAAACCTAGATTTATATCTCATACCAAAACCTAGATTAATATCCTTTACCAAAATCTAGATTAAAGCCTATACCAAAGCCTAGATTTCTATTGTATACCAAAATCTAGATTTATACAATATACCAAAACCTAGATTTTAATACCGTACACCAAAACCTATATTGTAATGCACAACCTAGATTTTAATATCGTACACCAAAACCTAGATTTATATCTCATACCAAAACCTAGATTAATATCCTTTACCAAAATCTAGATTAAAGCCTATAACAAAACCTAGATTGATATTGCTTACCAAAACCTAGATTTATATCGCATACCAAAACCTAGATTTATATCGCACACCAAAACCTAGAATTATGCAGTATAAAACAAAACCTAGATTTACCTTGTATACCAAAGCCTAGATTTATATTGTATACCAAAATCTAGATTTATACAATATACCAAAACCTATATTTTAATACCGTACACCAAAACCTATATTGTAATGCACAACCTAGATTTTAATATCGTACACCAAAACCTAGATTTATATCTCATATCAAAACCTAGATTAATATCCTTTATCAAAATCTAGATTAAAGCCTATACCAAAACCTAGATTGATATTGCTTACCAAAACCTAGATTTATATCGCATACCAAAACCTAGATTTATATCGCACACCAAAACCTAGAATTATGCAGTATAAAACAAAACCTAGATTTACCTTGTATACCAAAGCCTAGCTTTATATTGTATCCCAAAATCTAGATTTATACAATATACCAAAACCTAGATTTTAATACCGTACACCAAAACCTATATTGTAATGCACAACCTAGATTTTAATATCGTACACCAAAACCTAGATTTATATCTCATACCAAAACCTAGATTAATATCCTTTACTAAAATCTAGATTAAAGCCTATACCAAAACCTAGATTGATATTGCTTACCAAAATCTAGATTTATATCGCATACCAAAACCTAGATTTTAATACCGTACACCAAAACCTATATTGTAAGGCACAACCTAGATTTTAATATCGTACACCAAAACCTAGATTTATATCTCATACCAAAACCGAGATTAATATCCTTTACCAAAATCTAGATTAAAGCCTATACCAAAATCTAGATTGATATTGCTTTCCAAAATCTAGATTTATATCGCATACCAAAACCTAGATTTTAATACCGTACACCAAAACCTATATTGTAAGGCACAACCTAGATTTTAATATCGTACACCAAAACCTAGATTTATATCTCATACCAAATGCTAGATTAATATCCTTTACCAAAATCTAGATTAAAGCCTATACCAAAACCTAGATTGATATTGCTTACCAAAGCCTAGATTTATATCGCATACCAAAACCTAGATTTTAATACCGTACACCAAAACCTATATTGTAAGGCACAACCTAGATTTTAATATCGTACACCAAAACCTAGATTTATATCTCATACCAAAACCTAGATTAATATCCTTTACCAAAATCTAGATTAAAGCCTATACCAAAACCTAGATTGATATTGCTTTCCAAAATCTAGATTTATATCGCATACCAAAACCTAGATTTCAATATATCACACCAAAACCTATATTGTAATGCACAACCTAGATTTTAATATCGTACACCAAAACCTAGATTTATATCTCATACCAAAACCTAGATTAATATCCTTTACCAAAATCTAGATTAAAGCCTATACCAAAACCTAGATTGATATTGCTTACCAAAACCTAGATTTATATCGCATACCAAAACCTAGATTTTAATACCGTACACCAAAACCTATATTGTAAGGCACAACCTAGATTTTAATATATCGCACACCAAAACCTAGAATTATGCAGTATAAAACAAAACCTAGATTTACCTTGTATACCAAAGCCTAGATTTATATTGTATACCAAAATCTAGATTTATACAATATTCCAAAACCTATATTTTAATACCATACACCAAAACCTATATTGTAATGCACAACCTAGATTTTAATATCGTACACCAAAACCTAGATTTATATCTCATATCAAAACCTAGATTAATATCCTTTATCAAAATCTAGATTAAAGCCTATACCAAAACCTAGATTGATATTGCTTACCAAAACCTAGATTTATATCGCATACCAAAACCTAGATTTATATCGCACACCAAAACCTAGAATTATGCAGTATAAAACAAAACCTAGATTTACCTTGTATACCAAAGCCTAGATTTATATTGTATACCAAAATCTAGATTTATACAATATACCAAAACCTAGATTTTAATACCGTACACCAAAACCTATATTGTAATGCACAACCTAGATTTTAATATCGTACACCAAAACCGAGATTAATATCCTTTACCAAAATCTAGATTAAAGCCTATACCAAAATCTAGATTGATATTGCTTTCCAAAATCTAGATTTATATCGCATACCAAAACCTAGATTTTAATACCGTACACCAAAACCTATATTGTAATGCACAACCTAGATTTTAATATCGTACACCAAAACCTAGATTTATATCTCATATCAAAACCTAGATTAATATCCTTTATCAAAATCTAGATTAAAGCCTATACCAAAACCTAGATTGATATTGCTTACCAAAACCTAGATTTATATCGCATACCAAAACCTAGATTTATATCGCACACCAAAACCTAGAATTATGCAGTATAAAACAAAACCTAGATTTACCTTGTATACCAAAGCCTAGCTTTATATTGTATCCCAAAATCTAGATTTATACAATATACCAAAACCTAGATTTTAATACCGTACACCAAAACCTATATTGTAATGCACAACCTAGATTTTAATATCGTACACCAAAACCTAGATTTATATCGAATACCAAAACCTAGATTAATATCCTTTACCAAAATCTAGATTAAAGCCTATACCAAAACCTAGATTGATATTGCTTACCAAAACCTAGATTTATATCGCATACCAAAACCTAGATTTTAATACCGTACACCAAAACCTATATTGTAATGCACAACCTAGATTTTAATATCGTACACCAAAACTTAGATTTATATCTTATACTAAAACCTAGATTAATATCCTTTACTAAAATCTAGATTAAAGCCTATACCAAAACCTAGATTGATATTGCTTACCAAAATCTAGATTTATATCGCATACCAAAACCTAGATTTTAATACCGTACACCAAAACCTATATTGTAAGGCACAACCTAGATTTTAATATCGTACACCAAAACCTAGATTTATATCTCATACCAAAACCGAGATTAATATCCTTTACCAAAATCTAGATTAAAGCCTATACCAAAATCTAGATTGATATTGCTTTCCAAAATCTAGATTTATATCGCATACCAAAACCTAGATTTTAATACCGTACACCAAAACCTATATTGTAAGGCACAACCTAGATTTTAATATCGTACACCAAAACCTAGATTTATATCTCATACCAAATGCTAGATTAATATCCTTTACCAAAATCTAGATTAAAGCCTATACCAAAACCTAGATTGATATTGCTTACCAAAGCCTAGATTTATATCGCATACCAAAACCTAGATTTTAATACCGTACACCAAAACCTATATTGTAAGGCACAACCTAGATTTTAATATCGTACACCAAAACCTAGATTTATATCTCATACCAAAACCTAGATTAATATCCTTTACCAAAATCTAGATTAAAGCCTATACCAAAACCTAGATTGATATTGCTTTCCAAAATCTAGATTTATATCGCATACCAAAACCTAGATTTCAATATATCACACCAAAACCTATATTGTAATGCACAACCTAGATTTTAATATCGTACACCAAAACCTAGATTTATATCTCATACCAAAACCTAGATTAATATCCTTAACCAAAATCTAGATTAAAGCCTATACCAAAACCTAGATTGATATTGCTTACCAAAACCTAGATTTATATCGCATACCAAAACCTAGATTTTAATACCGTACACCAAAACCTATATTGTAAGGCACAACCTAGATTTTAATATATCGCACACCAAAACCTAGAATTATGCAGTATAAAACAAAACCTAGATTTACCTTGTATACCAAAATCTAGATTTATACAATATTCCAAAACCTATATTTTAATACCATACACCAAAACCTATATTGTAATGCACAACCTAGATTTTAATATCGTACACCAAAACCTAGATTTATATCTCATATCAAAACCTAGATTAATATCCTTTATCAAAATCTAGATTAAAGCCTATACCAAAACCTAGATTGATATTGCTTACCAAAACCTAGATTTATATCGCATACCAAAACCTAGATTTATATCGCACACCAAAACCTAGAATTATGCAGTATAAAACAAAACCTAGATTTACCTTGTATACCAAAGCCTAGATTTATATTGTATACCAAAATCTAGATTTATACAATATACCAAAACCTAGATTTTAATACCGTACACCAAAACCTATATTGTAATGCACAACCTAGATTTTAATATCGTACACCAAAACCGAGATTAATATCCTTTACCAAAATCTAGATTAAAGCCTATACCAAAATCTAGATTGATATTGCTTTCCAAAATCTAGATTTATATCGCATACCAAAACCTAGATTTTAATACCGTACACCAAAACCTATATTGTAAGGCACAACCTAGATTTTAATATCGTACACCAAAACCTAGATTTATATCTCATACCAAATGCTAGATTAATATCCTTTACCAAAATCTAGATTAAAGCCTATACCAAAACCTAGATTGATATTGCTTACCAAAACCTAGATTTATATCGCATACCAAAACCTAGATTTTAATACCGTACACCAAAACCTATATTGTAAGGCACAACCTAGATTTTAATATCGTACACCAAAACCTAGATTTATATCTCATACCAAAACCTAGATTAATATCCTTTACCAAAATCTAGATTAAAGCCTATACCAAAATCTAGATTGATATTGCTTTCCAAAATCTAGATTTATATCGCATACCAAAACCTAGATTTTAATACCGTACACCAAAACCTATATTGTAAGGCACAACCTAGATTTTAATATCGTACACCAAAACCTAGATTTATATCTCATACCTAAACCTAGATTAATATCCTTTACCAAAATCTAGATTAAAGCCTATACCAAAACCTAGATTGATATTGCTTACCAAAATCTAGATTTATATCGCATACCAAAACCTAGATTTTAATACCGTACACCAAAACCTATATTGTAAGGCACAACCTAGATTTTAATATCGTACACCAAAACCTAGATTTATATCTCATACCAAAACCTAGATTAATATCCTTTACCAAAATCTAGATTAAAGCCTATACCAAAACCTAGATTGATATTGCTTACCAAAACCTAGATTTATATCGCATACCAAAACCTAGATTTATATCGCACACCAAAACCTAGAATTATGCAGTATAAAACAAAACCTAGATTTACCTTGTATACCAAAGCCTAGATTTATATCTCATACCAAAATCTAGATTTATACAATATACCAAAACCTAGATTTTAATACCGTACACCAAAACATATATTGTAATGCACAACCTAGATTTTAATATCGTACACCAAAACCTAGATTTATATCTCATACCAAAACCTAGATTAATATCCTTTACCAAAATCTAGATTAAAGCCTATACCAAAACCTAGATTGATATTGCTTACCAAAGCCTAGATTTATATCGCATACCAAAACCTAGATTTATATCGCACACCAAAACCTAGAATTATGCAGTATAAAACAAAACCTAGATTTACCTTGTATACAAAGCCTAGATTTATATCTCATACCAAAATCTAGATTTATACAATATACCAAAACCTAGATTTTAATACCGTACACCAAAACCTATATTGTAATGCACAACCTAGATTTTAATATCGTACACCAAAACCTAGATTTATATCTCATACCAAAACCTAGATTAATATCCTTTACCAAAATCTAGATTAAAGCCTATACCAAAACCTAGATTGATATTGCTTACCAAAACCTAGATTTATATCGCATACCAAAACCTAGATTTTAATACCGTACACCAAAACCTATATTGTAAGGCACAACCTAGATTTTAATATCGTACACCAAAACCTAGATTTATATCTCATACCAAAACCTAGATTAATATCCTTTACCAAAATCTAGATTAAAGCCTATACCAAAGCCTAGATTTCTATTGTATACCAAAATCTAGATTTATACAATATACCAAAACCTAGATTTTAATACCGTACACCAAAACCTATATTGTAATGCACAACCAAGATTTTAATATCGTACACCAAAACCTAGATTTATATCTCATACCAAAACCTAGATTAATATCCTTTACCAAAATCTAGATTAAAGCCTATAACAAAACCTAGATTGATATTGCTTACCAAAATCTAGATTTATATCGCATACCAAAACCTAGATTTATATCGCACACCAAAACCTAGAATTATGCAGTATAAACCAAAACCTAGATTTACCTTGTATACCAAAGCCTACATTTATATTGTATACCAAAATCTAGATTTATACAATATACCAAAACCTAGATTTTAATACCGTACACCAAAACCTATATTGTAATGCACAACCTAGATTTTAATATCGTACACCAAAACCTAGATTTATATCTCATACCAAAACCTAGATTAATATCCTTTACCAAAATCTAGATTAAAGCCTATACCAAAACCTAGATTGATATTGCTTACCAAAACCTAGATTTATATCGCATACCAAAACCTAGATTTTAATACCGTACACCAAAACCTATATTGTAAGGCACAACCTAGATTTTAATATCGTACACCAAAACCTAGATTTATATCTCATACCAAAACCTAGATTAATATCCTTTACCAAAATCTAGTTAAAGCCTATACCAAAACCTAGATTGATATTGCTTACCAAAATCTAGATTTATATCGCATACCAAAACCTAGATTTTAATACCGTACACCAAAACCTATATTGTAAGGCACAACCTAGATTTTAATATCGTACACCAAAACCTAGATTTATATCTCATACCAAAACCTAGATTAATATCCTTTACCAAAATCTAGATTAAAGCCTATACCAAAACCTAGATTGATATTGCATACCAAAACCTAGATTTATATCGCATACCAAAACCTAGATTTCAATATCGCACACCAAAACCTATATTGTAATGCACAACCTAGATTTTAATATCGTACACCAAAACCTAGATTTATATCTCATACCAAAACCTAGATTAATATCCTTTACCAAAATCTAGATTAAAGCCTATACCAAAACCTAGATTGATATTGCTTACCAAAACCTAGATTAATATCCTTTACCAAAATCTAGATTAAAGCCTATACCAAAACCTAGATTGATATTGCTTACCAAAACCTAGATTTATATCGCATACCAAAACCTAGATTTTAATACCGTACACCAAAACCTATATTGTAAGGCACAACCTAGATTTTAATATCGTACACCAAAACCTAGATTTATATCTCATACCAAAACCTAGATTAATATCCTTTACCAAAATCTAGATTAAAGCCTATACCAAAACCTAGATTGATATTGCATACCAAAACCTAGATTTATATCGCATACCAAAACCTAGATTTCAATATCGCACACCAAAACCTATATTGTAATGCACAACCTAGATTTTAATATCGTACACCAAAACCTAGATTTATATCTCATACCAAAACCTAGATTAATATCCTTTACCAAAATCTAGATTAAAGCCTATACCAAAACCTAGATTGATATTGCTTACCAAAACCTAGATTAATATCCTTTACCAAAATCTAGATTAAAGCCTATACCAAAACCTAGATTGATATTGCTTACCAAAACCTAGATTTATATCGCATACCAAAACCTAGATTTTAATACCGTACACCAAAACCTATATTGTAAGGCACAACCTAGATTTTAATATCGTACACCAAAACCTAGATTTATATCTCATACCAAAACCTAGATTAATATCCTTTACCAAAATCTAGATTAAAGCCTATACCAAAACCTAGATTGATATTGCTTACCAAAACCTAGATTTATATCGCATACCAAAACCTAGATTTTAATACCGTACACCAAAACCTATATTGTAAGGCACAACCTAGATTTTAATATCGTACACCAAAACCTAGTTTTATATCTCATACCAAAACCTAGATTAATATCCTTTACCAAAATCTAGATTAAAGCTTATACCAAAACCTAGATTGATATTGCTTACCAAAACCTAGATTTATATCGCATACCAAAACCTAGATTTTAATACCGTACACCAAAACCTATATTGTAAGGCACAACCTAGATTTTAATATCGTACACCAAAACCTAGATTTATATCTCATACCAAAACCTAGATTAATATCCTTTACCAAAATCTAGATTAAAGCCTATACCAAAACCTAGATTGATATTGCTTACCAAAACCTAGATTTATATCGCATACCAAAACCTAGATTTATATCGCACACCAAAACCTAGAATTATGCAGTATAAAACAAAACCTAGATTTAACTTGTATACCAAAGCCTAGATTTATATCTCATACCAAAATCTAGATTTATACAATATACCAAAACCTAGATTTTAATACCGTACACCAAAACCTATATTGTAATGCACAACCTAGATTTTAATATCGTACACCAAAACCTAGATTTATATCTCATACCAAAACCTAGATTAATATCCTTTACCAAAATCTAGATTAAAGCCTATACCAAAACCTAGATTGATATTGCTTACCAAAATCTAGATTTATATCGCATACCAAAACCTAGATTTATATCGCACACCAAAACCTAGAATTATGCAGTATAAACCAAAACCTAGATTTACCTTGTATACCAAAGCCTACATTTATATTGTATACCAAAATCTAGATTTATACAATATACCAAAACCTAGATTTTAATACCGTACACCAAAACCTATATTGTAATGCACAACCTAGATTTTAATATCGTACACCAAAACCTAGATTTATATCTCATACCAAAACCTAGATTAATATCCTTTACCAAAATCTAGATTAAAGCCTATACCAAAACCTAGATTGATATTGCTTACCAAAACCTAGATTTATATCGCATACCAAAACCTAGATTTTAATACCGTACACCAAAACCTATATTGTAAGGCACAACCTAGATTTTAATATCGTACACCAAAACCTAGATTTATATCTTATACCAAAACCTAGATTAATATCCTTTACCAAAATCTAGTTAAAGCCTATACCAAAACCTAGATTGATATTGCTTACCAAAATCTAGATTTATATCGCATACCAAAACCTAGATTTTAATACCGTACACCAAAACCTATATTGTAAGGCACAACCTAGATTTTAATATCGTACACCAAAACCTAGATTTATATCTCATACTAAAACCTAGATTAATATCCTTTACCAAAATCTAGATTAAAGCCTATACCAAAACCTAGATTGATATTGCATACCAAAACCTAGATTTATATCGCATACCAAAACCTAGATTTCAATATCGCACACCAAAACCTATATTGTAATGCACAACCTAGATTTTAATATCGTACACCAAAACCTAGATTTATATCTCATACCAAAACCTAGATTAATATCCTTTACCAAAATCTAGATTAAAGCCTATACCAAAACCTAGATTGATATTGCTTACCAAAACCTAGATTAATATCCTTTACCAAAATCTAGATTAAAGCCTATACCAAAACCTAGATTGATATTGCTTACCAAAACCTAGATTTATATCGCATACCAAAACCTAGATTTTAATACCGTACACCAAAACCTATATTGTAATGCACAACCTAGATTTTAATATCGTACACCAAAACCTAGATTTATATCTCATACCAAAACCTAGATTAATATCCTTTACCAAAATCTAGATTAAAGCCTATACCAAAACCTAGATTGATATTGCTTACCAAAACCTAGATTTATATCGCATACCAAAACCTAGATTTTAATACCGTACACCAAAACCTATATTGTAAGGCACAACCTAGATTTTAATATCGTACACCAAAACCTAGATTTATATCTCATACCAAAACCTAGATTAATATCCTTTACCAAAATCTAGATTAAAGCCTATACCAAAACCTAGATTGATATTGCTTACCAAAACCTAGATTTATATCGCATACCAAAACCTAGATTTCAATATATCACACCAAAACCTATATTGTAATGCACAACCTAGATTTTAATATCGTACACCAAAACCTAGATTTATATCTCATACCAAAACCTAGATTAATATCCTTTACCAAAATCTAGATTAAAGCCTATACCAAAACCTAGATTGATATTGCTTACCAAAACCTAGATTTATATCGCATACCAAAACCTAGATTTTAATACCGTACACCAAAACCTATATTGTAAGGCACAACCTAGATTTTAATATATCGCACACCAAAACCTAGAATTATGCAGTATAAAACAAAACCTAGATTTACCTTGTATACCAAAGCCTAGATTTATATTGTATACCAAAATCTAGATTTATACAATATTCCAAAACCTATATTTTAATACCATACACCAAAACCTATATTGTAATGCACAACCTAGATTTTAATATCGTACACCAAAACCTAGATTTATATCTCATATCAAAACCTAGATTAATATCCTTTATCAAAATCTAGATTAAAGCCTATACCAAAACCTAGATTGATATTGCTTACCAAAACCTAGATTTATATCGCATACCAAAACCTAGATTTATATCGCACACCAAAACCTAGAATTATGCAGTATAAAACAAAACCTAGATTTACCTTGTATACCAAAGCCTAGATTTATATTGTATACCAAAATCTAGATTTATACAATATACCAAAACCTAGATTTTAATACCGTACACCAAAACCTATATTGTAATGCACAACCTAGATTTTAATATCGTACACCAAAACCTAGATTTATATCTCATACCAAAACCTAGATTAATATCCTTTACCAAAATCTAGATTAAAGCCTATACCAAAACCTAGATTGATATTGCTTACCAAAGCCTAGATTTATATCGCATACCAAAACCTAGATTTTAATACCGTACACCAAAACCTATATTGTAAGGCACAACCTAGATTTTAATATCGTACACCAAAACCTAGATTTATATCTCATACCAAAACCGAGATTAATATCCTTTACCAAAATCTAGATTAAAGCCTATACCAAAATCTAGATTGATATTGCTTTCCAAAATCTAGATTTATATCGCATACCAAAACCTAGATTTTAATACCGTACACCAAAACCTATATTGTAAGGCACAACCTAGATTTTAATATCGTACACCAAAACCTAGATTTATATCTCATACCAAATGCTAGATTAATATCCTTTACCAAAATCTAGATTAAAGCCTATACCAAAACCTAGATTGATATTGCTTACTAAAACCTAGATTTATATCGCATACCAAAACCTAGATTTTAATACCGTACACCAAAACCTATATTGTAAGGCACAACCTAGATTTTAATATCGTACACCAAAACCTAGATTTATATCTCATACCAAAACCTAGATTAATATCCTTTACCAAAATCTAGATTAAAGCCTATACCAAAATCTAGATTGATATTGCTTTCCAAAATCTAGATTTATATCGCATACCAAAACCTAGATTTTAATACCGTACACCAAAACCTATATTGTAAGGCACAACCTAGATTTTAATATCGTACACCAAAACCTAGATTTATATCTCATACCTAAACCTAGATTAATATCCTTTACCAAAATCTAGATTAAAGCCTATACCAAAACCTAGATTGAT
Organism: Bathymodiolus brooksi; assembly: GCA_963680875.1. NCBI lineage: Eukaryota > Metazoa > Mollusca > Bivalvia > Mytilida > Modiolidae > Bathymodiolus > Bathymodiolus brooksi. Next base: position 91,645,417 of record OY804576.1, read on the forward strand.
ATTGCTTACCAAAATCTAGATTTATATCGCATACCAAAACCTAGATTTTAATACCGTACACCAAAACCTATATTGTAAGGCAAAACCTAGATTTTAATATCGTACACCAAAACCTAGATTTATATCTCATACCAAAACCTAGATTAATATCCTTTACCAAAATCTAGATTAAAGCCTATACCAAAACCTAGATTGATATTGCTTACCAAAACCTAGATTTATATCGCATACCAAAACCTAGATTTATATCGCACACCAAAACCTAGAATTATGCAGTATAAAACAAAACCTAGATTTACCTTGTATACCAAAGCCTAGATTTATATCTCATACCAAAATCTAGATTTATACAATATACCAAAACCTAGATTTTAATACCGTACACCAAAACATATATTGTAATGCACAACCTAGATTTTAATATCGTACACCAAAACCTAGATTTATATCTCATACCAAAACCTAGATTAATATCCTTTACCAAAATCTAGATTAAAGCCTATACCAAAACCTAGATTGATATTGCTTACCAAAACCTAGATTTATATCGCATACCAAAACCTAGATTTATATCGCACACCAAAACCTAGAATTATGCAGTATAAAACAAAACCTAGATTTACCTTGTATACCAAAGCCTAGATTTATATCTCATACCAAAATCTAGATTTATACAATATACCAAAACCTAGATTTTAATACCGTACACCAAAACCTATATTGTAATGCACAACCTAGATTTTAATATCGTACACCAAAACCTAGATTTATATCTCATACCAAAACCTAGATTAATATCCTTTACCAAAATCTAGATTAAAGCCTATACCAAAACCTAGATTGATATTGCTTACCAAAACCTAGATTTATATCGCATACCAAAACCTAGATTTTAATACCGTACACCAAAACCTATATTGTAAGGCACAACCTAGATTTTAATATCGTACACCAAAACCTAGATTTATATCTCATACCAAAACCTAGATTAATATCCTTTACCAAAATCTAGATTAAAGCCTATACCAAAGCCTAGATTTCTATTGTATACCAAAATCTAGATTTATACAATATACCAAAACCTAGATTTTAATACCGTACACCAAAACCTATATTGTAATGCACAACCTAGATTTTAATATCGTACACCAAAACCTAGATTTATATCTCATACCAAAACCTAGATTAATATCCTTTACCAAAATCTAGATTAAAGCCTATAACAAAACCTAGATTGATATTGCTTACCAAAATCTAGATTTATATCGCATACCAAAACCTAGATTTATATCGCACACCAAAACCTAGAATTATGCAGTATAAACCAAAACCTAGATTTACCTTGTATACCAAAGCCTACATTTATATTGTATACCAAAATCTAGATTTATACAATATACCAAAACCTAGATTTTAATACCGTACACCAAAACCTATATTGTAATGCACAACCTAGATTTTAATATCGTACACCAAAACCTAGATTTATATCTCATACCAAAACCTAGATTAATATCCTTTACCAAAATCTAGATTAAAGCCTATACCAAAACCTAGATTGATATTGCTTACCAAAACCTAGATTTATATCGCATACCAAAACCTAGATTTTAATACCGTACACCAAAACCTATATTGTAAGGCACAACCTAGATTTTAATATCGTACACCAAAACCTAGATTTATATCTCATACCAAAACCTAGATTAATATCCTTTACCAAAATCTAGTTAAAGCCTATACCAAAACCTAGATTGATATTGCTTACCAAAATCTAGATTTATATCGCATACCAAAACCTAGATTTTAATACCGTACACCAAAACCTATATTGTAAGGCACAACCTAGATTTTAATATCGTACACCAAAACCTAGATTTATATCTCATACCAAAACCTAGATTAATATCCTTTACCAAAATCTAGATTAAAGCCTATACCAAAACCTAGATTGATATTGCATACCAAAACCTAGATTTATATCGCATACCAAAACCTAGATTTCAATATCGCACACCAAAACCTATATTGTAATGCACAACCTAGATTTTAATATCGTACACCAAAACCTAGATTTATATCTCATACCAAAACCTAGATTAATATCCTTTACCAAAATCTAGATTAAAGCCTATACCAAAACCTAGATTGATATTGCTTACCAAAACCTAGATTAATATCCTTTACCAAAATCTAGATTAAAGCCTATACCAAAACCTAGATTGATATTGCTTACCAAAACCTAGATTTATATCGCATACCAAAACCTAGATTTTAATACCGTACACCAAAACCTATATTGTAATGCACAACCTAGATTTTAATATCGTACACCAAAACCTAGATTTATATCTCATACCAAAACCTAGATTAATATCCTTTACCAAAATCTAGATTAAAGCCTATACCAAAACCTAGATTGATATTGCTTACCAAAACCTAGATTTATATCGCATACCAAAACCTAGATTTTAATACCGTACACCAAAACCTATATTGTAAGGCACAACCTAGATTTTAATATCGTACACCAAAACCTAGATTTATATCTCATACCAAAACCTAGATTAATATCCTTTACCAAAATCTAGATTAAAGCCTATACCAAAACCTAGATTGATATTGCTTACCAAAACCTAGATTTATATCGCATACCAAAACCTAGATTTTAATACCGTACACCAAAACCTATATTGTAAGGCACAACCTAGATTTTAATATCGTACACCAAAACCTAGATTTATATCTCATACCAAAACCTAGATTAATATCCTTTACCAAATTCTAGATTAAAGCCTATACCAAAACCTAGATTGATATTGCTTACCAAAACCTAGATTTATATCGCATACCAAAACCTAGATTTATATCGCACACCAAAACCTAGAATTATGCAGTATAAAACAAAACCTAGATTTACCTTGTATACCAAAGCCTAGATTTATATCTCATACCAAAATCTAGATTTATACAATATACCAAAACCTAGATTTTAATACCGTACACCAAAACCTATATTGTAATGCACAACCTAGATTTTAATATCGTACACCAAAACCTAGATTTATATCGAATACCAAAACCTAGATTAATATCCTTTACCAAAATCTAGATTAAAGCCTATACCAAAACCTAGATTGATATTGCTTACCAAAACCTAGATTTATATCGCATACCAAAACCTAGATTTTAATACCGTACACCAAAACCTATATTGTAAGGCACAACCTAGATTTTAATATCGTACACCAAAACCTAGATTTATATCTCATACCAAAACCTAGATTAATAGCCTTTACCAAAATCTAGATTAAAGCCTATACCAAAACCTAGATTGATATTGCTTACCAAAACCTAGATTTATATCGCATACCAAAACCTAGATTTTAATACCGTACACCAAAACCTATATTGTAAGGCACAACCTAGATTTTAATATCGTACACCAAAACCTAGATTTATATCTCATACCAAAACCTAGATTAATATCCTTTACCAAAATCTAGATTAAAGCCTATACCAAAGCCTAGATTTCTATTGTATACCAAAATCTAGATTTATACAATATACCAAAACCTAGATTTTAATACCGTACACCAAAACCTATATTGTAATGCACAACCTAGATTTTAATATCGTACACCAAAACCTAGATTTATATCTCATACCAAAACCTAGATTAATATCCTTTACCAAAATCTAGATTAAAGCCTATAACAAAACCTAGATTGATATTGCTTACCAAAACCTAGATTTATATCGCATACCAAAACCTAGATTTATATCGCACACCAAAACCTAGAATTATGCAGTATAAAACAAAACCTAGATTTACCTTGTATACCAAAGCCTAGATTTATATTGTATACCAAAATCTAGATTTATACAATATACCAAAACCTATATTTTAATACCGTACACCAAAACCTATATTGTAATGCACAACCTAGATTTTAATATCGTACACCAAAACCTAGATTTATATCTCATATCAAAACCTAGATTAATATCCTTTATCAAAATCTAGATTAAAGCCTATACCAAAACCTAGATTGATATTGCTTACCAAAACCTAGATTTATATCGCATACCAAAACCTAGATTTATATCGCACACCAAAACCTAGAATTATGCAGTATAAAACAAAACCTAGATTTACCTTGTATACCAAAGCCTAGCTTTATATTGTATACCAAAATCTAGATTTATACAATATACCAAAACCTAGATTTTAATACCGTACACCAAAACCTATATTGTAATGCACAACCTAGATTTTAATATCGTACACCAAAACCTAGATTTATATCTCATACCAAAACCTAGATTAATATCCTTTACCAAAATCTAGATTAAAGCCTATACCAAAACCTAGATTGATATTGCTTACCAAAACCTAGATTTATATCGCATACCAAAACCTAGATTTTAATACCGTACACCAAAACCTATATTGTAATGCACAACCTAGATTTTAATATCGTACACCAAAACTTAGATTTATATCTTATACCAAAACCTAGATTAATATCCTTTACTAAAATCTAGATTAAAGCCTATACCAAAACCTAGATTGATATTGCTTACCAAAATCTAGATTTATATCGCATACCAAAACCTAGATTTTAATACCGTACACCAAAACCTATATTGTAAGGCACAACCTAGATTTTAATATCGTACACCAAAACCTAGATTTATATCTCATACCAAAACCGAGATTAATATCCTTTACCAAAATCTAGATTAAAGCCTATACCAAAATCTAGATTGATATTGCTTTCCAAAATCTAGATTTATATCGCATACCAAAACCTAGATTTTAATACCGTACACCAAAACCTATATTGTAAGGCACAACCTAGATTTTAATATCGTACACCAAAACCTAGATTTATATCTCATACCAAATGCTAGATTAATATCCTTTACCAAAATCTAGATTAAAGCCTATACCAAAACCTAGATTGATATTGCTTACCAAAGCCTAGATTTATATCGCATACCAAAACCTAGATTTTAATACCGTACACCAAAACCTATATTGTAAGGCACAACCTAGATTTTAATATCGTACACCAAAACCTAGATTTATATCTCATACCAAAACCTAGATTAATATCCTTTACCAAAATCTAGATTAAAGCCTATACCAAAACCTAGATTGATATTGCTTTCCAAAATCTAGATTTATATCGCATACCAAAACCTAGATTTCAATATATCACACCAAAACCTATATTGTAATGCACAACCTAGATTTTAATATCGTACACCAAAACCTAGATTTATATCTCATACCAAAACCTAGATTAATATCCTTTACCAAAATCTAGATTAAAGCCTATACCAAAACCTAGATTGATATTGCTTACCAAAACCTAGATTTATATCGCATACCAAAACCTAGATTTTAATACCGTACACCAAAACCTATATTGTAAGGCACAACCTAGATTTTAATATATCGCACACCAAAACCTAGAATTATGCAGTATAAAACAAAACCTAGATTTACCTTGTATACCAAAGCCTAGATTTATATTGTATACCAAAATCTAGATTTATACAATATTCCAAAACCTATATTTTAATACCATACACCAAAACCTATATTGTAATGCACAACCTAGATTTTAATATCGTACACCAAAACCTAGATTTATATCTCATATCAAAACCTAGATTAATATCCTTTATCAAAATCTAGATTAAAGCCTATACCAAAACCTAGATTGATATTGCTTACCAAAACCTAGATTTATATCGCATACCAAAACCTAGATTTATATCGCACACCAAAACCTAGAATTATGCAGTATAAAACAAAACCTAGATTTACCTTGTATACCAAAGCCTAGATTTATATTGTATACCAAAATCTAGATTTATACAATATACCAAAACCTAGATTTTAATACCGTACACCAAAACCTATATTGTAATGCACAACCTAGATTTTAATATCGTACACCAAAACCTAGATTTATATCTCATACCAAAACCTAGATTAATATCCTTTACCAAAATCTAGATTAAAGCCTATACCAAAACCTAGATTGATATTGCTTACCAAAGCCTAGATTTATATCGCATACCAAAACCTAGATTTTAATACCGTACACCAAAACCTATATTGTAAGGCACAACCTAGATTTTAATATCGTACACCAAAACCTAGATTTATATCTCATACCAAAACCGAGATTAATATCCTTTACCAAAATCTAGATTAAAGCCTATACCAAAATCTAGATTGATATTGCTTTCCAAAATCTAGATTTATATCGCATACCAAAACCTAGATTTTAATACCGTACACCAAAACCTATATTGTAAGGCACAACCTAGATTTTAATATCGTACACCAAAACCTAGATTTATATCTCATACCAAATGCTAGATTAATATCCTTTACCAAAATCTAGATTAAAGCCTATACCAAAACCTAGATTGATATTGCTTACCAAAACCTAGATTTATATCGCATACCAAAACCTAGATTTTAATACCGTACACCAAAACCTATATTGTAAGGCACAACCTAGATTTTAATATCGTACACCAAAACCTAGATTTATATCTCATACCAAAACCTAGATTAATATCCTTTACCAAAATCTAGATTAAAGCCTATACCAAAATCTAGATTGATATTGCTTTCCAAAATCTAGATTTATATCGCATACCAAAACCTAGATTTTAATACCGTACACCAAAACCTATATTGTAAGGCACAACCTAGATTTTAATATCGTACACCAAAACCTAGATTTATATCTCATACCTAAACCTAGATTAATATCCTTTACCAAAATCTAGATTAAAGCCTATACCAAAACCTAGATTGATATTGCTTACCAAAATCTAGATTTATATCGCATACCAAAACCTAGATTTTAATACCGTACACCAAAACCTATATTGTAAGGCAAAACCTAGATTTTAATATCGTACACCAAAACCTAGATTTATATCTCATACCAAAACCTAGATTAATATCCTTTACCAAAATCTAGATTAAAGCCTATACCAAAACCTAGATTGATATTGCTTACCAAAACCTAGATTTATATCGCATACCAAAACCTAGATTTATATCGCACACCAAAACCTAGAATTATGCAGTATAAAACAAAACCTAGATTTACCTTGTATACCAAAGCCTAGATTTATATCTCATACCAAAATCTAGATTTATACAATATACCAAAACCTAGATTTTAATACCGTACACCAAAACATATATTGTAATGCACAACCTAGATTTTAATATCGTACACCAAAACCTAGATTTATATCTCATACCAAAACCTAGATTAATATCCTTTACCAAAATCTAGATTAAAGCCTATACCAAAACCTAGATTGATATTGCTTACCAAAACCTAGATTTATATCGCATACCAAAACCTAGATTTATATCGCACACCAAAACCTAGAATTATGCAGTATAAAACAAAACCTAGATTTACCTTGTATACCAAAGCCTAGATTTATATCTCATACCAAAATCTAGATTTATACAATATACCAAAACCTAGATTTTAATACCGTACACCAAAACCTATATTGTAATGCACAACCTAGATTTTAATATCGTACACCAAAACCTAGATTTATATCTCATACCAAAACCTAGATTAATATCCTTTACCAAAATCTAGATTAAAGCCTATACCAAAACCTAGATTGATATTGCTTACCAAAACCTAGATTTATATCGCATACCAAAACCTAGATTTTAATACCGTACACCAAAACCTATATTGTAAGGCACAACCTAGATTTTAATATCGTACACCAAAACCTAGATTTATATCTCATACCAAAACCTAGATTAATATCCTTTACCAAAATCTAGATTAAAGCCTATACCAAAGCCTAGATTTCTATTGTATACCAAAATCTAGATTTATACAATATACCAAAACCTAGATTTTAATACCGTACACCAAAACCTATATTGTAATGCACAACCTAGATTTTAATATCGTACACCAAAACCTAGATTTATATCTCATACCAAAACCTAGATTAATATCCTTTACCAAAATCTAGATTAAAGCCTATAACAAAACCTAGATTGATATTGCTTACCAAAATCTAGATTTATATCGCATACCAAAACCTAGATTTATATCGCACACCAAAACCTAGAATTATGCAGTATAAACCAAAACCTAGATTTACCTTGTATACCAAAGCCTACATTTATATTGTATACCAAAATCTAGATTTATACAATATACCAAAACCTAGATTTTAATACCGTACACCAAAACCTATATTGTAATGCACAACCTAGATTTTAATATCGTACACCAAAACCTAGATTTATATCTCATACCAAAACCTAGATTAATATCCTTTACCAAAATCTAGATTAAAGCCTATACCAAAACCTAGATTGATATTGCTTACCAAAACCTAGATTTATATCGCATACCAAAACCTAGATTTTAATACCGTACACCAAAACCTATATTGTAAGGCA